>JAMALZ010000006.1:0-600000 GCA_023630055.1 Trichosporon sp. PB005A
GGGGGGGGGTCCTTCGCGTCCGGTTGTCAGTGTGTCTTCGCTCTTCGAAGTGGCATCTGCTTGAACTCTCGAATGCCAGACTTGATGAAGAGGTAGAGTAGCGGGTGAAATGTCCATACAGGAAATGCTGTGGCGTAAGGGAGACCGAACTTTGCAGCATCTGAAGTGAAGTGAGCGCGCACTGGCGTACATTTTCCTTCTATCATATGCTCGAACACCCATACTCTTCACGATCACTCCAAGCAACCGCGTGCCAGATTGTCTGACCTCATTGGGCCACTTGAAGGAACTGGAACAGCTGGATGACAATGGAACAGCCGGTGGATGGGTCATAAGCTCACTGAAGAGAATGGTGAATACTGAAGTGGCCTGAGGTGTTGCCCAAAAAGCATCGGACACCGTTCTCAGCGATAACCGACCTAAACCCATCCTGCGGAACGAGGGGCGCTTTCCTCAGTGAAACAGTGTCTCACAACTATCCCCTCTCGACCTCCTTCGACCACCATATTTCTGGCTGAATCACGGCAAAGCGCTGGCTGCTCACCTTCCCCGAGAGGAAGACACAACTTCCCAACCTGCGATACTCCTCGCTGCCCATCTCCCAACCACACCATTGCTCTCGAACTCACGCCGCTAAGATCTCCTCTCCCTGCGACATCTTCGCCCGTGGAACGCACAGGGTTCGCTGTGTTCAACGGAACTGCCTGTTCGCAAGAGAGGTGCAGAGACAGCGTCATCTGCCCGAATCATCTCTTGGCATCGCACCCCTGTTTCTCCACGAGGCTCATAGCTTTCCGGCGGGATGCTACGCCAGGTTGAAGGCTAATCTGCGCACAAGTTCTTGAGTTCTTCCCTTGCTTGACTCTGTCCCGATACTCATCGCCTTACGGTCCTCTTCTCCTCAGCTTGGTGTGCTGGCTGGTAAGCTCCTGGAAGCAAATGACCTCTGCAGCCGAGAATGTTTGCTGATGTCTAGTTGCTCGACAGAGATCATTTCATCCTGACTCACTGACATCTTCCTCTCCCAACAGTCCGGCTCCTGAACCGATTTTCATCCATTACATCAACTGATCTACCTCGTTTACCTCTACATGCCATCGACCGATTATTAACCAAGCTGTTACCTATCAGTTTAGAGACAAGTGAAGCCACCATCGACTGCCCAAGTTGCGCCATTGACGTAGCTCGCGCCCTCGCTCGACAGGAAAACAGCAACATCGGCAATCTCCTCGGGGATACCAGAACGTCCCTGCGGCGTAGGAGGCACTGCAACCTTGAGAGCAGTGGGGTCACCTCCTCCGGCCATGAACGCCTTCACGCTCTCCTCGCCGGCTTTGGCGAGAGCCTGAGTGAGCTAGGTGTCAGTCACCTCCGGATATCACTGTCGTCGTGAAACAACTCACAGGAGTGTCAACACCACCCGGCGCGATGGCGTTGCATCGGATACCCTTAGCAGCATACTCGATTGCCACCGCCTTGCACAGACCGACGACGCCGTGCTTACTCGAAACGTAGGCGGGAAGGGTGCTGACGCCAACAAGGCCGGCGCTGCTTGCGATGTTGACGATTGAGCCGCGGATCTTGCGCAACTCGTGGCTCGCCTCCAGGGGCTCCTGGACCTCCATGATGCGCAGCTGCTCACGAACGCAGAGGAAGACGCCACGGTTGTTGATGCCCTGCACACGGTCCCACTCATTGCCCTCGTAGCTGGCAGTGGGCTTCAGCGGGCCGAGGATGCCGGCACAGTTAACGGCGTAGTCAAGGCGTCCAAACGTTTCCTTTGTGCGCTGGACCATTGAGACAACATCGTCCTCGGAGCTGACATCGCAAACGACATCAAGGACTTCGAGGTCAGGGTCGTTGGCCTGCAGCTCCTCCTTGAAAGCAGCGAGCTTCTCAGCCTGCACGTCGGCGACAGTGATACGACGGACTCCCGACGAAATAAAGGATCGGACAGTAGCCTCGCCAATCTGAGGTCAGCCTACTGCGTCTTCAATCATGTCGGGAGTCGTGGAAGACTTACGCCAGAGGCACCACCAGTGACAAGGGCAACGCCGTTGAGAGTCTTGGTCATAGTGCTGAGCTTCCTGGTTGGCCGGGAGAGTTGGTTGAGGATGAGTCGACAACTCAGCATGCTGGCACACGTTATATAACCAACCCAGGAGCAGGGCGGTTTGCGATGACGACGAGGAAGACACGAGGGCCCCGCAGCTTCCGTCCGTGCGGCCGTTCTTAATGAGGGCGTGGGCCTCGTCTATCAGTGCGTACCGGCGGCCGGCTCCATGCAAGTCAACGCATTGCTCGCTGTACTACTAGGGAGCCGTGGATCAAGTCGGAAAGGGACTTCGTGAGCACGAGGAACGCACCGCATGTGTGAATGGTCTTGGCGGACGCCCAAACCGCGCCCTGGCGCGCCGGGCGCCTGCCGTCGGAGGGGCTCGGACCTCGCCGGCACTGATAGGATTTGCGAGCCTCTCATAGCTGAAGTGGGCAGTTATGGACAGAACCTATCACAAACTTACCAAGCAGCCCAATTGCTGGTTAATGAGACGCAGCTTCTTGTGATTGTCGCTGATGACTAGATATCTCTCTCATGGCTCCATTGTTCTCGGTCATTATCGCGATCGTTCGGCCAATTCTCTATCTCGACCCCGCTTGATTCCGGAGTCTGGGCCATCGCATACCACGGTCCACTGCGTTGGGCGCGTTCACAGGGAGTGTCAGGACGCTGCACCATTTTGTGGGGTGCACAGCACGTCCGTTCATCCCCTGCTGTGCGCCGAGAACCATGCGTTAAGCTTGCGCACTACTGTCGCCTGCGCCGATTTTACCGACCTGGCTCTGAACTTGCGCAGTACCTCAATCGACGTCGTACACGCGTTCCCGGGTCTCGTGACCTCTGCAGTCCCCTTCCTCTCCGACCTGTTAAACTGGCTCAGCATCATGACGCATAAAACTCTAAACACGAACACGAATCATCAGGGAACACAACTATCCGGGCCCGGCAGAGAGCGCTCCACCGGGCACGGCTCCAACAGGAGCTTCTAATCTATAAGTTTGCTATATGGACATGGAAGGGAGACTGCTTAAACCAGAGCTGCGAGACCGAGAGCGCCAAAGATCAGGGCGGAGGACGCAGCGACCATGTTAGCCCCAGAGTTCTCGTTGTTGGAGCCCGCAGCGGAGGCGCCGGAGCTCTGGCCCGCAGCAGAGCCCGCGGGCGTGGGCGAACCAGCAGCACCACCGGCACCACCGGCACCACCGGCAGACGGAGTCGCAGACTGCCCAGCGCCAGCTGCACCATTGCTCGTGTGGTGGTCATCGTCGTCGTGGTCATCGTGGTCGTCATGGTCATCGGCGTCGTGGTCGGGCTTTCCGTCGCCGTCGTGGTCGTGAGGAACAGCCGTGCCAGCAGCACCGGCCGCTCCGGTCCCCGAGGCGTGGTTGTGGTCATCGTCATCGTGGTCATGGTCGTGGTCGTCATGGTCATCGGCGTCGTGGTCAGGCTTTCCGTCGCCGTCGTGGTCGTGAGGAACAGCCGTCGCGTTACCGCCGGCACCACCAGCGCCAGCAGTGGAGTTGCTGGCGCCGCCGCTAACGCCCTGGCAGACCTGGGTCAAGGCGTTCAACAGGTTCTGGTCGGTCCTGCCGTTGGGGCACTTGCTGGAAACGTCAGCATCCCTGGAAGAAGAAGATGTGGGGGATGGGGGATGGGTACTTACTCCTCAACACAGTCGCGGAACTCGTCGACAGCATCGTCCTCCTGGGGGTTCTGGGCGGCGCGGCAGAGACAGGCGATATCCTGCTCACCACAGTTGACCTCGCGGGCGGCCTGCGAGATACAGCCGGTGACGCACGGGTCGAGGTTGCTGGGAAGCTGCTGAGCGAGAACGGACCCGACAGTGGCGAGGATGGCAAGGGTGGTCTTCATGCTAGATAGAGGTAGGTGAGTAAGTGGGTGGTGTTGACTGAACTTCCCAACCGTCGCAGCCGCGTGTGTTTAAATATACACATGACGCCCCGTTCCCCGACAGGTCGGAGGTGCCTGGAAGCGTAACATCGGTCTTGGCAACACCGCAACGCGTTGCATGCATTGGCGGACTCGCTCAAACGAGTTCTTGGCACTGGCGTCGCATGCGCTTTAGCTCGCAAGCAGCAATGCAGATAGCCAAGGACAGTCCAGACCGAAGTCCTCATCTGGTCAAGTGACCGATCGGGTCCCCGCGTGCCCCGGGTGGAGCCTCGGAGGTAAACAGGCCCCTATCCGGACATCCTCCACAGGCAGCTGCATCGTTGTGGATCTCAGCGCGATCAGCAGCAGCTCGTCCATGATGCAGTGCCATGCAAACAGACTGATGAGCAGAGGAAAGTTGCGGAGCGGCTGCCTAGAAGATAATGCCGAAGGCAGTGCAGGCCAAGGCCGATCTTATCTTGCTGCCGGCCATAGCCGAGGTCCGCCTTGTCCGAGTGTTGATTCGTCTGACCAATCTTCCGCTCCGCATAGCACACGTTCGCGGGTTGGGGAACCCCGTTCTGTCGATCCCGCCCGGAACAATGGGATTTGCAGCGCACGAACCATCTCGCCAAGGGCTAAGCCTCACCGCATAACGCTGCTAGCACTTGGCATGCCAAGTTGGCCCGATCGGACGCGTAACCTTGGGTCACCGCATTCATTCCACCATGGAAGTCCCAGGGCGGTGCAAGATCGAGTCCAGAAGCGCCGAGAGACCCAAGGTAATCAAAGCTGCGCCGATCAGGAAGTGGCAGCGCCGCACCAGACGCCACACAGCTGAACGCGGCCCAGAACTTTGGAGGCGGTGTCTGGAGCCAAGTACGCACAAACCATTCACACTGGGAGCGTTACGGCAAGAACATAGGTTCTCACAGAGAACTAGAACATGCAGTGTCGAAAGCTTGGGGCTGCCATTCACTGGTTCCTGACGGGTCGCCCACGACCGGAGCTGTGCAACAAGAAGAGGTCTCTACCTCCTATGGCGCCGAGATGATGATGAGTGGTGTCGAGCAGATCCGAGGACCAGGAGCGTGGCGGCAAGTCAGCCACCGACAATCTTGCCCACTCAGGTGACCAGCACCAACTAGCTGTGTGAAGCGAAGGTGCAATTCTCTGAACTCATCTGGCTCATAAACGCACAGGCTGACGGCCACAGGAGGAGCGCAGGACCAACCCAGTCGTTGAACAGGTTCGACTCCTTCAGCTGTGCTGACAGGAACAGAGAACAAGCTAGACTGTGGCAGGCTGTCGGCCCCCAGTCCAAGCTACTCATCACCGCTTGCCGACATGTCAAGCGTTCAAGTCGTACGTGGAGAAGTACGCTCTAGCTCGCTGTTCCACGACCAGGCGAGGTGCGATCGCTTGCCCGACACCCCACAGGGCGGCACCTGACATCTCCAGCGAGGTGAACAGTAGGGGTAGGTAGCCCTGAACCTCTCACACCCGGCAACGTCTGTGTTCTCAACGTCGAGCTCTTCAAACTAATGAGCACCTGCGCCCACCACGAGGCGCACTGCAATCTCTCAACCGGAAGTTTTGTCACGTTACGTTGGGCTGTGGGTCAACAAGGTTGAGGTCAGTAGAGTCATCCACAGGGACGCAGGAATGCTTGGTTTCCTTCCCGTAGGCAACCTCGAGTCCCAAGTTCGGGAACTCAGTTTGCTCAGAGGGAGCACGGGAACCAGGTGAGGCGCCACGGAGTCTGTCATCACCGGCCACGGCTCACCGATCCGTCATGTGCGAAGCGAGGCGCTTGACATGAGGCCCAAGGTCAGTGCTTCTTTGACATGGCCGTCTATCCGGTGGGCCCAGACTCAACTTCTGGTAAGCGGCACTCGGGTTTCAGCGAGGGAACATCAGAAGCAAATATGGAGGCGTTGATCCAACCATTGTCCGTGAGTTGCGGCCATAGGGGCATGAAGCTCATCTATCGGGGCTATTCCGACAGCGGGTGCCCTTGGTCATGAGCGCTTTGTTACGGCCGGAGCATGAAAGGACTTCTGTGCTTCTTTAAAGACACTGACATCGACCTGGCAATCAGTGGGTCGGTCCTCACGTCGCCTGTGTCCTCGGAAACCCTTCACAAGCTCGGACGATCCGGACCGTGTTTTGTGTCAGCTGCGTGACAGCTTGGGCTCGGTCGCAGAGAATCGCTCCGCGGTCAGACCCTACGCTGCTCGAACTGCTGGAGGTCAAACTTGTCTCTCATGGGAACCATTGCCTTCCGTCAGCTTCGCGGCGAGTACGGAGTGAAACTCTGCACAGGCCAATTCCCATGATCGCATGAGGAAGTCCGAAGCACCGGGTCTGCGTCAAAACGACGTGCTACTCGCTGCGCAGCAGATCCAACACGGAAGTGGACGCCGAAAGCGGGGGTCGCGTCACCGTCTCGCACGCCCTTCGACCCAACTGTGCGCTCCAACTTCTGGCCAGGCCCAAGGCGCCTGACGCAGATTCGGCAGGGTGGTGCACTGGTTTTGGATCTCCAACATAGCCATATAGCCAACATGGAGCGTTGCATGCAGATTTGCACGCCCATCCGACAGCACCGGCGTCAGCGGCGCGGTTTGGCGCGAGGCGCTACGAGATCCATGGGGCGGGGGCGCTGGAGGGCGTCCAAGGCTACCTGGAGCTGAATGGTTCTCTGCGCCCTTGACGTCAGCAACGCCCTGCTCGTCAGCCTCAGTACCTCAGTCCAGGCCACAGGATCACGCCGCCTGTTCGCAAGACGTTGAGGTGACGCAGTGACGGGCGGTGGTTAGTCCGGGCTTGTGTAGAAGGATAAGAACGCAGTGACTTGGGCGGTGGTCCTGGATGCGTAGGTGAAGACATGGTCACATGCCACGCGGACGGCGCAGGTGGTCGTCTCGAGCCACCATTTCACTAGCGCAGGCACGGTCGTCAAACTGGTCCGTTTCGAATCCGACGTTCAGCTTCAGCGTGCAGCAGGCCCGTTAGGCGGACTGTCCGCAGCCAGCGGGGCGGAGGTATGGTGGCTCTATAGTTCAAGCTGCGGTGCAGCGATCTCGTGACTTCGAATCTGCTGCGGTGAAGGAAACGTTCGGCAGGGCAGGCTGCATCAGCAAAGTCGCCCATGCGTCTCTGCCGTTGTCGTTGACCTGCAGGGCAAAGGGGCCGAGTTAGTCACCCTGCTTCGGACCTTGTGCCCACGCCGCATGGCCGAATGCGCAGCCGACGGGCCCGATGCCTGTGCGTGAGCGTGCGGGCATACGGGCTTGTGCATGCACTCTTCTGACTGATACATTTGCAGGTGCGGTCACGGACGTGGGGGAGGATGACATGTGGTTGGATCCTGTGCTGTGCCAGATTCACCGTACCTGCTTGCGCTTCTGCATGTGCTGCGCCGGGCCGGTTGCGCGCCGCCGGACGCGTGCCGTGCGCCCACATGCCCGCCGTGCCATGAGTCTGCGCGTGTTGTTGCTGACACGAATTCCTCGGAGGGCATCCTGGCTGAAGGCGCAGAATAGCTCGGACGCGTTTCCCGAACGATCGAGGAATCGAGGTCGTACGTACCTCGCTTCCCTTCCTGGTCTTCTTTCACGCGTGCCTTCACGATCACAGGCGCACTGGCGAACGGGCGCACTGGCGCACTGCCCGGTCCTAGTGGTCCTCGGCGCCCACTGAGCCATTGACCTGGCCACCTGGGACTTATTGACCCAGAATGCAGTGCGCCAGTAGTGCGCCAATGCGCCCATTCCTTGCATATGCTTCAGGGCCTGAAAGGAGCGAGCGCATTCAGTGATCACCGCCAGGGTTCAGTGCAGGAGGACCATGGAGCATACAGTCTGTGAGAGTCTGCAGAACACAGGCAGATGTAATTAAACGACGCTCTACAGGTGCAGGTGCACGCAGGTACGCAGAGCGTACTGTACATGTCGCTGGACTGAGGTTCGAAACGCCCCTGTGTTCGACAATTCGATACCAGTTCTCGTCGATGACACTCGGTGCCAGCCGTTGCGGGGATTGTGGGCCGGCATGCATGAGCCAGTCGCGGCAGCCGCGCTAGTCACCACTTGAGCGCCCAGCGCCCAGCGCCAAGCACGATAGGAGCAGGTCAAGCAGCTGGCACACCCACCGGGCAGTCTGCGCCTCCAGCTTAATGCCTCAGCGCCTCCATGTAGACTGCACGCAGAGTGCTGCAACCGTATGGCTAGCCCGACCCCGACGCATCAGGCCTGTTAGACCGCTTCCAGACACACTAAGCACGCTAGACACGCACGCTTGCGACGCAGACTCTTCCGTCCTCCCCGTCCCCTTCTTACCTTCGCTCATCCCCCCACTCACACCTCGCTATCAGCCTGCACGCTCTCGCCATCGTTGCCTCCTTCCACATCGACATCCTCCTATCTCCTCTGATTTTTCCTCTCATTACCCGACCTCGACCTCCCTCGTAATCAAAGCCCTCCACTACAAATTGCTCCCCGCTATCCTAATCAGGTCATCCTATTCGCTCGAAAATTAGATTCGACCCGCCTGACCTCGCATTCCCCGCAACGTCCGCATCCCCGTTCCTCGATCCTCAGCCCTCCCCTTCCGTCCCTATCATTTGGTCCCCCGTCCCCCGTGCCCGTTCCCCCTCCCCTACCCCGCGCCCCACGCCCCCGGGCTGCCGCGCCGCACCATCAAACTGTTGAGCCGTCCTGCCGCCTCCGCCGCCGCCGCCCGACGCCCATCCCCCTACTGTGCCTTCCTCCGCCGCGGCACCCTTATTTGAGCAACGCGCCAGGCAGCAAGCGGCTCGGGTGCACTGGCACGGCACAACCCCTGGCGAGCGCATCCCATTTCATTTGACCGGCAAATATCCTAGGAGTCTGCCCCGCGAACCCACCGCACACGGCCGTCCCTGCACTCCCAAGCCTCCAAGGATCCAAGCCTAACCGGCTTGCATTCGGCGTCGTCCCCCTGCCGCCCAACCCTCACGCCCGCGTCCCACTCGCAGCGCCCCCGGCCGACGCAGCACACAGGACCGCATACACGAGCCTACGCCTGCATCCTCCCTCCATTCTCGACCCTCGTTCCGCCGACGATCGATCCTCCCAGTCTTTCTTCTGTTCCAACTTTTGGCCCACAGGCGACAACCGATATCTTGCCTGCTGCTGGCGGCCTTCACATGTGAGTACGGCGTTAGCCCTCCACCCCGCACCGCCCCCCGCATACACGCACCGCTCCGCGCTCTTAGATAAGCACGGATAGTGGGTTGTACCACGAGCATCCTTGCAGGCGGATCGAGGAACTCAGGCACAAGGTCGAAGAGACTGGCGTGCAGACTGAAATCCGAGGTGCTCGCTTCGGGCTAGGGCGAGGCAGGCGCTGCATCCAGCACGGACGGCGTCGACACCATTTGTTGTAACCTCTCCATTCACCCACCCACGCCCTTCTCACCGACGCTTGCTGCTGTGTCCCGCACTCGATGCGCAGTTGACAGCGCGGCCGAGCAACAACAAGAAGCAACAACGACGGGAGTCCTAGATCAGCGCTGGTCCCCACACGCGTGATTTCCGGCCCTCCCCGCCGCCCCCGCCTTCGCGAGACGCTGATTATTGACACCACAGTGTCTTCTCGTTCTCCTTTCGTCCGTCTTAGATAATCGGCTCCGAATCGTCACGCTCTTCGCCTCTGCTGGTGGCCACTCGCAACCACCATGGGCGACCCAGTCGTCGTCTTGCCGGAGGGCGCCACCGCCTTTGAAGCGCATGTGCTCTCCCTATTGTCCTCGTTCGAACGTCAGCCGTCTCTCGCCTACGCCGCCCCGTCCACCACTCTCCCCAAGACTGAGGCTCAGGAAGCGATCGAGGCCGCTCTCTTTGCTCTCGCCCGTCGTGCTCTCCCCAACCAGCAGGTGCAGATTCAGCCCAACGCCCGTATCGCGGACAGCTCGGCCTTGAACAACCAACACAAGACCCCGCCCCCCATTGATACCACACAGTGCAGTGTCACCTGCCCGTCATGCGGCACTTCGGTTCAGTCCCCAATCGTCTCTGTCGCCACGCCTTCGACCTCGTTTGCCTCGCTCGATATCTCGTCATCGCCCCGCCCCGTACCCAACGTCGCCTGGATCAATGCCCATGTCAACGAGACTGGCATGTCAGCGGAGAAGGAACTCGAGTTACTCAAGGCTCAGGTGCAGGATATTGCTCGCGTCTGTAAGGCTGTCGCTACCGGCGACCTTACCCAGAAGATTATTGTCCCTGTCAAGGGTCAGGCCATGACCGAACTCAAGGACATTATCAACTCTATGGTTGACCGTCTGAAGACATTCGCTACGGAAGTCGAGCGCGTCTCGCTCGAGGTCGGAACGGAGGGAAAGCTTGGCGGACAGGCTGTTGTCGAGGGCGTCGAGGGAACGTGGCGAGAGCTTACAAACGTCGTCAACCGTCTTGCCGCAAACCTTACAAACCAGGTGCGCTCCATCGCCAAGGTCACCAAGGCTGTCGCTCGTGGCGACCTTTCGGAAACTATCACTGTCGTTGCTAGCGGTGAAATCGCTGAGCTTGCTACCACCGTCAATGGAATGGTCATGTCACTACGGTTGCTAGCTGGGGAAGTGTCACGCGTCTCCCTGGAAGTCGGTTCGATGGGTAAACTCGGTGGCCAGGCGTACGTTCCGGACGTCGAAGGCGTATGGAAAGACCTTACCGTCAATGTGAGCCATATCGATTCGTGCTAAGCTGACGAGCAGGTCAATCGAATGTGTCACTCCCTTACCACTCAAGTGCGGGAGATTGCTCGAGTTACAACCGCTGTCGCCCGCGGTGACCTGTCGAAAACGATTGAGATCGAAGCTGAAGGAGAAATGGCAGTATTGAAGGACACCGTCAACTCCATGGTCAAACAACTCACGACTTTCGCTGGAGAAGTCACGCGTGTGGCCTTGGAAGTAGGCACCCAGGGCATTCTTGGCGGGCAGGCTATTGTCGACGGCGTCGAAGGTGTCTGGGCTGACCTTACTACCAACGTAAACGTAAGTCTAGCGTGTCACACGAACCGAGCCTGACGATCAGAAAATGGCCCGAAACCTCACCGAACAAGTGCGAGAAATTGCAGAAGTCACCAAGGCCGTCGCTCGCGGTGATCTCAACAAAACCGTTAATGCCGATGTCCAGGGAGAGATCCTCGATCTCAAGATCACTGTCAACGACATGGTGGCTCAGCTCACCGTTTTCGCCGCGGAGGTTACTCGCGTGTCGCTTGAAGTCGGTACGGAAGGCAAGCTCGGTGGCCAGGCGTTGGTGCCAAATGTGGAAGGCACTTGGAAGGTTCTTACAGACAATGTCAACCTCATGGCGCTTAACCTCACGACTCAAGTGCGATCCGTTGCCGATGTTACAGTGGCCGTCGCTGCCGGTGACCTCTCCAAGAAGATTAGCGTTGAGGCCTTCGGTGAGATTCTCCAGCTCAAGAACACCGTCAACGCAATGGTGGACTCGCTTCGCAGCTTCTCATCAGAAGTCACTCGGTAAGTTGCGTTCGCAGCCGTAGCTGACAGCAGTGTCGCGCGTGAGGTCGGTACAGAGGGTCGTCTCGGTGGTCAAGCGTTTGTTCCTGGAGTCGCCGGTACATGGAAGGACCTTACGGACTGTGTCAACGTCATGGCCGCCAACCTCACCGTGCAGGTGCGAACGATCGCCCACGCGACTACGGCTGTCGCTCGGGGAGACCTTACGCAGAAGGTCACGGGTGTTGCTGTCTCCGGAGAGATTCTCGACCTGGTCAACACTATCAACAATATGATTGACCAACTCGCTATCTTCGCCGCTGAGGTGACGCGTGTGGCTAGGGAAGTCGGTACCGAGGGCAAGCTAGGTGTTCAGGCTGAGGTCGAGAACATTGAGGGAACCTGGCAGGAGATCACGTCCAATGTCAACACGATGGCTTCCAACCTTACTACTCAAGTGCGCGCGTTCGCTCAGATTTCGGCGGCTGCCACCGACGGCGACTTCACTCGATTCATCACCGTCGAGGCGTCTGGTGAGATGGACTCTCTGAAGACCAAGATCAACCAGATGGTTTACAACCTTCGCGAATCGATCGAGAAGAATACGAGCGCCCGTCAGCAAGCCGAGCTGGCCAACAGATCCAAGTCCGAGTTCCTCGCCAACATGTCACACGAGATCCGTACACCCATGAACGGTATCATTGGCATGACAGTTCTCACGCTTGAGAGCGAGTTGACCCGCCAGCAGCGCGAGAATCTCATGATTGTCTCAAGCTTGGCATCTTCTCTGCTCACTATCATCGACGACATTCTTGATATCTCCAAGATTGAGGCTGGTCGTATGACCATGGAGCAGATCCCGTTCTCGCTCCGCCTGGCCGTGTTTAGTGTGCTCAAGACGCTCTGCGTCAAGGCCTCGCAGAACAAACTCGACCTCATCTTTGACATCGACCCAACCATCCCAGACCAGCTCATCGGTGACCCTCTCCGTTTGCGCCAAGTCATCACCAACCTCATCGGCAACGCTGTCAAGTTCACAACTGAGGGACAAGTGGCCCTCTCGTGTCGTCTCAAGGGCAACAAGGACAGCGAGGTCGAGCTCGAGTTCTGTGTCGCTGATACTGGTATCGGAATCAAGCAGGACAAGCTGGATGTCATCTTCGACACGTTCGCGCAGGCGGATGGATCTACGACTCGAAAGTACGGTGGAACCGGTCTCGGTCTGACCATTTCCAAGCGTCTCGTCAGCCTCATGAATGGAAACCTCTGGGTCGAATCCGAGTTTGGAGAGGGATCACGATTCTTCTTTACGATGCGGACTGAGGCGACAACCTCCACTCGTGAGCAAGTCATCGAGCGCCTTGCTCCGTGGGCCGGTCGGTCCGTCCTGTACATCGACACGCTGGGCGACCAGGCCGGCGTCAGCGAGATGCTTTCGCAGCTCAACCTCAAGCCGACTGTCGTCAGCTCGCCCAACGCTGTCTGGGACTTGAAGCAGAACGTCGACGGCTTCCCACACTTTGACACGATGATTGTGGATTCCTTGGCAGCCGCCGAGAAGATCCGCACGATCGAGCACCTGCGGTACATCCCGATCGTCCTCCTTTCACCTTCCAACCGACCCGCAGGCCCGGAGAACCCGTCGTTCATCGATCTCGACGAGAGCCGACGGAAATTATTGGCCCTGCCAAGCACAATGGACCAGGTGCTCAGCCCGGTGCCCGTCAAGGACTGCCTCGACATGGGCATCAACACCTACTACACGACCCCGCTCAACCTGCAAGAGCTTAGCAACGCGATTGTCCCTGCACTCGAATCACACCAGGTTCAGCCCGGAGACAGCGTCAAGGATACCGTCCTTGCGATTCTCCTGGCTGAGGACAACGTCGTCAACCAGAAGCTTGCGGTCAAGCTCCTCGAGGTGGCTGGCCACAAGATCGAGGTCGCGGACAACGGCGAAATTGCGATCGAGAAGTACAAGCGGCGCCAGATGGAGCGCAAGCCGTTCGACGTCATCTTGATGGACGTGTCGATGCCTGTAATGGGCGGCATGGAGGCGACCGGGTTGATCCGCGAGTATGAGGCTGTCAGCGGCGTCGCCCCGACACCAATCATTGCACTGACTGCCCACGCGATGATTGGAGACAAGGAGCGCTGTCTTGCTGCGGGCATGACGGCATACGTCACGAAGCCTCTCCGTCGAGGTGACCTTCTGGCGGCGATCGCGAAGGTCCTGACTGCCAAGCCTCAGCCGCATCCGCAGTACAACCCGAACAAGGCTCAGCAAGACGACACGGAGAGGACGCTGATCCTGGCGAGTAGGTAGACGCATCATCGTTCGGGGTTTATTTTCTCTCTTAACTCTCCCATTCATCCATATTATACCCGTGTTGTGTCTTGTGTTTTCATTAGTATCTGATGTGTGCTTTCGTCTGCCTCATTTCTCTCCGTGGATATCACCCCTACTTTACAATACGTTATTGCATATGCCGCGAATGCATGGATCCCGCCGCTGCTGCGGAGAAGTACAAGACTGGCTGTGCTATGTATGATTAACAAGTAAGGCATGTTACAATTCAACTGTGGACCAGTCGATACGGCCGCGGCCAGACTGGTCAGTGGGCTCAACGGTCGTGAGATGGCGCATGGTGGGACGGCCGTGCGGGCAGTTCCAAGGCTGATCGATGGTACCCATGTTGCGAACAAGCTGCTCCATCTTGGGCTTGGCGAGGGCGGTACCGATCATGACGCTGCGGCGACAAGCGCGCATGGCGAACATGGCTCTCGCCTTGCTTGTGCGGGGGTTGTCATGTCCGTCGTTGATGCGATGAATGAGCTCGGCGAGGTCGCTCTCATCGAACACTGTGTCGCGGCTGACCGGCACGGCGCACAGGCGGACCCGGCGCCCGGGCACGCCGTCGGCGTCGTACTTGATTTCAAACCCGTTGCGCTCGACGACGTCGCGGTGCTCGATGAGCGTGATCTCGTCGCCGGCGCTGAGCTGCAGCACCTTGGGCGCCAGCAGTGCCTGCGCCTGGATGCGGTGCGAGCGCTGCAGCGTCTCGAAATTATACTTCTCGTCGCTCGCGTGCTGGTCGATGATGTACAGGTCCTCCTCGCCCTCCGTGTCCGACGGCAGCGCGGCGATGATGAAGCCCCGGTTGAACTGGCCCAGGATGCGCATGCGGGCAAAGTCGGCCTTGTCGATGCTGCGAGACAGGGCCGCCTCGGCGCTCGCTAAGTCGCGGTTTTGCACGCCGGCCGCTGACGCAGCCTGCCCTTTCTTCAGCTTCGAGGCCACGTCCGCCTTCGGCTTCGAGGGCCCCAGCGACAGTGACGCCCACCGTCGCCGCATACCCTCAATATCGAAGCGCAATGTTGCCTCGGAAGCGGGGAGCGCAGACACAATCTCGTCCCTGTACGCCCGATCTGTAGGCACAGCGGGTTCCGCGATATAATCGACATGGACAGCTTCCCTCTCTGCAGGCGAGGGCTGACCAACTGCGGGAGCGCCAGATGGAGAGCCGCAGCACATGTCGTCGACCTCTTGGGAGCTGTGTCCGCGATCTTCTCCATCAACACGCTCCGTGTCCCCAGCAAATGGTTCCGGAGGTTGTCGTTCCCCGACATCGTCCGTCGTCTCGACGGCGACGGGAGATGCAGTACGTCGACAATGCGCTTCGGCAAGGCTGTGATTCGGTCGCTGAATCTGGGACTCCGATATCTTGACTTGGTCGGCATCGGAATCGACCCTGCCGTCCGACTGGATTTCCGGCTGTTCCTGGGCCTCCTCACAGGTGCCTCTTCGACTCCGCTCAAGCTGAGATGGTAACTCCTTCACGGTCAGATCTTCCACCCGATAGGACGGGCGGATTGTCTGGGATGATAGCACCTCGACCTCTTGTTCACGCTCCTCTTGGTTTTGCTCCTGTTCTTCTTGTCGAGACTGCCTTGCCGTATTGTTCCAAAAACGTTGTAAAGGCGACTCCTTCGCAGTGTTCGTTGTTGATGACCGCGATGCCCGTGAGGACCGGCTCGGCTGCTCCTTCTCGACTTGAGGCTCCTCCATGTCCACATCCTCATCTTCGTCATCATCCATGCCTACCTCTGCTTGCGACAGTGAATCACGTCCAGCTTCCGGTTCAGAGTCACGACCAGCAGGAGCTGAGGCGGGCGCTGGTGTCGCTGAGCTCCTGTAGCTCTGCAACTTGCTCCGCAGACTTGTCCGCGGACGCTTCTGCGGTGACCACGAAGCCGTCGTTGTGTCGAGCGTGACGACTGCTGTGTCTGGCCGGCGCTTCCGAGCACGTTGTGGTGGGGCTTCGTCGTCCTCCCTATCGCTGTCCGCGTCGCCGTCTTCCGGTGCTTCCATCTCAGCTTCTTCGGCTTCGGCGTCCTCTTCGGAGTCCTCGGCTTCCTCCCCAACTTCCCCGGCTACTCCATTCTGGGCGGCATCGTCAGTCTCCTCGTCCTCGTCATCATCGATAACCGGTTTCTGTGAAGAGAGCATTCTTCCGATGTGGCTAGCGCCACCGACGGCGAAGCTGGACCGTGTGGGAGCGTAGAACTCGTCGAGCGCTTCCCTAAGCGCCGCGATCAGGTTGCGCTCTGAGTGGACGAATACAGTGCGCTTGTCCGGGCTGACGTTGATGTCCACACTTTCCGGTGCAAGCCGGAAGTCGAGCACCGCTAGCGGCACCTGTGAGACATTGTAGGACTTGTACACTTCGTTCACAGCCTTCATCACCTGGGGAGTCAGCCTCAAGGCTTCTGTAGAGCTGCTAGGTGCAGAATCGGGGTCGGTACACATACCTGAGGCAGGTTACAAGGCCGACCGTTGATGTAGGTGTATTGCCTGTCCGAGCTCGCGCGGCCGTGTCCCTGCGCAGCACTGCTGATCAAGCCGGTGACGCGAACAGGTTGAGAACTAAACATGAGCTATGCGTTATCATGGCTATCACTTACGTGACATCAAGCCCTTCGCGCCGGGCCATGGCGCGATCCACCTCGACATCAAAGTTCAGATCAAGATCCACGAGTCCTGTTAGAGCCTTCGGGCCCCACAGTGCGCTGACGGAGGCACGTACGCCCCCACGGCCGTCAGTGGTGAGGACCGTGTTCCGCTTCCTGGAAGTCAGCTAGAAAGAACCGATGGCTAGCTCACGGATTTCTCCCAGCACCGAGTGTCTCGACCTTCAGTCGAACGCCCTTCCTGCCGTCGCCAACGGAGGCTGGAACCAGGGCGTACGCGGTCAGAATGCCCAGCGCCTTTGCGAACTCGCGCTTGGCGGTGCGCTCGAACTCCTTTCGTCGAACAGGAAGAGGGCGGAACAATCCAGAGAGCGTGATGGTGGTGCCTCGCTGTAATGCGTCAGATCAATACAATGAGACGCACTCACACTTCGCGCTTCTTTGGAGGTGGACAGTAAGCGACCGTCCCGCCCCAGCGTCAATACCGCGCCCATCGGCGCCGTCTCGCTCGTAGCGGTCTTGACCGTAACAGACTCGCATAGCGCACACAGCGCCGACAGAGCCTCACCACGGAAGCCAAAGGTTTCGACGTGCGCCAATTCCTCTAGGGAGGGGAGCTTTGAGGTGTGATGCTTCAGGGCTCAAGGTTAGCCCTCCTCGCTGCATTGTCGACTCACCGACGCCGTCCCAGTCCTCCTCCTTGATGCCGCTGCCATTGTCGGTAACTTCAACACTATCCAGGCCATTGTCCTTTATTCTAACGTCTGGGATCAGCTTTATATGAACGTGTCACGTCAGCTTACCAACACTAGTCGCTCCCGCGTCGATCGCGTTCTCAACCAGCTCCTTCACGGCTGACTGGAGATCAAGAACAACTTGACCTGAGTGCAGGCGGTGCACTGAGGTCCGGTCAATAGCTATAGGCGTTAGTAATGTCCCTAATGGAGCAAGCCTACCCTTGATCGTGGCCATCGCGTAGGCTGGTGTGAGAGTGTGAGGAGAGATCAGACGCGCCGCGCCCGATATTGTTGTTGCCGCCAGTCGCGTAACCTGGGGACCTCCACCGCGCCGTGCCTGAGATGCGGAAGTTGACCGATCCGGTCGGGCAACTGCCGTCAGCATCGCCCAGTTCACAAACTCCATTACCCATCTAGACATGACGGAGACCACACCGGAAGCCACGCGGATAGACACGAGGGTAACTAGTAGCCCAACGGCGGACCAGACTTCGGCCTTGGAACCGATCTCACCGTGGCCGCCGGCGGAGCCTGAGGAGCCTGGAGACGCGGTCCAGAAGGAACAGCTCCCTTCAGCGAAGGAGGTGTACGGCAGTCTCGCCGTGCTGCTGACGTACTTTGCGTTTGCTCTCTATCTTGTTTGGGCGTTTGCACCGCGTGGATGGCTGGACAAGGCCGGGTGGACGTGGTATCCCGACCGGTAAGATAACTAGATGGTCCAGCCAGCTGACCTTCGCAGAGAATGGGCGCTCATCGTGCCATCCTGGATCATGGTCGGATTCCTCGTCGCGTACTTTGGCTACATTAACCTGACGATATACCTGATTCCGCCTTTTGATTCAATCACTACAATCAGAGGTGAGCTTGCGCGCATCACATCGGGCTAACCATGAGATGAGTACTCGAATCTTCACGACGAGGAGTACTACTACAAGTTCGCCGATCCGACGACGGTCCCCGAAGCAATCGACATCCCGCTCGACCTCGTGAACCGTGTGCTGTACCCTCCGCCTGCTTCCTCACCATCGTCGTGATTGTACACCCTGTATGCATATGTGTTCTCAACCCTCCACGTTCTTGATACCTTCATCGTCCGTCGCCAGCTTCGCCTTCGCGAACTCCTCTGTCCGCGGCAGGTCAAGTGTACTCTTCCATACCTCGCTCGTCTCCACCTCAACCTCTCCCTCGCTCTCGAGTGCGAGCACGTGTCCTCCGCTCTTCTTTTCGTCGTCGATGAAGTGCATGTGCACCCCGGCAACGGAGATGCCCTGCAGGAACTCTGGCGAGCGGAAGCCCACACAGGTACCCCTGATCGGTCCGTCGAGCGTCACTGTAACCTGGCGTGAGGCGACGCCCTTCAGTCCTTCTCCCGGATAGCACTGGCCCTCGGCGGTGCGGCATTTCACGCTCTTGAACGTGCCGCGGATGCGGAAGGCGACGTGTGCGTTGCGTGCTCCGGGGCACTGCTCCTCGAGGATCGGCTCGATACCGCTCTTCTCCGCTATCGTCGCACGGGTCGTTGTCGTGCTCTTAAACTTCGTAATCTGAGCGAAGGGGGTAAGGTCACCTCATGGTCAGCATTCCGCGCAGCGGAGCTGGCTGGTGCTGGGCAGCCAGTAGAAGGGTGATCCGAAACAGACTAGACTTACCGCCAGTCCCAATGTCTGCTGGTCGCACGCTACCATCGTGCTTCATTTGGTAAACCTCGCCGTCGTTGATGATGAGCTCGCCCTGCATGTGTCGGAATGTGCCGAGGCCGAGGTCGCCATGTTGGAGGAGCTTGCCGCACTCGAGGCCCTGATCCGCGACACCGTCCATGAGCGCCGACACGACGGAGAACTGGTATAGCTCATTCGGTTCGGGCATTTCAGTATGATAAGTGTGATAAGTGGAAGGAGAACGATGGTGTGTTAACAGAGCGGGACGAATTATCTAGACCGATTTGCGAGAGCAGAGCGTGGTGGAGACGCCTGAGTGAGCGGGCAGCTTTATCTCGGCCGAGATAGATGACGACGTTCAAACTTGGGTGGCGACTGATTTCATTGCCGACAATCCATGCCCGGAAAGTCTTCGGGCTCCTTTCAACCACCACAGAGGTCATTGCTGTGCATTGCACGAAAGCAGTACAGAGGGTATCATACCTGTGGTCTGTTTTAGCAACCCTACTGATGCTTACTGATGTTGCTCTTTAAAGTACTCTTCCATGCTCATCCGTCATCAAATCACTAACGCTGCCGCCCCACCAAGTCCTGTCAGTCCATTCACCTCATAACAGAACTGAGATACCTGTTCCTCCGAGATTGAGCTAACTTCGTGGGCACTAGATACTGTGGCCAATGTGGAAGACATTGTTACGCGAAAATAGCAAGGAGGCAGTCATGTATCGGCCCCATCCCGACGGTCAGGCGCCCTATTGTCTGGCTTTCTTTGGGGGAAACCATCAAGCTCTTTTGGTTCTTGCAGGGGGGTGTGCCGGAATATAGCCTCGAGGAAGTGAGATAACACATTGAGAATTTGAGCGCTAGGACGTTGCTGGCGAGGTGGCCATCGCAGAAGCTATCTGTTGCGATACAGGTCGAGCCTGAGATCTCTCCCACCGGACCAAGTACCACTTTGTCCTACACATTCGACAGACGTACAATAGACATACCAAGCACTGCCTGCTCGGCACAACATAAAGCCCTGTTTGCCGGACTGCTCAGGCGTATGATTAGGATCCTCGTTCAGCTGCTTGGGCTAACCACCGCGAACAAAAAACCCGTACCGCCTGCACTGCACACTCTGAAGACTGGACTTCCCCACCGGAACAGCACAGGCCCCCCACATGGTGGCGAGATCTGACACAGGTGACTTGACGATGGGTTTGGACCACAGCACGCAGGCTACAGTGTTACGGTCAATACGGTCGCATACCGCATGCAGCCTGATTGCGGGCTGTTTGTCGACAACCACAGCCCACCTCAGGTTCAGCTGAGGCGCCTAGCTCATCGAGGCATGTATTGAGGCACCTTGACAGGCACCTGGTTGTTTGCCTCACCGCCTCACCGCTGATAAGAAATTTCGGAGCATTGAATGTACACGTTCCACTACTTCGTTTGAAGATCAGAACAAACACGTTGCGTCCTGTCGAGCGCAAGAAACAGACCTCTAAAATCTATGCATACAGTCGTAGAGGCAATCAGCCTCGCGCCTTGTCTCCTAGGTAAATGTGGGTAAGCGGCACGCTGCTATTGAAAGGAGCGAGCGTGAGAAATAAGCAGTGGTGGCTGCCCTGCCACGCCCCGCGTCGGCGCGTCTATCAGTGACCATGCCCGACGGTCTCAGCCGTAAAGCTCGCGCGCCCCACGAGTTGCAGTTGGGTTCGAACGTTCGAATCTTCCAGACATGGATATCACCAGTACACGCGGTGGGTGGGGCACTCATAGCCGCTTGGGTTGTGCTCGACTGCTTGTTAGTTGCGTCCAGGCGTTCTGAAACTCACGATACTTCTGGTGGTACTCCTCAGCAGTGTACCACTTGCCGGCAGGCGCGACCTCGGTCACAATCTTCTTGTTGGGGAAGCTAGCGTCAGCTACGAAGGACCGAACGGAGTCTCACTATTTCCCCTGGACCTGCTGGGTTACTTCCTTGGCAATCTTCTCCTGCTCGGGGCCGTGGTAGTAGATCGCCGACCGGTACTCTGTCCTGTCAGTTTGACTCCACGAACGTAGCTGGGGTTTTATACATACGCGAACCGAAGTCGGGGCCCTGCGAGTTCAAGGTGGTCGGGTCGTGAGTCCGGTAAAAGAACTCCACCAGCTCTCCGTAGCCAACAGCTCCCTTCTGGTACTGCAGGCGGACTCCTTCGGCGTGGTTGGTCCTGCCCGTGCAAACCTGCCTGTACGCTGTTGGTCAGTCACAGTTGCCCCTCTGGTGGAACCCACAAGGATCATCAACGTCGCCACCGGTGTAGCCAACCTCCGCCTTGTAGCCGGGCAGATTGCCGTAATACTTGTTGAACAGGTGCTCAGTTCCCCACTGCGATCAGCTACATTCTCCGACCGTGACCTACGAAGCATCCGGAAGCGAAAGTAGCGACCTCAACTGTAAACGTTAGAGCTAGCCGCTTGAAGTGCAGCTTACCTCCTTCCTGAAGCTTCGCATTTTCGGCGCTCTTAATGGCAGCCGGAACGGTGGGAGGGGGAGGGGTCTGGTGCTTCATTGGTGCACGCGGGGGTGAGGTGAAGAAGGTTCTGAAGATGTTCATTGAGAGAAAAGCGAGTCAGCGAGTTGACAATGCTTAAGTCAGCGCCGTGCTCTGGACCGATGTCGCCATCGCCATGTCTGATGCAGGGCTCGGCGCAGGGCGAGATCCAGGGCAGTCACTTCCCCGATTGCCGGTCCGCCGGCAGACTCGATCTATCAGCACGTGGCGTATGACGTGTAAAGCGGCCGGGGTGCGGACAACTGACCAGTGGATCGTGTCCGGTAGGCCCGATAAAATTGACTCCGGCCGAGCGAGTCGATATGAGATCTACGGCCCGACAGTGGCCGAACTCAAAAATCAAGAGCGGAGTTCGCTGTCTCTGTAACAACATCGACAACATGACGCGCCCCGTCTTCGTCCCGCTCGTGGACCCCACCGCCAACGCCCTCATCCCATCACTAGCCCTCATCGGTCCCCTTCTCATTCCCACCACCCTTCTCGATGCCGTCCTCCCCTCGCTCCCCCCGACCGCGTCCTACATTGTTGAGGCTTCCGCGGCCAAGCCCGACACCGACCTGATTCCTCTGCTGAACAACGGTGCCAGGGCCCTCGTCGTTACCCAGGCCCAGCTCGACAACCTCGCTGACGTCCCCAAGGAGCGTCTGATCGTCAAGGTCGCGGAGAGCGAGCTCGCCAACGCGGCGCAGCTCCCTGCCGGCGGCCTGTACGTTGCCGCCTCGAAGGTTGTCACCCCTAAGGAGATCGGCTTCAAGGGCCCCGTCTACCTCCAGACCGAGGTCACCGCCGCCAATGCTGTCGAGGTTATCAAGGCTGCTGGCGACGCCACTGTCATTCTCCCCACCGCCCTCCTCACCGAGGGAGCCTCCACTTCCTCCCACGTCGGGATTGCCGACGCGTTCCTCGCTCCGGTCACCAGCGACAGGCCGGACGGACTCTTCCCCACCATTGTTGCCTCGTCCACTCACTCTTCTCGCCCTCTCGGTATGGTCTACAGCTCTCGTGAGAGTGTTGCCGAGGCTATAAAGACCCAGAAGGGTGTTTACCAGAGCCGCAAGCACGGTCTGTGGCGCAAGGGAGAGACTTCCGGCTCCGTTCAGGACCTCGTCAAGATCGACCTCGACTGCGACTCTGACTCTCTTGTTTTCGAGGTTGTTCAGCACGGAACCGGATTCTGCCACCTCGGCACTCCGACCTGTTTCGGCCAGTGGTCTGGCCTCGCCAAGCTCGAGGACACCCTCCAGTCTCGTCTCGCTTCCGCCCCCGAGGGCAGCTACACCAAGCGCCTTTTCACCGACGAGAAGCTGCTGCGCGCCAAGATTATGGAGGAGGCCGAGGAGCTTTGCGACGCCAACACCAAGGAGGAGGTGGCCTTCGAGGCTGCTGACCTTATCTACTTCGCCCTTACCCGCGCCGTCAGCAAGGGTGTCAGCCTGAAGGACATTGAGCTTGCTCTCGACGCCAAGTCGCTGAAGGTTACTCGTCGCAAGGGAGACGCTAAGCCGAAGTGGGAGGAGAAGGTCAAGCCCGCTGCCGCTGCTGCTGCCCCTGCCACCCCGACCGAGGCTGCCTCCGAGGACAAGCCGATTCGCATGCGCACTACCGTTCTGAAGGACGTCCCGAAGGAGGAGCGCCCTAAGCTCCTTGTTCGTCCTGTCCTCAACTCGCTTGCCATGATCGACAAGGTCAAGCCCATTGTTGAGCGTGTTCAGAAGGAGGGCGATGCGGGTCTCAAGGCCATGACGAAGCAGTTCGATAAAGCCGACCTTGAGTCCAACGTCCAGCTTCCTCCGTTCGCCACCCCGTCCGAGACCGAGCTTCCCCCCGACGTCCGAGCTGCCATCGACCAGGCTTACTCGAACGTCAAGGAGTTCCATGCCGCTCAGCTCGACGCTGCTCCTCTCCGTGTGGAGACCATGCCCGGTGTTGTCTGCTCTCGCTTCGCCCGCCCGATCCAGCGTGTCGGTGTCTACGTTCCCGGTGGAACTGCCATTCTTCCCTCGACTGCTATCATGCTTGGTGTCCCCGCCCAGGTTGCGGGCTGCAAGGAGATCGTCCTCGCCACGCCGCCACGACCTGACGGCTCCATCTCGCCGGAGGTCCTGTACGTCGCCAAGCTTGTTGGTGTCACCTGCATTCTGAAGGCTGGAGGTGCTCAGGCTGTCTCTGCCATGGCGTACGGAACAAAGGAGGTTCCCAAGGTCGACAAGATCTTCGGCCCCGGCAACCAGTGGGTCACTGCTGCCAAGATGCTGGTTCAGAACGACACCGACGCCCTGGTCTCCATCGACATGCCCGCGGGACCGTCAGAGGTTCTCGTCATCGCTGACGAGACCGCCAACCCGGTCTTCGTCGCGTCTGACCTCCTGTCGCAGGCCGAGCACGGCGTTGACTCGCAGGTCGTCCTTGTCGGTATCAACCTGACGGCTGAGAAGCTGTCGGCGATTGAGGCTGAGGTCGACAAGCAGGCGCGCGCCCTGCCGCGAGTCAAGATCGCGCGCGAGGCTATTGGCAAGTCGCTCATCGTTCTTGTGGACACCGAGGAGGAGGCTATGGCGTTCTCGAATGAGTACGCGCCGGAGCACCTCATCCTGCACCTGAAGGATGCTCCTGGCGCTGTTGCCCAGGTCGAGAATGCCGGAAGTGTGTTCGTCGGTGCGTTCTCGCCCGAGTCGTGCGGCGACTACGCCTCGGGAACCAACCACACGCTCCCGACAAACGGTTACGCTCGCCAGTTCTCGGGCGTCAACACGCTTTCGTTCCAGAAGCACATCACTAGCCAGGAGGTCACCGCCGACGGCCTCCGTAAGCTCGGCCCCGTTGTTGTCACCCTCGCCGAGCGTGAGGGCCTTGAGGCGCACGCGAACGCTGTCCGCGTCCGCCTCGCTGAGCTCAGCAAGTAGACACGTTATGTTGTTATCTCTAGAAAATGCATTTAGTGACGATAGAACACAGATGATGATGCGTATGCGAAAAGTGACTAATGGAGACAGGAGCTGGCCGCCTACTCGTACTCGCCCTCGTCCTCCTCTTCCTCCTCTTCTTCTTCCTCCTCCTCGCCCTCGTACTCGACCTCAACGCTGCCGTCCTCGCTGCCCTCGTCGTCGCTCTGGTCGTACATGTCCTCGCCCTCCTCCTCCTCATCCGACTCCTCCTCGCTCTCCTCAGGCTCGGCGAAGCGCGCTCCCGACGCCTTCGCCTCCTCGGCCTGCTTCATGACACGCTTCGGGGGCCTTGGGACGCCGCCGTCGGCGATGAACACGGTCGTCAGGCGCGAGCCCTTGGTGTCGTAGCTCGTGACGGGCTTGAGCTCCGTCTCGGGCGTCGCGGGCATGCCGTGCAGGTCGTAGAGGTTGATGAAGCCATCGCTGGACACGGTGGTGAGGAGCGTGGTCGGGCCCTCGGGGGCAGGGAAGGGCAGGGCCGAGATCGACTTGATGCGGTTCGTGTGTCCGACGCACTTGCCGCACAGGGACACAATCGCCGTCGGGCCAGACATGTCCTCATCATCATCCCCGTCCTCGTCATCCTCATCGTCGTCATCCTCGTCGTCCCCGGCAACCTCGACAGAGTAGATCTCAACAACACCCTTCTCGGTGCCGATGCAGAGGACCTCCTCGCCCTCAGACTCCTCGTCCTTCGGCGGAATCTCGGTGAACAGGAGCGCGTTGAAGCGGCTCTTCGTCTCGAGAGTGTGCAGAAGCTTCAGGGTCTGCGGGTATTAGCTTTGCACAAACGGCCATAGCTGTACTCACCAGAGAGTAGATCTCAACCTTGCGGGGGTACAGGACCGCGAAGTGGGTTCCGGACGGGGCGAACTTGACGATCTCGGCCTCCTGGCCAAGAGCGAGAGAGGCGGCTCCGCGGCCACGCATGAGGTCCCACATCTTCAGAGTCTGGTCCTTGCCGACACTGAGCGCAACGCGGCCGGTGGGGTGGACGTCGACGGAGTTGACGCGGCCAGAGTGTCCCTTGAGCGACTTGAGGAGAGCCCAGTCGTTCGTGCGGAAAAGGGAGAGAGTGGCGTCGACGGAGGTCGCGAGCAGGTGCTGCGACGTCGGGAACGTGACCGACGTGATGGAGCCAGTGTGCTGCGACAGGGCACCGATCTCACGCCGCCGCCGCAGGTCCCAGACCTTGATGAATTCGTCCTCGCTGCCTGTCGCCAGGTACTTGCCGTTCGGGGACGCGGCGATGCACTTGATCCAGCTGAGGTGCGCTGGGAAGATGAAGATCGGCTTCAGCACCGGAACGTCAGACCCGGACGGGTAGTGCCCCTCCAGTCCGTAGAGGAGCTTCTCATACGAGCCCGCGATGATCTTGAACGTCGCTCCCGTCGGCGCCTCGGGCTCGAGCTCGGCCTCAACCTGGGCAATGACCTTGGATTTGCCCTTATCCTCGGAGGAACGCTTGGCCTTCTCCTCAGACTTGGCCTTGGCCTTCTTCTCCTTCTTCTCCTGGAGCTCCTTCGCCTTGTCCTCAATGTTGAGCTTGCGGGTGTTCGACTCCTTGGTGGCACCGGCCTTCTTGGACGTCTTCGTTGGCTTCGCGTCGCCGTCGTACGTCACCGACACGGTCGGCTTCTTGTACGGCGCCGAGCGCGCGACAGAACCCTTCTTCGACTTGCTAGACTTGCCCATTAGTGCGTCGAGTGCTGCGGAGAGTGTCGTCGAACGTGAGCGAGCGCGCCAAAACAATCACCTGGACCTGCAACATGACGCAAACTTCCAACTTTTGGGACGGCCTGACGTGTGTTAATATGTTAGCCGCCAGGCACGGTTTCGGGACCAAACGGATCACCGAAAGTTGAACTCCGATGCAATGCGAGGCACCGCCGAAGTCAGTGAGATTTCGGCAGCTAGCAGCAGCGGGCACGCGACATGCGGAAGAGATACTCGTGATGAATGATGCATAGTGAGGCTTAGTGAGGGGGTATGGGGTATCTATCTAATGCGTTGTTCTTCCGCTGAGGCCCTGGAGCGACTCAGAGCCACCATTGCTGCTTCCCTTGAACGCGGCCTCGGCCGGGTCCGCGGTCAGCTCCTCTTTCGTGATCGGACGCTTGGCGTGAATGCTAGTCGGCAGCTCGAGCTTCTTCCCTCCAAGGTCGGCGCGCATAAGCCAAAGAGACAGAAGCGCATTCGTGGCCGCTCGGTGCTCGGCCATCTTCAGGGAGGAACCGTGGCCCTCAGCGAGCTTAATGCCGTTCGAGAGGAAGAGGCCGATGTTGAACAGAGGGGCCTGCGTGTTGACACCAGTCGACGCAAGTAGGCTGAACGTTAGCTCTGTTGTCAAAGCGGTGAAGAGTGGCTGGTATGGGATACGCACCGAGACTCAATACGGCCAGACTCCGGCGTGAGAGGAACGCCGGCATCCGTCAGGTGCTTGGTAACAGCGTGCGAGAGCATGTACTTGGGGTTGCGGAACTTGAAGATCCCGGTCAAGTCGACCTGACGGCTCATGATGTTCATCTCGACGAACTCGCGCGCGGCGTGAAGGCCCTGGACATTAGCCAAACACTCCAGACGATCTGGCGGCACAATGCGCCCTTTGCACTCACATTCTCCTGGTAGATCAGGCCAACAAAGGCGCGCACAACGCTAGCGACTCCCTCCTCCCACGAGTTCATGCGACGCTTGCGGTCCTCCTCCTTACGCGCCTGCAGACGCGCGAGCTTGTCGGTCGGGACCTCCTCGCCGAACAGCTTGATCTCGTTGTTGCGCTTCCACCGGATGGGCGTGGCAAGAACGGGGTTAGCGCGCGAGGCAGAACGCTCCTCGTGCTGTCCCTGGGGCGAGATACCCAGCTCGCGACCGACCGAAACGAGCGAGAGGGGGCCGACGTAGTAAGTGACCGCCTGAGCAAGGGCGGCACTCGGGATGTGCGGGTACTTCGCGGAGAGCGACTCGGAAGCGAACAGACCGAGCAGCCTGTTGCCAAGGGATGAAAGAAGCTCGTTGGTGTTGGCGTCCGGTGCCGGGAGAGCCTCCTGCTCGCCCTCAGCGAACTCGGAAGTCTCCTTGATGTTGAAGCTCGGGTGGGTGAGACAAGCCATCAAAGACTCGCGCATCTCCGGCGTTGGGGGCAGCGACAGGCGGGCAAGAATGGCATTGAGGGCGGAAGGAGCGTAGGGGTCAAGAAGGGGAGGGGGGGCCTGCCTTTTGAAGAGCACGGCCGATGTCGAGAGGTTGTGTCGGGGGTTCCTCCTCAGAGGAGTTTTTGCGAGCCGGCGAGCCCATACTCCCGACGAGGAACCCGAGGCCGAACGGGCGGCGGCGGTAACGGCCAAGCGGGCGGATGAGCCGATGGCGTTCATAGTGTCGGCGACGAGAGGGGTGTTGACGACCGGGGTGACTGGTCGGGTGTTTTGAGGTGCGACGCGAGCAAAACGGCTGCCGGTTGAGGGGACGACCGTTTTTTGCGAGGTGATCCAAAGATGCCGCGGACAACTAAAAAGACGGTCTCCCACGGGCGACGCGAAATGCCTCTGTCTCGTGGTCACGTGGTAATGCCTCCGCAAGGCCGCGTTGCTCACGTGTCCAAAAAGCCACGTGCCCAGATAGGACGGACTTGTGCGAGAATGGACCGTGGGAGACTGGCGGATCGCGAATCGCAATCCGGAAGTGCCTGATTCAATGTTGATGGCGCAATCGGTGGTCACAGAAATTCCAAGGGCAGGTTGGTCAGCAGCAACGAGCAGTAGTCGTTGTCGACGGGCCATCATCATCGACCCGGTAACGGCATAATCCTTCTTCTTTCTCATCCACGATCATCGTCTCTAACCTTGTCCATCCTCTACCACTTCCAGTCCTGTTCCTCGACTAAGGAATACCACCCAGGCCCCACCTAGCAACCCAGCAACACCGCTCAACCTCCCGACCGCTCTCAACAGCCCGGTCAATCTCTCCTGCCGCCTCACGCCGCCGCACCGCACCACAGCACCACCGCACCGCGTCCCTCACCGCTCCCTCGATTCCCCTCGACTTCCCGTTTCCAGAGAAGGCAGGTAGCGAACGTCGTCCTACGACACCACTTTCTCGAGCTATATAAACGAGCGCAGCAACACACTCCAAGATGTCCGTCATCCGCAAAGCCACTCCTCTCTACCGCGCCGTTGCCGCCGGCCCCAGCCGTATCGCCATGTCCGCCTCAGTCGCTCGTCCTCTCACCCCCTCGACCCCTGCGGCCTACCGCCGGCCTTTCAGCCCCGCCCAGCAGCCTAACCTCCTCCGTTCGCTCACGACCACCCCTCCGGTCAAGCGCTTCACCCGCAACGTCTGGGCTGCGAACCCCATTGTCGAGTACGACGAGATCAAGCCGCTCACTCAGCAGCCGACTGATGTAAGTGGCTCAAGCCATGTGGCGCAACTACGCTTTGCGATTGCGCCATACCTCCGGCTTCTTATCAACCCCCAACCGGTATCAGATTACTGACATGCTTCTGCAGGACATTCTGATCGTCGACGTCCGTGAGCCCGACGAGGTCGCGCTTGGCACCCTCCCCTCCGCCGTCAACCTCCCTCTCTCGCGTCTCGCTGAGGCGCTCGACGAGGACTTTGAGCCCGGACGCTTCAAGAGGGAGTTCGCGTTCAAGAAGCCTTCCGCTGGACAGAAGATCATCTTCTTCTGCCGCTCCGGCAAGCGTTCCGCGACCGCTGCCGAGCTCGCCGGTATGCACGGCTACGCCAACGTCCGCAACTACGTTGGCTCGTGGCTCGAGTGGTCTGAGAAGGAGGGCATGAACCTCCTCGCGGCTTAGGGTGCTGCGTGAAACATGGCCTATACCCCTTCTCCTTCCGTCTTGGCTTCCTCCTGTATTACAAGCCGGGCACTGCCAGTTCCGCAGAGCGAGCTGGCGTCCCAACAACAACAACAAACTCGTAAAATTATCAGAAATTTCTTTCGTCTTTTTACACTTCGCACCTTATCGGGCGCGTCGACGGTGTCTTCGTGTGCTTGAGCTGCGGCTCAAGTGCATCTAGACCCACAAACCCTATAGACTTGATCATAGACTGGACTCTGATGTATTTGTCTACTACTTGCCCGTTCTGGCTGCGGTCTGGCTGCGCTTGACTTGTGCCTGTCGCCGTTGTTGTTATTATTTACGAGAATGATGAGCACTGCTTCTGTCAGGATGTTGTTGTTGTCGCAGTGCGGGGATGCGGCGTACATACAAGGAGGTACGACGCCCGCGATGTACGCGATGTGCTGATGTGGTTACGAGATGGTTCTTGCTGCGTTCGGAATCATGAGCAGCTGGCTTGCGCTAGGCCGAAGCTTAATCTGAAGACGTGCCGGTGTCGTGCTGCGGAGTCGGTGCAGGAGCCGACGGCCGTATGCGGTACTGGGCGACGGGTGGGTGGAGCTGCCCTGTTCTGGACGTCAGTATGGGTCTGGTCCTCCCCCGTGAGTCACCTGTGTCACCTGTGTCAGCTGGGATCTGCGCATGCGGAGTTAGAAGACTTTGTGGATCCCGAATACGAAAGCGCAAGAGCTTGTTCTCAGCTGGCCCAGCTGCCAGCTGGCAGGTGGCAGCTGGATAGCCCGGTCGCATAGGCGCAATCAGATGATGCGCATGAATTTTGTTGCCGAAACCGGGAAGATAACAACAGGCACAGCACGCCAGGAGTTGCTATGATGCGGCCATCGCGTGCCGAGCCATGATGCAACACCTCCCTTCGCCCAGCGCGCACACTTTGCCGGCGCACCGCCCTTCATTGCGTCTTTGCTCTGCCGGCCGTCTGACTGACGCAGTGCCGCCCGGCCGACATCAGAGAGAGCTGCTGCCAAGGCACCGCCGCCCGCGTGCCCCCTTGTGCCCGGCGTGACCGAAGTCTGCACGATTTCGGCAACTTGGCCACCCAGCTCAGGCACCGGTCAGGCCTGTAGCTAAGCTACAGGCTCCCGAAGCTACCGGTCTTCCAGATCGTGCGAGCAACGGGAGCACCAGCCGTGATCGTGAAAATTGCTTATCGTGATGATGCAAAATGCGATCAAGGTCTTCGGAATACACGCGGAATATGGGGCATGCACCGCGCTCACAGGGCAAAGTGACGAGCGCATTGCTCTCGCCCCGGCCACGGGCGTCAAGGTGACTGACCGTGGAGAAAATGCCTCGCTGGGCTCGCTTGCGTCGTCGAGCTCCAGACCTCTCTAGCCTGTTCAGGTTTCCCGGTCCGTAGCTAAGCCTGAAGAGGCGAATGGGAGTGTCAGTAAGTTACGACCGGACTTGCGAACGGAGTGCCTGACAGGCCGGATGGTCACCCATGTCGTAGTCTATGGTGGCAAGATTATGAATCTGTCGCGTTTTTGTTTTACTGCTTGCGGTGTTTCACCCGATCAGCACCTCTTGCGTCACCGGGCGTCCCGCCTACTTCGCCTCAGCGACGAGGACGTCAAGTGCACGCATGCCCTTTAGAGCTTCGAGGATCGCCTCGAGGGCGGGCTTCGTCTCGTCTCCGCCGCCCATGAGGGCCTTCGCGCTTCGGCCGAGCTTCTCCTCAACACGGGCCTCCTTCATCTTGGTCGTCTGCTCTACACGCTCACATTCGCCCTCCTCACTGGCGAGATAGCGCACGAGATTGCTGAGAATGACAGCACCGCGGTGAGCGAGCCCGGCGTCCGGCGGCTCGAATGAGACTGTCTCGATGCGCTCGCCGTCCTCGTCCACCTGCGCGCCGCCGGGCGCAAACAGCTCTCCGATACGGTCCCAAACGCTCCGCTGCGTGGACGTGCTGATGCCGCCGCCAGCGAGGAGAGAGTGGCACGCCGCCGCCGAGTCCGTGAGCGCCGCGAGGGCGCCACCTGCTGCCTGTCGAGTGGCCATGTCGTCGGCATCCGTCAGGAGCAGGAGGATGCCGAGCCTTGCCGCAGCGCGCGGGTTGCTCTCGCCCTCGCTGCTCTCACCCGAGAACAGCATGAATCCCTTCTCACAGTTGACGAGGTTGCACACGAGCTCGGTCGCGGCTCGCTGCACGAGCTGGTTGTCATCGAGCATGAGGCCTTCAACAACGTCAATGACCCGCGTCTTGCTGCTGGATCCGGCACCGCGAAGAGCGTTCTCAGGCGCGGGTAGCTCGGCCGCCACGATGCGGTCTCCAAACTCTGGGTTCACGGACGCCAGGTTTGTCAGCGCCATCAGCGCCTCAAACTTCTGCAGCAGGTTCGAGCCCGCATGACACAGCAGAAGCTCGAGTGGGCGGAGCGCGTTCAAGGCGTTCACCTCCGCTGGCGCTGGGAAGAGCAGCTGCGGCGGGACACTGATGACCATCTTGGCCAGCGCCTGTAGCGCGGGCAGCGCATCCTTGCCCGTATCCTTAGCGGTCAGGTCGCGCACAACGTGCGACAGCACGCGGAACCCGCCGTCACGCACGAACGCAGCACGGTGCGACCGGTCGTCCACGATACCAAGCGAAAGCTGCCCGAGCCCCGTCTTAACACGCATGCTGCCGGCGCGCACGAGACCGGACATCGCTGGAATCACGCCCGCCGACATAAGGGCGTTCACGCGCTTACGCACAGCCTCCTCACTCTCATGCGGGTCCGCTTCGTCCTTAGTCTTCCCGCTAAGCGCCATTCGGCGCAGCCGATCCATCTGCGCGTCCTCCGCCGAGAGTACTGGTCGCCGAACCGTCAGGTTCACCAGAATCGTCGTCAGGCCGTAGCAGAGCGCGCCGTCGACTGGTCGCTCAGCCGTCTCATCCAGCGATACCATACTCTCGCGTGGCGTCACCGGAAGGGAGCCGCCCGACGCATGCGGCACGGGGCTGAGCGCAAGAAGCGCCTTGAGAAACGCCTGATCGGCGCAGAGCACGTCGCGCACTGCCGGCCGTGTTGAGAGAACAGACAGACCTTCCAGTGTCGACAGCAGAGCTGGAGAGGTTGGAGACGCCGTTTTGATGTGTGATGCCAATGTTTTCGCGTATCGTTCCTCGCCCTCGTCGGCCTGTTGTTCCCGGGCGAGCCGCTCCTCCTCAGGCTCACCCGGCACGGCTTCCCCTCGTCCCAGCTTGGACAGCGTTACAGCACACAGCACGCGCGCATCCCCCTCTGCATTGCCGCCGGCATCAGCAGCCGCCTCCACCCATCCCAGTGCACGGGTGCGCACGAGCACACGCCCTTGCTTGGTGCCAGCCAACGCAGCGAAGAGACCTGCGAGCGCGGTCTGCAGAGGCGATGGAAGCTCCGCAAACTCGAGCAGAATCGCTAGCGGATCAATGTCGCTTTCCTTCTCGTCTTTCGTCAGGCCCAGTGGCTGCGTCAGGATCTCCACAACGGCTGCCGGGGCCAGAGGTGCGAGATTAGAGAGCAGACAGACCGAGGGCACGAGGTCGGCGGGATCCTCTGAGTTCTTGGCGATAGCATTCGAGACAAGCGGGTCGAATACAGCCTTTATCCGCGCGGCTCTCTCGTCCTCCGTTCCGCTGGCTGAGCCGAGGTCGACAATCTTGGAAAGCGCCAGGAGGCCGAGGCTGGACACGTCGCGGTCCGCGCCCGGTGAGAGAGCGACGGACAATTCACCGACGCGCGTCGGAGTGACCACCGCTTTTAGGTCGGCATTCGGTGTGCTGAGCTCCTTGAGGAGGGCGGTGAGGTCTGACTCGGACATGGTGTGTCTGCTGAGACGAGCGAGTGACGTCGGCTTGGGTGAGCTTGTGCAGCATGTGCGGTCGACCTCCACCCGGTTCCAGAATGCAGGAGGTGGAGGTGCACGCGTGGGAGAATCAGGGTGCAGCTTGGCCATGTGCCTTGCCGTGCCTAGTTCAGGTCGCACAAACAGAGGCATCGAGGGCCAAACAAGTGTTCCGCTAGGCGGGTCGATACCGCTAGGACCTAAGACCTAGAACCGTTACAGATCCAGCAATCGAGCTCAACATCTCGTGTCACTTCCTCTTTGCCACCTTTTGTCTCTGTAATACCTTACTCCTACCCCTTCACACTCCCTTCTCTCATCACTGTATAATCACCACCGAGCAGAGTCGACACCCGAGCCATGTCGACTCTCCTCAGCAGCCCCGGCGGCGTGCCGATATCACCCGCTGGTGACTCCTTCGCCGCAACATCCTTCGCCTCAGCTGGCTCCAGCTCAAGAACGCCTAGAAAGCGCAAGCAGGCAAGGCTCATTAACCCCGCCCGTGAGTATCATCTCCGTTGTCACAGCCCGTCATCAAAACGCCAACGGACAGCGCAGTTTTTTGTCCACGAGCTGACACCATCGCAGGTGCTCTCGACTTCTCAGCTCGGTCGCACCGATCCCACCATGCGTCTCCGGTCGCTTCCCCTCGACGAGAGTCGTTTTTGCACGACACTTCCAACAACTCGCTGTGCTTGGACTCACCCTTTGAATCGTCACGGCTGTTCAAGGCGCTATCATCACCCCCGACCATTTCACTTGAAATGGGCTTGTCACACCCGCACCCTGTTAAGGATCAGGAGGCGGATGACTCTGCCGAGTTTACAAGACCGACTCCAAGGCGTGAGGCGAGCTTGCCCGAGCGTGACCTGGAGACGACAACGCCAACCGCATCTCCCTCCAGATGGTCTAAACTCCTGCATAAGCCCAACATCGATCTGCCCCCTGCCCCGACGGTGCACACGACCAACCCTGACGCTGAGCCTTCAACATCGACATTTCTCAACATGATCAAGTCGACCTTCAGGAAAGAGGACACTCTTCAGCTGGCCGAGCTGAGCGAGTGGCAGGATGAGGAGAGCCTCCGACCAAAGGCTGTGTCCCCTCTCCCGCTCAAGTGGCTCGGCAAGCGAAGGCCGCTTTCGGGCTCCTCGCCCAAGACCTTCGCCTCCAGCTTAGAAGACTCGCCCATGTTTTCTCTCGGTACAACTGACCGATACAGCGAGATCAAGAGCCGCAAACCGAAGAACGAGTCACCGGGTGGCTTTCAGAGTGCCAGCCTGAGTGATATGCCGCCGTGCGAAGAGCATGAAGAGCAGGAAACGCTCCGTGAAGAAGTGACGACGGTAGATGATGAAGCAGGACTCCCGTCGAGCAGCCGCTCCACCAAAGGTGAGCATGCCTGCACAGCGTGGCTGACCACAGTCTCGTTCCACTCAGAGGTCGTGTACAAGGTCATCGAAAGGCTGCCAGAGTTCGCGCACAGCACGGGGCCAGCCACAGAGAAGATCGGCGACACAGGCGTCGTCCCTCTGTCTGATCGGATGTGCATCCCTGACGATCCCGCTTGGTGTGGTGATCACGCGGATGATCTCTCGCCGGTGGAGGAGGGAGAGTGCAAGGAATGGGTTCTGCGCCAGGGCTGGACGACGCTTTCGAACACATATCATAACGAGTTTATCGATAAAGACTTGCCGAGTGAAAACGGATACGTGGAACCGTTCATCGAAATGCTTCAAGCCGGCTCCTTCGACGATGAGCCGTGGCGGCCCGAAGTCGCTGTCGAAGACGGTAGGATCGTTGTCAAGGAACGAAGCGATACGGAGGACGATTCCGCAGCCCGCTCGGAAGGCACACCGGGAGCGGAGGGCGCAGCAGGCAAAGGCGACGCCCCTCCCGCCGATAACGCGCTGGAAAAGAAGCCAAGCGTCACTGATATCCGGGTCATCGCCGAGTGCTTTCCTGCGCCCCCCGGCGGAACCATCGACATTCGCCGTTCATCTTCCAAGTCACCGCCGTCTTCGCGCCGCACGTCGCTCGCCTCCGTTGCCGAACTTGTGGAGGAGCCTACAGAGATGCGCACGAGTCGCCGGAGATCTCCGCTTAGCTCAACGAATCCGACGATCGCGGCCCTGGCCCCGCAAGCCCAAACACTGTTCGATACGCAGAATCGTCTGAACGAGGATCTTTCCCGTGAACTTGAAGGATACAGTACGCTTCTGTCACAGCTAGAGAGCAAGCTCAGCGACCGTGATAGTGTCATCAAACGGCTGGTTCGCGACCACGCTCAAGAGCGCCGGCGCCTCAAGAAGGAGGTCGCGGATCGGGACGCGCTGGTCGAGCGCCTCAACGCTGAAGCCGAGCGCCCGCAGGAACCGTCTGTTCGTTCCGAGCCTGGAGACAGCTCCGCCATAACAGGGCTGCAAGAACAACTTGCAGCGGCGACCGACAAGCTCTCATCACTTGAACTTCAGCACCAAAATCTCGAGTCGGATCACGACGAGGCGGTGGCCGAGCTCGAACACACCCGACAGCAACTCGCGGACTCCAACGATGCACTCGAGAAAGCGTCCGAGGACCTGTATGCGGCTCGGGACGCTATCGACAGCTCTGAGCACCGTATCGCTCAGGTGGAGGAACAGCGTGACCAGCTGCACGCCCAGGTTGAGCGGGAGCGCAACGCTCGCTTAGATGCCGAGCGCAAGTGGCAAGAGGAGTTATCTGACCTCCGCCAAGAGCTGGAGGAGGAGCGTGCTGCGCGGCGGCGTCTGGAGAAGGCCCAGGCTGCGCAGTCGGAGACCGCCCAACAGGCACAGACCGGTCGGTCGCAATCGCGCTCGATCCCGGGCTCGAGCGTCAACAGCATGTCCGACCTCGGCCACTCGCGGACGCAATCGCGTGAGCTGCTCGGGTTGTCCCCTCCAGCCGGTCTGGGTAACAGTACCAACAAACGCGGCAGCGGCAGCTTCCTGCGCGACTCGTGGGCGTCAGCGAAGGGCAAGCGCGGTGTGCTGGCCCCGGCGGCGCCGCAGAAGTCGACTGAACGCACCATCGCCCAGCTCGAGCGCACCGTCGAGGAGCTTGCCACGGCCAACGAACGTCTCAGCCTGGGAATGTCGTCCCTTCAGCAGGAGCGCGAGCTTCTCCGCCGCAAGCTACAACGCGCAGAACAGGGGCATTCCGGCCGCCCACACAGCCTGCGGCATTGAGTTACACCGGAAGATTGCTCGCTCGAAGAACACCTGACCGAGTCTCCCTGGTCACTATCACCACCCAGCAACACCCATCACCCATTCATATCATTCCAACTACCTACTTCGCTCCTTCACCTTATCTCAACTCATTAGAACGAGTTTCATGTTGTAACTTTCGAGTACCAGGCCACTGTAGGCTGCTTATAATACCCCGGGGTCAATCTTACTTATTCCGGTCCTCATAGTTTTACAAAGTGCATGCGACAAACAGTACTGGCACGCTCTACTCTAAACCCATGGCGCTGCTCTACTGACTCTACCCAGTACGAAGACGAGGCTAGGCAGACTCGTCGAGGATCTGCCTGAGCTCCCTGATGCGGACCTCAGCGGCGCTCCAAGCCTCGTCGAGGAGCTCGGAGCCTGACTTGCCAACGACCCCGCCGAGGCCCTCCTGTCGCACAGTCGCTGCGCGTCCTTCCTCGTCCAGGGCGATCATGATCGTAGTCGGGAGAAGGGGCGTCTCGAACGCCGTTGGGTCGGGGAGGAGATACGTTCTGGAGTCAGCTTACACAGACAAAGAAGGCGTCAGGGCAGCTCGAAAACTGCCCGAGTATCAGCAGTGGGTGACACTTACGACTCGAACACGCCGAAAGAAGCGCACAGAGGCATCCGCCCCAGCGGAAGGGGGTACGTCTTCTCCGCGTCGCACACGGTCTGGAAGGTTGTCTCGTCATACTTGGCGCTCGGGAGTCGGGCTACTGTCAGCTCCAATGCCCAAAATGTGCAGCCGATAAGTTCTGGTCAGGCAAGTCTTTCTCTACCCACTATTCCTCAGCGCAGCCATGACAGCAAGCACGGCAGCGTCGTACGCGTTCCCGTCGTAGTTGATGCACACGACGTCGATGTAGATCACCCACGCGGCCTTGCCGGGGGCGATGATGAGAGATTTGGGGGGAAGCGTCCGCGACCTGCTGTTAGCTGAGCCAGAGAACTGCAGCTCACGAAACGAGCATGTCGTTCAGCCAGTTGCTCATCGTCTGCGCCTCGTCGACGGGCGGACCAGGCTTAAACTTGGGCGACAAGAGCGCCGGGAGGTCGATGTTTGGCACTGTCGTCAGCTTGAATTCACGAGATATAGTATCTTCCGGGCGACAGCACTCACCAACGAATCCCTCGTCCGGCGCCGCGCCGCTCGGCTCAGCGATCTCGGCCTTGATGCCGCACACGATCGTTGTGTCGCCCATACGCACGAGCGCCGAGCCCTCTGCTGTACCAATCGATCCTGATGTCAACTCTCCGTCAGAGGTGCCAGTTACCCACCGACATTGATGCTGACGTCGCGCCAGGCCGTCGTCTTACGCCCGTCTGGTCGATACCCCTGCGCGAGGAAGCGCTGCAGGTACTGGTCAGGGTGGAGGCGCTTGAAGACAGCAGCTTGGGTGGCCGGAGAGGTCGAGGGTCCTGCTCCTGTTGACTGTTCAGCTGCTGTTGACGCCATGATCGGCTGCTGTGCGTAGAAAGGGATGGTATGCAAGATGTCGAGCTCGAAGCAGTCCAGAGCAGGCTGTTATGACGCTCCTGCAACATTTCCAGAGCTGCTCCAGGCACGGAGAGTCACTTGGCCAAAGCGTGCTGTTCGCGTGGTGGCGTTTATGCGCTCCTCCACTTTAGTTGGGTTGTTGCCGAGCGGGCCAGCGCGGGTGATGAGGAGCCGGGGCGTCTTTGTCGTTCTCCACTTTTGCTGGCCTCTGGGAGAAGTAAAACCACACGCATCGACACAGGTGAGAGCCATCCACGCAACGCATCCACCTGTCCCGCGCGGCACCGAGACACCTGCGACCTGCACGCCTGGACCCGCACGACGGCCCGCTCCCCATGTCCGGCCATGCCAGCCATGCACTCAGCGCGACCTCGACGGCGCCCACAGCGACCTCCACCGGGCCCGCAGTCCCGCCAAGTCACCGGCCGGCCGTACCGACACCAGCAGGGGGCGCATCACTCCCCCTCCCATCGACGCCAGTGATGTCGCCCGCGCCAAACCTCCCCATCCCGTTCCAGCGCATCGACACGCATCAAATCAAGCAGCAGCTGTATGATGCACTAGGGGAAGCTGGATTACCGTACTGGAAGGCCCTCAATGGATACCTTCTGGGCCAGGTTGGCCGAGACGAGCTTGTGGCACTCGTCAGAGGTTGGCTCAAGGGAAAAGCTCGTGAGTTCCAATTGTCCGGAGGCATGACGCACAACAATGCACATGCATCCAGCGACATGACAAGCCGGGAAACAAGTCCGCAAGGCTGACAACAACAGTGCTGCTGCATAACCAGCTCCTGACGTCTCTTCTGCACAATGCATCGACACCACAGATCGCCAACCAAAGTGCCTCATCGTTGCACATGAACAAGCGACGGAGGGGTGGCATCGATGCCCCCGACTTCGACTCGGACGCGACCTACATCGAGCCCATGGACCGGGTCGCCAACTGGGCGATGGGTCTTGGTGGCCGAGAACGAGAACGGGTCCGGCGAGCAGTCGACGCTGAGCCGGAAGAGGTCGTCGAGGCGGACGAGTTCGACGCCATGGGAAAGAAGCGCAAGTGGTCCGCGTACCAGTCTGGTGAGTCGGCTTGCCAGCAGTAGTTTTGCTGTCAGAGCTAACGTACAGGTGCTGCACACCCGACATTGGCTCAGTCTGGTCGCAACATCCCGTCATCGCACCAGCTGGCGCTGCGGCTCGCCCAGGTTGCCAAGACTTGGAACCTCGATGTCGCTCCGGATGCGACGAAGGAGGTCGGCGAGTTCATGGGCGTCGGCCTGCACCAGCACCTGGGCGATGTGCTGCACTCCCTTGTGCACCTGACTGGTCGCGATCGACCAGGCGAGGACACGCTGCGGGTGCCACCAGGCGTCCACGAGCGGTCACCGGAGGCACCGGATGTGCCTGCCCCGACCCTCGGTACTCTGCAGTACCTTTTCACGCTTGCTCCGAGCCTGCATCCGCAAGCGTCGCCGACGCTGTACAAGCTCGAGTCGTCGTTGACCATAGCGGAGGTCGAGGCGTCCAAGCCGCGCGAGGATGAGAAGAGCGACCGCGACGCCCAGCCGCCACGCCCCGCTGCCAATCTTCTCCCTAGTGGCACTCCGCAGGCCCAGACCGTGGGTCTGCCTAACGCCCTCCCACCCGCGCTCCCCAACGTTCCTAGTCCAGTCAAGGCCGCCTCGGCCCTGCACGCTGCCGCTGGCCAGGGTAAGATCGAGTCGGTCTCGCAGACGCTCCAGGACACGGGCCTGCTGAAAATTGACAAGGCGGGACGTGGTGAGGAAGGCGAAGGTGGCGACAGGAAGCGAGAGAAGAAGCACAATCTTCATTGGAAGTACGAGGACCCGGCTCTCATTCTGAAGGACCTCTTTGGCTAGACAGCCGAGACCTCCTGACGACAACCTTCCTGTAGCCACGCACCCCATCCAGGTTTTGAAGAACATACCGGTATTGTTAGTTGTGATTGTGACTCCGCATTATACTGTATACTAGACAACCACTACATTCATATAGTTGCATCAGCATGCATCCCCAGCATTAGCATGACACGGTCCGCCCTACAACTGCAAGCGAAAGGATTACAACAACTTTGCGTACTTCTCCTGGGCGCGATCGATCCACCGTTGCAGGACTGGCTTCGCTTGCCCCTCAGCTTGGGGCGCAGTAGAGAGCAGTGCCAGCGCATCCTTCGCACTCAGTCGACGCCCCGCCTCGAGCTGCACCAAGCCTTCCAAGACCTGCGCCTGCTGCTCGTCAATGTCCAGCACATCCCTCAACTGCCGCGGTGGCCTCGGGTCAAACATCAGCTTGTTTGCGTCGGTCAGGGTGGCGAAGCTCTGAAGGTCAGCTCGACAGCCACAGGCCTGCAGCATACCGGCCATGTGTCTCCCGTCGGCGTACCCAGAACGCGGAATATGCTTCCTGCGAGGCCGATCTCGCCAAACTCGGCGGAGAACAAGAGCTGCCGTGGTGGCGGGCGCCGCAGCTGGAACCCCTCAATCTCGTCTTCATCTGAGTCCGAGAGCGGGTCTGACTCGGCGCCGAGGTCAGCACTGAAGCACTCGGCCAGCGTGACGCCGGCGCTCCACAGGTCGATCGCTCGCGGGTCGTACGTCTCGGAGAACAGCAGCTCTGGCGCACGATAATGTCTGCTGTGTCAGCTTGGAGACTTCTGCGCATTTTAACTCACCCGCTCCCCACTTGCGTCTCCATGCCAGCGCTGCCATCGCCGCCCTGGCCATCCCATGCCGTGCCAAAGTCGATCAGCTGCACAGCGCCGTCCCAATTGTACATCACGTTCGCTGGTTTCACGTCCCGATGAGCGATGTCCATACTGTGAAGATAATCAAGGGCTGATAGAAGACCCCGTGCTGTGTGCGCGAAGATATCTGGACTCGGCGCGTGCTCGACGATGCTCGCCATCGTTATCGGGAGTAGTGGGAAAGACAAGCGGTGCTCCGGTTCCGCATACCTGTACTCTAGAAGCGGAATAATCTGCCGTCAGTCTGAAGAAAACCTATAAAGCCACCAGGGAGCATCACTACGTTGTCATGAGACTGGTGGTAACTTACACTAGGGTGTGTTGCTCGCCGTAATATGCGCACTTCCCGGATGACGTTGTGCGGCCGCCTGGAGGCGTCGATACCATCCTTAGGCGCAGTAACGATCTTCACCGCGCGGCAGCTGGCGGGAGAGTCACCATGGGGCTCGAAGAATATATCTGCATGCAGGCCTTATGTTAACTTGCAGGCATACGATGCTCACCAGTCGCGAAGGGCTCCATGGGGAAGATCGAGGTGACAATTGTGGTTGACCTCCACCCTGCGATCTCTGAAACACTCCTCCGTCACCGTCAGCTGGACGGAAGCAAATTCACCCTCTCGAGATCGGCAAGGAAGGGTGAGGCAGACGCGCCGCGCCGCGCGTGGTGGAGGGACAATGTTGATTTCGGTCTTCCTCTTCCCTTCCCTCTCCGCCCCTATCACCACTTCCACACGCCACCATGTCATCCGCCGGGCCGTCGCAGCGTCGGCGCCAGGACTCTCCCGACGACTCGCAGTCTCAGCACCAGACACAGGATGGGTCCCGCCGCAAGCGCCCCCGCGGCAGCTTGCGCGATGAGCTTTTCGACAAGCCCGACCTCGAGGAGAAGGCGCGCATCGTCGCCGGATACCGCGACATGCAGATGGCTGCCGATGGTGAGCTATTTTGGCGTGCCCTTCGGCTGACAGGCAGACATGAAGACGAACCTCGAGAACATTGGCGTAGACGACCTCGCCCGCTTGGCCAGGAGGCAGAACAAGATGTTTCGTGACGGTGAGCTGAGCCGCCAATGCGCGTCTCCTAACCCACAGTGAGGGATACAGGAACAGCGGCGCTGGATGCGCGTCTCATGATGACTATGGGAGAGACTTCTGCGAACCTCGCGCGGAAGCTCAAGCTTGGCGGCGTGTCCTTCGACGTTTCGGAGTTCATCAACAAGTACGTCGCCTCTGGTCGCCGCTAACAGCACTCAGCGTGAAGAACGTACTCGGCATGGCTGCGGAGGAGACACAGGTGCAGGATGATGACTCGGAGGAAGACGAACTCGAGGAAACGATGGCTGAGCGGCGCCGGCCTCGTAGAGGGCAGACTGCCCTGGGGGACTGGGATAGGATCGGGTGGATGGCGGCTTCGCTGTCGCGACGTGCCCCCGGTGTAGAGTTCATGTAAGTTCGGCGGATCAGATCTCGAACTGACTTTAGGTACGGACCTCTGGAAGTCGAGCACACTGTACGCCAACATACGCAGCGGAGGGCCAGACAGGAAGTCGCGCCTGAGACACGTCCGGAGGAAGTGCAGCAGGAGGGCAAGTCGAAGACGAAGGACCCGACGACGACGCACGTTAAAGAGATCAGCGAAGTTCTCAATGCCATGGACCCGCAGCGCAAGGGCGTCAACCTGTTCCGATTGTTCATAAACCCAGACAGTTTTGCGCAGTCCGTCGAGAACCTCTTCTACACCTCCTTCCTTGTGAAGGAAGGCCGTGTAGGCATCGACGTGAAAGAGGACGGAGAGATCATCATTAGTAAGTTGAATCACCCTGGGTAGAGCTTACATCAGGTGCAAGTGATCAGTACGACCCGGCTGTCGAGGGTGATCTCGCGCAGCAGCAGGCCGTAATCGAGTTTGACATGGAGACATGGCAACAAGCAATTGCCACCTTCGATATCACTGAGTCGGCCATCCCGCATCGCGACCCGCCGCAGGAGGAGCTCGCCAACGGAAGGTGGTATGGCCAATAAGTGCGACGGCGATACTGGCCGCTAAGTTGTAACGATATAGACTTGTACAATATGCATTACAATCTAAGATCTACTTCTGAGCCTCCGCAATCGGGTTCGCGTGGATGGTGATATTCTTCAGCCGGATCTCCTCCAGTGGCCGGTTCTTCGCATTCACAGGAACCTTTTCGATCGCGTCCAGTGTCGAGTCCGCTCCGTCGATGACCTTGCCGAAGATTGTATACTTTCCGTCCAGGCTCGACTGCTTCGCGTACGTAATGAAGAACTGGGGTCAGTCTCACGAAATTTGCTCAGCTCACCTGAGACTTGTTCGTATCCGGTCCAGCGTTGGCCATCGCGACTATTCCCCTAGCATTGAACTGGAGTCAGTTTATGGGACCGACTAGAGCTTTCCTCACCTTCAACGTTGATCGCACCTCGTCCGGGAACGGCTGGCCCCAGATGCTCTGCCCTCCTTTGCCGGTTCCGGAAGGGTCTCCAGTCTGCACCATAAACCCTTTAATATTTCTGTGGAACAAGCAGTTGTCGAAGTAGTTGGATGCACATAGAGCGAGGAAGTTCTGAAGTTAGATGGGACGGGCGCCATACCGCAGAAGACACACCTCTGCTGTCCGAGGGACAGCCTCGCAGAACACCTCGATCTTGATGTCACCTGCGGTAGTATGCAACGTGACGGACTGTTGTCAGCTCATCACATACAGTACAGGCGAGCCTTACCATAGTGGATCTCTGGAGCAGGCGATAGGATGAGCTGACGCAAGCGCAGTTCAGTCGCGTTCAACGTCTTGCCACCAGACGGATGTCAACATTTCAGTCACGCGGTTACCACGTGCAACAAAATATTACGTAAACTACTTCCGCCACCCAGTTATCTACGAGCTCGCTGACCTAGGCCAGGATATCGCGACGTCTGCCGGCACCGGCTGTTACCATAGCTGAACATTTCACGGGCCGCCAGCGCGAACGTCCACAGGATCGACAATGACGAGACGGCAGCTGCAGTCCATCTCCAGCAGCTCAGGATCGACCTACACAGCTGACGCCGAGTCCGCACGCGTCACTGGCTCTCCGCTCGGCACTCCACAGCGTGACGTCCGACACCCTCTTGGACCACCGCACCGGTCGACGACCTCCGGACGCCGGTCGGACCCGCTGCTATCCGACCTTGACAACGACGCTGGCCAAGATGACGAACAACAGTTTGTCTTCGTAAACGGGCAGCTGTTTCCCAAGCCGGCCACGCCCACGGACGCACCGCCGCCTTATGCACCGTACCCTACTGGCCGAGCGCGGGCTCAGACCTTCACGGCCGGCAGCCCCCTCGTCGCCCTGCCGCCGCTTCCCCAGTACAGACGCGAGTCTGAACCCCGAAGTACGGAGACCACACCGCTTCTCGGAGTGGACTCCCCGCGCCGAGTTGGTTACAGTAGCCCGCTAGGCTTCATTATCAAAGGCGACGAGCGTGGGTACTGGAGCACGCTGTGGGACGTGTCAGCCTGGAAGTCTTTATTCCACACCGTTGCCATCAACTTTCCTTTCGTAAGCTTACCACTTGCGCGCTCCCCGCTAATGTGTCCGCAGAACTTGGCTTTGTGGCCTCTCCTTCTAGCCGGCACCATCGTCGGTACTGCGCTACTGGTGACGCTGCCGCTGGGCGCAGTCTTCTGGTTCGCGACTCTGCTTCTTGCGCGAGCCGGGGCAGCACTGGAGACAAGGCTTCAGGTCTACTTCCATGGCGCTGAGGTGCGGCCGCCTCGCCCGATCTTCTACCGCCAGCGTGTCCGCGAGGATGGCCAGCTTGTCTGGGACAGGCGGTTCCTGTCTTGCAGCTGGGGAATGGTATGTCGCCTGCTGTCACTACGCAACTCGTAGCTAACTGTCAGTTCACTGACCAGTACTCCTACTCAGCGCTGGTGTATCTGCTGCTTATCAAGCCAGTTATTGTGCTCGTCTCCTTCGTCGCCCTCCTCGTCCTCTTCATCCTCTCCGCGGTGTTCTTCCCGCTGCTGCCTATCTTCCTTAGGTTCGCGCGCATGTTCGGCCGATGGCAGGCGCAGATCGCCTTCGACAACCTGTAACTTGGAGACAGGGAACAGGAAGCAAAAGGAGGTGATCCACATTGCTTGCGGTGCTGGAAAGTCCGGGCCCCGGAGCGATCGATCACTCAACTGCGAGCGGGCTCGTCCAGACCTGTGGGCGTTGGGGTTATAGCGACCAGTTCTAGGACGAGCCGTCTGTTTATCTAGCCATATCATGTATGTAGAGCTCTGTATCAATATGAATGTGTATTCTGCCGGCCGACTGGAACACGGATAACGAGACGGCTGAACGAGCGGTTATCGAATGAGCGGCTGCGGACCAGTGGCTGCGACGGCGTGATGCTCTTCAATCAACGCACGGGCCTCGTGACTCCGTGATGACGCCGATCGAACATGTGAAAGATTGTCATTAGCAAGCATCCCCAACAAATGGCTACTAGCACATTGCAGCTCCCGAGTCAAAGTGTTAAGCATACCGCGGCACAGTGAAATGTGCAGAGAAGTCCTCGGATGTTTGGTCGACTCGCGGTAACTAAACGCGAGCTTATCAAGCACCGTCGGCGATGGCCGATATCGAGTTAGCACGATTACGTTGTACGCCGATAGGTCCAACTTTTGCACGGATGAGCTCTTCCGGACGAGCGCTTCCGTAATCCGCAAGCTGCAAGCGAAGTAGACGTCACGGGGCGTCACTACGTACGCGGAGGGCCTGGCCCAGGAGAGCATGTGCAGGGACAAGGGCGTGCGATGATATCAGCGGTGCAAGATCCTGCCGATAGGATTCCAGTGGGCAACAAGGGAGGGATGGGCAGCGCCCACGCCGCGTGCTCTCTGCGCCCCAGACATCCAGCATGCCTTAAAGGAGTCATGTTGATCCACTGTTTCTCAAATTTCTCCATTTCCCTCTATCTGTGAACCTCACACGTACACACTCGACTGCTTTCCGGACACTCAGCAGCATGGTCGAGTCCTCCGCTATCGAGCCCGACTCCAAGGTGTCCTCGCCGTTCCAGACGTCTCCGCGCGCGCGGTCGCCCGCGTGCGCCGCGGCGCCGAACTTCCTCAGCGACCGCGCCGCCAGCACCGAGATCGATGGAAGTAAGTACTGACGGGCCCCAATGGCGTGTCGACCTCCAGCTGTGCGCCAGAAAGGGGTGAGCTGACGTTCAGTCCGTGGCCTCATGCCCCTCGAAGGACCAGGCATCATCACCTTCCTGTAAGTGTTGTGCCCTTGAGTGGAGTTGACAGCAGCGCCGGCCGTCCGAACCCGACAACCTTCCCCTTTGAATCGATCACGCTCAACATCAAGCCGCCGTTGGACGGTCGCTCGGGCGAGTCAGCCTCCGTGCAGCTCGATGGCGCAGCGCTGAACGAGGCGCTGCAGTACGGCCCTAGTGCCGGACTCAACAGCATCCGCGGCTGGCTTACCGATCTCCAGGCGCAGGTGCACAAGCGCGAGCTCGGCGAGAACTGGGCCGTGAGCCTGGGCAGTGGCTCGCAGGATCTCATGAGCAAGGTGGGTCCATTTCCTACCTGTTGCCCCAACCAGTCTACAAGCTGGGCCCCAGAACTCTTGAAGCTGACAGACAGTGCTTCCAGGCGGTGCTGAATCCGGGAGATCCGATTCTGGTCGAGACGCCGGTGTACTCTGGGGTTCTGCCGACGCTGCGCCAGCTGGGCGCGAAGTGCATCGAGGTTGATGTCGACGACGAGGGCCTCAGTGCCGAGCGCCTGGCGATGATCCTCGACCAGTGGCCCGCCGGCGAGAAGAAGCCGCGCGTCATCTACTCGACGCCGGTCGGGTGCAATCCTTCTGGCTGCTCGAGCTCGGCACAGCGCAAGCTCGACGTGCTCCAGGTCATGAAGAAGCACAACCTGCTCATGATGGAAGGTGAGTGATCCTCCCCATTACCGAGACTCAGCTAACGCCCAGACGACCCGTACTACTACCTGACGACGCCTCTGATCCCGTCCTACTTCGAGCTCGAGAAGCAGGTGTTCCCGGAGGGCGGGCATGTCGTGCGCTTCGACTCGTTCTCGAAGCTGCTCTCGGCCGGCATCCGCCTTGGCTTTGCGACGGGCCCGAAGGACATCCTGCACGCGATCGACGTGAACACGGCGGGCGCGAACCTGCACACGTCTGCGCTGGCGCAGGCGATCGCGCACTCGCTGCTGTCGCACTGGGGCATCGACGGCTTCCTGGCGCACTCGCGCGCCGTATCCGAGTTCTACCGCGAGCGCAGGGACAAGTTCGAGGCGACGGCGCGCGAGCACCTCGGCGACCTCGCCACCTGGGTGTCGCCCGTCGCGGGCATGTTCCTCTGGATCGACCTCAGCCCCGGCGGCATCAAGGACAGCTACCAGCTCATCCGCAACGAGGCCCTCGCCAAGGGCGTCCTCGCCGTGCCGGGGCAGGCGTTCTACCCCTCAGGCAGGAAGAGCCCGCACGTCCGCGTCAGCTTCTCGGTCATCGACCTCGAAGACGAGACGCCCGAGGGCTTCCGCCGCCTCGCCGAGGCCATCCATGACAAGCGCAAGGAGCTCGGTCTCGAGTAGCGACCATCTCGTGCCCCCACCACGCCCATAGAACCTGAACACTTGCCAAAGTGCCCAAGTACAATCCATAGTCCTGCATAGATGAGTAAAGATGTCTATAACTGTTCCGCTCACGGCGCCTGACACCGCCATCGCACATAGTCCTCGGGGAGGATGCCTCCCCACCGCGTGCCGGGCGTGTGCTCCTCCTCGCCGAGAAGGTAGAGGTCGAGCCCTCGCCGCGGCGTGAACTGCACCCTCCACTTGGCAGCTCGGGGGAGAGGGGCGTCGGCGTCCAGTGGCGGTGTCTCGGGCGGGTGCGGGTCACTCGGGAGCGTGTTGCGCGTGAGCATTTCCAGCGAGGCGTACAGAAAGTGCAGCGCCGGCTCGGGCTTCCACCCCCGCCGCTGGCCGGTGACGATACCCGGGATACACAGCGTCTCAAACGTGCGCTGGCTCGAGAGGACGCCGGCGTCTGTCCGGAACCCTACCGTCACCGTCTGCCGTCAGCTATACACGGGCCGCGGACTAGCTTTGAGGTGGGACTCACCGGAATGCCGAGGAGGAAGCTCTGCGCCCAGTGCTTCAGCAGCTTCTTGTGGAAGATGTTGTCACCGCGCTCGTCCTGGATCACCTTGTTCGTCTTGAGCTCGACGCACTTGGACAGCCCCGGGTTGGGTGTGCCGGGCGGGACTGTTCCAGTCAGCTGTGTCATGCTCTTACAAGCTTACCGTCCACGCAGTCCACCTCACCGCCGATCGTGACGGGGATCTCTCCAATGGAAGACTCGACAATGCTGAGATTAGCTACTGTCTTCCTAATCACCTAACCAGGCCGCAAAACGAAGACTCACTTGCACCACTGCACGTTCGTGTTGACCATTCCCGACCATCCTTCTGGGCCGTCGACCTGCTCCCCCTCGGCCGGATACGTCGAGTACGCCTCATACGCATAGCCCATGTAGCTCGGGAGCGCCCATGCCTTTTGTGCCTCGAGTCTGTGTCGTCAGCTCACAATTCGGCGGGCTAGCTTACCGCTTCGCGCGCTCCTCTGGCGGGTCGTAGAGCTCGAGGTACACGCTCCCGTTGAGCGCGACGGCGTCCATCGCCCAGCCCTCCGTCTCGAACGGCGCCGTCATGAATCTGTGGTCAGATGGGATCGAAGTCAACGCAGCATCCCATCTTAGCTGGCCAATCCCCCACTCACCTCGTCAGCATCCCGCGCCAGGTCACGACGCCGCCCGGCTTCTCCCTGCCGATGCGCTGGATGCTCTCCACGAGCCCGTCCAGGTGTTCCTCGACGCTCTCGTCGCGGTCTATCCGTTCATTGGCACCGTAGGTCAGATCCGCACCCAGGGGCGCAGCGCGGTAGTACGCCATGCTCGCGTCCCCCGGCTCTATGCGCCGGTCGGGGAGGTGGGAGTACGTCCCCAACAGGCGCGGCTTGGCGTACGCCGGCGGCGGGGGAAGATGCCCCGGGGGCAGGGCGAGGTGCTCGACCGACATTGATCTGTGCGCTCTACGAGCTCTGGTGGCCTGGGAGGCGAGCTTCCGGAAAAAACGTGTAATGGTGGATGCGGAGGAGTCAGGTGTAGGGAAGGAGGAAGGCATGGTTTCGTGTGGACCACAGAGGTGGAGGTTAGTCACCACGTCTCCGATACAGGCACACACACCCGCTGGCTCGTTGGTCGCTTCGTTACATAGCTGATGCATGCAATAGTCGTACACTCCGTTCTCTGCGTGCGTAGCCTAGCCTACTTGTTCTTTTGCTGCGTACAAAATCACACTGTTTCTGCTGTGCTGCTGCTCGTTCTCTACTCCTCGCCGGCGGGCACGGGCGAGCCCCCGCCCTCCTTCTTGAGCGCCTTGCCCTTAGTCTTCTTTGGGCTGCGTGGCGCACCGCGCGCGCTCTTGCCGCCACGCTTCGGGCTCGCAGAAGTGTTCTTCGGCGAGATGGACAGGAGCTCGCTCTTCGGCGATGGCAGAAGCTCCGACTTGGTAATCTTCGGCGGCGAGTCTGAAGCGTCCATGTCCTCCGCAAGGATGTCCGGGATCGTGGACGTCTTCGGCGACACGGACAGCTCAGGCGCAGAAGCGGGCTCCTCCGCACGGTCGAGCTGGATCGGAATCGTGACGTCGGTCGCAGGCACAGCAGGCACCTCTGATTCGTTCGTGTCGGGGGCGTCGGCGACCGCATCGGCCCTGGCATCGGCCGAGATGTCGGTGGCAGTGGGGTCGGCGGGTGCCTCCGAGTTGGCTTGGGGCTTCTGCTCGGCCTCGTCGCCGACGAAGACAGCGCTCTCGGCACTCTCCTTGCGGGCCATGCCGAGGACTGAAGGCGACAGCGCACTCTCGGTGCTGGAGGGCGACGTAGAGAAGGTCCCAGAGGCGTTGGCGTCGGGGCCCGTAGCAGCAAAGACACTCGCGCGAGGTGCCTTGCCGCGCGATAATGTACCTCGCCCCTTGCCAGCGACGACCTTGGACTCGACCTTGGGCTCAACCTTGGGGGAGTCGCTCAACCCGTCGAGCGCGGCGCGTGTGCTGGGAGGACTAAGGCTCTCAGAGGCCTGTGCGGGCGCTGGCTTTCCTTTGTGTGGGGGCTGCACGGGAGAGCCCGACCACCTGTTAGGTGAAAAAGACCCCCGTCCTTGGCCTTGCACCCCACCCTTTGAATCGTCTTTCCGCTCGGACTCAGAGGGGGCCGGGACCTCGATCGGCGCAGACTTGTCCGCATCGCCTTCCCTGCCCTCGCTGGCAGATGGGGCGTTGGCGGCAGGGCTGGCGCCACTGGCGTTCTCGTGTGTTGTCGCTCCTGCTTGTTCCAAAACACTCGTGGTATTTCCAGAGTCGGCGTGGTCCGGCTCCTCGTCCGAGCTGTCGTGCTTGTCGTTATGGTCGTCAGAATCATCATTGGGCGTCACCACCTCGTAACCTTCGGGAGGGATCAGAAGCAAGCCAGCACCTAATAGCTCGTAGCGCTGACAGAGGGCCGCGAAACGAGCGTAGAGCGACGTCTCAGCTTCTGAGGTCGCGAACGCTTCGCGGTGGTGGAAGTAGGCGTGGGAGAATATGCGGGACAGGCGGCGGAACAGGGACGGGAAGTGCGTGAGCGAGGCGTGAGGGATCTGCAGCCTCGAGGGGAAGTAGTTGGAAGAATTCAGTAAAGCCGTTGTTGAGTCGAGACTGGTTGATTCAGTCAGCACAATCGAAAATCCCAGACACGCCGTTACTCGTAACTCTGAAACGTGACAACTTACGTATGGAGGATGTAATCGATAGCGCAACACTTGTCCGTTCCCTCACCGCCGTGCGCGACGCAGAGGTACTGCCACTCGTTTGCCTTCATCTCGGGACACGTCTCGTGGCTGCACAACAGCTGGAGTTGGGTGAGAAGTGGAGTGACGTCTATCGGTATCCGGCTGTGGAGTCAGTTTGACGGCTCACGCGACTGTGGGCTTGACGCGAGGGCGTTGCGCAACGACATACCGAAGATGTTCATAGATCCACTGTCTGTCAGTCGTCTGCCACATCGCTTCGGCTTGTGTACTTACGACGTGACGATCGGCCGCCTTCGCGTTGTCTGATGGCACCTCGACAAGACCCTTGATGTCATGGGGGTCATGACGGACCTTGAGCGACAGGTACTCGGACAGCTGGAAAGGACCGTCAATGGCCGAAAGAGGAGGGACGGGGGGCGAGGGAGGCTGTGGCGGGAGATCCTGCAATGTTGTTAGCGACCCGATTGATGCATGGAAAGACGAGTGTTGATGTGTTGAGGCGCCATGTGCGGTTGGACGCGATGTGGGGACTTACCACGAGTTTGGACCCCCGTTTGAAGCGGTAGGCGAGCGGCCCCCTCGTCTTCTCGGGCGGTATGATCATGGGTGAATGATGAAGGTGAGAGGCGCCGCGTCAAGCGAGACCACCCGGGCGAAGGGAAACGAGCGTGGAGGGAGAAGGAAGGAGGATATGGAGGAAAGGGTGGTTGGAGTGTTATTGAGTGCGAACGGACGAAACGAAACACGAACGCCGGGTGAACTGGACGGCAGGGTGCGGTGTGGTGCGGTGCGGTGTCGGTCGGTTGTACGGTGGTTAGTGTTGGGATGTTGTGCTGTACCGCAGGCCAGGAGCCAGGAGCCGGGCGCCATGAGCCAGGCGCGGGCGCGCGGGCGCGCAGGCGCCAGGACATAGAGGAGCGAGGGTTCAGGCTTCAAGCTTCAGTGCTGGCTCAGGCTAAGCATCCGGCTGGGAGGGCAGGGTCGCCTACGCTCAGCGTTGAGCGCGCATGACGTGCAAGGGGAAAGCGCTTCACCGCCAGAGCTGAGACGCGTCCACGTGGTATTCTTAGTCATCCTTTTGCCAGCATTTCTCCCACTATCTCACGCCAGCGCTGACCACTCGACCGCTCGGCAACGGTCGCCACTGTTATCGACGTCCTGGCTTTCGACTCGGCCACATCCACCTCGCACCCCTACCTGCCGCACGCAGCTTGCCCAGCATGTCCGGCACTGACAACAAGGGGCAGACCTACTACGAGTTCTACCGTGGTTCCAGGTAAGCTTTCGCGCTTATCTCCTGAGCTGACACCCAGCATCGGAACCGCTCTGACGGACGCTCTTGATGAGCTCATTACGTCCGGCGACATCCCTCCCCAGCTCGCGATGAGGGTCTTGCAGCAGGTAGGCTAGCGATCGATTTCAAAGCTAACAGCAGTTCGACAAGTCGCTGACCGAGTGCCTCCAGAAGGGCGTCAAGCAGAAGACCTCTGTTAAGGTGAGTCGTTCCCGCCGGCCATCGCCGCGTCCTCCGGCTGAGCGATGCCGCTGTTCCTTTCCCCGCACTCAGACCACAAGCTTACAAGTAGGGACATCTGTCGACGTACCGTCTGTGCGACGACGTGTGGACGTTTGTCGTGAAGGACCCGCAGTTCCGTATGGAGGGCACCGGGTCATCGTGAGTTGCGTTTATCAGGCCGTGCTGACTCCCAGTGGTGAGCTCGTCACGGCTCCCAAGATCAAGATTGTCGCGTGCAAGTCTGGTGATGCGACCGATGGCCGTCGTGGATAGAGGGGCTTTGAGAGCTCGACAATGTAGACACTCAGTTATGTATGTAGCTATAATCAGCAGAAACAAGATACGGCCGCGAGATCACGGGGGCAATAGCTCCGCGAGTGGGCAATGAATGCATGAAATTACAGGGCTGATCTATGACAAACATCTCTCATCGTCGCTCGTCTCTCTAATGAACTTAAGGCAGGCCAGCTTAGGCAGCCTCGGCGGCGGCCTTGGCCTCCTTCTCCTTAGCCTGCTTCTCGAGGCGGGCCTCGAGTTTGGCGAACTCGTCCTGGGCGATCTTCTCCTCCTCGGTGACGAACTGCTCAACGGCCTGGACCTCGGGAACGTAGTGCATGAGCATGCGCTCGATGCCGTTCTTGAGCGTAACCTCCGAAGACGAGCATCCGCGGCACGAGCCCATGAGCTTGAGGAAGACAGTGCCCTTGTCCTCGTCGAAGCCACGGTACTCGATGTCACCTCCGTCCTCCTGGATCGCAGGGCGGACGCGAGTCTCGAGCAGCTCCTTGATCATGGCAACGACGTCCGAGTCCGAGTCAAGAACGCGCGTGTCCTCGGCGCCCTCGCCCTCAGCGTGCTCCTCGCGGAACAGCTGCGCACCAGAAGAGAAGTGCTCCATCAGGATCGCAAACACCTCGGGCTTCAGAATGTTCCACTGGAACGAGTCATCCTTCGTGCACGTCACAAAGTCGGGGCCGTAGAACACGCCGACAATGCCCTCAATGTTCAGCAGCCGCGTAGCTAGCGGCGACTTGAGCGCCGAGCGGAGGTCCAGGAACTCGTACGTCGACCCCTTCGTTACCGGCACACCCGGGATGAACTTGAGCGAGTCCTCGTTCGGCGTCGTCTCGGTTTGGATGAACATTGTGCGCACTGCTGGTCAGTTTTATCAACCGCTTGCAAGCTCACCTTGCTGGGGCTGGCGCGCGGCGAGGCGGAGGGGGTTGATCCGCGGGCGGGTCGAGGCCGAGGAGAGATTCCGGGCGGCCATGCGCATGGCGACGGGGCGGGAGGCGACGGCTGCCCGGGGCAGAGCCGCGACGAGGCGGGACGAGGAAGCGATCGCAGAACGCATTTTAGTGTATGAGGTAGGTGAAGAAAGGAGAGGAAGGTCGAAGCGAAGTGTGATGAAATATGCGGACTCAAAAGTGGAGTGCAGCGGGTGGACGTAATAGACGCCTTGATCCGTGCAAAATACCGGCGCTGCGTGCGGTCAGTCACTTTGTCAGCCAGCGCTCGAATTACCCCGGCCACCATTGGCCCGAGCCGACAAGCCGACAAGCCGAATTCGCCACCCGATGCCTATCGGCCTCTCCGCCCGGACAGAGCCGCAGGCCGCAGCACCGGTGACATCAACACGCAACTTGCGTCAGATCTAATTGCCGCACGGTGCAAGTTATGCATGGTGTGATGAAATTCTATGTGAGTTGTTTGATGCAGTGCGATGAAGTGTCTTCTGATGGGTGGCGTGCCGCAGCCACACACGTGCCGGTCATTCTATAACGTTCTTCTAAGCCGGGTCTACTTGTCCGCGTCGTCCGTGTCCACACGTCCGAAGCCCTTCCTGGAGATGGCCTCCTCGCCGAAGCCGAAGCCCTTGCCAAAGCCACTCTTCTTGCCCTTCTTCGTGCCGCCTTCGCCGTACAGCTCGGCCCACTTTCGGAGCTCACCGATCGTGCCCTCCTCGCTTGAGCTGGGTCGAATCTCGCCCAGCGCAGTCTCAAAGTGCTTCGCTCGCAGGATACGAGTCAGCTTTTGAGGCGCAAGCGGTTCAATAGGCTCGGCCTCCTCGGAGTTCTCTTGAACAGGAGAGTCCGAAGAGTCGCTGGGCCCGGCGGCTCCAGCTTTGGCGTCTCGGGCAGTCGCCGACGAGAAGAATCCACGGGACTGCGTCAGAGAAGCCATGCCGCCAGTCTTCAGGTCGTTCAGGACAGCGTTGTGAGCCGCCTCCAGCATTTTGGCAGCGGATGAGTTGTTTTGCGTAGGATCAACAGCCTTCGCATTCATGTGCGGCGTGGCCGCTCCCTCCGTAGCGATTGCGGGCATCTCCTCCTTCGGCTGCTTGGCCGGCTCGCTGACGGGGGTGCGGTTACCACCCGTGTCGGGGTGGTGCACGCTTCCTGTGGCGTGGTGGACAGGCTTCACTTTCGAAGCCTTAGCACCGTGCTGCTTCCAGGGCACCACAACATCGTCCTTCACACTGGCTAGGGCTGCAGCAACACACAGGTCTGGGGTCAGCACGGTAGATCAAGTAAGACGTACGCTTGAGGTCAGATCCGGAGAAGCCCTCGGTCCTCTTGGCCAGCTTGCGGAGGTCAACATCAGAGGCAAGGTTCTCGTTCTTGAGTAGGATCTCCAGGATCGCTTGTCGTCAGTTACAGCGCACGCGCAAACAACTTACCCTTTCGGTCGTCCTCCGTGGGGAGGTCGACAAGAAGGCGGCGAGGAAGACGACGCAGAATGGCATCGTCGAGATCGAACGGTCGGTTCGTCGCTCCCACTACGACCACACGGGCATCGCGGTTGGCGCTTGCGGAGCTCAAGCCGTCCATCTCCTGCATGAACTCAGTCAGGATCTGGTTGTGCGCCTTGGAACCGCCAGACGAGTCACGGGCCGAACGGGCGCCAAACAAACTGTCGACCTCGTCGATGAACACCACACAAGGGGCCAAACGACGGGCAAGGGAGAATACAGCCTTGACGAGCTTCTCTCCCTCTCCTACCCACATGTCGTTCACGTCAGACGGTTGAATGGCGATCATCCTGGCACCACTCTCGGCGGCAATGGCACGTGCGAGGAGAGTTTTACCAGTTCCAGGCGGGCCAAAGAGGAGCGCACCGCTGGTGACATGGTCCTTGAGGATACCGCCCTGGAAAGCCTCGGGGAAGAGCAGGGGGAGCGAGATGACAGTCCGGACCGCGTCGATCGTCTTGAAGGGCAGGTGGACGTCCGTGAACGACGCAGCCGAAATCTTCTTCGGGTCAACAATGCAGTGAAGCAGGCGCTTCTCGTGCTTGTTGAGATCCTTCGCGTTCTTGACATCCTCGACGGTGCTGTCTCCAGTACCCTTATCAGCATCGGTAGCCGCGGCCTTCCGCTGCTTCAACTCCGCGTCAATGTAGTTGAAAACGGTATCGCGGATGACCTGGTTGGAGTCGTAGTGCTCGTTGCGAGCCTCCTCAATGTCCTTCCACGTGAGGGAGATACGCTCAGTGTTCTTCGGGTCCTCCATAGCAGCCCGACCAACGGCAAAGCTGGCAAGGTCGATAGCCTCCTTCCAGGGGATGATGAACTCGCTCCATTCCGGAGTGCCATTGCGGCGACGCTCCAGACGACGGGCACGACCACGGGCCGGGCTGGTCGTTCCAGGAACGCCGAGCATATCCCTCGGCTCTTCCAGCACGGCACCGAGCTGGCTCACCGCTTTGGTCATGATAGCAGCATTCAGTGCCCGCCGACGAGTGTGGCGCTCGTGCTGCTCCAGAACTCGATCACGGTTCGCTGGGACAACGGGGACGATCTTCCAGACGATGGAGGGATTGTTTCCCTGGTCGCCCTTCGGCTTCTTGCCACCGGTCAACATCTCCATGATAGGGTTGGCAGGAGTCTGAGAGTTGGGAGACGAGCTGAAAGCGGGTATCAAACGCTGGTTGCTGACGGGTTAGCAGGAGCAAAGCTCTGATCACTCACTGTCCGGCGAAGATGGCATTCAGACGACGCTCCTCGCGCCTCTTTCTACCTTCCACATCGCGTTCCTCGCCGCTCCACCAGAGCTTCTCCTGCTCTCCACGCTCAGATCCGTCGATGACATTGATCTGACCAACAGACGCACCGAAGGCCTCAATGACACCGCGAATCCTATCCTCATGGCCCGGGTCAACGGTGTCGCCCGGCCGCATGAACTCCTTCATGTGGGTCGGCAGGAGGGACGGCGGGATAGACAAGACGATAGTGGTGGGCTTAGTCGTGGTCGGGGCTGCCGGACGAGTAGGCTTGGCGTTCTTTGGAGTCTTCGGAGGAGGAGGGCCGCGACGGCGCTGTCGAACTGCCTCGAGGAGGGACGGCCACCAGATTTCGAAAGTGGGAGACATGGCGGCAGTGGACTCGAGAAGAATCACTCGGCGGTCGGCGGAGTCACCCTTAGGGCTCTGCATGTTGATGATCGAGCTGAAAAAGTTGACCCAGTCCTCGTTAACCTCTGGCCTTCGAGGTCCAGGCTGCATGCCGCCGAACTGACCCTCGCCACCCGCCACCGCGAACATGGGCAGTCGGATCATGTTCGGCATGCCGTGCGGGTCGTCCTCGCCGTCCATGCCCTGGTCCTCCTCCTGGCCTTGGTCCTGTTGCATTTCCTTCTCCCGGGCCTCGTGCGTTTGGAACAGGGGGTTCACGGATGTGGGCAGAGGCGGGGCAGTAATACCTGGACGTCAGCGCTGGATTGGGATTGGAGGCAAGGATAACACACCAGTATCGGCCAGCGGCGCTGAAGGTCCGTCAAATCCCACACCGAGAGCAAGATCGAGGCGGACAACATCGGCATTGAGGTGAGAGGCAACATCGTGGACAGCCTTAGCGTTGTACACATCCCCTCCTTCGAAGGGTGACACAAGAGCAATGACTGGGTCCTCGGAGCTACGCTCAGCCGGGGTAAACACCTTGCCCAACGGCGAATCTTGCAGCTTGGAGGAGTACGCGGGCTGATTTGTCGGGACGAAGGAAGTCGCAAGGTGATTGTACAGAGACTTGAGCTCCGGCGCGAGTTTGCCATCAGGCTTGGTCGGGGTCATCAAAGTGGTGACCACGCCGGGGAAAAGCGACTCTGGAGGGTCACCCTCGCCGTGGTCGGCCCCAGGAGCGGTGTGCTCATCCTTGGGAGTAGTGTGGGCAAAGGGGAAGGAAGGCGGTTCTGTCGGAGGGACATCCGGAGGAGGGGGTTGGGTGGTCGCTGTACGAGCTCGGGCCGGTGACCGGGGATACCGTTGAGGGGCGGAAGAAGACAGCGTGCGGCTCACACCAGAGGCAGTGACTCTTGTGCGCAGCACGTTGAGTGATGTTGTTGGAGTTGGTATACGCATGAGTCGTGGTGTGGTGAGTAATGTGAAGGCAGGTAATGGTCACTCGGCTTTCTTGAGCCTGAACTTGTCTGGACACGCAAGATGATCTGGCGGTGATATGCGCGTCCGGCATCAATATTATACGACGGTGGCAACTGAAAAAAGATCCTGTCGAACTTGCCACAAGAGCAGAGGCTGTCCCTGAGAACATGCATGCAAACCGCTGTCGTGTCGTGCAGAGGACAGCCTTTGCGTACAACAAGCTCCAAAGAACTCGCCATCTCGTCCTGTGCATGACGCGCGCAGGAGGTTAAGCGCATACAAAACTAACCTACACTGCTCCCAATCTAGTCACGCCCGTGACCTGCCGAGAGACATCGGCAATTCAACTGCTTTACAAAAGCTTCTCAGTCTCCCCTCTCTGAATGCGCTGCTGCATCAAACGCTCTCCAGCGTCCGGCCTGGGTCCGTACCGGGACATGGCCCAGTCTGCTCTCGACACCTGCTCTGTCAGCTACCCACGTAGACCTACACCGAAGCCGGTGACGTACCCAATGCTGAAGGCGGCGGACGACACGCGGAACGAGGTCAGAGCCACGATAGAGCAACCGGGCAACCCAGGTGAAGTGCGGGATGCGGAGAATGTTGTCCAGCGTTGTTCCTTCGAGGCTCTCGATGATAGCCTGAGATACCTCGGCTGGCATGAGTGAGGGTGCAAGTCGTTCATCGGGAAGCACCGTCTTCTCGAACATGTGCGTTTTGATGTGTCCTGGAAGGACCAATGTCGTCTGGATCTCGGGAGTCAGATACCTCCAAGTTAGCCTACCGTCAAGAAGCACGACTTACCTGTAGTCTAGTTCGTTGCGCAGGCCGGAGTTGAAAGCTATCAGTGCCGCTTTGGAGGCGTTGTAATCCACTGCAAAGTTAGTAGACGCTTTCGTTGGGCACCCACGCATCTGTGCCGTGTCCAAGAGACCCATGACACTGGAAACATTGACGATATGTCCGTGACGCTTGAGCAGCATGTCTGGCAGGAACTCTTGGACCGTCCAGAACGGCGCGATAGCGTTGACAGCGAAGGTGCTCAGAGTTAGCCGGAGGGTCGCTTCTCAAGCTTACTTGCGAACGTCTGCCTCCGTCAGATCAAGCAACAGCTTCCCCTTGACCACCCCAGCGTTGTTAACCAGCACTGTCGGATGGCCAACCTGACGTCAGCGTGGTGGATGCGGAGACACCCCTACCTCACGGCGGACCTGCTCGGCAACGGCTCGAACTTGCTCTCGGTCGGACACGTCGCAACTGTATACCCGGATACTGTCTGCTCGTTAGCTCCTGTAAAGAATGACAGCTCACTGGACGGCTCGTACTCAGGCTCGGTGATGGAAAGAACGGCTACTTTAGCGCCCTTCTTTGCCAGCTCCTGAGCGAGCAGTGCACCGATGCCCGATCCGCCTGCAGGTCAGCGAAGACTAAAAGTCCTGCGGCAGGACGTACCTCCGGTAATCAAGACGGTCTCCCGCGTCCAGTCTTTCGGCGCGACAGCCTTCGCTTGCCCGAATCCGATTGACCACAAGCCTGGGCATGTCAGTGGAACCTGCTCCGAACACGTACTTATGTAGACGAATGGTAGGATGACCCAGAACTTGAAGGGCAGAAGACCAGTGAGATAGACGGCAGTAGTTAGAAGAATAAGGACTGCCCCCACATTGCGGACGAGATACTTGACTGCAGGTCAGCTTGAGAGCTTCCCCTGACCCACCATCATCAGCGGTGAAGACAATGATCGAGGGATCGGGCCCGACTCCGCGCTTCTAGTCTGGTCAGTCATGAGTTCAGGGTGAGATAGACACCCACAATATCTCCCATCCTACCTAACGATTTGGAGAGCATGGTAAGGATGCAGGAAGCATTGATTGGCGCCCGGTCTAAGAAGTCGAACGAAAGCCGAACGTCGACGGACGACGCGAACGTACGCACGGTCGGCGAGCCAGTGCGGGGTGATCCAGGCACATCCGGTCACGTGAAAGTGGAGATAAGGTTAGGGGCGGCTCGTCGCGCCTTCCGCGTCTCGTGTTGACAGCTGGCAGGGCATTCAGGCTGCTGCGGCGCTGCGCCTAGCGCGCCGAGGCGGAGATCGAGATCGGATTCAGCTGGTGCCCTGCGCCCTGACACCTGATAGGCCTGACACGGCACTCTCCTACCACCAAGCACCAGGCCCCAGCCTCATCGCAGTCAGGCGCCGGGCCTGATGCTCCGCGCGCAGGGCGGGCTAACCATGATTTTGACTTCGAGCATGCTGCCATCAATCTCATTCCGACGCGTTTTCCATCGACCACTTCTGCATCTCGCCCTCGCGCCGCCGTGTGTGTGACGCTCCGCCGCCCTCACCGCCCCGCCGTCGTCCGCATGTCCATCTCTCAGCCTATACTGGGGCAATGGTCGCGCACGATGTGGCTTCTCTTACTGCTCGTCACCTGCGTCTCCGCAGCAGTCGACTGTCTCCGGAACGCCGACCACATCACCATCAACCAAAAGTTCATCGACGGAGGTCCAGGAACAAAGGTCTTCCTGTGTCCTGACTCCAAGCATCGGATCTCCGGCACCATCGTGTTCACTGCTGCGGACCAGGAACTCGCAACGAGCGGCTACCCAACAGGGAGCAGGCGTGCGACGATTTCGATCGAGAACGACCGCGTGGCAACTGCGATTCGAGGCGACTGTCGGCGATGCGCTAGGATCAGCATCAAGAACGTCATCGTCGACGGAGGACGGGACAGATTGGGGAGGATTCAGGACCACAACAACGCCCCCGGTTTGATTGTCATCGGAGGCAATGAAGGTCAGGAGGTCCGACAATGCTGGATCAAGGAACCCCGAGGCTTCACGGCGATCCATGTTCGTGAAGGCGACAAGCTGCAATGTCGCCTCGCCGTCATTGAAGGCAACGAGATCGGCCCCGTCGGTGAGGAATACAACCCCATCGATGACGGACCGGACCCAGAGACGTCGCCGCTCGGCCGCCCACTCGCAGACGGTATCAGCATCGCCTGTCAAGACTCGACGGTCCGCGACAACAACATCTACGACTGCACTGATGCTGGAATCGTCGTCTACTGCTCGCCGGGCACGCGCGTTACAGGCAACACTGTCAGCACCCGGCGTCAGTCTGCGATGGGTGGTATCTTCATGGTTGACGCAGCACCGTTCGAGGGTGACTACTCTGGCGTGGTCGTGCAGGATAACACTTTCGACGCTGCTGGGCGCGCCATGCGTGTCGGTATTGGATTGGGTCTCAGTATTCTCGGCGACGACATCGAAACGATCCTCACGGGAGGCAAGGTTATCCATAACCACCTTAAGGGACGGTACATGGGATACGGCATCGCAGCCGCCGGCCTGTCACATTGGGAGATCACGGAGAACTGGAGCGATGCCGCACACTCCGGCAAGATGAGCGCCCGCTGCTTTGACGACCTCGTCAACCCCGACCCGGTTGCATTCCTATTCCATGGAAAGACGGTCACGGACAGCAAAGTCCAGCCTGGCTTCGTGGACTCCGACTTTGCTTATGGTAAGCTTCTTCCAAAGTTGCCAGCTGACGTGTCAAGTGGTGTGCATCGACGGCAACGAGGATTCTGCCGAGGATGAACCTCGAGTCAACCCGCCGGTTACAGTGCAGGCCGAGGAAGAGGCTGAGGCGGACGGTCTGACTGGCAACGATGTCATGGACGGCATTCTGAGACACTCGGAGCTTAGTATGCTGAATGCCATCTCTCGACTCGGCCAGCACATCGACTCGGTCGGCGCGCCCAGCGCTGCTCATGCGGCGAGGCGCAAGTCGGCCTACCGACCAGGGTGAGTCTGACGTGTCGCGTCGCTATCGTGCTCATAGCTGACAAACCGCAGCAGCTTCGCCCCTCTGGAAGCTCGCCTCGAAGCCATCGAGTCGTCGCAGTCTGAGCTACTGTCTCACACCCGCTCGTTGCACGAGTCTCTGAAGCGACTCCAGGAACAGACGTCAAAGGCCACCTCGTGGGAGACGGATGTTCTGCTCAACATCGAGCGGGAACTGTACGGCGCTGATAAGGAGGCCGATGCGGCCGAGGCAGCGTCGCAGCTGGAGGTGGAGGAGAGCGGGTGGCCGTGGGTGTACCTGCTTGTGGGCGTCGGGGTGCTCGGGGCCATCCTCGGCTATTGCCAGCTGAGACCGAATAGAATGCTAGAGGCGCACAACAAGGTTGTTTAGATATAGACACGAGCATTTCCTTCCATGTATCCATTATCATTCCAGCATTCCGAGGTGATGCGCGACGCTGGCATGCTGCCCTTGAAGCATCCCGGAGGCCGGGGGATACGAGCACATTGCCGGCGGCAATGGCGATCGAAGAAGCGCCCAGAATCCGAAAGCAACAAGTCGGCTGTAGACAGGCGCACGGTGATAATTCGACGATCGCCCACTAGTTTCATGATTCGGATGAGTAGGCTGCTGAGGCGTGAGGCGAACCACGTTGTTAGCTATACGCACTCCACCCTCCAGATCCTGTGGGCAGGCCAACTTGGATACGCTTCGGTGGGAAGGTTATCGGAGGTTTCGAAGATACTTTAGGCGACGCGTCCCCACAACCTGGAGATAGGCCCCATGTCACCCCCATGTTCCCCCGATGTCATTGCGAGCATGTGTCACTCTGGAGTGACGGTCCGCGACTCTACCGCTAACTGAATTGCCATCTGGCGACGGTCAGCGGTGACATAATGGCGATTCACCAGCATTCAGCTGCCAGAGACGATCCGCAATGTCGTCATTTACGTAACCTCCGTACGGTGGTGGTTCGCCAAATTTAAGCGTGCGAATAGTATACCGGCTTTGGTCGGGCCGTCGCATCGACTCAGACTCGCTCGAAGTACTCGCCCAGGACCGCTCACCGACACTGGGTCGCCGCCCACCCTCCGGCTCTGTAGCTACATCACACCCCATCTCATCTCCTCTCCATCTCCCACCTAGCTTCGATATCGACATCGACCACCACCCCAGCTTCTACGCTCAAGCCGTGTCTGTGCGTAGCCTGTCAATACACGTGCCCTCGTCGCCCCCGCCATCACCAAGAGTCGCTTACCCGGTTCCTTCCTTCGCCTCGCACTTCCCAGACGCGTCGCTATAAAGCCCACAGCGTCGCTATCTGCTATCTCCAACAGCTCTCACCACTCACCACTCATACCCAACATGTCTCTGGTCCGCACCCTCCGCCGGTTCATCGGCACCCGTGCCGCCTCGACCGTCACCGCGTCCCAGCCCACGCCTGCCGCGCCCACTCCCACCCCGGAGGCTGCTCCTTCGATTGAGGAGCTGCGACAGCGTGCTAAGCGCGTCTACAAGGAGGTGAGTATGCTCTTCATGGACCAGAGTGCTCTGCAGATACTTGTCCGCGCTGTGGAGCCTTCCTGTGCTGTGTCCTCACGCGTCGAGCATCATTCCTGGCCTTATCTGATCATGACTGACCATCAGCTTCACCGCCTCGGACGCGACTACCCCGACGAGAACTACAACTTCAACATGCGTCTCCGCCGGGCCTTCGAGAGTGAGTACAGCGAGCAACTGGACTGGAGCGAAATCCGAGCGGCGTTCACTGCGGCGCTCGGCGGTGCGGACAAGCCTGGACCGAGCGAAAATCTGGCGGCGGCCGGCCGAAGTCTTGGCACGATCGGTCTCGCCCTCACCGTTTACGAATGTGGGCTGCATGAGAACAAAAGTGCGGCCATCATCTTCGGCTAGCTGAGGAGTACGCGCAGTGCCATTGTGCTGGCGGCGGCCGATGGGAGCCCGACAAGGGCCGAAACCGTCGCCCCTGGTGTCTTGGCACTGCACCTTGGATAAAGTTGGGCTGCGACATCGCCGCGCGCGGTGAATGTCGCCACCGCCGACGCGGTCGAGTCGAAGCTGTGAAGCCTACTATTCCTGGCAACGGCGTCGAAACCCTCACAAGGCTCGAGCTACGTTCAGGCCGCCTGCCGTGCTCTTCCCGGATGTCCCCGAGCACCTCGCTCCACCGGCCGATAAGGATACAGCGCGCTAACGACCCAGAGAACAAGAACATCGATGACCCCGTCAAGCTGAAGCAGCAGCTCGAGCTCGCGGAGCACATCAAGAAGGGTGAGTCGCTATGACGGAGTGCATGCGCTTGCACTTTCCCGCTGGACCGGCTCGGGGCACCGCCTGGGTGTTGCAGATACGCTCGAGGCGTCACAGGCACCGCGGCCCCCCGGCCCCGGCAAACGCGTCCACATCGGAAAATACACCGGAGATCAGTTCCGCTGACCGTCACCAGAGATCCTTGCGATGTACTCTATCCGCAAGTACCGTGGTATCCGCTCAAGGTACTACAGCCACGAAGCTCCTCGTGAGCTCCCCGACCACTTCCACCAGAAGCTCTAAGATTTGGCTAATATGTTTTCAGACATAAGCAAATTCAGCAAAAATGTTAACAGAAAGCCAAGTGTAAGAAGCTACGACTGAGAAGACAACGATCCAATGTTGTAAAACCCCCTCCATCACAAACCTGAAGTCGATCTGTCTGTATCGAACCCCTCCTACCAAACCACCACCTTCCCCATCCCAAGAATCTCCGCAATCCAGTCCGCAATGTTGAGTGCCAAATACGCCAAGTCGACAAGCCTCCCGATCCCGAAGTAAACGTAACGATACCACACAACCATCCCGAGTGTACGAATCAGTCAGATCCGAAGTCTGTCACACCGCACGACGATACATCTACTTTTCACGACACGCCTCGCCTCAGCCGTTCCGTATCCACTTCGTACTCCTCTTTTCTATATTGTGATCAAATTTGTTCTAATAGACTTGGCATCTCGTAACGGTATGGCCGAATGCTGGGTATTGCACAACTGAAACTAACACTACGTAACCCTCTATAATGATTGATTGACTTTACGCGCGCCTCTTCGCACGTTTGTGGTCCATGAACGCGTTCGTCTTCCTCTTCTTGCTCTCCTTCTTGTTGACGCCGCGCTTCTCCTTGCGCTGCGCCCAGGCCTGGGGGTCCTTGATGACGAGCTGGTCGCGGAAGTCCTTGCGCTGCTTGCGCTTTGTGAAGGTCTTGCGGCGCACCTGCTCCCACGTCTTGGAGAAGGCGGTCGTGCCGACCTTGTCCTGGACAAAGTCGCGGATCTCGATCGTGAGCTTGCGCAGCTCGTCGATGCTCTCGCCCTCGAGGCCCTGCAGGTCGCCGCCCTCGTCGAGGATGCGGTAGATCGGGTTCAGGATGTGCGGCAGGTAGTGCCGCGCCTGCGCGGCCGAGAAGGCCTGCGTGATTCCCGCGAAGAAGCGGAGAATGCTCTGCAGCGGGCCCGTGAACGGCAGCGGCTGGCCGGGCAGCACCGTGTTCGACGCGGGGCGCGAGATGATCAGCTTGCGCGCCATGAACGACATGCGCGACATGAGCCACGACACCTCGCCGCCGGCGCCGCTCGTCGGCTCGCTCTCCGCCCCGTCGGCCTCCTCCGACTCCTCGTCCTCCTCGTCCTCGTCGGACTCGGCCGAGTCGGCACCGTTCTCTGCCTTGTCGCCGTCGCCGCGCGCCGCGATCCAGTGCTTGCTGATGTTCCAGAGCAGCTTGACGAGCTCGTCCGCGAGCTTGCCGTCGACAACGACGGGCGTGCCGTCCGCGAGCTTCGAGCCGCCGAGGAGGATGCAGCTCTTGCGCGCAATGTCGAGCAGCTTGCCGTCGAGGAGCTCGAGCGCGGGCCCGCTCGCGAAGAGGATCGCGAGCGCGCGCGCCGCGCCGTACCGCACCCAGTCGTGCGGGAAGAGGAGCAGCTCCACGATCGTGCCCCACGGCAGCACCTTGGCGACCTCGGGACGCACCTTGAGCGCCTTGGCGACGGCCGACAGCGCCTGCTGCGGGAGCGCCGGGTCGAGCTCAATCTCGATCTCGGACGTCTCAGCGATGAGCAGGTTGCGCGCACTAGTCTCGAGCACGGGCACGACAACGGATGGCAGGTCCTCGAACACGCTCTCGGCGGGCGAGTCCGCCTCGCACAGCAGGCCGTAAGCCGCCAGCGCGGCGCTGCCGAGACCAACGTTCTCGGTACCGTTGTCCGTGTTCGCGATCCAGCCCTTGAGCACGTCGAGCATACGGCCCTGGTGCGTGTGGTCCAGCACGCCGAACAGCTGCTGCAGCAGGAGGCCGGCCATGTTGCGACACTTCTCGCTGTCGTCATTCGCAATGACGGCGACAAGGGCGACGAAGAACAGGTCGCCGTACTCCGCGATCAGCTCGGGCGTGAACTTCTTGAACACTGCCGAGAGCACCTCCATGACGGATACGCGGCCGGACTCGAACACGTAGTCGAGGTTGCGCGCGAGGAAGGTCATCTGTGCCTTCAGGCGGCCCTGGCCCTGCGGGTAGTCCAGCAGGAATTGCATCAGGACGTTGCGGCACAGCTCCTGGACATGCGTTGACTGCGACGTGACCATGATGCTGGAGACGCGGTCCATGAGGTCGTAGATCTCGGGCACGACGAAACGGCGCGAGACCACAGCGCGGAGTACAGTGAAGATCGAAGCCTGGCGCTCGTGCTCCTCGAGGTCGGGGTTGATGACTTCGATGAGGTACTTGAGCTGCGAATCGGACACCCGCGTCTCCTTGCAGTCGCGGATGAGAACAGCAAGAGTCTTCAGAGCAGTTTGGGCGACTTCCGTCTCCGCGGTGCCACCGGCATGCTTGATGATCTTGAAGATGTTGGTGACGAAGGCGGGTAGTGACTCCTCGACCTGGGGCACAGGGCACTTTGCAACAGCCGCGGTCGCCTTTAGGCCAAGGATGAGGATGGGAACAGTCGGGGAGTAAAGCGTGTTTCCGACTGCAGAGACGAGAGGCCCGAGACGAGCCAAGATCTCGACGTTGTCGAAGTCAAACTTGCCACGCCTGAACGCGGTGACGAAGAGCTCGAGGCCGAACATGACAAACTTGTAAGCGTTCTGGGGGTACACGTCCTCGTCCTCGGGTGCGTTGCGCTTCATCTGGACGGTGAACCTGTCGCTCTTGCTCTTGCCAGCCTTGGCTTCCTTGCGCTTGGGCTTGAGATAGCGTGAGTTGCTGTTGATGAGGGAGTACGAGAGGTTCAGAATGTCCTCAGGAGACATCATGACGTTGGAGTTGAGGCCGAGAGCGATGCGGCGGAGCACCTCATCAACCTGCTGCATGGTCTTCACGGCCTGCGAGATGTGCATGATCTCGCGAACAGGCGCCAGGACGGCAGAAATCTTGGTCGGGCTCACAAGGCGAGACACGAGCTGGAAGGTGTCGTAACCGCGAGACAGAGCTCCACGGACCTCGCGCATCTTGGTCTTGAAGCCCTCAGTGGCAACGTCCTTGCCGGACTCTCCCCAGATGACCTCAGCCGAGACCTCAACAGCATCCTCGACAGCCTCGTCAAGATCGGTGAAGCGATCAGCAGCCTCCGTGGTAGCGTGGACAAGAATCGAGTGGGTCGTGACAGCGAGAACATGTTTCTGAGGACCACGCTGGAGCGCAGTTCGCAGCTCCTTGAGCACTCGGACGAGCCAAGTAGGACCGAGATAGACTGCGATCTTGCCAATGGTGTCACGAGCAATGTCACGGATGTCCTGGTCCTTGCTACGCAAGATCTGCGAGACCGTAGTGATGATGCGAAGGATCTCGTTGTCCGACTCCTCAGGAGGAAGCGTAGAAGCAAGCTTGACGATAGCAAGAGACACCGGGATACGCACGCTGTCCTCAGTCTCGCTCTTGGTCGTGATGAACTTCGACAGAGTGGGAAGCAGACGGTTGAGGACAACCTCAGTAATGCGCTCAGTGGCAGCAGCCTGAGCTTCAGCCTTCTTGATCTCGGCTTCAACCTCCGGGTCAACGGCTTCGGCAGCCTCGGTGGCCTCCTCCTCGGCCTCTCCCTCTCCGGCAGCGTCCACAGCCGCATCCTCTGTCTCGCCGACCTTGGCATCGTTCTTCAAATCGAAGTGGAAGTTGTCGATAATGGCGGAGACGCTGCGGATGTAGAACTTCTGCTGCTTGCTCTGCGGGGTGCCCAGGCGGAGGAAGCGCATGATGAGTCCATTGTAACGAGTCCATCCGAGGTGGCCGGCGAGTACTCCGATGGCAGTGATCGCCTCGTTGACGAGATGATGATCGGTGACATCGGTGGAGCCGGTCAGAATGTGCTCGAGCACGGGAAGGAAGATTGTGGACAGCGTAGTCTCACGAATGACGCCCTCACTGACAGTGTCGCGAAGTCGTCGGATCGCACGGGCACGTCGGTGCACCTGAATGTGGCTTAGGTTAATGAAGACATCCGTCTCCTCGTCCTCTCCCAGCAGAGGGCGCATCTCAGCGAGGACAGGGATACCCGCGCAGGTCTTCACAGCGTGCGAGAAGACCGAGAGAACCTCGTTACGCACAAGCTCGACCTTTGACAGGAGGATACGGCGAAGCGCAGGAAGCACGACGGTGTTCATCGTCTCAACGAGAGGGCCGGAGTCAGCCTCACCGACTAGCGAGGCAAAGCGCTTGAGAACTGTGCCGGCATTGGTGCGGATGGACAGCTCCTCGGGCTCCTGAATGAAGAACAGCGATGTTCGCAGGATAGGCTGCCATTCGCGGACAGTCTGAGGGAGCTCAGACTCCGGGACATCGCAGAGCAGAGCAAAGGCGTCGAGACGCTTGTCGAAGTCGGGTTCATCCATGCGCTTGACGCGGTAGGCGTTCAGGTCGGCGACGATCTCGATGGGGCGGGCCAAAGACTTGTCGGCTTCAGCAAAGGTCTGCAGGGCAGCGACCAGAGCCCGACGAGAGGTAGGGAACCGGAGCGTCTGCAGGAGGTTGCAGATCAGGTTGTAGGACGTGTTGAAAAACTCCGACTTCGGGTTTGAGAAGTCAGGCGAGATCGAGTACAAACGCTGGAGCGTAATGAGAATGTTGACCTTGGCCTTCTCCGGAACCTGACGTCCACTCTGCTTCAGCATGGGACCCAGAAGCGCGGCGAGCTGCTGGGCCTGTTTGCCGTCGGAAACGACCGCAGAAAGACGGGAAAGGATGCCTAGAAGACGACGCATGATGTCCTCGTTGTTGGAGGCACGGAGCTTCTGCACCAGCAAAATGATGTGGTCGATCAGAGGACGGACGTGGGGCATAAGAACCGATTTGGTCACCTCGGGCTCATCCTCAAAGAGAAGCGAGTCGAGCACGTCAAAGACACGTCCGATGACCGCCGGCTTGACCTTGATCGCCGTCATACAGGCGAAAACCTTCGGCAGCGTCCGGTCATCGAACTCAACAAGCGAGTAGGCGGTATCTGGCGATGCAGCGAGAGCCGCAATGAGATCGAGGGTACCCGAGGGTGCCTGGGTGTTCTCGACCTCGAGAAGCTGAAGACGAGGGGAGATGATGCCCTTGAAGATCGACGGGAGGAAGGGTCGGAAATCGTACTCGACGACGCGGGAGCGCAGGAACTGTACGAGGCGCTTGAGACCCGTCGAACGCAGAGCACGAAGGGGAGCAGCTCCTTTGTCCTCCTTGTCGTCCTCGTCTTCCTCCTCCTCGTCCCCATCGTCACCCTCGTCCTCAATAGCGGCCTTCTCACGGTCGAGGCCCTCCTGCGCCTGGCGAACAATGACGATGACAGCACCGACCAAGCGAGACCAATACTGCTCAGTCTGAGGAGCAAGGTATCGGAGGACGTCCTGGAGGAAAGACAGGAAACCAACAAGCTGGCGACCAGGCGCAACAATGGCCATGGTCTCGAGCTCCTTCGGAGCAACGTCGATCTGCCCACCAAGCGGGTCGAGCATGAGGTCGATCAAGGTCTTGAGCTCGTCGGGAGCGCATCCGCTGAGAGCAGTCAGGACAGCCTGCTTCCTAGCACCTTGTCCCTGGGCAGTGCTGCTGCGTGCACGGCGCGACATCATGATACCGTAAAGCAGCCTGATGACGACGTCGATGAACTCGTGGCGATGCTTGGGTTCAACAACTTCCGAATCGGTGCCGAGGTTAAGGTGCGTGAGCTCATCGCGGAACTTGGCCTCCTCCAAGAGGTTCTTGAGGCGCTCGCTGTACGGAACGAGGTTTGGCGACTTGTAGGTAAGAAGACACTTGAGGGCGATCGACTGGATCTTGACCTCACCCTTGGACAGGAGGTTGATGTACAGCGCGTGCAGGTCCGCCGAGCGGTAAGAAGCCTTGGGGTTGACAAACTTGGCGCAGACCTCAAGGAAAGCAGTTGTTCGCGTCTGCAGAGCACGCGTCGAGAGGTGTGAGAGCTGAACCTGCGCCTCATCCGTCTCAACTCCTGCAACGGCCAGAGCAACTGGGACGAAGACACGAGTATGCTTCTCGACCATTGGAGGATACGACGTGCAAACAGCGAGGAGCTGAGTCTCATAGCTGATGACGTCCAGGCGATCCCGGGTAATCTGGCCTGAAATCTCGGCAACGTCAAGCTTGCTGTTGTCGTTGGTTTCCTGCCATGCTCGCACGGCGGCTGTACGACCCTTCACCAAGCTGTTGCAGCGGAACTCCGCGCCCTCCTCATCATCCACGTCGTCCTCCTGCTGCACTTGAACTCGTTGCCTTGTCCAATCGGGATACTCGACCCCAAGATCAGGCATGATGGCCTGTTCAGTGTGGATGGTCTTCTCGATCTCTCCCCACACAATGGACCAGAGGGTCTCGCTATCCTCCTTCCTGCTCTTCGCGACCTCAGTTAAGGCAGTGACAGCCTCACCCCATACCGGTCGGAAATTGACCTTGAGCTGGGCAACAAGGTAGGTGATGGCGGCCCTTACTGTCCTTTCCAGATCCTCGCTGGCATCCTGAACTCCTTGGATAGCTCTTCCGAGGCGGGCAATGTTGGCTGTTCGCTCACGGACGTTCTTCAAGGACATCTCCGAGTTCTCAACAAGCAAACACACGTCCCACAGGGCTGCAGACTTCTCTGAGATCGGCCTAGCGTAGAGAGCAAGGATCTTCAGGGAAGACAGTCGTAGAAGGGTGTCGGATGACAGCAGATTCGGCTCCAGGAGGTCGAGAACGTCGCCATCGAGCTGGGCGTGCCCGGGCCAATGGTCGATGAAGGCGGCAGCTTGCTCAAGAATCTCGCGGCTCCAATGCCACTTGTGAATGAGCACGTTGAAAAAGTCGTTGTCGACGAAGAATGCCCTAACCTTCTCCGAACAGTCCTTCGGTCCACGCAGAATCAGGCCGTAAAGGCTGCTGAGGATCCGTCCCACAACGTGCGAATTGTTCCAGACACCACTGCTGGCCCAGTTCTCCTGCGCCTCCTCGTCCGAGCCGTCCACAAAGCGGCTCAGAATGCTGATCAAGGGCTCGACAAACTGCGACGCATCTCCCGCGAGATAGGGAAGCAGTTTCAGCACCTGTCCGAGCAATCGGCGGTCGTCAGTGTCGAGGCTTGAGTCCGACAGCTGGGCGAGAACCTTCGTAAGAGCGACCACCAAGGCTTTGCGCCATCGTCCACCCTGAACGTTGGAAAGCCCGCCAGTGAGGAAGCCAGCGGAGGCGAGGTTGTTGAGGAGCACAAGAGTAGACAGCGGGTCGCTCTCGAGTCCTCCCAGAGCCGTTTTCGTGATGTGAGCGAGCAAGAATTGCTCAACGCCAGGCCACTTCAGCCCGATGCACATGTTGACAAAGGCAAACGCCTCAGTGGTTTCAAGAGCGCTCCAGAGAGCGCTGATTAGACCCACACCTGGGCTAAGCCACTCAGCAAGCTTGCTGGCAGCTAATGAGCCAACGATGGTCGAGACCAGCGCCATTCTCCAGTTGCCGCGGCTCACTCGCTCTTCCTCCTTGAGCTTGCCCGTAGTCGTGGCTTCCTTTAGAGTCGGAATCAGTGACTGGAGCTTGAGCATGGTAGGCTTGAACAGAGCCGACGGGAAGCGTTTGCCCTTCCTCGTATACAGGAACGTCGAAAGGATCGTGAGCATCGCAGTTGAGGAGCCGAAGTCGGTCGAGTTCTTGGACTTCGACGAAGCAGCCTTCGATTTCGGCTCCAGACGAGCCAGGACAGCCTCGATCAAAGGTGCAGTCTCACTTGAGGAGCAGTGGTGAACGAGGGCTGTCGTGACGCGTCGCATAGTGGCGGTTGTCTCCTCGGTGGGGTGGGCGACAAGATCATCGAGAAGAATGGTGTAGATGGGGAGAGCACGGGAGTGAAGATGTCCCTGCGTGCCCTTCATGCTGTTCGCCCAGACAGCCTCGAGGCCCGGCGAGGAGTCCTCAAGCAATACGTGCATGACCCGCTGCAGAGCGTCGCCGCGAGCTTTGCGGAGCACGCCAGCCCAGGCATCGGCGATACATTTGCGGACGTACGCCTTGTTAGAATGAGGAACAAGGTAACCCTTGACAGCCTCCCAAGTCGCTCGCAGGATATCGATGTTGTCGCCCTTGAGCAGAGTCGGGGCGATGGTTCGAAGAACAAGCGAAATAGTCGAGTACGCCTTCTCAACCAGCTTCGGCTCCAGGGCGCGCAGAGCTCCTACACGAGCAATTTCAGAAATCGTGGCCGGCACATACTGAACCATCTCGCTCAGACACGTCTCATACAGCGCCTGGACCAGGCAGAGAGCCGATTCGAGTCCAGAGTTCGCGTTGTCGACTCCACCCTTAAGCTGGGAGAGAAACTTGGTGAAGATGTCGGTGATGGGAGCGAGGTTGAGGAGAGTCATGGGAAGTGTCCGGGTGAGAGGGATGAGCTCCTTGGCGAGAGCCTGGTAAGGCAATGTGAGGTCGTGCAGCTCCAGACGAGCAAGCTCGAGGGTGACAGGCGTCTTCTGGTATATCAGCGTACGCCACAGCTCCGTACTCACGCTCTGCTCATCCTCAGCAAACTCTTCTTTCTCCCATGAGAGTCCTTTTGTCTTCCCGACATCGACAGAGATAGCATTTAGCTTCTCATTGTAGGTCGCGAACTGCGATGTCAGCCAGTCGCATCAAACGTCAAGCCCTACCCTAAAGCGCTTCGCAGGTGGTTCAGCCATGTTGGACAACCGGATAACCCGAGAGCACTTATGCACTCTCCTTATGTCCTGCTCGACAATCCGACTGTGGTAAGGCGTTTGACTGAGAGGTTGGAGCGTAGGGGTTGCGAGAGTGGTCAATAACACAGTCTGGTGAGCTCCTGTCCGAAATCTTGCCGCAACTTCATCACTTTCCCACGGATGCTTCGGAGCCTCCACCCGTGCCTGGCTGTCCAGTTCAAGTCTCCATGTCCACATCGCCGCCGAGTAGACTGCTTCACAGCTGCGTCAACACCTCAGCCAGCATGAGTGCCAAGCGCCCGTCCCCCGTACTTCCGAATGCCATGCCATGGCCTATCTTCGATAAACTACGCGATAAGCGCGTTGTCCTGGCGTCTGGATCTCCGAGAAGAAAGGACATACTGGAGAACGTCGTGAGTAGCAGGCGATGAGCACTGTGGCTAATTCATAGGGTTTCCGACCAGAGATCATTCCCTCGACGTTTGCTGAGGACCTGCCTAAGGGATCCTTTGACAAGCTGTCTGACTATCCCATTGCTACGGCTGGGGAGAAGGTAAGCATCACAACCCCAGCTCGCGAAGCTGATAGCAGGCGATGGAGGTCTACGAGCGCTTGATCCGCGAAAACGAAGCCGACCCGGCCGACATCGTTATCAGCGGTGAGTTCGACGCACAGCTGCGCTAATTTTTCAGCGGATACTGTCGTCATCTTCCCTCCGGAGAAGGACACGGCTGAGGGCGGCAAGTACCACGGCGAGCACTCTGAGATCCTCGAGAAACCTATCAACAAGGAGGAGCAGCTGCGCGCTCTCGACCTCATGGCCGGGCGCGAGTGTGAGGTAGTCACCGCTGTTTGTGTTGGTGAGTTGAGGCATGCACAGTCACATTCTGACTACGAGTTTACCCTACTGTCGAGTCGCCCGGCTTCAAGCTCCAAAGCATCAGCGTATCGACCATCGTGCACTTCTTCGATTATCCTGTGAGGGCCCAACAGGATGCTGGGGATGCTAACAAAGCAGAAAAACGTTATCAAGGCGTATATTGACAACGGCGAGGGTATCGACCGCGCCGGTGGATTCGCCATCCAGGTGAGCACATTGGTGTTTCTCAGCTGATAGCCAGGGCCTCGGCGGGCTTCTGATCGAGAAGATCGACGGCAGCTACGACAACTGTGTTGGGTGTGTATCTGTACAAAGACGTGGCTGACCTCAGATTCCCTTCCTCCCACTTCTGGAAGTGGATGTCTGATCTAGAGGACGAAGGTGTCTTCGAGTACGTTTAGAACAGATCGTCTACATTTAAATACCGTATCCTAGCCTTCTAGAGTTATGACAGCGTGACAACACGGGTCTCATCCGCGATCTTCTGCTTCCTGTGCTCATAGATGGCGAAGACCTCTTCGCGTTCGTTGTACTCCTTGCCCTTGACGAGGACACCAAGACTGTCGACGTCAGAGCCCGAGGTGGACGCCCCCGTCACTACGAAGGGGCGCTGGCCAGCCGCCATCTCGCCAGCACCGCCCTTGACCGGGTCCAGCGTGTAGATGATCTCGAGAGCGGAGAGAACGCCACCGTAGGCGTACGAGATTCCGGTGTCGATGACAATCACATCGCCGTTGCACCTCGAACGGAGGCGTCAGCAAGACCGGGATTAAGCAGACTTACACAATGTGTTCGAAGTTAGGCGTGTGTCCACCGATGATCCTCCGCACCCCGATCTTCTCCCGGATGTTGTTGGCGTGCTTGCAGACTGCGTTCTCGTCAGGGCTCTGAGCGAGACCGCGGGCCCACAACGGGCCACGCTGGGAGTACAGCTCAGCTTCCTCGGGCGTGGTACCCTTGGGAAGGCCCTCGTACTGGTTGGGCGGGTGGGGCTTGGCCATGGGCGGCGTGAGGGCGCGCTTGAGGAGGGAGTGGCCGAGCTCGTTGATCTTCTCCGGGAAGGGCGCCAGAAAGGGGAAGAAGGGGTTGAGGCTGCCGTGGCTGAACGAGTACGACGGCGAGACGTCATAGGGGCTCATGGAGACCTTGGCCGCGACGGAGTAGTTCGCGAGCCACTCGGCGCCGAGCCACCCCGTGCTCTCCATGTCGTGGATGCGCTTCTCGTACCCGCCCCAGTGCTTGATGTCCGCGTTCGTGACGTAGCGCCAGTCACCGAGCGCGTTCATGTACTCGTGGTTGCCGAGGATGCTCACGACCCGCCCACCAGCGACGTCCGCTTCAGTGCGCAGGCGCTGGAACAGCTTGTAGATGTCCAGCGCGTACGTGCCGCGGTCGATCTCGTCGCCGGTCTGCACCAGAATGTCGTTGCCAGCCTTCCAATGGTGTTGGTCGTCGATAATGTTCGCCATCTGCAGCACCTTGTAGGTGTTCTCAATGTCTGGAATCAGCCCCGACTGCGCATGCTGAGCACTCACCGCCATGGAGATCGCCGACCGCGACCAGGCGTTGCCGGTACGCCCCCGGAGGAGCCGGTGACGGCGAGTCTTCCTGCGACTTCTTATGCGAACGTTCAAAGAAGAACACCACACATACCAAAACAACGAGCGCCACGTACAGCGCTCGCGCTCCTGTCGACATGGGCATCGTGAGTACGTGAGTAGTGGGCGATGAGGAGATCGTAACGACTGTTCCGATCGGTGGAGGGCGTCACTCTGTCCAGGTACACCCACCACTTATCCGGGCTACCCTGAAAACAATAGATACCGTGGCGGCTATCAACGTGAAGCACAAGCAGGAGGACAAGCAAGCGAAGAACGCAATGCAGCAGCAAACGCAAGATGCCAATCAATACATGCCATGCTAAGTTATATGCTACTATGAAATCTCTAGGAGCCGAAAGTCTGCGAGTTCTTGATCGGCCTCTTCTGCTTGCTGAGACGCCACGAGTCCTTGCTCTCCGCGAACCGGTCGAACAGAGGCTCGATCTTCTCCTTCTGCTTGCGCTTCGAGATGCGGTTCTGGTCCGCAACCCTGAAGAAGGTCGGAGCAACCTCAGACAGCCACTTCGGCTCAATCACCGTCACTTGGGACATGTACTCCTCTGACACAGTTAGCTTGACTCCTGGGTACAATGTGCCTACTCACTGGATGTCAGGACCAACTCGTAATAGATGCACCACTCAGGGGGGCGCTGGAACAGTGCCGACGATGGGTGGATCGATACCGGTGTGCCCTCGACAAGCGTCTTGTAACCCTCGACCGGGTCCTTCTTGGCGGCGTTCCGGAAGAAGCCAGAGCAGATGGCCATCCGCACGCGGTCGTAGTTCGTACCGCACGAGACGAGGTCGTGCTTGTATCGGTCCATGATACCGACGAGCTGCTTGCGCACATTCTGCGCCGTCTTGAGCGCACGGGTGTGAACAAAGTTCTCGAAGCACCACGGGTTGCTGAACTTGGACGCCTTCCAGCCGTTGTACACCGCCAGGAGGGTAAGCAAATCACCCTCAGGCTGATGGAACTTCGCCTTCTTGGCATCCGCCTGCTGCTGCTTGTCCTTCGGACGGTAGTAGATCTGCCCACCTGCCTGAAGCATCGAGACAATGGTAAGGACTTCCTCAGAACAGCCGTAGTCGACAGACTTGATCAACACCTTACACAGCGACGGATCGAGCGGGAAATCGGCCATCTTGCGACCGACGCGAGTGAGGAGACCCTCATCGTCCAGGGCACCAAGAGCGTAAAGCTGCTCGAGCGCAGTCAACATGGTGGCCGCCGGCGGAGGGTCCATGAAGTCGAAGTTGATCAGGTCGTTGATACCCATGGCCTTCAGAGTGAGAATGGTGGACGCCAAATTCGTGCGCTGGATCTCAGGAATCGGGTTCGGCAACATCTCATTGCGGTAAGCAATCTCGGTGTAGAGACGGTAGCACTTGCCCGGACCCGTTCGCCCGGCGCGGCCTGAACGCTGACGAGCCTGAGCTTGCGAGATAGGGGTGACGATGAGCGAGTCCATGCCGAGTTTGGGGTCGTAGGCATTCTGCTTGGAGAACCCGGGGTCGATGACGTAGTAAATGCCATCGATGGTGATACTGGTTTCCGCGATGTTGGTGGCGATAACACACTTACGCGCACCAGGTGGCGGAGGGTCAAAAATCTTCGACTGCATCTCTGATGGCAGCGCAGCGTAAACGGGGAGGATGATAAGCTCTGGCACCTGTGGTCCCAGAGCCTTCACTCGTTCGTACAGCACTTCGCATGCTGTGTCGATTTCTTCCTGACCCGTCAGGAAGAGGAGAATGTCTCCTGGCGGCTCCATCAAATGGATCTGGAGAATCGTGATAAGGGAAGCCTCCAGGTAGTCGGGCTCCGGGTCCTTCGTGTATAGGATCTCAACAGGGAAAGTCCGTCCTGGAATGGTGAAGATGGGGCAGCCCCAGAAGTAGGTGGCGAACTTCTCGGCGTCGAGGGTGGCTGACGTACAGATCAGCTTGAGGTCCGGCCGACGCTTGCACGCCTTCTTCATCAACCCGAACAGGACGTCGGTGGCAATCGTACGCTCGTGCGCCTCGTCCAGCATGATGACGGAGTATCGAGACATGTCGGGGTCGACAAGAAGCTCACGCAGGAGCATACCGTCCGTCATGAACTTGATCTTCGTTTCCGGCGAAGTAACGTCCTCGAAACGAACGCTGTAACCAACCTCGGAGCCGAGGCGGCATCCCACCTCCTCAGACACGCGCTTGGCGACGGAAACGGCGGCGACTCGACGAGGCTGGGTACATCCGAGCTTGCCATGTTCCAGCAAGCCATCCTCAGCCAAATACTGAGCGATCTGAGTCGTCTTACCAGATCCGGTGTCACCGACGACAACAAGGATCTGGTTCTCCCGGACAGCCTTCACAAGCTGGTCCCGCAGCTTATAGACAGGCAGCGAGCGACGCTGCTCAGCAATGCTCATGTTCGTGATCCTGCCGAATGTGGTCGACTTGTTCGCCTTCTTCCACGCGGGCATCTGCTGCTGCCGCTGTCCCTGCTGGTTTGTGCGCAGGTCAGCAGCGAACTGACGCTCCGAAGCCTGGGCCATAGGGTCCAACCAGGGGGTAGCCAGGTTCTTAGCCTCCTTGTCCGCCTGCTCGTTGGCCTCCATGCGACGCATTTCCGCCCTCTCCTTCGCAAGTTGCCCTCCAGCAAGAGCTGCTCGATTGAGAGATCCATCCGGAGCCTTCACGATCTTGACTGGAGAGATGTCGAGTGTGATCTTTGTCTGTCCGGCAAGGAACGCCGGCTCCTTTTCGGCCACCTCGATGTCGACGTCCTCGTCGATCTCGGGGTTGTTGTTCGACGCACTGAAGTCATCGTCCAAGTCGGGGTAGTCTGCCGCGCTCACTGCGCCTGAAGCGATGAGCTGCTTGATCTCGAACCGCTCAGGGCTAGTTAACCGCCTAGCACTGCGCTTCTGGCTGCCCGGCGGCAGCGGGGTGGAGTTCAGGGGAGCCGCATTGGCACCAGTACCAACTCGAGCCGCCATCCTACGCTGCTCGGCCTCCATCTCCTCCCGAGACTTGACGCGCAGGTGGGGCGTGTTGTCCTCTCCTGTTTCCTGGTTGACGTCCTTCATGCTCAACCCGAACTTGTTCCCTGCCACCGAGATGACCTTGACCTTAACGCGCTGGTGTCTCCGGACACCCTCATTCGCAGTTTCGAGTCGGGCTCCGGTGATATTCGACACGTGGACCAAGCCTTCCTGGTTGCCAGCGACGCCGTCGAGGCGAACGAAAGCGCCGAAATCTCGCACTCCAGTGACGGTACCGTTGTAGATCTTGTACAGCACAGGAGCGTCATCGAGACCTGGTCGTCCTCTTCGCTCGTCAGAGGGTGCCGGCCGTCCACCGCGTCCCGCCCAGCCATTGTCCCGAATGCCGTAGCCGGCATCTTCGTCGCGATCCCGTCTTCGGTCATCAAAGCGGTCTCGCCCTCTCCGGTCATAGCCGCTGTCGTCATCGTCGAATCGCCTTCGCTTTCCACTAGGTTCTCCATCCATGTAGTCGTCTGCAGCAGGTCGATTCCGCCTCGACGCCGCCTTCTCCAGCTCGGCCATCGTGTTGTCGAGAGAGAAGTCGTGGGTCACATCTCGAGCGTCTTTGCCGTCACGGTTGCCGAGATAGGTGTCCTCCGGTTTCATCTCCTGATCCGGCATCGAGAGCCCTGGGAACTTGCGAGCCTTGATGGCCTTCTCGTCGTTGGTGTCGCCGACGTCCGACGTGACCTTGCCTGCAGCCGCCTTGGCCTTCGCCTTCGCCGCCTTGCGCTTGTATTTTGGATGCATCGTCGCAATCAGACGATCGAGGTTTTTGATGAAGGAGTCGGGGAAGTCGGCACCAATCTCTTTCAGCTTCTTCGTGAACTCGTCTACATTTTTGCTCTGTTCGTGAAGCTGAGACTCGTCAGCGACAGCGCCAGCCGCCGCACCGTTCAACTTACCGCGATGACAAACTCTGCCAAGCTCTTGTCCTGGAGCTTCGTGTGGTTGAACAGCTCCTGGGCCACTCGTGAGACAAGCGACAGAAGCTCGAGCTTGTAAAGCTCTTTGTCAGCTCCCATGTTGACCGAGAAGCCTAAATGTGCTTAAGAGTCGAGATCAAGAGTGGAGGGATCGATCATCAGGACCTCAGGATAACGAAGTCTGGTCAGTGGCAACAACAGCGAGTTTTGATCCCGCCACGTCATTAAATTTGGCTTATCAATGCATCTTGACTATGTGGCTATATGATGTCCTATTAATCGTCTGAACCACTTTTGTATTACAAAACGAGATGTTTAGGGGATGTCAGTGACACAGCCCTGCGAGGCATCCGAGACGAGCTTGGCGTACTTGAGGAGGGTACCCTTGTTGACCTTGAGAGGAGGGGCAACCCACTTCTCCTTACGGCGCGCGAGCTCCTCGTCCGAAACCTCCATGTCGATGGTGTTGGCCTCAGCGTCGATGTTGACGACGTCGCCGTCCTGGATGAGAGCAATGGGTCCACCGACCTGAGCCTCGGGCACGACGTGACCGATAACGAAACCGTGCGAACCGCCGGAGAAACGGCCGTCAGTGAGACAGGCGACGTCGTATCCGAGACCGGCACCCATGATGAGCGAGGTAGGCTTGAGCATCTCGGGCATACCGGGGCCACCCTTGGGGCCGAGGTAACGAAGGACAACGACGGTCTTCTCTCCCTTCTTGATCGACTTGCTCTCGATGGCGTGGACGAAGTCGTCCTCCTTGTCGAAGACGCGAGCCTTTCCGGTGAAAGTGAGACCCTCCTTGCCGGTGATCTTGGCGACGGCACCACCGCGGGCGAGGTTTCCGCGGAGGATACGGATGTGACCGGTCTCCTTGATGGGGTCCGAGACGGGGCGGATGATGTCCTGTCCCTCCCACTTGTGGCCGTGCTTCTCCATCCACTCGGCGCAGTTCTCACCGAGGGTCTTGCCGGTGACGGTCATGGGGCTGCCGTCCATGAGACCCTCCTTGATGAGGTAGTGCATGACGGAAGGAGTTCCACCGATGGAGTAAACGTCCTCCATGACGTACTTGCCAGAAGGCTTGAGGTCAGCAAGGAAGGGGACGCGGTCCGAGACGCTCTGGAAGTCGTCAATGGTGAGCTCGACGCCGACAGAGCGGGCGATGGCGAGAAGGTGAAGGACGGCGTTGGTCGATCCACCAAGGGCCATGGTGAGGACCATGGCGTTTTCGAAGGCGGCGCGAGTCATGATGTCGCGAGGAAGAATGTTCTTCTCGAGGAGGTTGACCATGGCGTCACCGACAGAGTCACACTCGGCGAGCTTCTCGGGGTACTCGGCGGGGTACGACGAAGAGCCGGGGAGGGCCATACCGAGAGCCTCAGTGGCCGAGGCCATGGTGTTGGCGGTGTACATGCCACCGCAGGCGCCGGGGCCGGGGCAAGCGTGACGGATAGTCTGGGCACGAGTGGCCTCAGCCTCCTCGGTCTCACCCTCCTGGAGGTAGCGACCGTAGGCCTGGAAAGCGGAGACAATGTCGAGGGTCTCGAGGGGCTTGCCGGTGTCACCGCCACCGCAGTGACCGGGACGAATGGTTCCACCATAGACCATGAGACCCGGGCGGTTCAGACGGCCGAGAGCGATGAGGGTTCCGGGCATGTTCTTGTCACATCCGGGGAGAACAACCATGCCGTCAAGCCAGTGGCCTCCAGCAGCAGTCTCGACCGAGTCGGCGATCAGGTCGCGAGACTGGAGAGAGTAGGACACTAAGGGTCAGCCTTGCCTATCCATTGTCAACGTCATGCTCACTTCCAGCGGTGCCCATCGAGATACCGTCGGAGACACCGACGGTACCGAACTGGTATCCGGTGACACCGGCACGGGTGAGCGACTTCTTGACACGCTGACCAAGGTAGAGAATGTGGCGGTTGCATCTGGGAGAGGTTAGTACCATGATCGCCGGGCCGTCTGTGTACTAACGGGTTACCCTCGTACCTGTGGAGAGTCAGCCCAAGTTTCCCGATCACACCGCTCTGTCAACGCAGCACACTCACCAGACAGAGGCGACACCGACCATGGGCTTGGCCAGGTCCTCAATGGAGTCGATGCCCTCAGTAGCGTAGAGCATAGCCTGCCCGTCAGCGACGACCGCCTGCGTCTACCCACCTGGGAGGCTCCCTGAGACTTGGGCTCGGTGATAGTCTTGGAGTACTTGTTGAGACCGGCCTTCATCATGTTGCAAGCGGAGGAGGACATCTGGCGAGCGCAGGTAGCAGATCGCTGGTTAGCGCGAAGCGCGGCAGAAGAGCAGCCGAGCATGGTAAGATGGAGTTGAGGATACAACAACGGGGATCGAGAGATCAATGGGCTATGGCTTTCGCCGACTTTTGCATGCCGTCAGGGGTAACTCGAATAACCGCTAGACTCACCCGCATGCATTTCAGGCGCTGGGCCATGAGCAAATCAGGACAGCCGCGAATGTAGGCTGGATAGGCGGGGTTGACCGATGACTAGGCGCACTATCTGACCCGCGACTGAAGTCGGCCGATACACGGAGATAGGCGTGCCAAGCATCCTACGCGTCACCGATCAACGATGCACGATGCACGCACTGATCGCCGAGACATGCTGGAGATTGAGCCTAGACGATAACAAAACGGCCACCAATACCCCTCCACACTCATCACCAACATGGAGGAGGCTACTGGTGCGTACCCGATTCCACTGAGGCTGCTCATATCGCTGCCCGATAGCTGACGCATCAGAACCAGCACCGTCGCTGGTCGACCTCCTCCAGTCGACAGCCCAAGATCGGCGCGAGCCGGTCCCCGACTTCTCGTCACCAGCTGCGTCAGGCTATCTAGACCAGCTGCTCTCGCTGCCTCTGAAGTCTCTTCTGGACGAAGCAACTGTCATCTCGTCTGAGGCCGCCGGAGTCGAGACCGAGCTTACGAACCTGTGCTTCCGCGAGTACCCGACGTTCATCTCCGTACACAAGTGTTCCTCCGCTGTTACTTCGGCTTTCGACGACTTCTCCAGCTCACTCGGCAAGCTTCTGGATGCCGTTCCCGCTCTTGAGGATGAGTGCCGAACCTTCGTGAAGTCTACGAAGGGCGTGCAGGACGCTCGAAGCAAGGCTCTACTCGTGCAGGAGCACCAGGACAAGCTCTTCGATCTGCTCGAGATTCCCCAGCTCATGGACACCTGCGTGCGGAACGGGTATTATCAGGAGGCTCTGGAGCTGAGCGCTCACGCCTCGTCACTCAGCAAGCGATACCCCGGGGTCGAGCTCGTGCAGGATGTCTCGAAGGAGGTCGACGCCGTCCTACAGGTTATGGTCGCTCAGCTGCTCGCCCTGCTGCGGGAGCCGATCAAGCTCCCCTCCCTGATCAAGACGGTGGGATATCTGCGACGACTCGGAAGCGTGGAGGAGACAGAGCTCGGCCTCGTCTTCCTGGTGTCGCGGCTATCGAACTTCCGGGCACACCAGCTGCTGCTGGAGGGCGACCGCGGCGACCCCGTCCGCTACGTCCGGAAGTACGTGGACCTGTTCCGCGAGCACGTTTTCGACATCATCTCGCAGTTCACGACGATCTTCCTCGAGTCCTCGTCCCCTCCACCTGCGGCTGCGTCGCACCTTGCCTCCTTTGTGGGGCAATGCGTCGACGACCTCGTGCAGCTCGTGGGCGAGTACGTGCCAAAGATGACGCATGATGCAGCATCGCTCTCATCGATTCTGGTGCAGCTTGGCTACTGCTCGTTGGCGTTTGCGCGCGTCGGGCTTGACTTCGCCTCCCTCGTGACTGGGCCCTTTAACGAAGCGGTCAGCACGGCCTATTCGCAAGCGCTGGAGGAGGGTGCGGCGGCGCTGACAACCACGCTGAAGGACGCAGCCAAAAGTGTGGGCAGCCAAACGGCGCCGGTGGTTGCGGGCGAGTACGTGCCGTCGCTGCTGGCGCAGTCCGACCCGCTGGACTGGATCAAGTGGGGCGGCAGCTACGAGCAGCTGCCGAGCGAGCTGTCGCGCCTTCCGCCGCTAGCGATGCTCGTGAACGCACACCTGTCCGCGCTGAACAGCCTCCGCCTCCTCGCCCCACTACACCTCTACCCGGTTCTTGCGAGCGTGCAGTCCGCCTCGCTGCTGTCGTGCACACACGCGCTGGCGCAGTACGTGCGCGGCGTAGTAGCGCTCGCCGACGCAGAGAAGGGGCAGAAAGCGCAGCTTCTGCGCCGGACCGAGCGCGAGCTCTCCTCGGAAGAGCGCAAGCAGCGCCGTAAGGAGACGCAGTGGGTCTGCGTCGCCCTCGCCGATAGCTGGATCCGCATTGTCTGCCCCCTGCTTGCGAGCGCCCTCGAGAAGGGCGTCTACGATGGAGCCATGCCCACCGAGTCGAGCCCCGAGCTCACAGAGGCCCTCGACACACTCCGGGCCTGGATCGACGACCAGCTCGAGAACCACATGGGCGGCACGCCCTCACCTCGCAAGTCGAGAGAGGCGGAGCGACCACCGCCAACCGAGCCTGAGGAGGACAAGACGGAGGACGCTTCCGTTCCGACAGAAGAGGAGATTGCTGCACTGGAAGCGGCTGCAACGCCTGCATCACCCGCCAAGGCGCCATCACCTGTGAAGACGCCCGACCTTGTGATGGAGACGGAAGCGAAGGCTGAGGCCGAGGAGCCGAAGGCTGAACCCGCGGACACGGCGCCGGCAGACGCTGTGGACCCCGAGGAGGCACCGAAAGACGGTGCTCCGACCGAGGCTGCTCCAGCTGCCGCCGCTGACGAGCCGGTTGCTTCGACCCCTGATGCCACTGTCGGTGCTGCGGAGAAGCCCGACGACACTGCGGAGGAGGACACGCCCGCCGAAAGCACCGCTCCTGCACCGACAGCGGACGAGCGGGAGGAGGAACACGCCGCGCCCGCATCCGATGCCCCCGCTGAGCCAGTGCGGACGGACGACCACGAGGCGAAGGGTGACGCCGATGCGATCGACGCTGCGGCTGCAGTGGGTTCTGGCGGCTCTGGCTCTGGCCGTCCTAGCGGCGATCGCGGCCCTGAGGATGGCGCATCCGCATCTGCGACACCGAACGACGATGAAACACGCGTTCCTGCGGCGCCAGGCGTGCCCTCAGAATCCGCAGATCCTGCCCAGCCTGCACAGGATGCGCAGGATACGCAGGATGCACAGGACGACACGGCCGCATCCGCCGCCGGTCCCGACGGATCCGCAGAGGGCACAGCGCGCACCGAGGGGCTGGCGTCTCAGACTGACATCGCACCTCCACCCGCGCCCGCTGCTGCCGCTGCCGCCACCGACGCGGGTGCCGCCGGCGAGCCCGAGGGGAATGAGGACGACGACTCCAAGGACGCCGACACCCCCGCCGCGGACGCGGCGCCGCAGGCCGCCCCTGCCGCGGGAAGCGGCGGCGGAGGCAAGAAGAACAAGAAGAAGAACAAGAAGAAGAAGTAGACCGCCCACCCGGCACCCGCCTTGCCTAATCGCTGATCGGCGCTAGCCGGCAGCGGGCAGCGGGCAGCACCCATCTGTAGAATCAATCAATCTTTAGACACAAACCATGTTTAATGTAACTTGCAATGACCGAGACCGAGGCTGGCCGCCCGCCGCGCGTCGCGCACTGCGAAACGTGGGCCCGCGGAACGCTGCCCCGCTAACTTGGCCGTACCGCGATCTCGGGAACTGGCTCTGACATGTTTGAGACATGTTTTTGCATGGATGAAGATTAACACGAAAGACAAAGCAGATATGATGGTTGTTGGTTATGGGCGTGGTAGGATGTTGGGAGCACTTCAGAATGAACAGAAATGACCGTGCGGTGGTTGGCTTGGGATTAGGCGGATGTAAGAGGCTAGCAGATGTGTCGACAGGCCCGATTTTGGCGACGAGCACCGAGCACCTGGCCCGACACGCTGGCGAGAGAATTACATACACTGACTTGATAACTTGCACATCGTTTCCGGAAGATTGTTCGGTTCACCTGGTTATCCCGGGCATGATCACTTGCGCATGAGCCTCAAGACGAGGTCCAGCTGAAGCACACATCCCTTTCTGTCTTCGTGACTTGCGTAGCGTAGCGAGAACGTTAAGAGTCGAATCCGGGACCAGCCTCAGATCACAGCAAAGTGAGGTAGTTGGAGGGGGCGATCTGGGCGCGTCAGCTCTGCTGAATTAGGTCTGCCGCTATCTACTCACTCCAACTTGTCCAGCGGGGGTCCGAACCTGGTACCACTTTCCGGTCGTGTCCACCACATCAAGGACATCGCCCTTGGCGAATGACACCTCGTTAGGGTCATCCGGCGAAGCGGAGTATGCGTAGTTCGCCCTGATCCCGTCAGTCGTCGTTCCACACAGCCGCCATGCCCGCCAGTGTGTGTCGATTCCCACACCCGGTTCCGCACTCACCTCGCCTTATGCCTGAACTGCGGCTCGCCACCAGGTCCGGACTGCGCCGACTGTCCAGAGACGCTGTGCGAGTCCATGACCTCACGAACGGGCGCGGCAGCGCTCATCTGGGGGGCCTTCTGGGGCGACGGGGCCATGCCGTTCATGGGCGAGTTGTAGCCGTTGTCCATCATGTACCGTCCGTTCGTGGTGCCGAGGTCGTGGCTAACCATTCCGCGGTCGGCGGCGCCGTTCCTAAGGCCGACAGACTCCGCTCCGTAGCCGCCCATGTCGGTCATCTGCGCTGAGCGACGAGCACCTCCGTAACCGCCTCCACCCCAGTTGCTACCCAGGATGTCGCCGAGGAAAGTGCCGTCCTCCGAAGTCAGGTAAAGGAGCCAGATCATCTGTCAACTGTCAGCGGAAGCCCTGCCAATCCATGGATCACTCACGTCCACGATCGCGAGAATGAGCCAGCCGACAGCCATGGCGATGTAGCTACCGTCCTTGGTGTAGATGCCACCGTGGGTGCCGGTAACAGCGTAGATCAGGCTGATGGCGCCAAAGATAGAGAGCTGCAGGCGGTAGTGAATCACTCCATCGCTGAGCGCGGCGAGGCTGTGCCAAGGTGAGCATTGCTTCGACCCCCTTATAAACAGGTCAACGTACAGGAAGAAGATGATAACAAACCTGCGTCGTCAGCTACTCGTAAGGCTACCCCAAAGCTTACAGTTGGACCCAGATGCCGAACCAGACGGTGCCGACAGCACTGCCGCTCCCCTTGTAGTGAGCCTCAGCAGCACACTGTCCAGCGAATGCAATGATCCAGGCCGGAATGGCCAGAGCGAAGGTGCCTAGCAACACCGGCTGGCGTGCAATGCCTCCAAAGTCGAGGCCACCGTTGAACATGGCTGGAATGAGGCTCGAGGTCGAGGCTTAGCGAGGCGTTCCAACGATGGAAAGAAGACACGAAGTTCTTGAGCGGGTGAGAAGGTGGACGGGGAAGGGGAGGGGCGAAAAAGCGAAATGAAGGGTCCACAGACGGAAGGGCGTAGGGACACTCGGGGGGACAGCGCAGGCGAGAAACAATGAGAATGGACAAGCGACGCCGAGTGCGGAGGTGACGACGAGATGATGGATGGGAGGGATGTGTGGAAGAGCGAGTGCTTGGAGAGGATGCGAGGATGAATGGATAAAGCTGAAAGCTGAAACGCGAGATGTTGGGTCCAGCCGTGTTATGGATTCCAGTCTGATGCTTCCCGATTTTAACCTTAGCTCCTGACATTGTCACTTTGTTCGAGAGGGTCGAGGGGCTCTAATTTCCCAGTCACGCACATGCTCCCTCCATCCCGCGTCTTCATATGTCCTCACTGATGCATAACTACTCCTGTGACCAAGGAGGCGGCATCCCGCCATGGAACTGTTTTGTGTTCTAGTGGAATGCATGGGTGGAAGCACGGGATCGTGAGAGCCTGATTCCATGTTTGGTTCATGAGAGCGAAAAGTGGCCTCGGTTTGAGTGATGGCTTGGTGCGCAGGACCTGTGGAAGCGGTGACCTGGCTTGGGCGCTGGTGCGCTGGGCGGGTGCACGCACGCACTGGCGCTCGACGTGTCAACCGCGTCGTCGCGCCGGTCGCGGTCTCGCGTTTTTTCCTGGAAGCTTGAAATTGACACCTGGCGCTCGACGGCCCGAGGGCGCGCGCGGTGGCCCAGGGCCACACAGGGAGGCCCGACGCTTCCCCTTTTTCCCATGTACACGCGCAGCAATCCCCCTCGGCCCTCGCCCCTGCAGTCTCGCGTAGCGCTGTCTCGCGCCCTGCGCCCTCCGCCGTAGCCCACTAGCTCTCCCAGAGGTGAGGCACCTGAGGTACTGCCGCCAGGGTGACCACATTTGATTCCGTCGCCACCCATGTCCTCCCAACCCACCGTCGTCTCTCGACTGTGGAGGCTTGGGTCCGGTCAACCTCACCGATATCGTCATTGAGGCCAATCTTATCTTACTCATCCAATCCTTGAGGAGCCGACGTATCAACAACAATGCTCGACAGAGAACAGCGCGGCCATTGAGGACTCAACATGAACATCTGCCCCTGCTGCAACCTCTCAAAGAGGAACCAGTACTGCGCCAGTTGCATTCGGGAGGGGTAAGTGATCGAGTTTGGTCAGACGAGCTAACGTTGCACCAGCGTTGGTCAGCATTCGGTGATCAAGAAGAACGTTCAGCAGCAAGTCGACGTCGCTGTAAAGCACGCCGAAAAGCTACTCGAGGGAGGGCACAACAGTGCGAGAGGGGCTCAGGAGTGGAGGCAGCTGCGAGCCGAGGTCGCAGCCGCCGAGGAGCGGGTGGCGTCACTGCGGCGGCAGCTCAAGACTCGGACATCAGAGGTGAAGAAGGGTGAGTTGAGCTGCGATCACCGTGATGCTGACAACCAGCTCGAGATGCTGTGGTTCGATCCGACTACTTGCAACGAGCACAGGTGATCGAGAATGCCAAGCGCGATCGACCGAACGCTGCCGACTTGCGTGCGAACATCGCTCTTGTGCGGTCGAAGCAGCATGAGGTCGGAAAGCGGATTATTCACGCACGGCGGGTACTCGTTCGTGAGGTGGTTGATGTGTTCGGCGTGCAGCGGCGGAAAAACTGGGAGATCGCAGGACTGCAGCTGCCGTCCTCGCCAGAACTGTTCCGTCTCGAGCCTTCGCTGCACATCAACGCGATCGTGCTGCACATCATTCACCTTCTCAGTCTGATGACGCGCTACCTCTCGATCTCGATTCCGTTCACGCCCTCCTTCAGCGAGCGGGAGCACGTCGGGCGTCCGCACATGGTCGCGAACCTTCCCTTCCTCAGCACTACGAAGTGGCGAGAGAAGCACTTATTGTGGATGTCGAGCAAGGCGTACATCTCGAAGAAGCACATCGGAAGCAAGCCGGAGAAAGCGCAGATTGTCCTCAAGTCGTACAAGAAGCACAAGCTCTTCCTCGAGAGTTTCGCTCTCCTGTGCCACTCAGTCGCCTATCTCGCGTTTACGCAAGGCGTGCTAGGCATCGGCATCGGGCCACAGAGCTTCCGCCCCGCCCCCTCTAACAGGCGGAAGAGCTCGGACGAGAACGATACGCCCCGCTTCTTGCCTGGCAGTGACGGCGTGCTCGTGTCCGCGACTTCGGTGCTGGAGCTGATCGCGCTCACGGCCGAGTCTCCGACGCTCGGGTGCAAGTCCCACGAGCCGAGTACATCGGATACGGTGAAGCACATGGGATTCAGCCTCGACATTTCCGAGGTCGTAGCCAGCGTTCTCACCTGTGAGCATGCGAGATGGGGAGCGAGCAAGCCCGACGTTGAGGGCAAGGAGCATCTGAGCGAGGGCTGGGAGGTCATGGACATGGATACATAGTTGTACACTACTCGGTCTTGCATGTATGTTGCCACCATTCTACTCTTTCTTCTTGCTGTGAGTGAGCATGTTGGGGTTCGACAGGAGGTAAGCGTATAAAGAAGGAAAGGCAAAAGGAGAGGTCCGGCTGGGAATCGAACCCAGATTACAAGAACGTCGAAGTGACGTCAGAATCTTGTGTACTAGCCTTTATACGACCAGACCGTGCCTGAGCTCCACGGAGGCGGATGTAGCGCGCGTGGCTACATCCGGTCAGGCACCACGTGGGTGATGGAAGTGGCAAAGAGCGTCTGTGCAGAGGCCGTCGCCTGTCAAGACCTTCTCGGAGCTGCGCTCTATGGAAGGTGTTTGGCCGCCTGGCTATGAGAAGGCATATAAGCCCTGCAGCTCTTGGAAATTGGTAAAGAAAGGCTACTGGTTGTATGCTCGGCCCACGGGTGTAGGGCAGACCGGCTGGACACTGATGCCCAGGACGACTGATGCCCAGGACGACTGGTCTTGTGGGAGACGGGACGGGCTTCATGCTGGGCCGTAGAGCGATGTGGAACAGTCTGTGAGTGCTATTCGGACGTTTTCTGTCGTTCCTCTGGCTTGGACGATCCACAGTGTGACTGGCATGCAGCCAACAGATGTTGCTTTCATCGATGCTCACATACCCAACGCTTCCTCACCCATTGCCCAGTGCCAGCTAATGGCAACGCGACGGCGTTATATACGCGGGTCTCAACAGCACATAAAACCCCGCCCCTATGCATTTCAATCGGTCACGAGCGTCTTGGATGGCAATACTCGTTCCAAAGTCACGCCTGCCATGACAGATCCCCGTCCAACAGATGTGCAGTTGAGTTGCAACCGCATGAAACCTTTTGGCTTGTGAGCAGTTCAACTTACCGAATGAGCTCTGCAGCCGACGAACTCAGGTAGAGCCATCATGTGGACATTGCTGGGATCGCTGGAGGGGTAGGTCCGCGCCAGGCGAGCGCCGCAGCCCGAAATCGATATCAATCTACGCTAATCGGCAAAAACAGCCGTAACTCCGTTCAACTGCCTCGGCACTCATCGCCACCCGCCATCCACCACTTCTCCGTCCAAATCCATCGTCCACCGTCGCAAAAAGCATGCGTTTGTAGCCGTCTTTCGACGCAGAGACATGAAAAAGCAAGGTCCGACTGGGAATCGAACCCAGATTACAAGAATCAGAATCTTGTGTACTAACCGTTATACGATCAGACCCCTATATTTCTGTGCGTTTTCCAGCAGCGCCATGTTCGGCGGCGCATCCACGCAAGGCCGCTTTTGCCGCGGCAGCTGGTTGCCGCGGCTCTCCCAACACCCGTACGGCGCCTGTGGCCAATTGGCAGTCTCTAGAGGCTATTGCTCGACGAGAAGAGCAAGGTTTCATCGAGTTTCAGCGATTAATTGTGTTTTTCCGAGTTGCTGTGCCTGTCGGGGGCAGTCGTCGCGGCTGCGTTTCAGCCGCCTCCATGTGCCGGGTGACTCCCTCTGTCAATTGCACGGCCCCCAGCAGTGCATAACCCCTCATGTATCGTGCATTCGAGCAGGGCTTGGTCATATGCTGCGCCGGAGGGGGACGGGGAGCAGCCCGGGGGCAGTACCGATTCGAGCTGTGACGTGCTGAGGTTCCTGCCGCTGTGTGCCGGTGCTGCTAGGCGCGTGTCAGCCTGCTTGGGCGCTACTAGCAGCGGAGCTCGTCCCCTTCCCTCTGCCAAATATACCTGTTCCGGAGATGGCACTTCGAACGGTCCCAGTCTTCCCCAATCTTCCCACTCCTTGTATAGTGCTGCTTGAACTGCGATGACTGGTCGCTACTGCCACAGCCTGGGCACAACTTTCGGTCTGACAGAACCTTCATCACCCACGGTGTTCGTCCTCTAAAATTCACATCTACTGGAAGTATGGAATGACCGCGCCCCGGGCTGGTCCGTGGCTCGAGCGGTGCCGTAAGTTACCGCCCGCTCGGTCTTTCATGCAGACGGACGAAGCTGATCGCTTCCTAATGTTTGTACTCGTTTTTTTTCTCCTCGGCAGGCGCCAGGCTCCACATCTCTCCACACAAAGCTCTGATCATATGCGCAGCTAACACGTCCCGCCCCAGCCGAGGCTGCAGAGTTAGTGGACGCAAGCTCCTTGCTGGCAGCGGACCTGCTGGCTGCAGTCCGCTCGATACTGCGGGTTTCCGTCCCTCCTATAGCTGGGACGGGGTGCTGTTGCAGTGGCTGGCTCTACGCTCCGCCTGCCCGTACGGACTCGTGAGCTGAATGTCCTGCCTCCGATCTCTTCCTTGTCTCCGTCATACGAGCATCGATTTGGTCAGTGTTATCACTCACCCTGGCCGCTCCTAGAGCCCCCCACGACAGGTGTCGTCGCTTACACGGTAAAAAAAGTCTCGTCGCGCTCGCCCCGCCGCCGCTGCCGCCGAGTGCTGCGCCGCGCGCGGCCTCCCATCCGGTGTTGTGGCGGAGTGGTTAACGCGGTTGACTCGAACGGTCTCTCTTCATCGAGAGGGGTTCAGAAATCAACTTCCTTCGGGAGCGCATGTTCGAATCATGTCAACATCGTTTTTGCTCCTCTCCGGGCTTCCTGGGGAGTTGGAAAGGCCCGGGAGTGATCGAGGGTCGAGAGAGGAGTCAGGAGGTGGCGTCGGGAGGGTCCTGGGTGGTCTGGAGGCCCCGCTGCGGGAGGCGGGGTCCAGCGATGTTTGGTGATAGTGCACCGCTTCTCCTCTACAGTGCTCTGATGAACGGTAGCACAAGGGAGCGGGACAATGAGAGGTTCATCGTAATGCTTGACGAGAGTAGGAAACGCTGGTGTCGAGGTGAGAGCGACAAGGTGGAGGGAGGTGCCTCCGACTGGCTTCAAGTGCCACATGGTCCCTGTAGCCACGGCGGGAGGGCGCAGCGCTGCACAGCGACAGTCCGGACAATGCTGTGCACTAGCGCGCTCGCAAGTGGACGCCTCCGCAGCACGCAGGCGTGTGCATGGCGGCTTTTCGTTCAGTCACGCGTGACTCCATCCCCACAGCAAGGCGGTCAGGTGCACGACTTCAGATCCCTGACTCCGTCATGTACCTCGTCGCTCCCGATCGCCCCGATCGCGCGTATCGTACATCATCGTTACATGCCATGATTAGATTGCGTTGCCGTATTATAAAGATTATGTAGCAGAAAGCAGAGCAGAAATGACACAATGCGAGAGTGTCCGGTCCACATGCAGATCGCTGCCCGGGGGGCGCAGCGAGCCCCGCATCGCCTTGCTTCTACCCACAGATCGCCTATCGCCTGATACAACTGATCGTCCGCGCGCCCTAGTCGCGCCTCGTTTCGTTCCGTCTCGTTACACTTCGTCTTGATGCGATGAGGATGTTGCTGTCGGTCACCACCGTTCGGATGGCGGCGGGGGGTTAATGAGCAGAGCCAGAGGCGAAAAAGATGACCTCTGGCGGGGTCGAACCGCCGACCTTATGCGTAAAGCACGAGGTGTTAAGCATACGCTCTAACCAACTGAGCTAAGTGGCCGAACACGTTCAGCATCGGCGTTGCCGGCCTAGGCCGCGTCGCTGCGGCGCGCCTTGCTTTTGCCCTTGCTGGCTGTCATCGCAATGTCGGGCTTGCCCTGGCCCTTGGTGCCGCGCGCCGGGGCCGACGAAGACGCCGAAGGCTTGTTCGTGCCGGGCGCAGAGGCGAAGAACGACGGCCGCACCTGCGACAGCGAGTACTCCTGGCGGACGCGGATGAAGGATTCCCAGCGCTGCGCGAGCGTCGGCTTGCGCTGCTCGGCGCGCGGCGGGCGCGGCTTCGGCGTCGTCGCCGGCGTCAGGTTGAAGTCCGGCGACAGCGAGGAGAGGCTCGACACGGGCCGGTGGCTGCGCGCAGACGTCGACATGGCGAGGCGGGGGAGGAGATGGGGGCGAAGAACCATTCGCATTCGCACAGGCGGCAAGGTTTATATGGCGCGTCCCACGATGCCCGCGAAGCTGGCCCATGGGCCATGGGAATCAGCATCCACATGACTCATGTCCTAATGTGCGGATCCTGACCTGCTTCCTCGGCTCGCGGCTCACTTCCGACGGCGGCCCTGCCGGCCACACGACACTAAGACAGTGCAGTTGATGGCGCGATTGCACGATTGCATGTCCCACACACGGAATTGATACAGACAATTGATGCATTATACACAAGGGGATTATAAGCTACGGCTATGCGTTTGAATAACAAACTGTATCCACGACACCTGCACTGCGCATGCCGCACTGCGTCACAGTGTCGTACGGTCTATGTCTAAGCCCTCTCAGGCCCGCGTACCACCCTCGACGTACATCGGCGGCCGGTCTGGCATATACGCAGGCGGGGCGTCCTCGTGGTCCTCGCGACCTTGGCGGATCCGACGAGCATGTCGTCGCGCTTCGCGCCCGTCGGCAGTGCAATCTGGGACGGCTCCGGGTATGGGATCGAGAACCGCGCGGATGACCGCTTGCCGACTCGGTCGACTCACTTCCGAGGTGCTTCTCCTGTCAACGTTGTCCAGTATAGCACTACCGTCCCAGCTCTCATTCCTGGAATGGCCGCGTCTGTGACGGCGCCCACCACCCCCGCGTTCCCTACCCATCGTCGCGACCCTCGTCAACACGGCAGCAGTCTGGGGATCCGCGCGGATGCTGTCGCCCATCGATTGCAGCTGGTTCGCCCACGCAGTGGAACCCATGTCCCTTCTGCGCTCGGTGGCCAAGAAGCTGTTGATGGCGGTGGTATCGATGGGGCCCGCCTCCGGCTCGGGTCCCGGCTGCGCCCTCGGCTTCTGTACGTCGATCTCGAACTCGTCATGAAGATCGAACGGGCGCTCCCACCTCGCCGGCATGTCATCATCAAGGGCCGGTGGCTCATACAAGTGATCACCAGCGGCGGCTTGAGACGGACGCCACCCGTGTCTGGCGTATTTGGGGCGCCGACGCTGCTCAGTTTCCGGCCGACGCTCAGGTTCAGGTGACCTGATGGTGATGTGCGGGCTCGAGATGCTGCGTGTGCGAACCACCTGAGGCTCTTCTAACCGAGGCGGCGACGTGAGGCGAGGGGTACTGATGCGAGGAGAGTTGGGTGACCCAAGTCGGGGCGATCGCGGTGATGACGCGCGGCCGGCAAGCTCGGAGAACGGGTCGGCCAGGCTGAGGTCCCGGCGACGTTCACTGGCAAGAAATGATGCAAGAGCAGAACCGCTGAGACTGCTGTCACCCGCGGTGTCAGGTTCTGTCGCCGTCTCCAGCACCGGATCAAGCATGTCCTGGTCGGTGTTCATCTCGAACGGTCGTTCCCACCTCTCAGGCACATCGTTCTTCGGGACGCGAGCATCAGCCTCGGAGCTGTCGTACAGGGAATCGCTCGCTCGCGAATCTGATGGACGCCAGCTGCTCTTCTCCCTCGGGGCGCGCCGCGGAGATGGACTAACTACTTGCGAGTATCGTGGCGGCTGGGTAGAGCGTCGGGGATCGACCAGCTCGGGAATTGATGGCGCTTCGCTCAGACCGTCGAAAATGGTTGTCGGTCGCGTGCGCCGTTGCCGCGAGCCCGATGGCTGTGATGGACGAACGCTGAGACTCGCGCTGCGGGACAGCACTCGCTCGGGCTCCAGCAGAGGGCGTGCTTTAGGTGGCGGCGCCGCGCCAGGTGGTAGCTCCGGCGGGATCCAGCTCCGAGAGCCAGGGGGGCCCCGACATGAGTTCGACCTGGAGCTGCCGCCTGATCGAGAGGAAGCGCGAGGAGGCTCGCTCGGACTTCCAGGGGCGATGGTAATGTCCGGGAGTTGCTCCGCCGTTCTGCGTGTAGACACTGTCGGAGAGCACGGTTTCGTGCGGCCTGGTGTGCTCATGGCGACGGCGGGGTGGGGGTGGGTGGTGCGGAGGCCAGCTCGAGCGCACAGTCGTTAGGTGATGCAGGCGCCCAACGGCGTGAGAGGATTAGGCGTGGGTGCTTTGGCTGTCTGCCTGATGGAGTCTGCGATGTCAATATAGGGTTATCCGATAAGATGCCGCCCATCACCCGTTGCGTAAGCGAAGGTCGTGCCGTGGAGCGACTGCTGACAGAGGTCATGATGACGCTGGCCAAGAGGCGCAAACCTTCCGCGGCCGGGGTCCAGTCTTGGTCCAGGTCACGCATGATTCACGATGCCTGCTCCCTCGCTATCTCGTATCGGAGTGTCCCTAAAACTGGGGAGCACGGCGCTCGGACGTGCATGGACAATGCAATGACATGACACAAGCCTCAGGTATGAGGCCGATTGACCGTTCAGGCACAGGGCAAGGCGATGGCTGTCGCCACACTAAGCCCCAAGACCTTCCGCACATGCGATAGTGTCATTTCAGCCATGCATGGTCTGCGCACCGTGCGCAGCTAAGCCCCGGCGCCATAACTCGTTCCAGCCAAACAGACAAGACTGGAGCGCTCGGGCCAACGCAGCGTTCATCTGCGAGGGGTCTCGTACAAGTCCCCCAGTCGCCCAGGAATAGACAGAAGCAAGATACTCACTGTTCCGGGGAAGAACGTAGGCAAGTCGTGTACCAGGCGGTCTGAGAACGGAGCCGGAGCAGCGCGATAAGGCGTCCAAAATGTTGCGGCCAGCCGCGTGCCAGGGGAAGGGGGAAGGAGATGTGTGTCGGTGTTGTTATTGTTGTTTTCAGAGTCGGGTGGAGCCGTGATCGCGTGCGCGGGGTGCGGTCGTGGGTGCTGTTTCCGCAAGAGCTGCAAAGGAGCGAATGAAGAGTCGGAGTGTGGTGGTGACAAGGAGGGGAGAGGAGAAGTGACGGAGTGTACAGATCGCAGTACTGTCGGTGGAATTAGAGTTGGAGAAAGCAAAGTTAACAGCAGCGATCTGCAGCGTGCCGGGCCCACTGCTGGCATGCGTGCAGCTGGGTGGCGACTACGTGGGCCAGAGTGCATGCGGAGTCAATGCCAGTGGACCAAATGCCGTTACCTCTCACGCCCTTCACGTACACGACCCGACTGCGCGTCGGGCCATTCCGAGCTATCATGCGTCTGCATGCGTCGTGCGTCGTCCATAGCGTACAGGGTGCATTCAGCCATATCAGCCTCCCACACAATATGGCACGCGCCAGATCTCGGTGGGCATTGTGTGAATGCGCGTGGTGCATGCTGCAATTATACTAAACTATTGCTATTGTTACATGCCTACATTGCTCTCTGCAACGCGATGCTTGCACAGGGTGTTCGTGGTCATTCAATCGTAGTCCGCCGGATGGTAGTGTCTACGTCGTAATCGTCTTCGTCTTCGTAATCGTCTTCCATTCCTTCGTCAAGGATGGTCGTCGTTGCGGCAGTGGTATCCTAAACCACTCCCCAGTCGGGCTTCTTGGGGGGCGGAGCTTGTGCCGCGGCCCAGAGCTTCTGAGTGTGCGCCTGCGTCTCTTTCGAGGCCATCCGGGCAGACGCACTCAAGGGCGGGGAGCGAAGCGGCGGCAAGGACGGGGATCTGGCCCCAGTGATCGACGGTGCCTTTGTAGACGGGGGTTTCATCGATGGGGGCCGCATCGTGGTAGCGGCCGACTTCACGCTGGGCGTCTTCACAGACACGGGTCGCACAGAGCTGATAGATCCAGGTCTGTGGTGAGGCGGTAGAGGCTTCAGATCCTCCAGACCGTGGGCGCGGCCCTTCCACTCCTCCAGCTTGCGCTCGCACTGGCGGACGTAGTCCAGAAGCACGGGCAGGTTCTCGGGCGTCAAGGCGATCACGGTCTCGTCACGGCCAGGCCCAGTGTCCGAGCGGGAGCGGGGCGTCTTATCGTCCGCAGGCGCCAGGCCGTTCGTCGCAGCGCGATTCACGGGCGAGCTGGCAGTGCGCCCGGGAGAAGCCTCCGATGGGTGGCCCAAGCCCAGCACTCGGGAGCGCAGGCGCAGCGTGGCATCGTCGACAGATGCGACACTGCCATTGGGCGGAGGCGTGCGGGGGACTCGAGGGTCAGAGCTGGTGCGCACGGGGGACGCTGGGGGAGACTCGACACCGAGCTGCCCATACTCGCCAGCTCTTCCAGTCTTCAGCCGCGACAAGGCCGGGATTGAAGGCGGGCGCGACAGCCCTGTCTGTGACGAGGCGTGCGAGCTCGGTGGCTCCTGCACAGGCGTCAGTGGAGCGCCGCTGGTAGGCGACTTGACGAGCTCAGACCAGTTGCCAGAGCCTCCACGGAAGATGCCTCGGAGACTGGGGCGACGTCGCTTGTCGCCCTTGGAAGGGGACCCGTTGCTTAACCTCATGCTGCTGCGGCCGGTACCCGTGCGCGTTCCAAACGACTCGCTGGTGCCAGTGCCAATGGTGGGTGACGTAGGAGGGGACTGGGGGTATGCGTCTGCGGCAGCGATGTTTAACGGAGGTGGGCGTCGGCGACCAGCACGACCTCCAGCCGGCTCAGTCGGGGCCTGCTGCTGGGGAGCCTTGTTTCCGCCCTTCAGACCGCGGAGGAAGTCACGCAGACCGGCGAGGCCGGATCGGCTCCGAGGCTGAGGGCGTCCCATGGTCGCTGCAGTTTGAGGCTGAGCGTTCGATGAGGAGGACGCATCAGCGAAAGCGGGCCGCTTCTGTCCGTTGACATTGTCAAGTAAAGCTGCAGCGTTGTGACGGGGCTGCGTGTGGTGGGTCGTCGGCATGGGAGGCATCGACTGATGAGCGTGCCGTCTGCTGGCAGTCATACCCCAGATCGTCTCGGCTTGCCTGTGATCGACAGAGGGAACAACGGATTCACTGTTCGCCACGGGGGTTCGAAGCATAGTGCGGAGTACCTCGAGCTGGCGCTTAGACAGGTCGTGGCGTCCGGCGGACCCAAAGCGTTGGCGCGGCGGTCCATTGATCATGGTGAACACGTCGCCGTCCTCATGTTGGAGATTCTGCAGCACGGATCGAGCAGCTGAGCTGGAGCCAGACAATGAGCGCAAAGCCTCACCAGCGGCCCGAGCGTCGTTGGCGGCTAAGGTGATGCGCCTCAGTCGGACCGATTCCGGCTCCTCTTCCTCTTGTTGCGTGCCTGTTGAGCCTACCTCGATGAGCACTGTAGCCATCTCCCACCATTGCGCATATTCGTTCTCGAGATCGACGAACAGGCGCGTGTCGTCCGCAGTACCATTTGTAAGGACGCTGTTGCAGACGCGCTCGTGAGAGTCGACGAGAGACTTGAGAGCTGTGTGTCAGGTTATGAGACGCGGATGGTATCTTACATTGTACGCCGCCGGCAAACCTTTTCACCGACGAAATGCCGCGTTTGAGTTCCTTCTGCTTCGCGAGCACATTGTCGGGAATGACGAAATCCTGCTGCGATCGCCTCTTTGTCTGCTTCGGGGTGGCCTCTGCCGCGCCATCAGAGTTAGACGCACCGCCGAAGGAGAAAGCAGTGTTGAGGTGTCCCGCACCACCGGTGCCTGGCTCGTGACTGGCAGCCTTCTTCCTGGCAACCGAGCTACTGGGCCTCGGGTCTGACGGGAACGCAGTCTTCCCTCGAGACGGAGCGGGCTCAGCACCGCCGTTGGTCTCCCCGAGCATAGCCTCTGGCTTGGACGGTGACCCGGACACCGTCTCGAGAGAGGGACCATGCTTCTCGTCGGTGGAGCCTTGGCCGAACTTCCATCCACCAGAGAGCCGGCGCCCATGCTTCTTGGAGAAGGACGTGATGCGCTTCAGCGTAGAGGATTTCTCAGAGTCCTGGGAGGCCACACTGGAAGGGTCCGAAGAGAGTCTCTGCTGCACGGATCTGCGCGACATGGAAGACACGTTCGACGGGCGAGGAGCGTCGGCGTCGTTCATCTCCCGCAGGCCACTGCTGAAGCTCGTCGACTGCCTGACGCGCGGCACGGGCATCGTCACGGGAGTGGCCTTGCTCTTCGTTCGGCCAGTCACTGCGCTTTCCTCAGTCTCCGTGTCGCTGTTGTCCGTCGGGAAAGTCTCGACCGCTAGCGGACTTGGGCTAGTCTGGGCCTGCTGCTGGAACGAGGTCACCGAGCCAGCCAGAGTGCGCTGGCGATACGGGGAACTCGGTGTCGTGGACGGCAGGTGGAAGCCGGGCGAGAAAGTGCGAGGGAGGTCGTCGGACGACTCCATAGGCTTCGGGTCGATCGGCTTCAGCGGGCTGGGCCGTCGCTGGTTCTTGGTTGTCTGGTTGTTACCCATTGACGTCGTGCGGAACCGCGGCGGTTGAGGCGTAGCGTCGCCGATCAAGTTGACGGAAGATGTAGACATAGTAGCGTTCAGACCATTCAGCTGCTGCAAAGAGGGCTTCTTGGCGAGGGGCGAACCCGCGCTCTGCATGGACGACGCCGGCATCTGCGTCAGCGACACAGTGCTGTCCGGGCCGAAAGTCACAGAGTAGGGCGTGTGAATCGTAGGCCCAACAGGCGAGCTAATAGAGCTGATCTCCTTGTAGGGTTGCTTGGGCGACGCAGCGGCGTGAGCTGCCAGGTTGCTCGACGATCGCCGAATCATTGCCGACAATCGCTTAGTTGCCCCCTTGGAGGTGGCGGCCGAAGAGGGCGTCGACTGCTGGGAAGATGACACTGACCAACCAGCAGACGACGAGCTGGGGGTCCGCATGTTCGGGGGTAGCGGCGGCACAGGCGGAGCCTCGGTCGTTTTCCGCGACGACAGCGCTGCCGAGAACGACGACCTCTTTCGTAAGTCAGGCGAAGAATCTGGTTCGTTAGCGACGCCGTCCAAACAAACACATAGTTCCTGGTTACTCACTTGAGTTTGACGGAGAGTTCGCACCGGCAGACAGCCGCTTCCAGAAGTTGCTGAAGCCTTTCTTAGACGACTTCAGCTGCTCCGTGGACTGCGAATGCGAGAGTTCGGGAGAGCCGAACGACTTGGACGCCGTCCGCCGTCTTGTGGGGCTCATGGGTCGGTTGGACTGGGGAGTGCTGGGAGCGGCTGCCGACGCGACTCTGGCCGTGGGCGCGCCCTCCAGCTTGGCGCGCGCAACGGCATGGGAGGAGAGTCGGTCCATGTCGGCAAGGTTTGGGGAGCTCTTATGCCCGGGCGAGTGCCGCAGCTGGGAGCCTCCGTCGCGCACAGGAGACGAGTTCAGTCCAACCGAGGACTGTCGCTTGCCCAGTCGATTTCGGCCGGACACGGGTGTGGTTGGGATGGGGAGGGCGGAAGATCGGTGGAGAGAGGCATTGCCGGGGAGGGTAGGAGAGTGAGAGGGAGAGGACCGCGGAGGTGACCTCGGAGGATGGAGATGAGCAGGCGAGGAGAGCATGACTGACCCGCGATTGCGCGGGGTGTTGGCGTAGGTTGCCGCCATTATTCTCGAGCCTGGCAGGTCCCAATCCTCATCCGACTCGTCGCTGGAATCCAAGCGGATCGGAAACGCGCTGCTTCGCGATCCAGAGTGCGAGATGCCGAGGCCGAGCGCGTTGTAGTTGGACGACGAGCCCTTGCGGCTGGGTGACTGGTCGGCGTGCGATAAGAAGGGATGCTGATGGCGCGTAGGTTGTTGTTGTTTTGGTTTGGGAGGAGGGGCTGGAGTCGAGCCTTCGATGTCGAAGTCAAAGTCGTCGTCCCAGATCTCAGCCGCAACTGCTGCTGACTGTGACCTCCTTGAAGAGGATGGGCCAGCAGAAGAAGAGGCCATGGCAGCGGCTCTTTTGAAAAAGAGTGACTGGCGAACAGGTTTCGTGTCGAGTAAGTGGGTAACAGGATGAACGCGGCAGCGGCGGCGGGAGACAAGCGCGACCTGACCTGGCAGGCTGTCGGGGATTGGGTTACAGGTTATATGGGTTGGAAGCACCTAGTTCCCGTGCCGCAGGTTGAATGACAGGGGTCGACGTTTGGGATCCGGCGCTGGCGACAGCGGACGACAAGGGACTCTGGTTTTTCGGCGGTGCGCGCTAAGCAAGGGGTTGCAAGGAGAAGAGACGACGACGTTTGATGACTGTATTGTCGCAGAGTGGCCTTGGAGAGGAGGACGAGGGAAGAGGGATGCAGTCGAACGCGAATGTTTGCGTTCTGTCGCGAGGTTCTGCGAGGACTGAATCGAGGGACGACCAGGGGTCGCCTGTTAACTTTGTTACCGCTGTTGGTCGGAGGATCCTTTCCGAGATCCAGCAGCGTAATGTTGTCTTGCGCGAGCTGCGCGTTCTGCGCGTCCTGGGCTATGGCTATCTGAAGATTAGACCAGGAGCTAGGAGCCAGGGAAGGGATGTCGGTTGTTGATGTTGCAGATGTCGTGATGCGTGAAACGAAGAGGATATGCTAAGCGCAACAGATGACGCGCGGTGATGGACAGGACGAGACAGGACCGGATGCAGGATGCAGGATGGGCGATGGGCAAGGCAGGCAGACAGTCGGGGCCGGGGTGGGTAATGTGAAAGGCCGAGAGGGCAAAGTTGTCACGAGAGGGTGAGGGTGGGTGACACGACCGTGGAGACTGCTGGCTGGCCACCGGTGTGTCTGACTGTCTGCCTGTGCTGCTGCTGTGCTGCTGTGGGCTGTGGGGTTTGTTGGTGATTGTTTTGATTGGGTTCCGCGAGCGCACCGCAAGTGCTTGCCCGGGCTGATCGAACGACTAAGCTCTGGGAGCGCGCGCGTCGGTTCACTGCGAGTGATGATGCTTGATGCTTGATGGATCGAGCCGCCTTAAGCTCGGATGGAAGAGCGTCGTATGTTTTGGTGGATCGGGTGGATGGTCTTGGATGGTCAGGACGGTCAGGACGGAGCGTCGGCCTGAGCTGCAGGAGCAGCGCGCAGTACGCGGGGGCGATGGGTGATGTTGTTGGATTCGATGGATCCTGGATGTCCTGGCGAGGCCGATTGGCTGGGCGGTGGTGTTTACGGCTTGCGCGGGGGCGGCTGGGCTGCTGGCCACTACTGGGTTCTGCCTCTGGCCGGGTGCTGTCTGTACAGTCGCTCCGCCCCCGCCAGTCCTTACCCCCGCATACAATCCCCTCAGCCCTGGCCCCCTGGCTGCTCTTGCTGGCGCGTCCAATGCTCGGTTTCCAGCACTCCAGTCGGCCAATCCAGCGCCCTCGCGGCCCTCGTCACACCCTGCGGCCCTGCAACCCTCGCCCGGCCTGCCGCGGCCTGCTGCCTCTCAAAGGCCTCTCAGGCCTTACATGACACACTGGGTGCCCGCCGTGCTGGGCTCGGCGCTGGCGACCTGCCGTTCCTTACTCACGTTCCTTTCATCTAGTTCCTACCCAGCAAACCAACGCACTCAGGATTCCTCAGCCAGTCCGACGCCTGGACCCTGATTGCCAGGGCCCAACCCCGAATGCGAACAGCAAACCATTCAGATCGAGTTCTAACACAATTCACGCTCCCTGTCTGCGCCCCTGCCAATCCCTGGCGGCCTGCCAGGCGAGCCGAGCAGAGCGGCCAGCGTTAAGGATGCAGGATGCCAGGCCGCGCCGGCCGCGCGAGCCGCGCGACGCACGCCGCGCGCCGTGATCCACCGCAGGCCGCAGGACCGCGCCGCCCTGCGTGCCCTGCTCGCCGGTGGTCGCGACTTTCGAAACGTGTCGCGTACGTCGCGGAGCGCCAGCGGGTGCAACCTTACGCTCGGCGGAAGGCACGCATCTTTTTCCGCGAATTGCCCAACGAGCCTATCCGAAGTGGTAAGTTCATCAGGAAGCATATCAGGAAGCGCGCAGGAAGCGCAGGAAGTACGCAGGAAGCACACAGGAAGCACACACGTAGCGCAGGCAAGGAAGAACACCGCGCTCCCCATTCCGTATTCCGTACACACGCAGGAGTGCATAATCCTGGTATTCTGCGCTTCTTTCTCAGCACGGAAGTACGACGCCGCACCCCGGCGCGATACGAACCATGCGGACCTGCTTCCAGACGCGTCCTTCATGTCTGCGCCGCGCTCCAGCGCTGCACGGTCACCGAGTTGGGCACGTCACGTGAGGCGCAGCACCCACTCATCCGGGCATGAACAGCGACCTGAAAGCGACAGAGGTCCTTCGATTTTAACGTTATAAGCTCTGCGGTCGATCTCAGTCTCCAGATGAACGGACGTGCAAATTTGGAGCTTGATAGAGGACCCTGATCACTGCTGACCACAGCCGAGTCGGTGGTGCCAGAGACACTGATCCACCTCTGTACCGGCTAAGCCCTGGTTCATGAGATCAGGAGGACGTGACAGAGTTCACCACAAAGTCTAAGTGGGCAGGCGGTCAGTGAGCGCACGACTCGTGACGTTACGAGCCACAGTATCGGATCGATGCAGCCGGGCGAGCCGTCGGTCGGAACTCAGCAGCCGTCTGAGACCTCGGAGTACCGAAACGCTGCGGCTGCGCAAGCGATCGAGGGGGTCTTCAACCTTAAGGCCGCCGCGCGCCGCCGAGCGCCCGATCAGCCTGCCGAAGGAGCCGCCGAGGAGGAGGCCATGTCCTCACTGCGGTACCATCTTCCCTCCGCATCTGTACTGTCTCACCCCCTCTGCTGCTCCGCGGCAGACGGCAGGGTCAATCTTCGGAGCTTCGGTCGAGCGCCGATCATCGGACGATCGAGAGCGCCAGGTGAGCACAGTCAGATAATGCCTGCATTATTGGTACAACACCTGCGTTCCTTTCTATCGTCAGTCTCACAGCTCCTTTCCTTCCTCTCCGAGGCTGAAGGCAGCCTTCCACCCTCCAGCCTTCGCGACCTTGGCCGAAACCCTTGTCCACCACGCGCTGTTCAGCCAGAGGAGAAGTACGACCGCGATCGCAACTGCTTGTCAGCTACTGGGGCTCTCAGCCAGCTTACAAAGAGCATATGCTCGCCGTCGCGAGCGTGGCGGCTCGAGGCGCGGGCCGGCCTTCATGCTCGCAACGAGTCCGCCGCCGACAGCGTGTCGTAGCCGCTCTTCTTCCGGGTTTCGGCGGGCGGTAGCGCGCGCCTGCATCCGACGGTAGCGCAATGGCTGCTGAGTAGCAGAGAGTACCTCGGCCTCGTCGTTGATCTCGTCGACCTCCACCTGCATGTCCTCGTCGTAATTATCGGAGGAAGACGACACGGAGGACGCAAAGGAGGCAGATCCAGAATGTGCTGCTGTCATGACGGCATCGCTGAGGTCAGCTGTGCTCGCACTTCGAAATCAGGAGGCGTGAGGGTAATAGAAAAGAAGAACGGCAAGTACTTACCCTTTTGGCATTAACTGTGGTGTGTGCAGAGTCAGCTTGAGCGCGTAGTCCAGTTGCGCTCGCCAACCGTGACGTCGAAAGTGGAGGAAGGTGAGTGTGGAGGCCGGTTTATCCGGGAATAGCCGGATGTCCACTCACAGGACTCTGGTTACCGGACAGACAACCAAATGGTCCAAGCTCACACGCCCCTCGCGCCCGCTGCGACCACGGAGCTGAGAAGCAGAAGATCTCAATAGCTGGAGGAAGACAATCGCGACAAGGCAGAGCTCGGGTTACTTCTGACCGTGCATTACAATCTACAGATGACGTACATACACTGAGCGCGTTGCGGCGTGGTTCGATCGCTGTCCAGCGTTTGACTGCCCAACATTGATAGACAGACCAGCGCGCAGGGTTATCTCAGCATCCTCAGATTTCTGAGACGAGCTCTAGCATACACGCGAAGGAGCCGGCTCAAAGGCCCCCAACCCTAAGTCCTCAACGAGTTCAGGCTTTGGTCTTCTCCTGTCCCGTCAGTTCCGAGCCACACGTTTTCAACTAACCTCGAAGAGCTTGAGGACCTCATCGCGCTTGAACATGCGAGCGGTGTCAATGGCGCTCGGCGTGCCCTTGTTCGGGTTGGCTCCTCCCTCCAGCAGAGCCTTGACGACGTCATCATGAAGCTTGAACACCGCACCAGCGAGGGGCGTCTGGCCACGGTCGTTCGGGGCGTCGACGTCCGCGCCCTTCTTCAGCAGCTCACGCACAAGGTCGGCATGTCCAGAATACGCCGCCAGCATCAGGAGCGTGTTTCCTTCGTGGTTCGTAAGGTTTGGCGGGATGCCGCTCTCGACGTACTGAACCAGGGTCATGTCGCCTTGGCGGGCCATGTTGAACAGGCGAGTCGCAAGCTCGATCGCCTCGGGCGGCAGAGAGGACGCAGTAGGCTTAGACGGGTCGGAAGCCTGGGCTGGCGCATCGGACTGTGTGTGGGCAACGGGGCACGCACCGCCAGACGACGCCTGGCCGGAGACTGGGCAGCCACCCGCAGCGGACTGCTGGCCGGAGACGGGACAGCCGCCAGAAGCGGACTGCTGACCTGAGGCGGGACAGCCGCCAGCAGCGGACTGACCAGAGACGGGGCACTTGCTTTCGGTGGACATTGTGAGGGATGAGTGATGATGAGAAAGAAAGAATGCAGTAGTGACTACCGCAAGCACTTATCGGACACCCGGCTAAAGCGCCCGACGTCATACATGAGCGGCTGAAACCGATCGGCAAATGTCTGCCTTCGCACTGGTCCAGTCAACCGTCATCGTTGTTTTCGTCTGTCCTTCCCCTCCACTTCATATCTCCAACTCTGCCTTCCTTTCATCACTGGCGCCGCTGCGCCGCTCGCCAACATGCAGCGGCCAGGACAGTGAGCTAGGTCTAGATTGAAATCTGCTGACATGCAGCAAAATCAACACGCGCGAGCCGAACCCGAACGAGTACTCTTGGATCTGCCGCACATGGCTGACCCCAGGTACATCACGTTCATCCGCGCTCTGGAGAATAAGAGGAACAAAGAGGTGAGCTTAGATCCCACCACGAAGCTGATGGCAGGAAGCCGAGCAACTACTCAAATCAGTCGGTGCGTGTTTTGCGGCGACCGCAGCTGATGATCAGCGGCGCAGGTGAAACGCATCATGGAGAAGCGGTTCATGCTCGTCGGCACTCTGGAGGAAGCCGAGTACAACGGAGTGGTGAGACGATGCTGGCGTTCACTGAAGCTGACTGCAGTTTGCTGGGAGGAACTGGAACCACGGACAAGTGAGAGGGGCGGCCCAGCAGTTGCTAACGGTAGAGCATCGAGCTGGTTCTCCGCCGTCCAAATGGGTCCTTCTACCCCTCTTCCTACTTGATTTCCGTCATGTGTCATGAGGTGAGCTGAATATTTAGTCACCTTAGCTGACCACAGATGGCGCACATCACAGTGAGGGCCATTTCATGAGCTGAGTGCTAATCGCAGCATATGAACCACGGAAAGGAGTTTCAGCAGGTACATATTGAGCGCTGGCCTGGGGCTAACAAGCAGTTGAACAAGGACATCAAAGCGGACGTTGCAAGGATGCAGAGTCAGGGGAACTACGGTGACGGTGCGTTGATCGCTGAAGGTCTTTTGAGCCTGCTGACGCTCAGGTTTCTGGTCTGACGGCAAGAGGCTGAAGGATGGAGCCCTCCTCGGTGCCGAGGGTCTCAGTGCGTAGCCGATCCCGCGCTTACTGACAGGCAGAGCCGACCGAGATTCCGGAGTATCTTTGCGGCGTTAGCCACAGTGACGCTAGAAAGGCTACACGGCCTCGTGGCCGTGGACCTCGAAGCAGTCGTGCTCCGGGCCTCGTCAAGGGCGAGGCTTCCCACCGCTCCGGTCGCCAGACTGAGTACCGCCGCAAGGCAGGCCGTCGCAACAACGCCGACATGGGAGAGGGGGGTAGTCGCCTTGATGGCAGACGGGGTGGGTTCAAACGACGTTTCGAGGGCTGACTGTCAGAGATAACAAAGGAAGACCGTGCGGCGCGGAAGGAGCGGGTCGATTATCTCGTCGAGGAGTACGTTCGCGACGGGTACAAACTCTCGACTGCGAAGACCAAAGCAAGCAAACAGTTCGATGAAGAGAACCCGTGGTTCAAGCAAGGAAGTACGCATGGAAAGAAGTGAGTTTTGTGGTGCAGTTGCGAGCTAATGTCAGGGCCAAATCGAAGTCTGCTGCTGAGCTACGTGCAGAAGCTGCTGAACGGCGCCTTGCCGCTCTGAACCCTAAGCAGGAGCCGGAGGAAGAGGAAGAAGAAGACGAACTCGTTTCTAAGGAAGACGAGAAGCCCTCAGTCTTCCTCGATGACAGCGATGGGTCTGACGACGATGACATCGAGGTGATCGATCCCCACCTCTCCATCAAGGAGAGGAAGAAGCAGCTGGAGTTGGAGATGACGTCTGACGAGCGGAGCGGACTCAAGGGCGATTGGTGGCAGGAGGTTAAGGACCTTCTCAGCCCTGACGTTCCTCGCTCATCTCGGCAGACGCCATTTTGGGAGCAAGATAGCAGCGAAGATAACACCGACGCCTACGAACCGCCCCGTCCGTCAGCCACAAAGCGTAAAGCTGCGATGGAAAGTGCCTCTCCTCGGAGTCCGAAAAAAGCATCGGTTACGGCAGCTCCGACTCCCAACTTCAGTGCAGCCAATATCGTCCGCGAAGAACGCCTCAGGGCACTGGGACTATCGGCAACATCGTCAGGAAGCACCGCCCATACCCTCGGAGGGAGCGGCGAGGGTAGGGGGCGCACAAGCGGTGCCGCCTCCAGGACTGCCCTCGATGACGTCGGGCGCTCATCCAAGCCTCCGTCGCCCGGCAAAGTCAAGGCCGTCAAGCTTGAAAACGGCGCCCAAGGATGGCAGTGCCATGTTTGCACCTACATCAATCATGCCGACCAGGGACGGTGTGGTGAGTGGCGGTGAAGGAACGTCCTGACCTCAGAAATGTGCCAAACGCGTCCGGATAGCACCCGGGCGGAATGGCATTCGAGTCCTGTGACCGTCAGTGTCGCCGACGGTGTTGTCGGGTTCATGGCCGACGGCGTCGTCTGATGCCAAGGTCTGTCGAGCTACCCTGGCCCAATGTAATAAGCCTCGACTTGATGTGTAGCAAAATATCATGCAATGTAATGTACAATATGGACTCCACAACTATTGAAACGCTTCCGCGAAACTAAGAAGAGAGACATATCGCATTTGTGGAAGGCATTGCACTCGCCGTAGAAGAGGCTCGCTTGGATCGGGAGGTGTGGATATGGGAGGATGAGACAGGGTCCAGGAAGCGATTTAGGCCAGCTGAGGAATGGACGCCAGCGCGCCCATGCCTAACGTGTCAAGGGCTTGGGCTGGCGGGAGCACCAATCAACAATCACCAACGCCCAGCAGCCTCACCCCAGCCATGCCAGCCAGCGTGCAGCGCGCGCCCGTACGCACGCCCGTACGCCCAAACGCCCCGGGCCAGCCAGCCAGCGCGGCCCGGCGGACAGTCGCGCCAGTCCATCGATGCATAGGATCCACTGAGCCCGCCCAGCGTCCAGCGCCCAGCAGCCAGGAGGCACCGCTCTGTGGACCATGGACCGGGGAACCGTGGACGGTTGACCACCAACTCGACCCCTCACACTCGTGCACGCGTGCGCTGTGACTCTGACCACCACACCGACACAACCACGCCCTCCCTAACGCCTCGATACTCTCCTAGCTTTACGCTACAACCACTCCCTTTCCACTCCTCTTCTTCATCCATCCGCCCTCCCCCGCCTCCCCCGATCCTCGCCGTCCTCCCACGACCCGGATCAAAAGCACGACTGTCGTCGAGCGTGTCGTCCTCTCTTTCCTCTGGATCAGCAATCCACCTCTCCCCCAGTCGCACTCGCTCTCGCTCTCGGACCACCCACAATCCATTGCAGCGCGCGAGTCGTCGCCCCCCTACCCGACCCATACATATCCCACGACGCGCCGGCACAGTCTTAACCTCGCCTCATCAACGTCTCCTTGTGCCATCACACACGCCCCCATCGCCATCTGCGTAAAGCATCTCACGGCCCACAACTCCCTCTTTTCATCAACTGTCATCTCTGAGCGTGCTCGCTGAGCCTTGCTGTCAAAATGGTGAGTCGTGTCTCTCGATCGGCTGCAGCTCCTCCCGTGACCGACTCGTGGCCTATCAAGCTTCCATGCATCTCGCACGCACGCACCGTGCCGCACGGCATGAACACCCTTTGCGCACGCGCATCCCGCTGCCTTGCGTTAAAGGTCGGACCACATCATCAGAGCTGTCCGCATGATTCCGCGCTATCCGCTGTGCTCTGGCTGTGTCGACTGGACATCTGTATAAGGGGCGCAGTCCCGCCTGCATGTCCCTCTTGTTCTTGCTCGGTCCAACCACCTCTCGTCCCACAATAGAAGCTGACATGGTTTCGCAGCCTCCCTCATCAGACCCAAGGATCAACCAGCTCCGCACGAAAATCGAGTCGGAGCGCCGCAACCTCGAGGGCGCCAAGGCGGTGATGCGTGCGGTCGAGGCCTCGAGCGGAAATGAAATGGTCATCCAGCAGGCGCAAAACGAGGTCCGAACTGCTCAGGCGTCGATCCGTTTCCTGGAAGATGAGCTCGCGAGGCTGCAGTTGGCTGCGAACGCTGGCCCGAGCAGCAGCTCATCCACCAACAACGGGCAGCCTTCCCACGGATCTGCTTCTACGCAGTCCTCGGCACGCCAACAGGTGCCCGGTTCCGGTCCTGCGCAGCCCCTCCACGCCAACCGCGAGCTCCCTCCCACCCCGGCCGCCAACACCAACACGAGCAAGCCCCACACCCAGCTTGACCTCCTGAGGTACGATGCGCCGCTCACCGGGTACAAGATCACGCATATGCTCAACCAGCTTGAGGCCAAGCTGCAGCTCGAGAACCAGTACAAGACGGGTATCGAGAAGATGGCCAACGCTTATCGGATGGAGGGCGACCGACGACTTCGCACCGAGACGGACCTGAAGCGCGCCGAGTCCGAGGGCAAGATCCAGCTCCTGAAGAAGGCGAAGGGACGGTATGAGCGACTCGCCGAGTTCGGAGCGGTCGATGAGGTTGACGAGGATCTCGTTCCAGACTTCAAGCGCAAGGAAGCCCTGCGCAAGCCGATCTCGGGAAGGCTGCAGATCACTCTCAAGTCGGCGCGCGATCTTAACCACCGCACCCTTTCTCGGCGGTCGTCGCGGGCTGTCGAGACGACGGTCGTCGTTAAGGTCGAGGGCACCATGGCATGGAGGTCGATGATGTCGCGTAACGATCGATGGTTCGAAAATATCGAGATTCCTGTCACCAAGGCCAACGAGGTCGAGATCACCATCTACGATAACATCGGAGGTGATGACACGACACCGATTGGTATGCTCTGGCTGCGTGTGTCTGACCTGATGGAGGCACTCCGTCGGCAGAAGGTGGCGCGTGAGGAGGCTTCGAACACGGACTGGGTCACGGCCGACAAGGCTGCCACGATTGGCGGACGACCGGGTGCGGCTCCCGAGTCGGCCACGCTTCACCAGAACAACCCTCGTCCGTTCGGTGGCGCGGCTCCCACCGACCCCGGAGGCGATGGAATCGACGGGTGGTGGGCGGTTGAACCCGCCGGCGCTCTCAACATGCGCCTTGACTTCAGTAGGTCGACCAAGCTTTGCCACGCTGACATTCTCCAGTCAAGGACAACGCCGGTGCCGGTCGTCGCCCTTACGAGGCTCTTGGCCGTCAGGGTGCCGTCAAGAAGCGCAAGGGTGACGTGCATGAGATGAATGGGCACAAGTTTGTCCAGCGCCAGTTCTACCAGCCCATAATGTGTGCTCTGTGTCGTGAACTGCTTCTCACCGGAGAAGGTTACCAGTGCGAGGACTGTCGGTACGCTTGTCACAAGCGGTGCTACCCCAAGGTCGTCACGAAATGTATCTCCAAACCCGCTACCGACGGGGAGGGAGACGAGGAGAAGATCAACCACCGTATCCCGCACCGCTTCCAGCCCTACACCAACATCACCGCCAACTGGTGTTCGCACTGTGGCTACATGCTGCCGTTCGGCCGCAAGAATGCCTACAAGTGTTCCGAGTGTGGTCTCACTTGCCACCAGTCGTGTGCCCACCTTATTCCAGACTTCTGTGGCATGACCATGGAGATGGCCAACACCCTGCTTAAGAACCTGCGCGAGATTGGCGACCGGAGCAAGGTCAAGCCCTCCCGCCCCTCTCACTCGCATTCCTCTTCCACCTCGTACTCGCCGGCGCCCGTCATTGTCCAGCCGCCCAAGTCGGAGGCTCCTTACACGCCCCCTACCGCGAAGACCGACCTCCCCGGCAAGCAGCTCCCGGCGCCGCCAACGCAGCCTCCGCAGCAGCAGCAGTTGCGTCCCCAGCCCCCAACGACGGCGTCCCGCCCCAGCGTGGAGGGCCGACCCAGCTACGAGACGCGACCCAGCTACGACCAGCGTCCCAGCTTCGATGGTCGCCCAGACATTCCCAACGTCACCACCGGGCCTATGGGCGCCCCTCAGAAGCCTGCGGGCCAGGCGACCGCTCAGCTGCCCGCCATTTACCATCCGCCGGCGCCCACACCGCCCAAGCAGCCGAGTGGCTACCGCCCGCCTGCCCCCGCTCCTCTCGGCGTGTCTCAGCCGCCAACTGCCGCTCCTCAAGTCGCGTACAACAAGCCCGTCGCTCCTCCCGCCCAGGCTCCTCAGCAGCACATTGCTCCGCGTAAGAAGCGTATCGGTCTTGATGACTTCAACTTCCTCGCTGTACTCGGTAAGGGCAATTTCGGAAAGGTCATGCTCGCCGAGGAGCGTCAAACTACGAACCTGTACGCCATCAAGGTGCTCAAGAAGGAGTTCATCATCGAGAACGATGAGGTCGAGAGCACGCAGTCGGAGAAGCGCGTCTTCCTTGCCGCCGCCGAGGAGCGTCATCCCTTCCTGCTCGGCCTGCACTCGTGTTTCCAGACGGAGACCCGTGTCTACTTCGTCATGGAGTACGTTTCCGGTGGTGACCTGATGCTCCACATTCAGCGCCGCCAGTTCACCCTCCGCCAGGCCAAGTTCTATGCCTGTGAGGTTCTTCTCGCCCTCGAGTACTTCCACTCCAAGGGTATCATCTACCGTGATCTGAAACTCGACAACATCCTTCTCACCCTCGACGGCCACGTCAAGGTCGCAGACTACGGTCTGTGTAAGGAAGGCATGCACTACGGCCAGACAACTAGCACGTTCTGTGGCACTCCCGAGTTTATGGCTCCTGAGATTCTCCAGGAGCAGCCTTACGGCCGTGCTGTCGACTGGTGGGCCTTTGGTGTGCTCACCTACGAGATGCTGCTCGGCCAGTCTCCCTTCCGTGGTGAGGACGAGGACGAAATCTTCGACGCGATTATCGAGGACGAGCCTCTGTACCCCATCACCATGCCCCGCGAGGCGGTCAGCCTACTCCAGAAGCTGCTCACCCGCGAGCCCTCGCGTCGTCTCGGCGCTGGACCCGACGGCGCACTGGAGATCAAGCGCCACCAGTTCTTTGCGGACGTCAACTTCGACGACGTGTACAACAAACGCATTCCCCCGCCCTACTTCCCCACCATTGGCAACGCCACTGATACCTCAAACTTCGACAAGGAGTTCACTCGCGAGCAGCCTACGCTCACCCCTGTTCATACTCAACTGACGGCGCAAGACCAGGCCGAGTTTGCCGGATTCTCCTGGGTGAGTCAAGCTAACCACAGTTCCCCACATTAGCTAACAAGCAGATTGCTCCCTGGGCTGCCGCTCAGTAGACAGAAATCGTCTTCAATCGCCTTTGATATGACGCGTTTATATACATTTCCTTTATTTTCGATCAAACGAGATACCGAGAGGGAGCAGGCGGCTTGCGGATACGAGTTTAATTATTACCCATTGGGATGGTGGGTGTTAGAATAGTAAAGAGAGCATGCACGTGTGCTAAGAGGCCGAGGCTGTAACGTGTCAAGCAGTTGCGACGGCTCGCAGCATTGGAATGGGATCTGGACAGATCGAGTCTGGACAACGAAAGTGCACGCTGCGACGCAAAAGATCGATCGTCCAGCGGTGAAGGCGTGCGGGGATCGATTGCAATCTGGTTCCGGTATCTCTTGCTGTCGGTGCCTGTAGGATGACATCAATCTGCGACCAGCGCGTTGAGGTGACAATCCTTCCTCCACCTCTCGCCGACCAGCACGCTCCGATCCACACGCCTTCGACCATAACCTCCCAGGCGAGGGGGAAGCATGATGGCGGAGAACATTCTCGGTCTCCTACTCGTGGCCAACTCGTCGAAGGAGCGGTACATCTTCCGGTATCCGCCAGACGCGACGTCGCCGTTGGACCGGTTATCGAACCCTATCTACTCCAAGGAGACGATCACGGCAAAGGATCCCGTGCCGGACGGGCGGCCGCTGTTTGGGCACCGGCGAAACCGCAGTGGCTCGCGCGCACTCAGGGGGCCGGCGGTATGGTCCTCAAACGCGAGCGGGACGAGCCGGCGCGAGGACGGGCGGCCGCGGACGATCGGCGATGACAGCGACACGGGTTCGGCGCTGCTTAGCTTGGGCGGGTCGATACACAGCTGGACGAACGAGATCGGGTCCGACCGCACGTCGACGTCGAGCAGCACGGGGAGCGACTCGGATTCGGACGGGCTGTTCGACGTCGGCCCCATGCGGCGCAGCATCCGCTCCCTGTCCAGCGGGACCGACAGCAGCAGCAAGCCCGGCTCCTCGACGCCGGGCACGCACCCGGGGCACCCGCGGCCGTTCACGGAAATTGTCGAGAGCGACAAGACGTTCCGGCGGCACTCGACGATCGACTCGGACGTCACGGCCAAGGAGCGGCGGCACCACAAGCGCCTGTCGCCGGCCATGATCGAGGCGCAGTACAACACGACGCTCGGGTACAGCCTCGACTTTCTCGCCGACCTGCTGTCGCCGCCGCGCTCGTCGTGCCACAAGAAGTTTGAGGTCACCGTCGACGAGATTGTCTTCATCGGGCACCCCGTGTGCTGCGGGCCGGACGGCAAGTGGGCCTTCCCCTCGGACGAGGACAGCGACGACGACGGCGTGCCGCGCGCGCGCGGCCGCCGCATGAACGACAGCAGCAGCGCCAAGCCGACGCCGCAGGACTCGCTGACCAACATTGCCGAGGAGCCGCGGCGGCAGCGCAGCACTGTGACGCTGACGGGCGACATGGAGGTGCTCGCGACGCCGGAGAGCTCGGCCACAGCGTCCCCGACGACGCCGCCTTCGCGCCGCGACACGGTCGTCGTGCCGAGCGTGCCGAAAAAGGACAAGGAGGAGGAGGACATCCCTCAGCTGCAAATGTTCCATCTCGTGCTCATCGTCGACAAGCCCGACCCGCGCCCGGGCCAGGACGCGGAGCAGATGCTCGAGCAGATCTACCGCGAGATCGCGTTCAAGTGGTCCGCGGCCGCGTTTGCGATGCAGGTGCGCGAGAATTGGGTCGCGCGGCAGGCTCGAGACCTCTCGCGTATTCGCGAGAAGGACATCCAGGAGGGTAAGCTGAGCTTGAGCCCATCCGATAGCTGACAGCAGGCGTGCCCGTCGACGATTGCCTCCGCGAGTGCATCGAGAAGACGGAAATGGCCAAGTCGCTGCACGAGGTGTACGGCGCGATCCATCACATGCGGACCAAGCCGATCAACACGCTGTTCCAGAGCTTACCCGTCACGGCGACGGTGAGCGTGGCGACCATCCCGATAACGATTGTGTTCCCGCCGCGGCGGAAGAACGACGACGACGACGCCGAGTCGAGCGAGTCATCCGACTCGGACGACGAGTGGCACGGCCTCGTCGTCGGCCCCTCGGGCGAGCTCGTCCGCAAACTCCCCGAGCAGGAGGTGCACCCGTGGCAGACGCTGCTCATCCTCGAGGACGACGAGGCGCAGACGCACCGCAAGGAGCAGCCCGTCAGGCGGGACTCGCGCTCCGAGCGCGAGCAGGACGAGCTCGTGCGCTCGCTCATCCGCGCCTGCGACATCTCCAAACCGTAAGCTGCTGTTTCATTGCTCTTTAGCTGACTCCCAGGCTGCACGAGATAGCGCATTTGCTGCGGTACGATCTGGAGGGCATTGTGTTCCCGCTCGTCCGCGAGCTGGTGCAGAACCGGCGCGCGATTCTGGTGGACGTTGTGAACGTGCGCCTGCGCACGATCCTGGCTCCAACGAGCGTCAGCGAGCACGTCCGCAGCCTGAACCAGCACAGCATCCGGTTCCAGTTCGCGTTCCCGACGCTGCCGCCGCTGCTGCAGTTCATCAGCATGATCAGCGTCGAGCCAGTGCCGTTCCGCGACCTGCTGCCGGCCGAGGCGCAGGCGGACGTCGCGAAGCGCGACCCGTACCTGCGCGCGATCACGTGGCTGCTCAAGAACGACCTCGTGCGGCAGGTGCACGTGTATGCGCGGGTGATTGCGAGCAGCGCGGTCAAGGAGGCGGCGTGGCGCAAGCTCTGGCAGCGGCGGCGGGCGCGGTGGCTGCGCGCGCAGCGGGCGCGCAAGGCGAGCCACGGGTCGAGCGGGCCCGGCGGGCCGGGCGACGAGCGGCCGAAGCGGCCGTCGATGAGCGGCGGCGTGTCGGGGTCGTTTACGCTGACGTCGGACATGACGTCGCCCAAGGGCGACCCGGGGCTGGGCACGCTGGGCACGCCGCGCGCCGAGCCCGGCAACCCGCTGGGCGCGGGGTATGCGAACCGCGTGCCGCGCTCGCCGCTCGTGCTGCGCGGCAAGGGGCTGGCGCAGGCTGCCGTCGTCGTCGAGGAGGAGGACGGCGACGGGGCCGTTGCTGGCGGCGACTCGTCGTCCGAGCTCGAGATGGACTCGGACCTCGACGGCGACGGCGACGGGCACGTGCGCGACGACGAGCTCGGCGACGACGACTTCGACTTCGAGAACCTCCAGCAGCCCAAGAAGAGCTCGGTGCCCAAGTTCTCCAGCAGCTTCATCCTCAAGCCCGCAAAGGCACAGAAGGACGAGCAGCGCTGGCTCCGCGTCATACGCGAGACCGTCCCCGACCCCATCGCACAGAGCCGCTTCGACCTCTGCGTACAGTACTTTGACGGCGTCACCAGCTTCGAGGAGATCATGTACCGCACCTCGCTCAGCCGGCGCGAGGTCGACCGCATCGCGCACATCTTCAAGGACCACGTGAGTTGACTTGCTCCCGAGTTGAACTGACAGACCCAGGTCATGATTTCCATCAGCTGAGGAAGAGCCGGATGAGATTACGAGTTGTAGACATACTATACACTTTCTGCATACATACCACTACGGGTTTAGGATATACACAAGGGGCTCCGGGCGGAGTATGCTATGCTTGCGGGCTATGGACAGGGGCCCGCCTATGGCTCTAGGCGGCGGGCCTGTGCGCGCGCCTTGCGGCGTGCGGCATGCGGGGACGCAGACGTGGGCGCAGTGCGTGGCTGCTCACTTGTCCGCGTTCGGGGTGAGCGTGCCCTGGGGCGTGCTCGCCAGCGTGCCGCCGATGGGCAAGGGGAGGTTCGCGTTCGAGTTGGACCTCGAGGGGTTCTTGCTGGGCGAGGTCGAGGCCGACGCCGACGCCGACGTCACGTTGGGCGGCGGGGGGATCTCGGTCTTGAGGACGCGGGTCGTCTTTTTCTTGGGGTTGGGCGCGTTCTGGTTCTCGCTCATGTAGAAGCGGCGCAGCAACATGATGGCCTCCTCGCGGTAGTACCCGCCGACGGCCTCGAAGGACACGTTCGTGTCGAGCATCTTGCTTGTGCTGACGTCGAGCACGGACCCGCACCCACCGAACCGGTCGTTGCCGCAGCCGTACACGACGCGCCCGATGCCGACCTGGCGCAGCGCAGACGCGCACATGACGCACGGCTCCACCGTCACGTACAGCGTGATCTGGCTCAGAGGCGGGGGGTTGAATGGGAGAAGGTGGTCGATCGCCTCGAGCTCGGCGTGCAGTGTGGCCTGAGGTGTCAGCTGATCTGGCACGCCTGTTAGCTAACTCACGTTGCGCCACTCGTTCGTGCGGTTGCGCGCGCGCGCGATCGCCTTGCCGTCGCGCACGAAGACGCACCCGACCGGCACCTCCTCGTTGTCGAGCGCTTCCTCTGCCTGTCGTGTCAGCTAACGGTCACCGGAGTAAAGCAGCTGTGATGACCTCCATCGTCCTCCGCAATGGGATCGAGGACACTAATGCGCCCCTCCACGAGTCCGCAGATCGCCTCCTTCCTTCCCTCAGAACGCCTTCCTCCGGGGAAGACTCACCATGACGAGCGCCTCCCTCATCCAGCCGAGGTCGACTTCGCTCTGGTCCTCGGGGGCGATGTAGACGGCTTGGTTCATGTTGCGTGATACAATTCCTGCGCGTCTCGGGGCGGTGTGCGAGTGATGAGGGTGATGACGGGGATCGAGAACTCAAGGGAGAGATCAGTGCGCAATTTCCAGCTGCGTGCCGGGCTGCAGCCGGACCGTAAATATCGAGCGGCGAGTGGAGATGGACCCGTTCTCCGCGGATGCGGCACGTGACCTGTTCCGAACGACGATCGCTGATCGCCGGTCACAGAGCTTACGATTGAGATGATCGTCTGAATTGTGGGTTTCACCGAGCTCCGCGCGCGTCATGCACCTGCTCAGATGCTCAGGAAAGTATCTAGACATCACAGGTGCATTCACACGAAAGTAGAGAAACAAAGCACGGACAAAATGAGACGGAGAGATGACGAGACACTGATAAGAAGCGCGCGGAAAGGGATCTGTTGAAGATAGGACACAAGCGGTTCGGTATGATGCTGGGCCGTTTGGCCTGTTCTTTTGGTAGATTCTCCTTCTCCGCCGCCTACTCGACCAGGGTCAACTCCTTCGTCCTGTTCTTCGCGTACAGGTCCTTGTACTTGTCCCAGATGCGGACGAGCTCGTTGATGTAGAGCTTCTGCACCTCGTGGATCTGCTCTGTCGTCGGGTTCAAGCACTGCTCGACCTTGATCGGGCGGCCGATGACGCTCACGATCGGATGCCGGAACGGCATCAGGCCGTAGTTGTAGTTGAAGATACCGCGGCCGTGGAACAGCGGCAGCGTGAATCCGAAGATCTTCTGGAACTGCTTCTGCAGCTTGTACACCTTCGAGCCCTTCTCGTTGGCGAGCTGGTCGTAGATGTCGTTCTCGCCGAATGAGAACACGGGCACCAGGTCCGCTCCCTCCCTCATCGCGACCTTGATGAAGCCGAGGCGCTTCTTCAGCGTCAGGTCGAAAGTGCCCGGGTGCGCGGACAGAGACTCGGCTGCTCCTCCAACAACGATGGTGATCGCGTTTCCGGGACCAAGCTTCAGGATGTTCTTGCACGCGCGCTTCGAGACTGAGGAGATACCGTGCAACATGAGGAGGTCACGGTAGACCGGAATCTTGAAGTTGGAGTCTGAGAAAGTCAGCTCAGCTGCAATGAAGTTATGAGCTACCCACCGAGTGTTAAGAGGTGCGGCTTGATTCCGGGGAAGTACTCTGAGAAGCCGGTGGCCTCTGATCCGAAGGTCGCAACGGCACCCATTCCGATGATGCCGTGGGGGTGGTAACCGAAGACATACGTCCTGTCAGCAGGGAGGTCTTCCTCCTTGACAATGCTGCACGGGTAGTACTCTGCGGTGTCAGTTCATTTCCTTCTGAGCCGAACTCACGGGCAAAGTACTTCCACAGGGGGAAGCGGCGGGCCCATTCTTTCGGCCTGCCACCGCGGTACTGGGCAGTGTCGATGAAGAGGACCCAGATCGTGTAGGGGATGACGATCGGCCAGAGGAAAGGAAGGGAGCTGTGAGGTCAGCGGCGAGCTCCGTAGACAGTCAGCGGCCAGGAACACGATGTCATCGATTTACCGGACGGCGGTGCGTTTCATTCAGGTAAGGGACGCACGCCGGCCGCACGGCTAGGGACCCGAGCTTTTCGGGGGCCATGACTACGAGGTCGCCATGCCAATCATAGCCGGTGCTGCTGGGTGCGGGAAACTCACAGAGCAAAGAAGTAGATGATGAGGGAGAGCGGCATCAGCAGCGCCCATGTCGCGACGGCTGCCGTCTGTAATCGGCGGTGTGGAGGAATGTGGAGGGGAGCGAACCTGCGTCGATGTCAGCTAGCGGAACATTGCACCGACGGGAAATTGGGCGGTCGTAATCAGCAGCTTGTGTGCTGCTGCAGCTCCGGATCCGCGGCGCGGATGTGCACGGAGCATAAAATGCCTCACGCAGGTCACCGGGCACATCTGGTGTATGCGGTGGAGCTCGATTGAGTGTGCCGGACTCGACGGACGTATGGGTAGAGGAACCGTCGTCGGTCGCGGGCGCTTCTTCCGCACCTGCCCGGAAAGACTCACTGGATCTGGACGGGACGGGGGATGTTGATGTCAGGCAGCTTGAGGGCGTCGAGGAGCGGGCTCTTTGCGCTCTTGATGCTGCTGATGCTCTGGGACTTGGAGTGTTTCCGCGAGCGGCCCGGCTTGGTCTTGGTCTTGACGGAGAGCTGGGCGTGCTCAGTTTCCGGCGAGTGCGGCGCGTCGCCGTTCAGATGCAGGAGGCTGGGTGCGCGAGAGAGGGCATCTTCGCTGGCGGGGGTGGAGACGGGTTGGGAGCCGGGGAGGGAGAGGGAGAAGCTTTGGGAGGGGCTGGGGAGGCCTTGGCCGAAGCGTAGCCTGAGGCCGGTGTCGTTGTCGGGGAGGGGGCTGAAGTGGCCCGCCGGCGAGGACGGGGACGACGTCTCGGACGCCATTTGGGTGGTGAAGGAGTGTGGTGTGGGTGGGGTGAAGGAAGGAGGAAGTGTGAAAGTGATGCAAGGTGAGACTGGCGGATGAAGGAAGGAGGGGCGGGGGAGGGGGCGACGACGGAGGGAGGACGGATGACGAGCGGTGGACGATAAGTGGAAGTTGAGATGAGGACTAAGGTCCTGGGTGCATCTGGCTGGGCTGGCTGGCTGGGCTGGCTGGGCCGGCGGGGCTGGGCTCAGGCTGCATGCGGGGTGCGCGGGTGCGGCCAGGCAGCAGGCAGGCTAGTGCTTGGCTCTGGGAACTGACCACTGACTAACGGTTCGAGCCGTCCTGGCTCAGGTTGTCCATTTTTAGCCGGCACCCCGCGCACCCCGCGCACCCCGCGCACCCCGCGACCCCGCGCGCGCCTGGCCCGCCTGGCCCGCCTGCCCGCCTGCGAGCTGCGAGGCGACCGCAATCCACGGCGTCCCAATACCCTCCATCCCTCATTCCCTCCAGTCCAGTCCCTTGAGCTTTGCGCGCCGACCCTGTGCTGATCACGTCCACGATCCACCCAACTTTTTAGCCCAGGCTATGCATAAGCTAACCCCCGCATCGCTTCTCCATTCCACAACGTGGGCCGCAACTAGCTCCCCGGGTCGGGTCCCATGGAGACGGGCCGATCGCGCGCCCGCAACGAGCTAGACTGCAGACCCACCCACGTTCGGCAACTTGCTGAAACGCCTGAAACGTTCGCCATGTTCTCCCAGGACATCGCGGAGGTGGCGCCCCTCGCCCCGGGGTTGAACCTGGTCCGGTCCTGCGCTCCAATGCTCGCGCGCGGCTGCACTAACGCCAGCGTCACACGCTCCTTCCTGCTGTGCATTGCATCATGAGCTCCGACGCTCACGCTCCAGTGGAGCTATGCGCGGCGACTTTTGCGTTTCCGGCGTGGGAAGCACGACGCTACTCGGATCAGCGGCGACCTCGCGTTCCGAGTCCGCGTCAATCGGCTCAGGGCCGTCCCGGCCGACGGCGCCCACGCTGCGCGACGACGAGGCGAAGACTATCAATAGCCGTAGCTCGTATCTGCTGCTGCTCGATCGCTCGAGGCGGCCGGTTACGTGCGGCATGCTGCCTTCTGCATGTCGGCCGTAGACGTGTGCAGTGGCCCGTCGCCGTAACGGTGAACGCCTCTGGCAGCGTGCGCGACCTTGGGACCAGCACGTCCTCGCGTCCTCAGAGCAGCTGCAAGCTGCAAGCTAGGCGACATAGTGCACCCGAATGTGCGCCGGCGCCCAACCACCGACGGGCGGAACAGCTTAGCGCTGCGCTGCATGCGCTGCGCGTAATCTTAACGATACGCTGAGCGCAGGCACGAGATTGGCACGTTTCGTCGATACGAGGCGATTACCCCGCAATTGCTACGGTCGCGCATGTCGTGCTCGTCGTTCGCGGCATGCGGGGTCAGGCTGGTCACCCGCGCACGCACCAAGCTGGGACTCGCGAGGATCGGGATCTGGCCGTTTCACGATAGATCCGCGCCGCAGCGCCGCAGGAAGGAATGCGAGATAAGCGGGTTGGTCACAGAGATAGCGCTGCGGATGATTGATGAGAATGCATGAACCCAAGAGAAAAGCGAGAAGATGCAAGATTTTACAAGTCTTGTTATTATGGTTATTTTGCCAGAGAGCGACAGGCATTTGCGCGAAGCAGTGAGTCCACCGAGCGCGGTGAGAGGCAGCGAGTTCTGCCGCGGCCGATTAACGGCCAGTGAAGCGGCGCTCGAGCCAGCGCGCAGGGATGAAGGCGAGCGCGACGGCGCAGAACGCAATCTCAAACGCGAGGTCGCCACTGTGTCGTGTCAGTCTCAGCTCTGAGAGTTGGGGAAGCGGAGAAGGAAACTCACGACTCGCCACCGGGGATCTTGCGCGCGATCCAGCCCTCCCACCACGACTGGGCCATGGCGGCGGCACAGATGGGGATGCCCTGAGACTGTCAGCACGGACCAAGAAAAGAAACACGTGAGCGGCGCAGCGGCCGACGCCCCGAGCGCCTCGGGCGTCGCCAGGACGGGCGGAGCCCGTGCGCGCCGCTCGCTCGCGGGCCGGCGTAGCCGGCCGGTTAGCTGATACCCACCACACAGGTGCTGAAGAGGAAGGCGAGGCCGATGGGGAGCTTGGAGATCTTGTTCCAGATCTCGACCGGGTACGTGAGGGAGCTGACGGGGCGGCGGAAGATGAGGGGCTCGATGATGGCGGGGGGCAGGTACAGCGCGGTCCAGTACCCGAGCACGGCGAGGAAGTTGCGCAGGATGTCGAAGAAGTGCGCCGAGCCGACAATCGCAATGGGCAGGTAGATGGCCGTCACGATGATGGCGAGGAAGTAGCGCGGCACGCGGATGAGGAACGGCAGCACGATCTGGCCCGACAGGCCGGCCGAGTAGATCGTCGTCGCGACGTTGGTCACGACGCTGAGGCAGAAGAGCACCATGACAAACTTGGCGCCGCCGCCGCCGCCCGACATGGCGAAGAGCAGGTCGGGCGCGCCGATCTCCGCCGCGCCGTTCCAGGTCGGCACGCTGAAGGCCGCGGCACGGCACGCCGCGCCGAAGATCTGGATGCACACGATCGGCACGAACAGCCCGCAGTACACCGCGAGGAAGAGCGGGAGGCGAGGCGTGTTGGCAGGGAAGTGCGTCGTGAAGTCGGACGCGATGCCAGAGTACGACGCGGTGAAGCCGACCTGCGACGCGCAGAAGCCCAGCACGCCCGAGGCCGTCACCTTCGCCGTCGCCTTGGCCGTCTCGTTCACGGCGAAGTGCAGCTTGTTGCCCGTCACGCCGATGAGGACGATGTACAGCAGCACGACGACCGGGACAAACGTGAAGGCGAGGATGTGCAGCGCGCGCAGGCCGATGAAGGACATGCACAGCCCGATGACCGCGAGCACAATGATGCCGACAGTCCACGACATGTCCGAGCCCGACGCCATGCTGAGGCACTGCCCGCCGAGGATGCTCGTGAGCGAGAGGTATCCGAGCAGCGTGAGGACGTTCGCGAGACCGATGATCATCGCGCCGAAGTAGCCCATACCGTACCGCGCCTGGATCATCTGGCGCATGCCCGTCTTCGGACCGTTCGTCGCGACGTACGCCGGGAAGATGCACATGACGGCGTTGAAGCCCAGGATGACGCCGACGGACGTCTTGAGGTCGAGGCCGAAAAGTCCGGGACCAGTCATGCCCTCAGAGAAGGTCAGGATGTTGGTGTTCATGCCCGCCCACAGCACCGCCTGGCGCACGTAGGAGAAGAAGTTGAGGTTCGGCTCGCGCTCCTGCGGAGAGTCAGACGCTGATGCGCTTCTAGGCCGGTAGGTAGTCACTCACGTCCTCGGGAAGGGGCTGGATACCACGCTCCTCAACGCCGTGCTTAACGAGAAAGTCCATTCCCTGCTCGACGCGGCCCTTCACGCCCTTGTACCGCTTCATGGGAGGCTGCGAGGCGACCGACTCGTCCTCACGCATGTAGCCGTCAGACGGGGGGTACCCGTTGACGGCTCCTCCCTTCTCCTCGAAGTCGTAGTCTGGCTCACCGCCCATCTTGCTGCGGTTGCTGATAAAAGCTCGGAGCCGTAGGCGTAGGTCGCACTAGTGCGGAGGGAAATTGCGGAGTAACTGTTTTTCGCCCTTTGTGTGGTGTTATCGGTGATTCGTCGTTGTGTGCCTCTATCGAACTCTATCGTCGGACAGTCGAGGAGGGGAATGAACAAGAAGTGCAGTTATCTACTGCGAAGAACGCAGAGCGCCTTGTGTAGTGAGTGTTGTGACCCTCGGTCAGAGGTGGGGGAGGGTGGTCAAGCGATGGAGATCCGGGTGGGCGGCAGGCTCATGTCGGATTTTAAGATGGGTGAAAAAGTGGAGGTCTGGAGTGAATATTTCCGGAATCTGGCTCCTGAGTCGAGTTGGGGTGGAGGCGCCGCCGAGTGGGTGTGGTGAGTCAGTGCATGCGTGCCCAGAACGCCCGGCCTCGCCCTCGAGATCTCGGTGAGCCGGCGGGTACGAATGCTGCCCGCATGGTCCGCCCATGGCGACGCGCCAAGCTCGCCTTTGCTTGCGATTGCGCAAGCTGGGCAGGCTCGTATTTCGAACGCTCGCTTGCGATAGCGCCGTACCGGGCGATGACTGGTGCAGAGCTGGGTGCAGGGAGGGCCGCGGTCAGGCCGGCGGTGCACCGCAGGGACCGGCCCTGGCCGATAGGAGATTGTGCAGCCGCCATTTGGAAATTGCACGCGGCAACGACAAGTCCACATGGACGGACACCGCCGTCCTGCCCGCGTCCACCGCTGGCTGAATCTTTTGCCGAGGAATGTAGCTGCTATCTTGATCTCTCGGACGAATCACATCGCGCACAGGCAGTCACTCCGCTCTGTTTTTCCGTCCGCGCCGTCGAATCGGCCCAGCCTCCCCTCCATCTCACCGCATTTCCAACGCCTCCGACGCCTCCAGGCCACCTCGCGAGTCACTCAGTTCTCTGCATCTACTTCCAACGCGGTTACTTCATAGTGTTAAGAATACAACAACGCTGACCTCGGTCAAGGCTTCACTACAAGACGATAAACCACTGGGCCGCATCGGGCAATTGGTTGAATGACCTGCATGTGTCAGTCCCGTCGGCTCAGTAAGTGGTTTGCGATCCATGCCAACCCAGCCCTCCGTTGGTGACCTTCCTCCTGGGGAACAGCGTCCCCCACAAGTCAGCTTCGAGACAGCGTAAACCATCCAGAAGCTGCGGTCTCTCAGCAGCCAATCCTCACATCGTGCCGGGACCTTCGGACACGATGTTGAAACGGCGCTTGTGCTTTCCCTCGCGGATTCCTTGCAAAAGCTGAGGGCTCTCGCCCCTGCAATCAGGCCTCGAAACCCATGAGGGCGGGCAGTCAAGCCGCCCATCCTGTTGGCCCGGGTCTTTACGGCTCTGTCAAGCTCATGACAGCGCCGTCTACAATCCAAGCCGCCTGATGTCCGTCCGTCTTTTACGCCGGACGCGCTGAGACTCGAGCGCGCCGGTTTCACGTAGACGTTTTCAGAGCGGGTAACGGCTCACATCTTTTACTTATGACACATCATCGCCGAGGGACTCACTATCGGTATGCACACAGGCTCAGATCGCTCCGCTCAACACCGCTGCAAAGTTATCGACATGGACGTGCTGGACCTGGGGGACGTCAGCTCCAGTTTCACACTTTGGACTTACCGCCCGGATGAGGTCTGACGGGCTCCGCGACAGGGCGCCGACGTAGATATATCGTCGATACGGGAGAAGATCCGGACGCTCGCGCATAGCAATCAGGTCGCGCAGGCCAATCTCCTCGACAGTCGAAAGCTTCATTGTGTCGCCGTCCGTGGAGTTGGGGTACATCAGAGCCTGCTGGGCTTCATGAGCCTCTTTACACAGCGGCACGAGCTCCTCGTAGGTCGAGCAGTCGAACACCTTTCGCAGCCAGCTCAGCCACTTGCTGCACTCGCCCTTGCGCGGCAGGGCTGGAGGGGCATGCGAAACCGCCAAGCCCCCAGCATCTGGCGGGAGAGTTCCGGCGAGCTTTCGCACTCTGTCTTCAGTGAACAGTGAAGACGCAAAGGTCTCGAAAGCAAGTGAAGGATCGCGGCAGCGCGCCTTGTTCCCCCACGACTCTTGACACCACATGAGAGTCGACGGATGGACGTACGCGACCCAGTTCTTAACATTCGCGATGAAGTCCATGATTTCCTTGAACTTCACTGGCTCCAAAAGGATCAGGGTGGGGGAGAAGGTGACCAGACCACCAGTTTCCCAGACTGGGTGAAGCAACCACTGGTCGGCCGGTAACGTCAGGTCCGGCCCCGCGATGTAGAACCGGGAGTTATCTTCCATACCCTTTGCCACACTGCCTGATCGCACGATTCTTTCCATGTGCGCATTGAACAGCAGGATGTTGGAGGCTGCCTCGGAGCCATGTGGCGGCTTCAGACCAGCCTTCTTTATGTTCGCGAGAGTATCCTTGTAAAGCTCGTTCCTCAAGCTGGGATACAGGTGGATTGATCCCTTTAGCTTCCCTAGGCCATCACCATCGATGCCGTAGCTATCGGCAAGGTTTTGCGGCCGGAACGGCAGCTCTGGCGGTTCTGTCGACTTGATTTCACCAACAGTGAAGTCGGGGCGCACGGGGTTCGGAAGCATAGGCACTGCGCGCGAGTGTAACGGGATCGACAAGACCAGTGCCAGAATGTGGTTCTTCTGGGGTTGGAAAGTGCTTGGAATCTTGCTCACATCAACCCGGGAGGATTCGCAGAACATGATGAAGTCTCTGGTGTTGATCGGCCAAGTGGGTACAAGCTCGTCGGATGCGAGGAGAACCTTCCCGCGGGCGGCAATGTACTGAGCAGCGAAGTTCCACACGTTGATCTGCTCCGCCGAGTTGCTGGCCGAGGGGCCGACCTGGCACCATTCGCTGATCGAGCCACCTTGAGCAAGCACGAGGTCGATACACCTGCTGTCCAAGGCGGTGAACTGAGGAGGGCCCTGCTCCTGGCGATCTGGCAGCTTACTAAGCTCCGGAAGTTTGCTGAGCAGGTAGGTGTCGTTTGGAGCCTTGGTTCCTCCCGTCAGGAGGTTGATGGCGAGAGGTCGCAGGACGTTGCGCTGGTCAGGGAAACACACCTGTGCCGAGCACACGGGTTTGGGAGAAGGGGCAGCCGGCTGGGCCTGGCGGGCGCGCCGTCTGGGATCCTTCTGTGCCTCGTACACCGCTGTCGGAACCTGAGCCATCTGCGGATGCATAGGCGGCTGTGGCATAGGTGGAGGCATCTGCTGGAACTGCTGGTAGCTGGGTTGCGGCGGTTGCCCCACCTGGGGAATGTTGTTGTACAGCGGAGACGTACCACCTTGCGGTATGATTGGCGATACGCCGCCGCCGCTGGCCCATACTGGAGACTTGTTTCCGTTCGTAGCCTGTCCAGCCCCAGGAGATCGATTGCCATCGAGAGGGGATCGATTGCCGCCGTACGGCGATCGGTTGCCGTTGTAAGGTGATCTACCACTTCCACCGAATGGAGACCTCCCTCCACCAGCCCCCGGCAATGGGGAGCCGTTACCAGTCCCGTAAGAATGTATGCCTGATTTCGGGCCCGTCACACCCGGTACGTTTGGTCTCCTGCTGGGGTGGACATTGTCGCTAGCTTGCGGCTTGGGCGGTAAACCATGAATTTGAGGGACAGCAGCTCCCGCCTGTCGGAGGCCAAATGAGGGGGGAGGCGCAGCCCAAGTCCGCGTGTTGAGGCCGGTGCTCCCACCAGGCGCTGGCCCAGATGGCGATGGTTCCACATGCGATGGTCCTGCAGGAACTGCGTTCCCGGGAGCCGCAGTGGTGGCAGGGTTCTTCTTGAACGACATGTTCTTGAGCGATTTGAACCTGTTCGTGTCGACAGGAGTGTCGATGGTAACGATCCGCTTCGGCTGCTCGTATCTCGGTCGCTTCGAGGGAGGCAACTTCTCGGCAGGTTTTTCGGCGGTCGGCGGTTTCGTGGGAGCTTGAGTCACCACTGTCGGTCTAGTCGGCCTCACAGCTGTGGAGGGCGGTGATTTTCCGGGGGTCTCCGTGCTGGGGACACCTGCTCCGCTGGGAAGGGCAGAATCAGATTGGGCCGGAGAAGACTTGGACGGCGTTGAATCTTTCGCTGTTGGCTCCGTCTCCTTGCTGGTTGGCTTCTCCGTTTCAGTAGTGGCTGGCGACACCGTCGGGGCCGCCTGCGCTCCGGGAACAGACAGTTTGTGTGTGGGGGAGCCGGGGGGAGAAGAGGAAGAAGCCCTGCTCACTTGAGAGTTTCCCGGGGTGGCAGAGATCACTACCAAATCAGGCGGGGCCAGTCCGTCCTTCGTCGCTGGGGTCGAGTCCGAGTCCGGCGAGTCGATGACGATAGGAGACGAGCTGCGCATGGCCGTTTTGGCGGGAGTTTTGGTGGCTTCAACAGACAGAGACGGCTTGACATCCTGTGCCCCGCTTCCGTTAGACTGCTCGTGCGGCGACACCAGTAAGGCGTCCTCTACGTCCATCGCTTCGTCAGCATCTCCGTGGTCGGAGAATGCCGGACTCTCCGCATACTGGCTGGGGCCAGGAGCAAACAGCGGAGTAGGAGCGTCGGCAGCAGGCGTAGGAGGAAATTCCTCGGCCGGCGATGATGGCACGTCGAAGACGGTGGGATCGGGGCCGAAGACATTCGGGTCAGCCTCGAATACGGATGCGCCCGCCGCACTCTTTGACGGGGTCGCCGACTTCAGAGCGCTGGACGTCGCAGATTTGACGGGGGAAGCAGATGGCGGCCGCTTTCTGGGCGTCCCTTGGCTCGCTGGCCCGTCATCATCGAACAGGGAGTCAAAAGACGGAGCAGGCGATATCCGGGATGTCTGGATCGGCGGTACCGTTCGGGATGGCGCTGGAACTGGTGGCGGAGGCATGGTTTGCGGCGACGTGTCCTTCCCCTTGGAGACCTTCTTCGCCTCACCGGGCGATGCGCTCGCGTCACCGGAGCGGCGTCTCTCTTTCTCACGCAGACGCGCATTCGCGGCCAGTGGTGCCGAGGCGCTGAGCGGCTCCTCATCGCTGCTATCACTGTCCACCCGTCGCTTCTGCTTCCCCTTCCCCTTCTTGTCGTCCGCAGCCTTGCCGCCGGTGTCCTTGCTCTTGACCTTGTTGGGTGGTGGTAGCAGGCCCGCCTCTATGTCTGCCTTCCTCTTAGCCTTGAGGGCCAGACGTTTCTTGCGGATATAGTAGTCCGAGTCGCCTTTCCGTATTGGACGGCCTTCCTCTTCTGCCTTCTGCCGCCGCTTGTACGCAGCAAAGTCACGTCGCGGACTCGTCTCTTTAAGTCGTCGCGCTACATCAGATCAGCCGCCGGACAGTCTCGAAAGCTCACCCATAAGGTCGTCATCACAATGCCACTCCTTCTTGACCTTATTACCTGCTGGCTCCTTGCTCAGGTCTTTGAACCCCAGAGCTCTCCAGAACCTGAACGCGTTAGCACATGGTTCCTGCACCCCAACTTACTCCTTCACGAGCGGTGCCCTCTCATTCTCGTCTAAGAACTGGACGTAGCCCTCAACGCTGTACAGAGTCAGCACCGGAACGCACTCGCCATGTATCCAGGCTTTTCCTTACGTGTCCGATCCACTCTTCAGATAGTTCTTCCACTGACGATTAGCCATGCTTCACACGGAACGTACCATAACACCGTAGTGCCAACCTCTCCAGCCGTCCTGACGCGTCCTCCGCGAGTCCATGAACTTCGCCCATTTGATCGCATCTGGGAGCGTCAGCTCATTCAAGGAATTCTTCAGCTTGCAGTACTCACCAACCTCGAACTCCTCATCAGACCACTCGCCATCTGATGGTTCGCTCTCGAGTTCGTCGTCGGTCGGGGTGCGAGGGAACTGCGACGCGTAGGGCTGCCTAGAAGGGCCCGCTTCCGGAGGTGGATCCGGAGGATTGGGCATGGTCCGTTTCCATGGACTAAGCAAAAGGTGTGGTTCACGTCGAAGGTAGGTCGATGATGCAACGGCAAAGTTGGGTGAGCGGCGACTCCCTCGCACACTCGCGACTTTCAAGTCTCGATGTTAGGACGCGGTATGGCGCCCTGGCGTACAGATGAGTGGAAGCAAATGAAATGCAATCCTAATCTGCCTGAAACCCAATTAGACCTTAGATTGCCGAACGTAGTAAGAGGGTTAATCCGACGCGTGATCCGTGATCAGCACGCAATGTAGGCGCGTCACGTAAGGGTGCCAAGCGCCTGTGCCCCGGTCGCCGACACATGCAGATAGGCAGGGACACCGATATGCACTCGAATCGATGCATTGCACTTCTGATCTATCTATGCGCTGTACGCCTGGTCGATGAGGTTCTGCCAGTTCCACTCCTCCGGACGCTCGACAAAGTCCCTGAGCGTCTGCCGGCGCTGGAGGCGGTTGTCCTTGTCGATGCTGACCTCGCTGGGCGGCTCCATCTCCGAGCAGTAGAAGCGCTGCAGGGCCATGGCCAGGAGTTGCGCAGACTGCTGGCCCAGAAGGAAGCCGGGGTTGTCCTTGGCCTCGGGCGGTCCGTTCGTCGAGTGCGCAGCAATCTCACCACGCATCAGCACAAGGTCGTGCGTGTGGCCGAAGTCGGGGTAGAAGGTGAGGGTGAGGTAAGGCTGGGCCCACTCGCCCGCGACCTTGAACTCCTCGAGGGGCGTGAAGATGACGCTGGCGATCGGGGGGAGGGGCTTGTTGCCCTGCTTCTCGGCCGTCGGGGGCGACGGCGGGGTCTGGTGGAAGAGCCACTGCATGTAGAACATCTCCCAGCCCTCCTTTCCGTCCTCAGACTGGCGGGGAAGGGGAAGGACGAACTGAGGGTGCTGCTTCGCGACGGTGATCATGCTCTCATACGTGGACATCGGGAGGGATGCCGAGAGGTACGATGGAGCAAGCGTCTTGTGCGTCGTGTGGTAGGCGTTCCAGATGCTGCTGATCTGCTCGTTCGTGTGAGGCGTCATAAGGAGAAGGGGCATGTTGATGATCGAGGCGAGGGGCTTGACGCCGGAGCGGTCACCGGCGGCCTGCGCCAGACGCTGTCGCTCCTGAATACGCTCGGCACGGTTTGCAGCCTCGTCCGCAGCGTTGGCCTCAGCCTCAGCCTCGGAGGCCTTGCGGAGCTCCTCCGCGCGCTTGGCCTCCTCCTCGGCGTACTTCTTGGCCTTCAGCTTCGCCTGAATGCTCGGCGCCTGGATCTTCTCCTTCAGCTGGTCGAGGCTGCTGAGTCCCTCACTGATGTCAGCTTTAAAGCAACCTGCACAGCACTCACGCCTTAACCTTGTTCTTCAGCTTGTCGCCGTACTTCGCCTCCATCTCTTTCCGGAGTTTCTCGACCCTTTCCCGGGGAGCGATGAGCTCCTCGATGTCCTCGGGCTTCTTGAGGTCAAATCTCGGGGCGGACACCGACAGCTGCCTGAACGGCGCTGTCGGAAGCCTCCTGGGCAGTCGGGTTCCCAGATATTGCAGCATGGTGGACAGTCTAGAGGCAACTATGACATCGTCGCCACCTCGAGTAGAACACCATAGACTTTTTGGTTCCGCACCTCCACTTTCGTCGCGAGGTCCGCTGGCGACAGGAACGAGGCTCAGTACGGTGACGCCGGCTCACATTGTTGACACCCTCCATCCACCATGTCGAACCAGGCCCAGCTCGTGCCGAGTCTCTTCGCGCTACTGCCGCCAGAGAACTTGGAGCTGTACGTCGCCCGCATCAGCCTCCAGTGCCTCCATACCGAGCCGTACCACATTCGAGACGACTTCTACGCCGCGACGAACCCCGTGATCCCGAATCAGACACGAGTGCTGCGGCTGCGAGCCCGGAGACTGAAGAAGCGTCGGACGGCGCCCCAGCCGCGATGGCCGGCTGTTGAGACGAGCGTACCTCAGGATACATGGGAGTACTCGATGACATGGGTCAGCAACCCGCTGAACGGCCGCGAATACCAGGACATGATGGTGCGAGCGCAGACCGGTCTTGAGACCATGGGACTCAGCTCTCGCGAGGAGATTGAGGAGTTCATCCAGACGATGGGATTCAAGTAAGTTCAGACGTTCAAAGATGCAGATTATCTGACCACAGACACACGCACACCATCTCGCGGATGGGACATCTGTTCCACATGCCGATCCCCAGCCAGACCTCGACTCTGCACCTCACGATCACCCGTGTCTTTGGGCCTGACGAGAAGCCCACCGCGCAGTCGACGGAGCCCTTCCTCGTTCAGCTGCAGCCGGCCCGCCCATTGAACCCGGTCTCCCAGCGCGGGGAGCTCAACTTCCAGGACACCATGAAGGTGATGCAGAACTGCGCGAGCCGGATCGACGGGCTGCAGTGGGAGTCCGGTCGCCCACAATAGACTGCCGTTTGGCGGATACAATGGTCGAGATCAGAAGTCATGAGATGCTATATTGTGTTGTATATTCTACATAGATATTTATGGTCTAGTCGAGCTCAATCGCGTCCTCCGCACCCGCGCCAGTCCGTGTCTTCTTCGCAGGCACCTCCTCTCCCTCGGCCGCGGAGCGCTTGCGCTTGATGGTCGAGCCCTCCGGAGCAGGTGACGGGAATTTGGATGGGGGAGCGGTCAGAACAGCGATATCATCCTCGTCTTCTGACTCAGCCTCCTCCTTCTCCTTCGGCGGTCGCTGAGGGATGGTAGGCGGCTGCTCCGGCAGCGAGAAGTTGCCCTCCGCATCCGGGCTCCTGCGGGTTAGTCTGCGGGACAGTAACCAAACTCACGGCTCGAGTATGCAGAACTGGATTGGTCTGTACTTGTCGTCTTCGTCAAGAACCGTGATCATCTTGCTTCGCTCCAGGCCGAGATCCGCCAGCGTCTTCTCAAAGTTGTCCTCGAAGTCGGGGTCGGCGAGAATGCGACCCCCTTCAAGAATGCTGGCCTCGAGCTCATCGTCGCCTCCCGACAGTCCCGGAATCAGCCACTTCTTGACAACGTCGTTGACAAACTCGCCCAGGGTGCACTTGTTGACATCAACCTTGAAAGGGATGTAGATGTCGCGGCAAACAGAGCAGTTGGGATTGGGGCCGGCAGCGGTCTCGTTGCCAATGGGGCGAACAGAGACAGATCCAAGGTAATGACGCTGGTAGACGGTGGATTCGTTCCGCACAAGCAGCTGCAGAGCCTGCATCACAACCATGCCCGCGATAACAGCATTGGTAGTGGCAATGGCAGGGATGATGTTGCCAGCGATTTCTGCCTCGTTAGCTTCGCCGTACGAGATGTAGCTCACCCTTGACCTGGAAGCGTGTGCGTGTGGGAATACCATAGGCAGTTGCTCTGAGGTTCGCAACGGCAAGAACGAAGTCCAGGGTGTCATCGTCGTCCTTGTCAAAGGAGAGGATGACGTCGGGGTTGGCAATGGCGCGAGCTGAAAGACGCTTGCAGCTGTCGATGAAGAGCTCCAGGTTCTCCTTCAGCGTGAGCTCCTTCTGATCCTTCAGCTTCGTGGCTGACGTCGTTCCGTTAGCATTACCTGCGACCGGGGCAGCTGAAGCAGGGACGCGAGGCGGCGGTGCGAGGAAGGAGCCGTCCATAATTCCGTCGTAGTCCAAAGGAACCGGCTTGACACGGCCCGGAACCTTCCACATGTCCTCCATTGCCAGGAGGCGGTTGATGTCGTCATGGAAGACCTGCTGTCAGCCTGGACTTTCCAGAAACGGCTTACCTTGCGGAAAACCTGCTGAGGGCCGTCCTCCTCGCCCAGCATACGGCGTACCTCTCGGAACGCGGCCGCCTCCTTCTTCAGGTTTTCGATCTCCTCAGCTGTCAGAGTCAGCCAACTGCCAATGAATGAGTAACAAACCATTCTCGCCTGCCTCCTTCGCCTTGTCCAGCTCAGCTTCGTCGACAGCCTCGTCGTCCTCCCCAAAGAGCTTCCCAAACAGGTAGCTCTTTCCCCACACGATACAATGGATGGGCTCACTCGGGGTGGAGCGGATGGTGCACACGGGGAATGACTTGGGCGCAGGCTTGTAGACGCAGTCATAGCACTCGGTTTTATCCTGCCGGTCAGCTCCCCGCGCGATGGCTCAACCTACGTGAACAATGGGAGTAGCTTGTCCGAGGTACCCAGCCGTTCCAGACTCCACGAGCGGGACATTGGCCGCCTGACACAGCTTGTTGACATGCCTCCTTGCGTCTGGCGTCAGCTAAAATGCGCCCCCATTGTACGCACCCATGTTGTCGAGGGCGTTCATCACAAGACCGAACTTCGAGATCCACTCAATGTCGTTCGACGCCTCCTTCACATTCCCATGACGCGCATGAATGTCAATGCCGGAGGACGGGTTGAAGTGACGAGCTGTCGCGGCAGCCACGAGAGCCTTCGACTTGGAGATGTCTGGCTTTCGGAAGAGGAACTGGCGGTTCAGGTTCGACAGGTCGATCGTGTCGAGATCAATCTGTGGTGTGAGCGAAGGAGCCAGCGTTAGAGCCGTCATCATCGGTGATTCCCGGTACTCCAATGCTACGCACAATCTCGATGTTGCTGAAGCCGACCAGGACAAGGTTCTTCACTGCGGTAAGTTAGCTGGAGTCCAAAGGCTGTGGCAGCTAGCACTCACGCAGCTCGCATCCGATTCCTCCAGCACCAACGACCAAGATCGGGGTGGTGCGGACCTTCTTGAATAGCTCCGGGCCGAGGAGGGCCTCGGTGTGCGATAAGCGTCCCATGTCGTTGCGGGGGAGTAATGGAGAGCCTGAGGTTGATGATGGGGAGCGTAAGCAGCTGCCAGCTCCTCACTTTTGGCGAATGAGTAATGTGGAGGACGCGAGACGGTGAAGTAATTGGGCTCGAAGATCAACAAGTTACCATGCACTGATCGCGTGGGCTGTCACTTGCTAATGTGGGGCGCGTTCCTAATTGAAGGTGGAGGCGGGACTATTCCAGCTCAAATAACCAGCGCCCCCATGCGTTGTTCAAATGATAACAAAGGACGTGAATGAAGAATTAAGGAGCGGAGCTAAATCTTTCAAGGGATGGGCGTTCGACTCTCCTCGCCGCCACCGGCACGCGCCTGAGATTTCGCACCGTTTTCTCTCCTTCGCTCAGCTCACCTGCCTCCCATTATCTCGTCCCATCTATCTCTGCGAGACCTCGTGATATCCGGCCTCTATCTTATCGCCTCGACCCAGAATCAATTCAGCAACAAAAGTTGCGCACGGAGCTGGTTGTCAACCCCATCGGCTGAGCGACACCTCTGAGCTCCTCAGCCCCGCCGGAAAGTCTTCCTCCACCCTTCCTGACAACCTTACTTGACCAAGATGGCAGTTGTACGTGAACCAGCCACCGGCGCGCCCCTTGCTCGATCCATGTGCTGACAGTTTTTGCAGAAGGTCTGCCCGGGCTGTAAGTCCAAGAACCTGCAGACCGACTACTCGGCCGGAAATGTAGTGTGAGTCGTCTCGCTCGAGTCGTCTGACACGCCCATGCGCCCTCACGTGCGCCCCTGCTGACGTACCTAGCTGTCAGGACTGTGGTATCGAAGTCGAGCAGGGTATCCTCGTCTCTGAGATCGGTTTCAGCGAGGGTGCCGGTGGCCGAGTCCACGTGCAGGGAACGTTCGTCTCGCACAACAGCAGTGAGTGCAGCTCTTGTTGCAGCCCGCGCCAGGCTAACAGACCCCAGCTGGTATCAATGGCAGCCGCGGAGTGTCGTCCGAGAACATCAAGGAGGAGGGGCGCAAGCGGATCCAGCTGATCTGCAATCAGATGGGAATCTCCCCGTCTGTGCAACGTGGTGCCCAACGCTTCTACTCGCTCGCAGTCGACAACAAGTTCAACCGCGGCCGACGAACAGACTTTGTGGTGGCGTCGTGTATCTACCTGTACAGCAGGTTCGAGAAGGATGCCTTGATGCTCATCGACTTTTCCGAGCGCCTGCAGGTGAGCTGAGAGTAGCTTCTGAAAGCTGACGAACCAGATTAACGTCTACGAGCTGGGAGCGACGTATCTGAAGCTGCGAAGCTGCCTGAACCTTGACCAGATCCTGCCCGAGATCGACCCTGCCGTCTACAACATCCGATTTGCGAACCGCCTCGACTTCGGCGCTGCCTCAGCAACTGTTGCGCGCGATGCGTCACGGCTTATCAAGCGATTCAAGGCGGACTGGATGACGGCTGGCCGGCGGCCAGCGGGTATCTGTGGCGCGTGTCTTGTGATCGCTGCTCGCATGAGCGACTTCCTGCGGACGCCGGAGGAGGTCGCGCAGGTCGTGAAAGTGTCCCCGTTAACGATCAAGAAGCGTTTGGTCGAGTTCGCGGGCACAGCGGCGGCGAACAAGACCGTGGAGGAGTGGCGCGCGCTGACGGACGCGGACCTCGAGGCGGAGAACGCCGACGAGCTGCCGCCGATCATGAAGAAGCAGATGGCCAAGATGGCGGCGCAGAAGGTGAAGCGGGAGCGGAGCGAGACGGCGGACGCCGAGTCGCGCGCGTCGTCGTCCGCACCCGCATCGCCCCGCAAGCGTAGCAAGCTGTCGGACGACACGACGAACGCGATCCAGGCCGTCGCCAAGGGCGTCGACGTCGAGGAGTCGGGCGCCGACGAGGCCGACGAGGGCATGGAGCCGCTCGCCAAAGAGGACTATGTTAAGGACATCCAGGACGCGGGCGACAACTCGGAGGAGGCGGTCGCGGACCGCAAGCGCGAGCGCAAGATGCTCATGGCGTCGCTGAAGGAGGCAGACGGCGAGGAGGCCGACGAGGAGGAGCTGCAGGAGATGGCGGCCGACGTCGAGGCGCCGGCGCAGGACGCAAAGGAGGACGAGGCGGGCGAGGGCTCGGAGCTCGCCGAGGTCGCGCCGGCGTTCAACCCGCTGAAGGACCTGCCGGCGCCGCCCGACTTCAAGGACCAGGAGGCGCTGTACGCGTACTGCGAGAAGTATATCTTCACGTCCGAGGACCTGCTGTACGCGGGCAACCCGGCTGCGCTGCGGCTCAAGATCGACGCGTGGGTCAAGGGGCGGGACCCGACCGAGGTTGTGAACGAGATGCGGCGCGTGGTGTGGGCGCGCAACGAGCGCGAGTGGTTCGCGAAGCACCACCGCGAGGACGAGTTCGAGGACCTCGACGACGACGAGCTGGACAAGTACTGGGTCATGTCCGAGGACGAGCGGCAGACGCGGGCGCGCATGTGGCTGTCGCACAACGGCAAGTGGCTCGAGGAGGACAAGGAGCGCCAGGAGCGCAAGGCCGAGTACAACCGGCAGCACGGGATCGACCCGAACAAGCCGCCGCCCAAGAAGAAGAAGCGCCGCAACGCCGACAAGCAGAAGGGGCCGTACGTCTCGACCCACGCCGCGATGGAGGCGTTCGCGTCCCAGAAAAAGTTCTCGACTCGCATCAACCAGGAGGTCCTCAAGCGCATCTCCCAGGGCGAGGGCCTGCAGCGCATGGACGACGACTACGACGAGGACGGAAAGGACGACGACGAAAAGGACGACGAGAAGTACGACGAGAAGGAGGACGAGCGGTACGGATACATTGCCTGATCCTGTGTTCCCCGCCCGGCCGTCTCTGTTCCTGCCTCCCCTCCCGCCCTTGTACAGTACCAGTTCCGTCCCACCTGTGTTTACCATTTGCATGTACAGATTACCTATCCTTCCCCGCAGTGGACATTACAATGTTGCACGTCCCCCGCGTCGCACGTCAGCTTCATGTCCGTTGCTCCATGCTCCAGCGATCAACATCGCATGGAATGTCAGCCAGCATCGAATCCATCGCCCAACTTGCCAGGATGGGCAAGTGCCTCGTCGAAAGCATCAGATCCTGTGTACCAATAACTCTAAACACACAGCGTACGTACTCCCCACGCTTCTCGGTCCTTACGTACTTCCCCCTTCGGCAAGCACGCGTGAACACGTCCATGCCAGCACGCGTTTCAGTTCTCTGCTGGTCCCAAACTTCCGCGACAGGCGTTGGACGCGGGCTGCCCGCTGCTCGACTTTTTTCCTCAGTCTCGTCTCTCAGCTCTAAGGTGTAATGCGGCCCGAAAACATGATGCATCCTTGCTCTCTCAAGTGACATAGCTCAATCATACGTTATGTGCATTTCGACCAGCTCGCTGGGTAGTCATAGAGGTAAAAGTTAAAGAAGGTCGTTAAGCGCGAGAGGGTTGGTCGCAGAAGACCCAGGGTATATTTATATATATGAGACGGCGACGGTAGCCTGCCGCTCCCCATGCTCAGCGGCGGAGGACGCCATGCTGGACAAAAGATAGAGGTAAAAAGGAAAGAGTTGATATCAGAGTGAGAGAGTGAGAGGAAAGAGCAAACGAGACAGCCAAAATACCTTTTGGCCCATTATGTCCGACTACCGGGAGTGTACGAGAATGGAGGAGTCTACATGGCTTTGACAGTGTTGAGCCTACTTGCCCAGACCGAAGCGCTTTTTGGTGCCCTTCTCGGGCGTGAGTGGGCGGCCGCTCTCGAGACGCCTCTTCTTGTCCTCGAGTTCGAGACGCTGCTTCTCGAGCGCCTCCTTCATCTCGCGGTGACGGGCGTAAAGCTCCTCTTCCGACTGCTTGAGCTTCTGCTCCTTCTCCTGGACCTTCTGCTGGAAGACCATCTTCATCTCCGCCTCCATCTTGGCGAGCTTGGCCTCATGCATGGCGCGCTCCTCGGCCTGCTTGGCCGCCGGGTTCGTCTCCTTGAAGACGCTCTCGTCCTGGGTGACGCCCATGGCGCGGAGTTTGTCGGAACGGTAGTTCTCGTACAGCACGTCGTTCGTGTGCTCGCGGAGCTCCTCCATGTGCGTGCGGACGAGCATCTGGCGGAGCTTGACAAAGTCGCAGTGGGTCTCGTTGTCGACCTCAATGACACCCCAAGGGTACGAACGGCCACGGACGCTGCGTCCGTCGGGAGCCTGGACGACCTGGTCGGAGCCGACGACAGCGAAGGGGATCTTGCTGATGATCTCCTGGTTCTCCTGCTGAGTCTCCTCATCGTCGCGCTCGTACTGAGGGGGCTCGAAGATGCGGATACCGTGGTGGTGGATGTCAGACAGCACCCTCCGCTTGAAAAGCTCGACCTCTTCCTCGGTAAGGGTGTCGGCCTTGGCGATAACAGGGATCAGGTTGACCTTGGTGTGCAAGCGCTTCATGAATTCAATGTCGATGGGCTTAAGGCTGTGGCGAGTCAGCTGCTGCAGCACTAAGGAAGGCCTGCGGCCCAAGACTTACGCGTGACCAGTGGGCTGAATGAAGTAGATGCAGGCATGGATACGGTTGTCGGTCATCTTGAGACGGTTGACGCGGTTCTCCTGCTCGAGATAGGCATCGTAACGGGCCTCGATGTTGTCGACAATAGGCTTCCAGCTGCAAGGTCAGTTCGGCTGCAGTGGTGCAGAGGCAAATGACGCACCACTCGTCGTTGTTAACGAAGTCACCGAAGCCAGGAGTGTCGACGACAGTGAGCTTAAGACGGACGCCGTTCTCCTCGATCTCTGGGCGGTTGTCAGTACGTGTAGGGGGTTAAGTGGGTGTGCGCGTGTCAGGCCCTACCTCCTGCCGCGTTCCGCACTCACCAGCACTGATGGACTCGATGTTGACAGTCTTGCCACGGTCCGTTCCGGGCTCGGGGATGACCTTGGGCTGGTAAAGCTTGGTCTCGAAAAGAGTGTTAATGAGCGTGGACTTGCCGAGACCAGACTCGCCTACGCGCACTGTCAGCACAGACCTTTTACCACTATGGGCCACGCGCGGTCCGTCCGCCGTCAAGACTTACCGACAACCATGGCGACGAACTGGAATCCTCGACTGCATTAGTGGTTAGCCTCTGTGTGCGGACGACGATCATCGCGATGGACAGCATGGGGTGAGATGTGACTTGCACAAGATGCCGCGCTGTGTGTGTGCGATTCGAGCTTAAAAAGGTACGTACCGGACACTGCGACGGTGGACCTGGTTGGGGAGGTTGGAGAAACCGACCCAGGAGCTTAAGGTCTTGCGGACGACGACGGGGGTGGGGATGCCGTTGGTGGAGATGTCAGCGCCGGCCGAGCCGTTGCCGTTGAGGTAGGCGACCTCATGGCGGTCGGGGGAAGGCTCGGCGGACGGAACGTCGATGGGCTCCGGGGTAGCACCGTTGGTGGGCTCGTAACCGTACTGCTCGGCCATTGCAATGACTGGCAGCTGGGGGTGGGTGGATGGATGAAAGAAAGACGAAGGGAGGGGGTGAGGATCAGGAGGAGGTGTCGTTGGAGGGGAGATGGGATGTAGAGATGAGAGGTGGACGGTAGGACGAGTGGACGCGGTAGCGAAGGAAGGTGGAAGGGAGGAAGGGCGCGCGGTGCAGGTGCAGCGTGCGTGAGGAGTGCAGGCAGCAGGCAGGTGCAGTGTCGGTGCAGGGCCGTTGGATGTGCTGGCACACCGGCGAGCCAGGTACTAGGGAGAGCGTTCTCCTAGCTCTCCTAGCCTCCTAGGCCTCCTAGGCCTTCTAGCCCTATGCACCATACTCCTCTGACCCGCGGGAGACTCAGGGTCAAGGGCCCCGTCCCACACGCTTTGACCTGCCAGACGCCAGACGCGACCTGCGACCGCCAGCGCCAGCAGTGCATGCTGCTGCAGCGCCGCGGGACCTAATCTCGCCTGCCAGGCTGCCCGGCCTGTATGACCTGACCTGTGGTATCAGGTATCAGGTCTCGCGATCAGGTGTCGTCCCAGCCGCGCCGCGCGCCGCGCGCCGGCTCTGTGCCGCGACCCCGACCCGACCGCGTCCAGTTCCATGAGCCCCTCATCCCGGGCGCGTACACCTACACCTGCGGACGTGTAGCGTGTCAGCGCGTGCGCTTTCATTGCACCCGTGTGCATGTGTGATACAGACCCCGCTGCGTGATCCTTATGCATTCCCACAGTCATCGATGCATAGCCATCACTTCCTTTCACATGCTACCTCACGCTTCCCAGCAGGCCAATGCTCCCTCACGGCATCCCCGCTGGCGCGTGCCATTATTGTCCACTGCCTAGGCATAGCAGCACGGCTGAGTGGAGTTAGGGAAATCTAAGCTCGAGATCGAGCTTGAGATCGATCGTGCCACATCCGTGCTTTCGCCGGTGTTTGCCACGCGAGAACCACGCTCTCCATCATCACTCACGCCCGACCAAGATATTACGATGTTGTTAGTCAAGTCGGGCGCCAAGCAGGGAGGAAGGCTCACATCCATCGATCACGAGACGACATCGCGACTGCCGACTGTACCAAAGAGCTCAAACGCAGGCCCTCAACGCGGACTAATTGTATTTCTTATCTCTACCCCCAACCCGCCTGCTTGAAGGAGCCCATCAGCCGCCATGCGTCTCACTCCCGAGGTGAGTACCTGTCAACAACAATAATGTGATCGGTGCTGACCACGCCTGCAGTTCATGTCCAAAACGCAATCCGTTCGTGTCAAGAGTCGCTCGTGTTTCTGATGATACTAACCTCTCAGCATCTCAATCCGCTGAAGGAGCGAGAGCTGGAGCTGCGAGGTGAGTTGCGTCACTCCATAGCTGCAACCAAGCGGACAGCTAACGTATCAGGGCTTGCTATCCCGGTCATTGAGAATCTGGGATCTCACCAGGGGACGTATGACACGCTGAATCTGACGGACAACTCGATTACGGTGCTCGGCAACATCCCGCAGTGTGCGTTGACGTCCGTCGTGCGAGACTAACGCTCAGCAAACCGTCTGCAGGCGATCCACGCCGCCGAGAACCAGATCTCTTCCATCTCCCCCTCCCTCCCGAACAACGTAAGCTTTGATGATCCTGTGTTAGCTAACTCCCAGCTCCCCAATCTCATCACCCTCACCCTCACGGACAACGCGATCTCGTCCCTCTCAACACTCCTGCCGCTGGCCGATCTGCCGTTCCTGCGGTATCTCTCACTACGGGGGAACCCGGTGACGCAGCACGAGCACTACAAGGACTTTGCGGTGTGGAAGGTGGCGGGGGGCAAGCTGCACGTGCTGGACTATGAGCGCGTCAAGGACGCGGACCGGACACGGGCGCGGCAGCTGCTGACGAACGAGGACGGGCAGCCGAACGAGCTCGCGAACAAGCTCAGCATCCCGACGACGTCGGGCATCCCGGGCGCGACCATGTCCAAGGTCGCGAAGCAGGGCGGCAAGGCCGGCGTCAAGGGCCGCCTCATGACGCCGGACGAGAAGCGGAGGGTCGTCGAGGCGCTCACGCGCGCCAACACGGCCGAGGAGGTGCGCAAGCTCGAGCGCATGCTCGCCGACGGCCTCATCCCCGAGGGCGGCGACGCGATCATCGAGGCGAGCGCGTAGGTCCGCCGCCGTTAGGCGGAGTCGGGTTGTGGCGAGCAGACGCGGAGCGGTAGCTCGAGTAGGGAGGATGGCCCCAGAAGGCCAGGTAGGAGTTCACGGACGCATCATTATTTTCTCAACATAGACGGAACGACTCTGCGCCCAGAGTCAGGTTAGAATGTACCGGCACGGCAGCCCTATGCATGTTGCACTATCTTCTATTTGCGCGCCTGGGCGTCTACTCGGTGACCTTCTGGAGCCACTGGGCGAGGTCGCGGATCTCCTCGGGGCACGACGAGTGCTGCATGCCCGGGTAGCTCTGGAACTTGAGGCCGGGGCGCTCGAAGATCTTGTCGTCGGGGACGGCGGGGAAGCCGAGCTTCTTGAGGAGGTCGACGGACTGGACGCCGTCTGTGGCCGCGTCAGCGGCACGTTCCATTGCTGCCCCCTGTTCTGGCAACCAGAGGAGGGAGCGGACTCACACTCGTACCGGACGACCTGGTCGTCTGTGCCGTGGCCCCAGAAGACGGGGAAGTCCTTCGCATTCGGGCGCGCGGTCTCAGCGACCTTCTCAGGCATGGGGATCCACGTCGAGAGCGCGACGTAGCCGGCGAGGTTGCGGTTCTTGAGGAGGAGCGAGAGCGCGGCGATCGCGCCGCCCTGCGAGAAGCCGCCGAGCACAATCTTGTCCTCCGGGATGCCCTTGTCGACCTCAAGCTGGATCAGCGCGTCGATCTTGTCCACCGTCGCCTGCAGTCCGGCCTCGTCCTCGAGCCCGTCGACGCGCTTCGACCGGTCCAGCGTCTTGATGTCGAACCAGCCTGGGGTCAGCTGAAGCGCTGGCGCGCCGGCCCCGTCCCTCTGCCACTTTGTTCCACACCCCCCTGCGAGAGCTAATCACCAGCAACGGGAAAGGAACGCTCGGCAAGGCCACAAAACTCACCAGGCATCGCCATCCCACCGTTCAGCGTGATGGGGATCGAGGGCGCGTGCGGCAGAATCCACTGCACGTTGGGCAGCTGCGCCCACAGCATCTTGGCGACGGGCAGCCATCCGTGGCCTGATGTGTGCTCCGGCACCACGAGTCATTCCGCGTACACCAATATCAGCCATTCCGCGTTCACAATCGTGAGCCGAACAAAAGGTCGCCGTTATCGCGTTTATTGTTTTCGGTTTTCCGAAAGAAACCACCTGCGTCAGCTCTTACACCGTTTACTGCGGATCACAAAGACTACTAACCCGAGTCACCGAGTCCCTGCACTCGTCAGCGAAGCCCTCGGAGACAACGTACGTGGAGGAAGATGACGGTCGCCTTATGCGCCTCCTTCGGCACGACCTTGAGGTGCTTCAGCGGGGAGGACATGACTTCTTCAGTTGCGAACGCTCCAGTCGACGGCTGCGAGGTATTCGAGGGGTTCGAGGACGGAGACGGCGACGACGGGGTCGAGATCCAGTTCCACAGCAAGAAAACAAGAGAGGCAGCGATCGCTCCTTGCAGCAAGAAACGACGAATGGTGGTGCGTGTGCTGGCGGGGTACTGCGATAGAAAGCAAAAGATCGTTGCGAGCGGCCCGGTGGACGTCATCTCGGCTCGGCATCTATTTCCGCGACCACGGACCCTTCTCCCAAAGCTTCTACCCGTCCTCAAGGACGCTGTCGCCATCGCTCTTGACATTCTGACGGCACCAGTGCCAATCCCGCGCACACTTTCGTATAAGGGCATCATAATTCATCCAGACAGCGCCAAAATAAAAGCGGGAAGAGAAAAGTAGAAGGTATACGGGAAGACGAGACGGACGGCGCCGCCCCATCGCCCACTAAATGTCCACATGAAACGGTACGTCGGATGCTAACATACATCGCAAGACCAGCCCAGGAGGCGGCTGATCACGCATACATCGCGCGGCTACACTTAGGCGCCGATGTAGAAGGCGGCGAGACCAGCAGCAACGACGGCGGCGGCCGACAGGGGGCCGGCACGCTCAGCGCCAGAGGCGGCGTGGACGTTGGACTCCTTGGAGATCGAGTCGACAAAGGTCTGGTCGCAGGTCGAGGTGACAGCGTTCCAGAGGTCCTCACGGCCGGAAAGGATGGTCGAGGGGTACTGGGTCTGTCCGATCCACTTGAAGTAGGTCACGAAGATGCTACGGCTGCAGGGGGTGCAGAGCTGCTCCTTGTCCATGTTAGGCTGGAGGAACAGGAAGGGCAGGTTGGTCTCGGCGTAGGTAGTAGCGTTGGGGGTGACAATGGACGAGACGGTGGGCTGGGCAGCGCGCTTGGTCTTGCCGCCGAAGAGCGAGTAGCCGTAGTTGGAGGCAAGGTCAAGGGCCGAAGAAGCAATCGACGAGATGCTGTTCTTCGAGTTGCCGCTCGAGCCGATCTTGGAGACACAGTAGCCACCAGTGGCCGAGTCCCTGGCGCAGACGGCCTGGCGGAGAGGGGTGAAGACGTAGAGGGTGTCGTAGAGAGCCGCGATCTCCTTGTTCGAGTCAAGCTCAGACGAGCAGGCGTCGTAGAACTTGCCGAGGAGACCACGGACGGTCGCCTCGTCGCACTCGACGTTACCACCGCAGACGTTGGAGAGCGTGCCCTGGACGTCAGAGGCCGAGCCCTTCTTGCCCGAGACGGGCGAGAACGAGTCGGTCGCCGAGACGAGCTTGTTGACACATCCCTGGATGGACGAGTCGTTGTCGAGCTCCTTCAGGAAGGACTGGCAGCCCGACGAGATGCCCTGGGGGATGAGGGCGGACTGCTACGTCAGTTCTAGAGCTCTCTGCGGCTGTTGTTTGGCAAGCACAGCGCATGCAACGCGCCGTACGCGCAACGAATCACGCCGCCAGCTACTGAATGGGCGGCGCGAAACGCGTGGTCACGGCGGTCGACGCCAGGCCACCGGAACGGAGGCAAACGAATCCTGATCATCCCGGTGCGCCCTTGTCGCGTGCAAACTTGAGGCCACCACGCTCGGAGCGGCCTGAGCGGGCTTCCTGGCGTCGTGCTGGCCCAGATATACTCACGTCGGCAGCGTAGGCAGAGGCGGCGAGGACGGCGGCGGCGACAGTGAACTTCATTGTGCTGGTGTGTGTTCGCGGGGGAGGGCGGTTGATTGTTGAGTCGCTCTAGGCGGGGGTGTTGAATTGGGTAAACAAGGAAGGTGACGTTACGCAGCGATAGTGTTGAGTAGCGCGAGGATGAGGCGACGGTCACAGACGTCGACGTGCGAGGAGGGCGAGACGGTGGGGGGTAAGGGCGATGGAGATGAAGACGAGTAAGAGACAGTGCAAAAGAGAGTTGGGTGGTGCACAGTGCCGAGTGTGTGTTGCAGTCAGCCGTGAAAGCAAGGACGCTGAGGAATCTGAGGAGGCGAGGGGCCGAGAGGCAGTACGGCAGCCAGGCTTGGTAAGGGGAAGACCTGAAAAGAGGGTCTTTGAAGCAGACTAGGAGCTAGGAATAGAGGCGGCAGAGCGGTGATGCTCGCAAGGCCTTAGCGGGTCGGTGCAGTGCACCGCGCAGAGGCCGCTGACGAGCGGGGCGGGCGGCGCGGGCGGCGCGGGCAGCGCTGAGTGCGCTCGGGCGCCTCCAAGCCTCTGCAAGCCCGGCCAGCGAGCAAGACAAATTTCGACGAATGAGCAGTTTTGCGCTTGGGAAGGGCTTGGAAGGGGCGGGCTGGGGTCGCTCTCGACGGGCCGGAACAGTGACCCTCGTTTCCGCCAGCGCATCAACGCTGAGGCACCGGCCCCTGCTCCACCGGTCCGCCTCAGGGCGCCCTAACGCGAGGCGCGCCCATCTCACAGACGGGGGTCCCTCCGGTTTTACTCCTTTTGGCCGTACGCCTTCCGCGTCAGGGGCCTGGGCCGAGCTTAATTGCTTCTTTCGGTATGTCTTGCCGCTTTCGGCAGCTAGCCCTTCCCATTGGAATCCGCCGGCAGCCGGCAGCCAGGCGCGCGATTAGTTCTGCAACCCTGCTGGTCTGCACAACCTGCATTTCGTCTGCAACGGCCTCGACCACAGCCAAGCTATTCTTATAACGTTCAGAGCCTGACTGCATGGGAATGCCGCCGACTGGCCGTGTGCCGGCCTCCCGACAGAGGCATGCAGGGCGCTGCTTGATGCTTATGAACTCCTGAGAGTTACTTGGACCCTGTTTCGTCAGGCGGTCGTCTCTAGCACTGCCTATTCGTCCTCTTGGGACTCTCCCCACCCGACAACGTCACAGGAACACAGCCCGTCACTCCCAGGCCGTCTGCCAGTCTACGAAGGCTCAAAACACTTCTGACACGCGCGAACTGGCGAAAGCAGCCCAAAAAGCGAAGTGTGCCTTGCGAGATTCGAACTCGCGAGGGATGATTCCCATCGGATCTTAAGGCCGACTGCATGGACCACTAGCAGAAAGGCACGGTGACTTACACACACACGCTGATCAGGGCGCACACTCTCCGGGTTATTTGTTTGCTTCTGCGGAGTGTGGCTCCCACGTGGCTCTCATGTGTGTCAGCCGGCCTGTCGAGAAGCGCGGTAGTCGAGGCCGTGAACAGCTGCAATCGAGACGGTCGGACGGCTTGCATGGGTGCGGTGCAGGTATTCGGACGAGCGGCGGATTGACATGGTGAACGTGGTGGCAGGCCGAAGAGGGCTTCCAGCGGAGAGCTGCCAAGGGGACGCAAGGTAGCGCGGGTGCTCCCAGGCGGGCAGTCCCCACCGTGAGCACGATGAGGACTGGGTTATGGGCATGTGGCCAAAGTCTTTGAGGTGATCGACAACTGGTGAAGCGACAGAGAAGAGCCGATGGAGAGTCGCCCGTGGATGGTGGTCGAGGCAGACAAGTTGGCTCTGCCGCCTCCGGGGTTTGCCTCCAGTCTTCCGGCGTCGCGGTTGATAGATGAGGATATGTCCAACGTCAAGATGAGAACATCCAGGTGACGTGGAAGGCGGCCACACTGGAGCGCTTGCGGAATGGCATATGAGGTGTGCAAGAGTGCGAGAGCGCGACAGTTTGTGTTTCCATGTTTGTTGTCGCGCACAGACTCAGCAGACAGGGCAACACGGCAAACAAACTCCTCCTACCTCGGTATCAGCCTAGAGGAGTGAGACCTTGCACCATGTGACCCATCATTCCACCGCGACCCCTGATTCCAGACGAGACGTCGAGCCGGTGCAATCGAGCCTGTGACGTAGATGAGTGAGCTTAGCGGGTCCAAGAGGCGACGCTGAACGTTTGCATCGAGGAAGGGGGAGAGCGCGGCCGGCTGGGCGGAAGGCGATAGCAGAGAGCTGCGAAGGAAGGCGCTCCGGCGAATTCGATCAGGCGTTGGCGCATTGTCTCAGACCTCGGCGCCTTCTAGCCACCGCAGGCTGCGGAGTGCTTCCTTCCATGCACAGGCTCTCGGGTCTCCAAGATTCCAGTGGCTGAGTGAAGGACCGCAGGTCGGGAGTGGAGAGCATAACCCAAACTCTTCCCTGCGAGCAAACCCGATCGCCTGAACTACGGAAATTCTTGCGGACGCGTAACCGCCCACGTGGTAATCATGTTTAATCACACCTTGGCCTCGGCTCCCACCATTGGTGCGTCGGCTTGCACGTCATACACGTAATGCACCGATCAGAGTTCGGGGTGCAGCGTAGTCTTATCGCACGCAACGTAGTCCACCGTCTTCTTCCACCTCCCTCTCACTCACCCACGACGCGACCAACACGAAAATGGGAGGAACTGGCAGGCGCATGCCCCGAGTGTACTTGATCCGCCATGGTAGGTGCCGCAACGCGAACTCGACACTAACTCTGCGCAGGCGAGACGGAATGGTCCCTTAACGGTGAGTCACTGGATGCACACATGTACACACGGACGCCGCTGACAGTCCAGGTCGTCATGTAGGTCCTGAAGCCTCCCCCTGTGGCCCGCCGCGTTGTAGCTCACACGAATTCAGACCGGTGTTACCGACCTTCCCTTGACCGCCAACGGAGAGAAGATGGTCACGGAGATGGGCCACCGTATCGTCGGACCCGGCAGTGAGTTTAGCGGCAGCGTCTGAACAGACGGAGAACTGGAGCGTAGAGCGTAGGCTATATCTCCGCCTCCCTGACCATGGTCAGTCTGCACGGACACTGCTGACCCCATCAGAGCTTATCGACCCCGCCCATGTGCGACACATCCTGATCTCGCCCCGCCAACGAGCGAAGCGCACGGAGGAGCTCATGTTCGGTGACCACCCGCCCCCTAAGTGTTCTATTACCGTCGAGCCGGACGTCGCCGAGTGGGACTACGGCAAGTACGAGGGCATGTTGACCAAGGACATCCGCAAGGAGCAGCCCGGATGGGAGATCTGGAAGGACGGGTGAGTTGCGGAGAGCTGGAACGGACAGGGTTCGACGGGCACTTAACAACGGAGAGGGAATCCGCACTCCGTGGACTATAGGGTGTGAGCTGAGCACGAACTCTCCTCTGCTCCGGGAATCGACGGCAACTTGATGACGGAGATGGAGTCCAGTCCTCCATGCATGTTGCGCAGTCCGCTGACACGGACAGTGGCCCTCCCGGAGACACTCCTGGAGAGACGCCTGAGCAAATGGCGGCCCGAGTTGACCGAGTGATTGCTAAGATCCGCCAAATTCACGCCGATGCCGAGGCCGACGCAGACACCCCGCAGGAGGCGGACCACTCAGACGTCATCATCTTCTCCCACGGCCATTTCACCCGGTCCTTCATTGCTCGCTGGTGTGACTTCCCTATCGCGGCTGGCTACCACTTTGCAGCGGATGCTGGAGGTGTGAGTTGATTCGCGCAACCGTGCGGCGTTCACTGACGGGATTCAGTTGACCGTACTGGGTTACCAGCACAACACCCTCAAGGAACCCTGTGAGTACCCCTGCCTGCTGACAAACCGGAACTGACGCCCCAGCCCTGCTCGGCCTGAACTGGTACACCGAGTACCAGCTGCAGAGCAGGTAAGGAGCGAGCGCGCGTGCCAAGCCAGTGCAGCCAGGTCCCCTGTACAAAATTAACCTGTCATGCACCTCGTGTCGTCTGTATCGAAAGCAAAGAGCGAATTGCGCTCGAGATATTTTCTGTCGGCCGGCCTTGGCGGGTTGATTGCGTTTTCGCCGAAAATTTGGTTATCAGATTAAATGAACCCTCGAAGCCTTACGCACGCGATAATTGAGGGGCGTTAGGAAGGCTTTGACGGACGCTGGAGCGGCGATTCAGTTGCGGGAGCCTGTTGTGGAGCATGCACGTGAGCGTTTCCATTGTGCGGTGGCATGCATGCATTGCCCCTGTCTCGGTGCCGCATTGCTGTGGAGAGGCGATGTATTCTGGGACCCGGTTGCGACGGCATCGCGGCCAGCGCGGAAGGGGGATGGCCGGTTCGCTGGGCGCTCCTGGCGTAAACAGAGTTGTAATCAGTGCGCTTAATGTGCCTGGGTCGGCCGAAGGCGTAGTCGCGGGGCTAAAAGTGAAAATCAGCCCTCGGCGGCGGCGCAACCGACGGCTACGTAAGAGCGGGCACACTAAGTTAGCCACACCACTTCTTGCCATCTGATCACACCCCCTGTCTATCCTGTTCATATACTCTGCAGCAAGCACCGGTTCATCGTATCTCCCTTATCTCTCGACGGTCTACTCGCTCTTCCCCGCGTCGTCGCCACCCATACACAGCCCTCGGCCTGTTCAACACCCCTGCGGAACCCCTGACCGGCCTGTCACCACCCCACTCCACCTGCGATCGACACCAGCACGGCTCCGAGGCTAGGCCGCTGACTCAGAGGAACCTGTATGCCCACGTACCGTGAACGCGCTGCACGATGAGCTTCCTCGAGTCGCCGCAACCAAATCGCAACCGGGGGTCGTCCATCTCCTCGGTGGCGTCCTCCATGCTCTCCCCCATTACCAACATGCTCTCCCTTCCCAAGGTCGACGAGCACCACGCTAGCGACGGTCACGTCGCACTGTCTAGCCCGGGCGCTGAGGAGCGGAAACGCGTCGAGCTGCGGATAGGAGGTATGACCGTGAGTTGCGCACACGCTTACTATGCACTTGGTTACAAGCTGACGCCCGTAGTGCGGTGCTTGCGTGGCCGCAATTGAGGGGCAGATGCGAGGCATGGACGGCATTCAAAGCGTTCAGGTCTCGCTGCTCGCGGAGCGCTGCGTGGTCGAGTACAACCCCGATTACATCGACGACAAGGGACAGCCCTGGAGCGATGCCAGAGTAGCAGAGGAGATCGAGGACATTGGTTTCGACGCCGAGGTCGTGGAGGTGAGCGCTGAGGCTGCCGTGGACCTTCTTATCTATGGGTGAGTGTGAATGGGTGGATTACGTGCTAACCAGCAGACTATCGAACCCATCGCTTGCTCCAGACGTCATTCGCGAGGCAGCGTCACTACCAGGAGTGACGGACGTTGTGCTGCCCGTGCCGTACGATCACCTCTCCTTCGTCCACAGCCCGACCCTCACATCTCTGCGTACGGTTGTCGACCACCTGGCGGAGAAGTTCCCCAACCTGTCGTTCCTGCCCACGTCAAGCGAGAACGACTCGCAGCTCGCGTCGCTTAGGAAGCACCGCGAGATTGCCCGCTGGCGCCGCATCTTTATTCTGTCCGCGATCTTCGCCGTCCCCAACTTCATCGTCGGCATGATGCACATGTACCTTCCGTTTATGGGATGGACGAAGTGGAAGCTCATCACGGGCATCTACCTCGGAGACCTCGTGTGTCTCTGCCTGACGATCCCAGTCCAGCTGTTCTTGGCGAGGATCTTCTACATCAACGCCTGGAAGAGCTTGAAGCACGGATCCGCGACCATGGACGTCCTGGTCGTCGTCGGCACCTCGGCTACTTTCACGTACTCGGTTCTCTCGATGTTCTTCGCCATGTTCTCGTCTGACGAGGACTACCACCCGCAGACGTTCTTCGACACGTCGACCATGCTGATCACGTTCGTCGCTCTGGGACGTTACATCGAGAACCTCGCGAAGGGCAAGACATCGACGGCGCTGACCAACCTGATGGCTCTGTCTCCGTCATCAGCGACCATCTTCACGGACCCCGAGAACTACCACGACGGAGCTGAAACTCGCAAGATCCCCACCGAGCTTGTGCAGGTCGGCGACGTAGTTCTGGTTGTGCCTGGAGAGAAGATTGCCGCTGACGGCGTCGTCGTTTCCGGTACGACGACCGTGGACGAGTCCATGGTCACGGGCGAGTCCCTGACCGTGCCCAAGACAGTGGAATCGCAGGTCATCGGAGGCACCGTGAACGGGCTTGGCACTGTCACTTTCCGTGTCACCCGAGCTGGCTCAGACACGACGCTTGCCCACATTGTCAAGCTCGTCGAGGATGCTCAGACCGCGAAGCCGCCCATTCAGCAGTTCGCGGACCGTGTTGCCGGCATCTTTGTCCCGATCGTCATCTCCCTCGCCGTCGTCACCTTCTTCCTTTGGCTGGCCATTTCAATCTTCAAGCACAACCTGCCTCCCGCATTCCAGGCCCCCGGTGCCTCGAAGTTTGGCGTGTGCCTCAAGCTGTGCATCTCTGTCGTCGTCGTCGCGTGCCCCTGCGCGCTCGGACTCTCGACCCCTACGGCTGTCATGGTTGGAACGGGCGTCGGAGCCCAGAACGGTATTCTGATCAAGGGCGGCCGCGCCCTGGAGACCGCGAGGGACATCAAGCGCGTTGTCCTGGACAAGACTGGAACCGTGACCCTTGGAAAGATGACTGCTTCTGATATCTGCTGGGCGCCCGCGGGCGTGCCTACGTCCGAGACCGGGCTCACCGCCACCCAGGCCCTCTCTCTCACTACGGCCGCCGCCCCTCTCCAGCGCCATGCTGTGCTGGCCCTCATCGCCCTCGCTGAGAGCCGCTCCGAGCACCCGCTTGCTGTCGCCATCGCCTCCTACGGTCGCGAGACATTGAACGAGGCTGGCCTGCCGCCGCCCTCTGGCGATGTCGTCGCCTTCGAGTCCATCCCGGGCGAGGGTATCGAGGCCACCGTCAAGCAGCACGGCACCGAGGACAAGGTCCGCGTGGGCAAGATGTCGTTCATCCTCGCCGAGAAGGAGGGCGAGATGAAGGCTACGCTGCCCCCGGCCTTGGAGCGCTTCGAAGAGACCCAATCGGCCGCCGCCAACGTGGTCACCTACGTCTCGATTATTCGCGGAGGTGTCGCCATCCCCGTTCTTGCCCTCGCTCTTTCTGACGCGCCCAAGCCGACGTCCGCGCAGGCTATTCAGGCACTGCGCGCCATGGGTCTTCAGGTCACGCTGCTCTCTGGCGACAGCGAAGCGACCACCCGCGCCGTCGCGCGCCAGGTCGGCATCGATGACGATGAGGTCTACGGCGGCGTTTCGCCGAAGGGCAAGGCTACGATTGTGCGCGACCTGTGCCGTCAAGGAGGTGTGGCCATGGTCGGCGACGGTATCAACGACTCGCCGGCCCTCGTCGCCAGCAACATGGGGATCGCCCTTGGCTCTGGCACGAGCATCGCGATGGAGGCCGCAGAGGTCGTGCTCATGCGTGGCGACCTTCTCGACGTTGTCGCGGCGCTCGACCTCGGCCAGGCGATCTACAACAAGATCAAGGCGAACCTTCTCTGGGCGTGCTGCTACAACATCTGCATGATCCCCCTGGCGATGGGTGCGCTGCTGCCGTGGGGCTTCCATCTGCACCCCATGATGGCTGCTGCGGCGATGGCGTTCTCGTCTGTCAGTGTCGTGCTGTCGTCTCTCAGCCTGAAGTGGTGGCGCCGGCCCGCTAACTCGGTGCCGGAAGGCGAATTCGTCGAGAAGGGCGGCGCGTCGCGCGGCTTCGAGGAGTTCCAGATGGCGAAGGACGCGCTCATGACGAACGCGAAGCGCGCGACGTACCAGCTCGCGCAGAAACTGAGGACCGTCCCCGGCGTGGGCAATGTGGTGGAGCGCCTCGGCCTTCACCGTTCCAGCAACCCGGCCATCGTTGTCGATGATTACGAGGCCATCCCCCTTACGAGTGGACAGCATTGATTGTAACACAGTAGTGGACTGCATGTATTTCGAATCTTTGGTACGAGGAGCTAGCGCCGCTAGGTGACTCACGCCTGCACACTGGAACTGGAATCAGGCAGGCTTTGAGTGGATGAGAATGGCGAATGACGTCTGGGCTGGCCAGTAGCTCGGTCAGATGTCAAGTCAACCGCTTGAGGACGGCAAATCGCGGTGGATCCGGCCCTCAGACCAGTGCGTCCTGCTCTACTTCCCCGAAGACGGCGTACTTCCCTCCATATCTAAGACCAGATGGGCCAGCAGGCGGGTTTCGGTGTCGCCCCATCTGGCCTCGCTAGGAGTCAAGATGCCCCGCCGGGCCGGTACGCCGGACCCAAGGAGCACGAGTAGCACGAGCTCCTGACGGGATATAGCGGATATGGCCGGCGAGCGCAGGCGTGCTGCCTGGTGTTCGTCTGCGGGCAGGTGAATTCCTCGCCGGGCGAGTCCACCTGATCAGGCGAGCTCAGGTACGCCCCGCCGCTGGGGAAAGCCTATTTGGCAATCTGTCCACCCAGCGACCCGGATAAAGGCTCAGCAGGGCTATATGCGGGGCAGCCCACCACTGCACGTCGCGTCCCGCCGTTCATTCCGCCTGCAGCCGGTCACCGTACACTCGGTACACCGGGCTGGCCGGGCTGAATGTGTGGGCGTCCGGGGCGTCCGGGGCATTGGTGCGGGTCATGTTGGCTCGCTGGCTGGCTGGCTAGCTGACGCGATCCCACTATCTCGCCGATCCCCCCGCGCTAGCGTGTATCCGCAGCTAGCGGCCCCGCTCGCCTTCTGGAGGCATATAAGACACTAAGCTCTAGAGATTGCGGAGCCCACACCCCCCTCACGACAGCTGCTTGCCATGGCGACCCCGGAACTGAAGAAGACAAGCGTCGAGCATCTCGAGTACGACGACGTCGAAGCCAAGGGCGAGGACGCGCACCACCGCGTCGCGGACCAGGCCGCCGCCGACTACATCGACTCGTCGATCGTGATCACCCCCGAGGAGAACAAGGCCATGCGCATGCGCATCCACAAGCGCATCCTGCCGCTCATGTGCCTCGCGTACTTCCTCCAGGCGATCGACAAGGGCACGCTCGGCACGAGCTCGATCATGGGCTGGCAGCAGGACGTCGGCGCAAAGGGCCAGGACTACGCGCTCACTGCCACCTTCCTCTGGATCGGTATCATCATCGGAGAGCCTATCGTGAGTCAGCTCCCTCGCGAGGCCGGTATAGCAGCAGAATGCTGACGTGCAGGCGAACCAGTGCGTGCGCAAGCTGCCGCTCGCCAAGCTGCTGTCTGCGGGCACGCTGGTGTGGTCCGGGCTGCTGATGGGCATCGCGTTCAGCCTGAACGTGCGCGCGGTGTTTGCGCTGCGGTTCCTGCTCGGTCTGTTCGAGTCGCTGATCGGCCCCGTGCTGCTCTCGATCACGGTGCAGTGGTACCGGAAGGAGGAGCAGCCGTTCGTGAGCGCGATGTGGCAGGCGATGCTGGGCCTCAACAACATTGTCGGCGGCCTGCTGGGCTTCGGGTTCTACCACGTGAAGCGCACGCACGGGCTCGCCGGGTGGCAGTGGATGACGATGGCGATTGCGCTCTTCTCGTTCTGCTGCAGCGCCACGCTCTTCCTGCTCCTGCCGGACACGCCGACGCAGGCCCGCTGGCTCACCGCCGACGAGAAGGTGCGCTACGTTGAGCGCGTCCGCGTCAACAACCAGGGCATCAAGCAGAAGGTCTTCCGCAAGGACCAGGCCGTCGAGGCCGCGCGCGACCCGTACACGTACCTGCTCTTCTTCCTTGCGTTCTGGCAGACGCTCGTCGTCGGCGGCATCAACACGTTCGCGTCGCTCCTCATCAACAAGGCCTTCGGCTTCGACGTCCTCCAGTCCCAGCTCCTCAACATCCCCCTCGGTGCCATGACCGTCATCATGTACTTTGTCATGAGCACGCTCATCGAGAAGACGCACAACACGCTGTACTGCATGATCGGCTTCTCGATCCCGAACATTGTCGGCTCGATCGTGCTGCTGTGCGTCGCGCCGACACCGGCGACAAAGGGCGGCCTCGTCGTCGCCTTCTACTGCATGCAGGTGTTCCAGGCCGCCAACCCCGCCATCTTCCTCATGCTCTCGCGCAACTCGGCCGGCCAGACGAAGAAGTCCATCACTTACGCCGTCACCTACATCGGCTGGGCGGGCGGCAACGCCATCGCCCCGCAGATCTTCCAGTCCAAGTGGGCGCCGCGCTACCTGACCTCGCTTGAGATCCACATGGCCCTGTGTGAGTTGCTTTCCGGGGAATGGGGGAATGTACGCTGACAAAGCAGACGGCATGTGGATCATCACCTGCCTCATCACGCGCTGGCTCCTCGTCCGCCGCAACATCGCCAAGGAGGCTGCCCAGGCCGGCCAGACGGTCAAGAACGAGAACGCGTTCGACGACCTGACGGACATCCAGAACCCCGACTTCCGCTACTCCTTGTAAGCTTGTGGGCGGAAGCGAGGAAGGAGCTCTTGCGGGAAGCGCCCTGCGGCTGCTACCAGCGGCCGCTTCGCTTTGATGTCACCTCCCAAGAACTTGGTCCACATGCTTTCATTTTTAGTCACGATACGTTGTACGAATACTGTAGGGAATAGGGTAAGCGCGGCTCTCTCAGTATGTGAGGCAGCCTATGCATGCAACTCCAGATACGCCAGCGACTGAGGGGAAACAGAATCAGCGACGGTGCTGGACTGCTCGCTGTGAAGGGTTCCGGCTGATCGGACCGGAGCTCAGGATCATCACGTGCGACGGCCGTGGGTGGCGACCACGATGCGTCCAGCGAGCACCGCCCGCAGGCCGCGGCGCCTGACATCAGGAACTCTGGTACAAGGTGCAGGATCGCAGAATGATGCAGGAAGACGTAGAGGCAGTCCAAGGGAGACCTGTGACCCGGATCCGGGCGCTCGGGCGCGGGGGCGCGATTCGAGACACGATCGATGTGCTTTAGATCTAGGACTGGGGCGAGCCAAGAGAATCTTCCGATACTTCGACGCACGCACTACGCACACTGCCTCTCAACACCTCGCAGCTCCGCGTGATCCGTAGACAGCGATAGCGATGCTGAGCGCAATTCCTAAGTTAAGGATGTCCGGACAGTGGAGAGAATTGAGAAGACCGCCAGGTAGATGGCGGCGAGGATGCCGAGGGGCACATGGCGCAGCAAGCAGCAGGGCTTGGTCAGCGTCTAGCAGCCAGGGCGCCCACGGCGTGCCTGGGGCCGGAAGAGGATATCTAATCGATCTAATCATCCCCTCATCTGCGCGCTGCACCGCACTCTCCCGCCATGCCTGCGCCGCGTACCGCCCTGCGGCCCATGCGGCGAGGCGAGTGCACACATTAAAAGCCCAACATTCCTCTCGCCACCGACTCTTCCCCTCCGTCTCCCTAATCTCCCTCTCGTCCTTCGACTCTCACCATGGCGTACCCACTCAACGTCGCGTGCTTCTATTTCATCGAGACCCGACCACACCACCTGCCCCAGGTCTCGGTCAAGGCGCACGCAACCATCCTCTCGTCAACGTCGCACACGACACTCACCCAGACATTCACCAACGACAAAGACCACGCGATCAAGGAGGCCACCTATGTCTTCCCGCTGTACGAGGGTGTGTCGGTCGTGCGCTTCAAGGCGACTATCGACGACCGCGTCATCGAGGGCGTGGTGAAGGAGCGCGAGGAGGCGAAGCGGGAGTACGAGGCGGCCCGGGACGCCGGCCAGGCGGCCGCGCTCATGGAGCAGGCGATGGACGCTGCTGACGTCTTCACGACGAAGATCGGCAACATCCCTGCCAAGTCGTCGTTCCACGTCGAGGTCGAGGTCATTGGCGAGCTCAAGCAGGACCTCCAGACCGACGGCATCCGATACACCCTGCCGACCGAGCTCTACCCGCGCTACGGCGAGTCACATGTCACACCGTCTAACTTTGCCAACGAGGACTCAGGCTTCGAGGCGACCGTTGACGTGCAGCTCCCCGACGGCGTCACAATCAAAACGGTGCAGTCACCTTCACACCCAATCGATGTCTCCATCGGCAACGTCTCCACCGACCAGGATGTCCCGCCGAGCTTTTCAAGAGCCTCCGCGACTATCTCGAGGAAGGAGACGTTCCTCGACACCGACTTCGTCGTTATCATTACGCCTTCCAAGACGGGCGAGCCGGCCGCTCTCCTGGAAACTCACGCCACCCTCCCGAACCAGCGCGCGCTCATGACCTCGCTCATTCCCCGATTCAATCTTCCTGCCGAGACGCCAGAGATCGTCTTCGTCTGCGACCGCTCTGGCTCGATGCAAAGCAACATGGCCGATTTGAAGAGGGCGCTGAATATCTTCCTGAAATCACTGCCGCAGGGCGTCACTTTCAACATCTGCTCTTTCGGCTCCCGCTTCTCCTTCCTCTGGCCCAAGTCGCGCCTGTACGACCAGGCCGCTGTGGACGAGGCAACGCGGCATGTGGCGACCTTTGGCGCTGACTACGGCGGGACCGAGATGTTCCAGCCGCTCGAGGCGACGTTCAAGCAGCGGCATTCCGGATCGAACCTCGAGGTGTTCCTCCTGACCGACGGTGAGATCTGGGACCAACAGAGCGTGTTCAGTCTTATCAACGGCGAGAGCGAGAAGGGCAAGGGCAACATGCGCGTTTTCAGCTTGGGCATCGGCTCCGGCGCCAGCACGTCGCTCGTGGAGGGCGTTGCTCGCGCGGGCAACGGCTTCGCGCAGTTCGTTGCCGACGGCGAGAACATGGACAAAAAAGTTGTGCGCATGCTTAAGGCGTCGCTCTTCCCTCACATCATGGACTTCAAGCTCGAGATCGACTACGCGGGCGACGACGGAGAGTCAGACGACTTTGAGCTTATCGACGCCGCTTCGACCATTGTCGAGTCTGACGACTCGAAATCTGAAGCGGAGAAGCCTGGGAAGAAGACTATCTCGCTGTTTGACAAGAGTGCCAAGCTCGACGACGCGCCTCCCCCTGCCGTTAAGCCGCTGCCGACGTTCGCACCCCTACCATACCTCCAGACCCCGAGCGTCATTCCTCCCCTGTTCCCTGGGAGCCGCTCGACAGTCTACGTCCTCCTGAACGAAACCTCTCCCCACAAGACCATCAAGTCCGTCGCCCTCACGGCACCCAGCAAGTACGGCGAGCTCCGACTCGATATCCAGGTCACCGACGTCGGGCGCGGCACGACTCTGCACCAGCTCGCCGCACGCAAGGAGTGTCGGGAGCTGGAGGAGGGGCGCGGCTTCATCTCGCGCGCGCCAGACGCCAAGGGGAAGACTGGCGAGGCGCGCTTCGGCCCGCAGTGGGAGAAGATCGTGCAGCGTGAGGCAGTGCACTACGGCCTGCGCTACCAGGTCGCGAACAAGTGGTGCTCGTTTGTGGCGGTCGAGAAGCGGCCCGATGGGACCGAAACCGAGACGGGCTCCGTCCGAGAGAAGGTCGAAAACCAGGGTGCTGCCGCGGGCTTTGGCTTTACGCAAGCTTCAATGGGCCATCCTAAGAGCTTCTCAGGCTCGAACATCCGCTTCAGATCTGCAATCGGCAACCCCTTCGCGAAGCGTGCCCGCGCCCTTCCCCCTCCGTGTGCGCCTGCTCCGGCGTCCTTCGACGCGTCTCCCGTCATGTTCGCCGCGCCAGCCGCGGCGGACAGCCTGGAGTCAAACGGGTTATCGGCGTCCACTACATCGCGCGGCTTCGGGGGCATGCGTCGCAGCCTCTTCGGTGCCCGAAAGTCCAGTGCCACCCTCGACGCTGCGCCGCCCCCGCCTGGCGCTCCTGCTAGGCTGCAGCCCCTCGGCTTCGGCGGTGTGCCGCAGGCTGAGAGCCTCGAGGTCGCCGCGCCGGCGGGCACGCCGCTAGAGCAGCTGACGGCGCTGCAGCGCTTCGACGGCTCGTGGGCCTGGACGGCGGAGCTGGAGCGCATCGTTGGCGTTTCACTGGAGGCGGCGACCACTGCCGCGCCGCAGCCCGCTCAGGCCGACGACGCACTGGCGACCGCCCTCGCGATCGTCTACTTCCGCACGAAGCTCGCCGACGAGGCCGACGTGTGGGAGCTCATGGTCGCCAAGGCCGAGGCATGGCTCGCGGACAAGGTGCCCGACGCGCAGGCGGCGGTCGAGGCGGTCGCGAAGCTGGTCAAGTGAGCGTCAGCGAGCGAAGGGAGACGCTGCGAGTCGAACGAGTTAAGCCAGAGTAAAAGCCTCTGTAGGCGCGAGTACTTTCCGTTGTAGTCTTTCCGGTAGTACTGTAAGGTATGAAGAAGCCATTCCTTCGTTCTCTCAGTCCGCATTGCGCTCCTCAGGCTGACCGAGGCCGCCGCGATGAGCAAGCTGCTCGGAAAGCAGAAAAAGTGGGACGAGGGCGGATCGAACGCCCGACCTCAAGAATTGAGTATCTTCACTCTCGCGCTCTCCCAACTGAGCTATCATCCCTTGATCTGGTGGAGAATTTTACGTTGGGGTTTCTTCGGATGGTTGTCGGCGCGGATTTGCTTCCGTCCGTGGCACCGACAGCTCGCGAAGTGACCGGGAGGAGGATGTGGTTGAGGCTTCTGAGCGCTTGAACTGCCAGCAAAGCTGCCGTGCGCGGTGCAACGTTTGTCTGAAGTAAGCTAGTCTCTCCAGATGCAAGCTACCTTCTCTCCCCGGGCTGGCTGGGCCATAGCCTTCGGGCCAGCTGTCGCTCGCTCGCTGAAGGTTAACTGGGGTTAGCTACTGTCACAATCTGCAGCTGCCTGTTTCCTGGATTCAGCTTGTGCAAGGGCCGCCAGCTTACCGGAGTATCTTGGAGTATCGCAGTAGGTGTACGAGTGTGGGATGTCTCAGAGATATGCTGTGAAAGTGGGTCGCGGTGAACGCTGAGCTCCTGCCGTCGGGTAGACTTGAGAGCGGCGGTTCGCTTACACGACCGGGGCGAGCTGAGCTGGGCACTTTCGTAGCTGACCTCGGCGCGCTGCTGTCATCTCTGGCCTGTACAACCTGAATAGCTACCTTTCTCCAAACGCCCAGGAGGAGCGCAGATGCGGTCTGGAGTCAGCTATCATCGACGAAGCCGGAGCTACCTTGTTCTGTCCGTCAGCTACATATCCACACACACTAAGCTGGTACTAGGCTAGACTTACGGCGGAACTGTGGGCGGCTGTCTGCGTGGGCTGAAGTCAGCTGCAGGCGACTGCATGGCAGCTACCCACTCGCCTCGCCACCGTGCGTGGGCCAAGTTCGTGTTCAGGAGGCTGGGCAGACTGCGGTCAGTCAGCTATGCGTGTGATGACTTGCCAGCTCACCTTCACTGCGGCCAGTTCCGATGCTCGGAGATGGGACCTGGGGTGAGCTCCCGGCAACGGCAAAGAAGCTCACCGATCCCCAGGGCGTGCGGTGAGGTGGCCCAGCGACAAGCAAGCTCGCCTGCGCGCCAGAACTAGAGGCTCGCCTGCGGGCGTGTCTGTCGGCGTTGTCGAACGCCGAAAGTCCCCCGTGACGCGCAACCGAACTGGTGTCAGCTGTGTCCTGCGGAGCCACCCCAGCTTACTATGGCGCCCTTAAAGGTCCGCTCGGCCGAGAAGAACCAAGCCGTACCGGGTCCTGATGTCAGCTAAAGATCACCAAGCGCAGCTCACTCGTCTGAGAGACTGGGGCCGGCGTGCTTCAAGGGCAGATGCGACTGAGGTGAGCTAGCGAAAGAAGAGGGGAAGAAGCTCACCCATCCCCCCGCTTGACGGCCTACCGTCACGATTAGCCCATGCGGGCAAGGGCGGCTGGGTGGTCAGCTTCTCGCTAGATGCCGGGGAGCTCACAAAAGGACACCGACAGCCGGCGGTGGATGCGGGGTTGGCTGTGGGTCAGCTCTCAAGAAGTGCTTCGAATGAGCTTACCTGTCGCAGCACCGCAGTTCGTGGTCGGGGCTGCTTGGCAGCGAGAAGCTTGGAGCTATTCACGCACCGTGCTTGCCTTGCTGTGTCAGCGAGCATCGGTGCTGGTGGTTAGCTTGCAGGCGTGAACCGTAAGCTGTTCACGGCCGGGTTCGAAGTGCTCTGTCAGGACAGGTCCGCTACGGCTATTCTCTGAGCAGGCGATCAGAAGGAAGGGTAAGTCTCCGTGGGTGTCGCGAGAAAGTGAGGGTCAGTGAAGAGGGAGGACGTCCAGCCCCAAGCACCCTGCTTATGTATCCCACCGTCCCCGTCCCCCGTCCAGCATGGTCAGATGTGACTCTGCGAGAGGTGCACACAACTCCCTTGCGCCTAGTTCGCACGAATCTCGCACGAAGCCCGTACGAGGGACACACACCGCTGCCCACAGATCCCAACACACGGCCTCCGCAGCCTGCACACGCGTCGCGCTGCCTCGCACTGCCTGGGCGTCGTGGTCCGAGCCGTGTGCAAGCGCGATCACACCGTCGCAGCTTCGCCGTCGCACCCGCTTAGTGCTATGCAGAACCTGTCCAGGCCGTCTCGTGCTTGAAGACGGTGTGACAAGCCCACCGCTGCCGGCTGCCGGCCGGTGCGGAGGTGCGCCAGGTCAGCCCGATCGGCCTCCTGTGCTCTGGTGAGTCTGCCACCTCGGTTTCTCAAGTCACTCTTGCCACGCGGCGTAATGCTCAGTACGTGTCAGCTGCGTAGTCAGCTGGATCTGCAGCAGTGGCCCGGAGTAGTCAGCAGATGAGACGCACAGGTGTGGAGCGAAGGGGCGTCAGCTGAGCGCAATTCCGAATGCCCCCCTCACCTCCACACTCCTGCCCTGCGCCCGGCTCCGAATCCAGTCTGCACCCCCCAGATCTCCATCTAAGCGAGGCCGAGTTGTGCATGTTCGCTGCCGCCGGCCCTGCACCGCGGCTGCGACTTCCTGCGCCGAAACGGCGCCGAACACTGGCTTCACATCAGCCAGCGGCGAACGCTATCCTTATCTTCCCCGCACTCGCTGAGCTTGTCTGCAGATCACTCGGCGATGTCAGGCGGCTACTGTCCAAGTTAGTAACCTAGTTGTCATGCCGCGCCAGCTGAGCATCAAGTCATTCACATGAAGCGCATATGCAAAGAGAGCTATGAAAGAAAGGAAAAAGAAGACTTAGACTTTGTTAGTCGTACAACATTATCTGCTCGGAAAACCGTTTCCCTGGTAGACTATGTGCAGGGCGGCCCACCGGCGCACCCGAGTAAGGATCAAGACTTAAAGATTTCTAGGAGGGGCCGGCAACCCGGCCGCTGTTCGGGAAATGCACGGCTGGTTGGACAGGTGCGACACGGATTAAAGAAGGAGAGTGTTGGACAAGGAGGTTTAGAAAGGGCCCGAGTTGTTGTCGCACGTCCACGGCTTGCTCTCGCTCGTCGTCTTCTTCAGGTCGATGACGGCGCCGTACGTGCCCGCGCCGAGGAGGAAGAAGCCGAGGATGCAGAAGAGGATGTTGACAAAGTAGGCAAGCTTCTTGCGGAGGGTCAGCTCGCTAAACGAGCGGCCCTTCTTGTTCAGGTCCCACCACATGAACGTGTAGGGGATGATGCACACGATCGGGCAGAAGAGCGCGCCGACGAGGCCGATGATCGAGTCGAAGTTGGGGATGGCCGAGGCGATGATGTAGCCGACGACGACCGAGAAGAAGGTGCAGCCGAGCCAGGCGACCCAGTGGGTGACCGTGTTCGCGGCGAGGTGGCGCGAGCCCTTCATGACGCGCACAAAGATGGTCTTGCCGCACACGTGGGTGAAGATGGTGAGGGAGGCGAGGAGACCGGGGATCGAGATGCCGTAGCAGACCTTCTTCATAAGGAGACCGGCGGATCCAAGGGCAGGCGAGGCGACGTACTGGCCGCAGTAATAGTAGACGACGGAGCCGATGATGAGGTAGATGACCGAGAGCGCGAGGACCGAGGTGACCATCATGGACGCGTACTGGCGCGGGTCGCGCATCTCAGACACGATACCGAAGTACATCGGGGTGGCACCGTAGGAGAAGACAATGTTGTTGATGGCGGACATGGCGGCGGCGAACGTGGGCTTGGCAAAGATCTTGAGGTCCTTGTCCCAGTCCTCGGGCCACTGGGGCGCATCGGCCGGGCGGTCCTGGACGCCGGCGGCGATGGTGAGGGTGAGGATGGAGGCCATGATGAAGAAGATGCCGACCCAGCCGATCCACGAAATCTTTCCGAGGGTGCGGATCGAGCCGAGGAGGAAGCCGGCGATGGCAGAGACGACGACGAAGACAGCAGTGCATGCGCCGTGGCTGGAGACGGCGTTGAGCGCGGTGGACACACCGACACAGGCCGAGCCGAGAATGAAGATCATGACTGGGCTGGTCAGCGGTGCTCGTCTCGTGCGCTCGGTTGCGCGCATGGGTGCATGGAGGGCGGTGGCCTGCACGCCGGGGGCCGCGGCGGTCGCGCGGGCTTTGGTCGCGACCAATGGCCACCGTCCCACGTCACAAGCCAGGGACGGTGGTCGACTTTCGGGGCCGAGGATTAGGTGGCATCAGGGCGGGCGGGCGCGGATTTGCACAACGGCGCGCGCGGCTGGGTGGCTGATGGCGTGCGCGCAGGGTCCATGTGCCTCTCACATGTCCAATTTCAACCCATTTTTCCAAGCCAAGCCCAGCTCTCCACCGCAGCAGCCCACCCGCCCCCGCTTGTTCCCGCTGACCAACGCTCCAGTCGAGCGCAGGTGACCGACGCCACGACCGAGCGACCCAGTAGTCGCCGTTCGAGCGTGTTCGTTGCCACTGCCTCCATGCAGCCCATGCAATGCAATGCAAATGCAGGTGTACTCACAGACGAAGAAGATGAGGAAGAGGAACTCGCGCGCGATCCAGCCGCCCATGATGCCGCCGGCATCAGCGAGCGAGTGAACCGACGGGTAGTGCATCTTGAATGATCCAATGACCACTCCACAGTCTGCAGTTCGTCAGCCGACCATCCACCACAGCTAAGCGCCCAGTACTCACAGGCAATGATGGTCTGGACCACGATGATGCAGATAATACCCGGGACCATTCCCAGCCGGGCGAACACGGACGGGAGAGCGAGCACACCAAGACCAAGGTTGGCCTTAGTCATGAGGATCAGCGCGCCCCATTTTCCAACCTGGATCGCGTCAGCCCATGAACAAAACCAGCAGCCATTAAGTAACTCACAGCACGGTAGTTGGGTCCCGAGTGGTCGTCCATGTTTCCGAACACTCCATCGCTGATAACGGCCTGGCCGCCCTGGGCCTCCGCCTTGGAGATGTCGTGCGCGCCGTAGCCATAGTCGCCAGAGTCGGACACCGAGTGGTGCGCCGGCGCAATGTCGACCGCGACGTCGGGCTCTTTCCGGCTCTTCTCGAACAGCATGGTCGGCGGCGTGAGAAGGGGTTTGAACGAGTGGAAGGAGAGAAAAAGGAGAGGTCTATAATGTGTCTCCTGGCTGTCGGAAGAGAGAGACAGGTACGGGGAGATGTAAGGAGAATAGAGGAGAATGTGGGGAAGTGTTGGGACCGAGCCAAACGATGCTTTTAATGAGTCGGGCGCGCGTTGGGCGATATCGTCGTCTGACCGGCGTCTCGCCCCTCGATCCGAGTAGTGAATGTGCAGCTCCAGGGATAGTGGGGGGCCCAGAGAAAGGACACGAAGGGATGCAGAGTACGCAAAGCCCGCGCGGACTGCGTCGGGCGGCAGCGGCCAGCTGCAGATGCGCTGCCCAGTTCGTACGGTTGAACACCGGAGATAGGGTTGGAGCTCAGGGGCGGTAGAACGACCTGGGTCGTAATTTTTCCAGTATCTCAGGCCCGGACGGTGCCCGCTTCCAGCCGCCAATGCAGCTCGCCTGCGCGTCACACCTCCGTTCCGGCCATTCCTCAGGCCGAGCTAGTCGAGGAGCGCTCTAGATCTCTCCCTGCGAGCTGATCTCGGCGCTGATGCATGGGACTGGTCCCCCGCACCCCACTCAGGATCACCGCTCGATATCGACGGGTAAGCTTTCCCCAGAGCCCAATAGACACGTCCGACGCTCTCGTCTCCGTAGGGTCGAGTGCGAGGCCAAGGGGCTTAGAGGACGAGATGGACGGAGATGACATACGCATCCGTGCTGCCGCTTCGGTGTCGTCGCACCCGCAAGTGCCAATGAGACCAAGTTTTAGTCATCCGGATGCGCTTTGGCCAGCGCACGAGCAGCGTTTCGGGCGAACCCCTTGCGTGCATGCGTACGGGGAAGTGTACTGGAGGCCCGTCACGTCCGTCGGAGGTTGCCGTGGAGGGTGCATGCATGGTCGTATCGACTAGCGGCGTTCATCGAGTCTGGGAAAGCCTGTCGTCAGCAGTAGTGGGGCTCTGGGCTGGGAGTGAGAGCGTGAGTGGGGGGGCCGGGGTGGGGGACGCCGCAGCTGCGCGAATTCGGGTTTCGCCCGGAGCCTGTCTGCACGCCGAGATGTTGTGAGACGGGCTGCCAACACGTCGTAATGGTTGCCCACCTCGTCACCAGAGCGCGCAAGGCCTCACTGGTCCCCAAGAACATCATCTGGCGTCCGGGGTAGCGGAATGGCATGTACCTGAACCCCGGAGGCCTCCATGGGCACGATAAGAACAGCCGCAACGCGATGGTCCGACGTCGATCCCCCAGCCGGCCAAGCTCCGCCCGGAGCTCGTCAACTCGGCAACTTTGCGACCAGTCATCCTCTTCTGATCTTTATCTTGTCCCACGGGGCCCGGCGCGGACGATCTGCAGGGCCTGCGACGCTGTGCAAGCCGTGGAGAAGGCCGATGGATGCGAAAAGAAGGGAAAAGGAAGACCGAGGGCGGAGGTGGAGTGGTGGAGGACGAGCGAGAAGTGGTTCGGTGGCAGGTGGATGATGCCGGGTTCGTGCCGAGGGGTCAGCCAGGTTTTAGTTTTCAGGATAGCGGGGCTGGCTCGTGTGACTGGGTTGGAGAGTTCCCCGCTCCGAGCGAGAACGAGTCGCGATGCGTGAGGAGAGGCGTAGAGATGCTGGAGACGAGGAGGAAGGTGAGGACGAAGAAGGGGGGATCAGCCTGGCCGAGCGCAGCTTTTGTGTGATTGCCTGCCTGTGTCTTCGCTCGCGCCTTATCACGCTACTGTGCTTCGTTTGGAGTCGATCACTCGCTATCTCACCCGTCTCACCCGCTCGTCCCCAGCTTCGTCCTCCGCACGGTATAGCCTCACCAAGGTATGGCATCATCTCACCCGCGGTCAATCGCGACGCGTCCCCCACGCCCCCACCTCGGCTCCATTCACCAACCCCGATCTCTCTCACACGAGCTCCCGACACCATGCGCCAGCCTCATGGCTTGGCGCCGCATTAGCATGAACGTTCCTTTCTGCCCAGCTGCCCGCTCGTCCAGCACCGTGTCCATGGCCCCGGCACGCGGCACGGGCCGGCTACAGCGCGCGGCGGCCAATCGTCTTCTATCTCCAACTCCGGCTTCAAGTCGCGATATCGCCTTCCCTCTGACTCGTCCTTCTGTACACGGTGTGGAGGCTGAGACTCTTGGCACTTGTTTCCTCTGGGAACGCCGCTTGCAAGATCTGGAATAGCAGACGAGCATCCATGCCAACAGCCAGCCTCGAACGCCTCACTGCGCTTGGACTCGAGGTGGCGTCCTTGGTCATTCCTCAACAACGCCTTCCTTCCTCATTCCGACAGCCAGGATGCATGGTAAGCGCATTCTCGCTGCACCTGGGCGGTCCACCACCATTGTGCTGGAACTCGGGAGTTTCAGGACAGCGCAGAATGTCAAGCGGACGGTGAGACCATGAGGCGTCCAGCCGTGAATATACGCGAAGGGACGATTAAGCGGTAAGCGGGCGTCTTGCCCGCCCGCTTCTTATGGCTCCGGTCATGGTTCCTGAGCCAGACGAGCCGGACACCGGATATCTGCCTGGGACATCCTGGCCGGCCTGGCAAGGTGTGCGCTAAAGCGGCATGCGCGTCGCGTCGCAAATACCGCAACGCGCGTGCTCCACTAGGCTGCACGTGCCTTCATTTCCTGATGTCCATCTCCTTTGGACACGCCAGCAACCTCGGACGTCTCAGTGTGCTCAACTTTGCGTCCACAAAGTCACGACAAGGACGGCGTGCGGCGAGCGGGTGCCATTGTTCGGTCTCGATCCTTTGCCTCTGGATGAACCCACGGAGGACAGCAAGGTACGGCGGGCGACATGGGCGGGCCTCGGATCAGGAAAGCGGTCTGGGACAGTCGTAAGGTTGTAAGGGATGCGGCATCGAGTGGGTGCGGGGCCCGTGCTTGGGCTCGTGGGTTGGGCCAACCCGCGGTCCGAGCCCATTCACGACCTGGACATGTTTCGACACCATCACCAGGGCCGTCTGCACTGTCCTGAGGAGACCCCACCACCCACTGCGACACTCGCCACAGTCATGAGTACGCGACCTATTTACGACGACGCTCCTCCGGACTCCGGCTCCCGACCCATGCTCTGTGCACCTGCACGCACGCACACCTGCGAGGTACCGATGAGGCACCGACGGGCCATGACCATTGCTCCTCCTGGCGCGTGCCCAATCTGCGTCCACTCCAGAACTCACGACGTTTATGTTGCGGGTCCCACAGCGGCGAGGCGATCGAGCAGTCAGAGCAGCCATGCCGAGAGAAGCACCTTACCAAGCCGCGTCCCACTCCAGCCGCCCTTCGCAGCCCTCGCAGCACACGCAGGCCAGCACGTCTCCCGGCGGCAGCGAGTGCCCCGTGGCCAGCGGCATCGAGCAGTGGATCAGTGGAACGGGCTAGGGATCCAAAGCGAAGCTAAGATGCTAGGATCAGTCCGATCCTTTTGATCTCCCTGCCCGCCCGACCGCGCCGACCGCACCGCGTGCCGCGTGCCCTGTCATCGCCCAGCCCTTCACGCCTTCACCCGTTCGAGTGCAAGCGCGCTACCCACTAGCGCGACTAGTTCTTCTTATCGTCCCCGCACTCGTTGAACCACATTTACATCGACGTCTTCCTCGCTCACGTCCTCTCCATCTCTTCACAACTCACCTCACTCACCTTGCTCTGATCCAATCTGTCCTGTCCATCCTCTTCGCTGCTCTACCCTGCACATCTCATCTCTCACATTATCGATCAATCGATCGATTCGATTCCGACCCGACCCTTGACCCTCGGCCTCTCAGGCCCTCCAAGCACCCTACACTCGTTTCCCATCCCTCGTCACTATATCCCGTTCGAACCACCACCCATGTCCGCCACCACAACAATGCCTACCAAGGTCCACGCCAAAGTCAAGGTGTCGACGGCGGCAGGCCCATACCCCGGCAAGCTTCCTGTCCGCACCCGCACGCCGGAGCCCGCACCCCGCCCTCGCTCAGTCGTCCGAGACATTCTGAGCAAGCCGGAGCGCGAGCCGAAGACTGCGGAGCTGTATCCCGGTCCCAAGCCTCCGCAGCGCACTCGCGATCCAGTGCCCCCGTCCAAGTTGAACCCTAAGAAGGTCACCAAGAGTCAGACGGAGCCGGACATGAAGAAGCTGTATCCCGGCCCCAAGCTCCCGGAGCGCACTCGTCCCCCCGAGCCTCCTAGCAAGCGCAGAGGCTCTGTCAAGAGCGAGAAGCAGCCCAGCACTCGTGACATGTACCCCGGCCCCAAGCTTCCGGAGCGCACGCGCGACCCGGTGCCTCCCCCCGCCCCCATGCGCGGCAGCAGTGTCAAGAAAGTTATGAGCATTCTTGGCAGTGAGTCTGGCCGATCGCGGCGGTACTAAGCCTGAAGCAGGATCGTCGCGCAATTCGTCTACGACGAGCGTGTCCACCAAGCAAGGCAAGCCCCGCACCCGTCATGCCAGCGATGTCTGGGACGACAAAGGTATGTTGAGCTGCCTGTCGGCTCGCCAGCTTTCGTAGGCATAGGCGCCTCTGATGCAACCGCTGCTCTCTAGCGCTTCCAGCGCCTCCGCACCGCGCACCATGCACCTGACCTGATCGAGTGACCTGGATGAACAATGCTGACTGCCATAGGCTCTGGCGCTGGGTCGGGCCTCCGCCCGCGACGGCGCGTCAGCTGGTACAGCTTCCGCGCGAGTCCCTCGTCGAACAGCCTGTGCGACCTGAGCGTGTGCGATATGGCGTGCGGTGCGCGGCACGAGGGGCAGGCGCCATCTCTTCCTTCGCTGCCCTCGCTGCGCTCCGGCCACACGTCCCACACGACAAACGGATATGCATACGCCAAGCCGGAAATGCAAGACCGCCAAGTCATGACGGACGCATACCTCCTGACGCCGATAGAGTCTGGTGGTCTGAGTGGGCTTGGGCTCGATCTGTTCGTGCACGAGCGCGAGCAGGGGCACGAGGTGCAGTCGACTAGTGTGGCTGCGCTGGGGGTGCAGAACGTTGCTGGGGCGCTGAGCCACCTCAGCTTGTCGGCCGTGCGGGCGCCGAGCCTGAAGAGCGTCCCGGAGGCGAGCACGGCGAGCCCGGTCAGCTCAGTGTCACCGCTGCCGGCGCGGCGCTCGTCGCTGATCGCGCCTCTGTCGCCGATGCTGACACCGAAGGCGGCCGAGGATATTACCGTTACGCTGTGGACGCGGGACGGCGCGGCATCGCCGGCATCGGTGCCGTGCGAGACGGATTCGGAGAGCGAGGACGAGGAGCCGGCTGTGACAATCTTCCCCCGCGGCTCGTCTCGCCTGTCGCGCACACCGTCGGTGGTGATCAGCGAGCACAACTACGACTTTGCGCCTGCGCGGGAGCCGTCTGTGTCTGCGCGGAGCCGCTTCTCGACGGCCAGCGGCTACTCGACGGCCATGTCGGGCTACAGCACGGCGTACGAGGACCTGCCATCCCCGGCGAGCGCAGGCAGCGGCGGGTATGGGAACTACAACCTTTTCGGCGCTGTCCCCGTCACGACGAGCTACAACCAGTTTGCGGGTCCGCCACGCACGGCCGCGCACTACACGGCGGCGGGGCGCCAGCGCCCGAACTCGTGGCACGTGTCCTCGTCCTCGTCGCCGTCGCCCGTGTTCCCAGCCGCGCAGCTCGCCCCCGCCCCCGCCTTGCCGGAGCGCGACGCCAAGTTCCTGCAGCCGCCCGACATGCACTTTGTCGACGACGTGCAGCCCGTCGGCCCCCGGCCGAGCGTCGAGCTCGACATCAAGCCGGGCTTCCGCGTCGAGTTCGACGAGGCGCGCAGGGGCCGTCCCTTCTAGTGTCCCGCGGGGCTACACCGTTTCCTGGCAAGACACTGCACCGCACACCGTATAATGACTCTTCGTCGCTTTTTTGGGACCTTTCTGCTCTTATATCTCGCCACTCCGTGCCCATAATGCAGGCCAACAGGCTTGGCCGTACCGATGCATACATCGTATTAGTTTCATTCGCGTCGTCATGTCGTAGCGTTGTCGTCATCTCTTGCGGTGCTGACTGGGGCGATGGAGGTCAGCTCTAAGCTCCCCCGGGGTGGGAGAGCTGGCCCTGCCCAGCGCCCTCTGCGCCTGCGCCTGCGCCCTCGCCCTCTCGGTCGCTTCCCCAGGCGTCGGCCTCCTTGCTCTTCCTCCTCCAGCGCCCGCCGCCCGTCGGCCTCGGCTCATTCAGGCAGTCGTTGAAGCACAGCGCGATGGCCGCCATGAGCGCCCAGTCGGCGCCAGGCGCGACCGTCAGCGTGTAGTCGTGCCCGTTCAAAATCATGTCGGTGGGCGAAAGGATGTCGCGCTTGATCTCGGCGAGGGTCTCGGTCTCCTCGTCGGGCGCGGTGGCGGGGCGCGTAATGCTCGCGGCGGAGGAGACGGCGTTGCCGCGCAGGTGCAGCTCGATGGGGGCTTCGGAGGGCGAGGTGGGCGCGACGTGGATCGCGAACTGGGTGCGGACTGGGAGGGTTAGCTGTCGTATGCGGCTCTTGCACAGCTCATGGACAAGGAAGACTGACACGACATCAGCTTGGACTTGACGCTGAAGCGCTCGCCGCGCGCGTCGTGCCCGCTAAACGTCTTGGGCACGATGCTCGTCGTCTTGATGCGGAACACCTCGCCGCCCGGCCCGCTCACGGCCTTCTCGTCGTAGAGCTTGAGCGCGGCGCCGCGCGAGCGCAGCACGGGGCTGCCGCCGAGCGAGATCTCGTAGTCTGCCTGGATGTCAGCTCTGCTTGCTCCCAGCGGGTCAGCTAGTCCCCAGCTATCCCTGACGCCCGCACTCACCCCGCTGACGCCAAACGACTGCTTCAGCTGCAGCACGACCTGCTGATCGCGCACGTACGCCGCGTCGCCGACGCGCCGCACCGGCGGGAGCGGCACGCGCTCGTAGTCCTTCTTGTGTCCCATGGTGTTGGTCGTGTGTGCAGTGGCAAAACTGGCCGCATAGAAGAGCGCAGTTGGACGTGTCTTAAGAGCTAAGTCGACGGCTCCGGACGCATGCCGCGCCAAGAACACAGGTCGGGTGCGTCGGCTCGTGCGCTTATCGCGGCAACGGGCGGCAACGGCTAGGCACTCGGTCTTCTTCTTGCGGTGCAGCCTCGCACCGCGTTTCTTGGCGCGCTGCACCAGGGGCTCGCGCATGCAGCTCTCGGGCAGAAAGAGACAAGACAATGCATATCCCGCTACACTATGATGAGGCCGGGGGAGCTGGCGGCGCAGCAGGCCCCGCCTCCACCTCCACCGCACCCTCGCCCTCCACCGCGTCCGCCTTCGGAGCCACCTTCCTCCTCGGCGTCAGCGCCCACAGGCCCGTGAAGCCCGCGATCATGCCGACGGCGACGGGCTGGATGGCCCAGATGCCGTACCTGTCCGAGATGCCGCCCATGATGAATGGGCCGAGTGCTGCGCCCGCACCTCCGACACTGCCCATTAATCCCATGACACCACCGCGAAGCTCATCATCCCATGTTTCGCTGATGACGAGGAGACCTGTTTGTCAGCATCCTTTCCAGAGATCCTTTCCAGAATATAACTCACAAACCGGGTAGATGGGGCCTAATACGAACCCGACTCCGGCATAGCAGATGGCGTTGCCGACGACCGAGTCGACGAACCAGATGACGAACTCGAGTCCGAGGGCGATGGTGCTGTAAGCGAAGATGGCGGTCTGCGGGCCGAGTTTGTGTGTCACGGGGATCAGCAGCACGCGGCCCACCGTCATCGCGCCCCAGAAGCCTGTCACGGCGTAGCCCGCCGCGGCGCTCGCGCCACGCTCCCGGATCAGGAACGTCGTCAGCCACGACGACGTGCCCACCTCGACGGCGATGTACAGGAACGACCACGCCATGAGCACGTAAATTGCCGGCCGCGCTAGGATGCGCTTCAGTTTGGCGCCCGACGAGTTCTCCAGCACCGCCGCCTCGCCCAGCGCACCGACCGTCGCGTCGGCAGGCGCGACCGCGCCGTCGGCGATCGCGGGCGGCGTCGGCGCGCGCTCCTTCTCCCCCACTTGCACGCCCGCCTCGTGCTTCGGTTCCACGCCGGCGGGCGAACCCTCCGGCGCAAGCGCGCCCGTGCCCACGATCTGCTCCTCGGTCATGCCGCGGAAGGCGACGAGCAGGATCGCCATCGCGATGAGCGCGACGCCCATCGCGACGAGGAAGTACAGGTAGCTGCGGTGTGGGAGGTGCTGCGCGAACGCGGTCGAGAGGAAGGGCGCGATGGTCGCGCCGCCGCTGAAGGCCGCCTGCACGAAGCTCATGAGCACGGCGGGGTTGGGCAGGCGCGTGGTGAGGTTGTTGACCTGCGCGTCCTGGATGCTGAGCCCGAAGCCGTTGAAGAAGAACGCGGTGAGGAAGACGCCGAACGGCGCGCCCGTCCCCGCCAGCAGGAAGCAGATGGCCGTGCTCAGCGCGCCGATCGGCGTCACGAGCCCGAACCCGATCCGGTCCGTCAGCCACATGTTGAGCAGCGCGCCGCACATGCTCCCCGCAAATGACGTCGTGTAGATCAGCGACACTGCCGTCAGCGCTATACAGGCCCCGGCACGCACTGACGAGGTAGCTGATCTGCGCGCGTCAGTCTTGGCATTCTATATTTGACAGGGCAGCTGGTAGCCTCCCAGCGACACCGCACTCACCCCGTAGTATTCCTGCAGCGTCGGGAAGAGTGGACCAACACTGCCGTCGTTCCACCCGCAGAGCACCATCGACACGCACATTGCGACACTGCTGTCAGCTAGCTTGTTGGGGGAGGGGCCCGCCCACCCACCTGATGGCAATCTTGCGCCGGTGCGAGAGCGGGGGCAGGCGCCGCCGCAGCCGCGCAAAGACGTAGTGGTGGTGGCCGGTGTACTCGCCCGGCGGCTGGGCGAGCTCCGGCTCGAGCTGGGGGTTCTTCTCGTCGAGTGTCGGCGGCTCAGCGGGGGCCAGCGCGGGGCCATCCAGCTTCTCGTCCTCCACCTCGGCCACCTCCGGGACTGCCTTGGCCTCTGTTGCCTCCGTGTTTGGTCTCGGTTCAGCCAGCGCCGCCATTGTAGTCTTCGTCGCTGGGTCGTAGTCCGTCGCCACCGGGACTATGCAGCCATGGTATGTGCGGAAAGAGACGGGCGGGCCAAAGCATGTCGCTCAAGGCGTCACACACCCATGCGCGGCGCGGTGGTGCGGACCGGCGCCGGTGCAAGGTCGGACCTGGTCCGAGGTCTGCGGCTATTCTCCCGAGGTATATCCCCCCGCTGCCCCGGGGCCTGCACTCTGCTGCATGGGGCATGGAGCGATGCCCCGTCGCGTTTCGCCACCTGCAATCAGATCTGCCGTGTCTGCGTCTCGTGACGCTCGAAACGAGTACCGTTGCTAGCGGTTCGTGGTGAGTGGGCGTGGTTATCGCTGCTGGCGGGTGCTGGAAATCAGCCGAGAAATGCGCCGAGGTCATCAGTGCGATCTGACCTAGGGCGAGGCTGAGGGCCAGCATGCCTAACCAGGCCTGCTCCTACCCGAGCACGGATGTGCCGAGACAAGTCTGCTGCTTTACACGCACTCGGAACAGAGAACAATAGCGGTCGGAGCGAAACATGGTTGCGGCGCGCTCAGGCTTACCTACGCCCGGCGCTTTGGCCCCCTCCCAGCAAGCAAGCAACAGGCCAACCGACGTTCAGCACTGCTGCTTAACCTGGATGGGCAGCATATTGAATGCTGAACCCACTCTCATAGCGTCCTCGTTACCCTTCGCCCACCCACAGCTGGCCGCTGCCAGCGGCCAGGCCAGGCCCTCATGGCTCATGGAGCGATTCCAGTGGAGGCAAGGAATGCACCCTTAACAGGCCAAGACGGCCTCTGCGACTGCGCCAGCGGATTCGTCGGATGCTAACTTTGGGATATGTGCGTTCTCTCCGAGGATTGCGGAAGCCGTCCTGCAGTGTGCTAACGGCCACCCGGGATCCGAGTAGATAAGTAGATAACAGAGGCATGGTGCGAGGTTGCGGCGGATTAGTGATGGTGATCTGCATGCGTCGAGACGAGAAGGCGGTTGCGCACCCGTGTGAAAGTGTGAGGCAGGCAGGGATCAGCCTTAGGGGCAGCTGGGGGTCTCGTCATCCCCAGGCCGAGGATATAGTTTATCCAGAAATCCAGAAGGAACGAGGCTCCGTGGCCTCGGGTGCGGGCCGGTGATCGACCTTGCGACCCCGTCGCCGAAATTAAGCTCGGCAATGTCGCGTACTGCGAGACGCTGGCTGGCGCAGCGGGGTGCGGAGTCGCTCGGCGCCGGGCGGGGGCGGCGCCGAGCGCAGGCCGGCCGGTGGCTGGGGGCTGCGCGCGGCTGTACGGGAGCAAAGTGCGGTGGTTGACACGACTTAGCCGCGCATCCAATCTGCTGCATCTCTGGCTCTCATGACTGCCGCGTACCTGGCCTGGCGCGTGGACTGGGACTGATATCGTCTGGCGACTATCGCTGCGCTAAATCGTCAAGCTCTGCGCGCTGCACGCCTCCGTCCTCCACCGCCGCCACCCCCTCGCGGCCCTCTCGCGCATCCTCTCGCTAACACCATCAAGCACAAACTCCAACTTGACTTCGCTTCATCCATCAGCGCAGCGCACTGCCTGACACCTCGCTCAATTCGGCCATCCCATACGTCGGACCCATTCAGCTGCTCAGTTCGGACTTCCCCTTACTCTTGTCTCACTTGACCCTGCTGCTCCTTCCCTTGGCCTTGGGAACACACCGTCAACTCCAACTTCCACGCCGTCGACACTACTCATGATCCATTAAACGGTGAGCTGCATTTGTGTGTTCGCCCTCGGCTGACAAGATCCCAGTCAATGCCGCGCGCGCCGAGCAACGGGCGTTCTCCAGAGAAGGCCCCGTACCGCCGCCGGTCCTCCGCCAGGCGGGCTAGTGCGAGTGCGGACCCGCGGGCGCCCACCGATTCGAGCGACGATGAAATCTACCTGCGCAAGCGCACACGGCGGCAGATCCTGTCGCCCGACACGACATCGAGCTCGGGCCAGTCCACGCCGAAGACGACTCCGCAGACGACCCCGCAGAAGCCGATAGCGAACGGAGTCGCGACCGCCAACGGTGTCTCGCCGGCGAGGCGGAACGGTCTTGACGGCGCACCATCAGCGTCAACACAGGGAAGCGAGAGCAGCCCCGCCCGAATAGCGACGCCCGCAACGCCGGCGAAAGGCAACCGCCCGTCACTGCGTACGCTCGCCGACCTCGGACTAGCGGACCGTGACGCTCCGCCGTGCCCGAACTACTCGGGGTACTCGACACTGTGTCTGAAGGACGGGCAGATCGAGTGGGAGAAGGCGTACAGCCTGTCGCCGCAGCACCGGCCGGTCATCGAGCGCATGGTGTCGTGGTTCAACAGCGAGGACATGACGCGCGACGGGATCAGTCAAGTGATGCGCAATGTGAGTTTGGAGTTCAGCTGGAATGTCCATGTACCGTTTGCAAGCTGACGCGCCAGGATCCAGATTACCGGGAGCTGTTCCGCAAGTACCGCGGGCTGCTGGGCGTCCGCATAGGCCTGCTGCGGCAGGAGTTTCTGCCCGATGCCGAGGGATACGAGATCGTGCATGTGGGCCCTGCGAGCAACGGAGCCATGGCGACGAACGGGCCCGGCTCGAGCTCGTCCGCACCGGCGGTGGCCCAGGCCGGTCTCAGGAACGGGAGCCAGGGCGGTAACGCTATCCTCATCGCGTCTACGTGAGCGTGAAGCATGAGCATAAGTCCACTCCCTCATGAGGTGATGGGGAGTAGAGGCGGGTGAGGAGGAGGGGAGGAGGGGAGGACCGGACCGTACGGCAGCCGGAGGAGACGGCGGCAGCTGATTGAGTGACGAAATTCATCGCAACGACCACCCAACCAATTCCATACATTAGGACCAGACACATCACCGACCGTATAATGTCGCTAGACTGTAGCATTGCATTGTGCATGTAAGCATTGCCTCCTGTAACGAGCGAGCGCGAGCGCTGGTGCTCCGCGCGCCCTGGCCGGGCATCTGGGCAGGCGACCCGACCGCTGCGGATGGGTACCTGCAGCTGGGAGCCAGGTACGGAGGAGCATGCGGCGGCCAGTGGTGAGTGGGTGATCGCGCCACTCGCCACCGACGGACCCTGTGATCCTGCGCGCTCTCATGCTCAGGCTCAATGTCCTGGAATCCCGGCGAGCTTGAGGCCGCGAGGCCCGCGAGGCCCGCGAGGCCCGCGAGGGCCAGGGCGGGCGAGCGCGCATGCAGCTGGGCTCAGGCTGAGCGCTAAGGTCCATGGCCCAACCATCAGCGCCTGCACCTGCGTATCTGCGTACCTGCGAGTGCACGGGCTGCACGGGCGTTTGCATCCTGTCGCCCTCGCCAGCTCGCCAGCCTCGCCCTCGACTCGCGACTCCGTCACTGCGAGATACATTGCATGTGTCTTCCTTGGCTGGCGCCGTCTCTCCCTGTCTCTGTTTCAGTCTCCGCATCTTCGTCCGCCGCCCTCGTCTTCGTCTTTGCTCTCTCTTACTTCCTCTTCAGAACTCAACTCTTCCACTCTTCACGAACCATGTGAGTCTGCGCCCCGCGTCGGCTACTGGCTGGGATCACGAGAGATAGCCAGCGATGCGCCGCACGCTGCGCCCCGCTGTGCGATCGCCAGAACGCCCAACGCCTTCCCCGTGTGGACCAGAGACTGATCTGCAGGCCCAGCGACGACAAGAGGGAGCAGCAGGGAGTAAGTCGTCGCCATCCCCTTCCCCTCTGTTGCCCTACCCCTCTCCGTTTCCCGTCCCCTCCCGTTCTTACCCGTCCTCTCCCTCGCCCCACCCCCGACCCAAGCTCCCGCTGACACCCAGGCCTGGCGGCCCGGCCTCGCCGAGACGCTCACGACCGACTTTGTGTCCAAGTACAAGCAGCTGCAGGCCGAGCTCGAGGAGCTGCGCGACGCCAAGGAGCAGGCCGACAAGTACCAGAAGCTGTACGAGGAGTCGCAGGCCGAGATCAAGGAGCTCCTCGGCGAAATGTAGCGTAGCGCGTCCCCCGAGCGACTTGTTGATCCGCTAGGCTGTACGAGGAGAGCATGTTCGACCTCAAGATCCGCAAGTAGTGCGTCAGAACTCGCCGAGACGGTCGAGCGCGACGGGCGCGTCGACAGAATCGGGCGAGCTCACCACCCCGCACCGCGCCTGAGCGCACACGAACACCCCCACGCCGCCGCCCGTCACCATCCGATCAACACCGCGCGCCCCTTGCCCCACGAACCCACGCGCTGACCTCATCAACACCCCTCCACCTCCACCAATTCATATCCCTCCCCCAATCACAACACGGCAACGACTCGACGACTCGGCAGCTCAAGTGTGCATAGACCCCGGTAGAATTGAGCATAAGCATCTCTAGTACACCTGCACGGCGCGGTTGTGGGCCGGGGTGCTGTGCTGGGAGCGCCCCTCTCCGGTTGCTGACTGGGCTTTGGCCGACTGAGCATTCCCCCACACTGCCAACGCTGACGGGCTGCGAGACCGCCCACAAGTTGGTCTGGTACTTCTGATCACATTCTGACTTCTGACTATGCGTTCTACAGTTGGCTTCTATCCTATTGTTGTTGCTCGTTGTTGTTCATGCTGCTGGCGTCGATGTGTGGTGTTTTCGTGGATTCGGTCATTCGCGATTTGGTAAAGCAGGAGAACGTCGGCATGGCTAGCTAGCGGGCTAGCTCACTGACCGTACCGGTTCTCCTGCTCGTTGAGGTGCGGGGGGTGGAGCTTGGTGTCGATCTTGACAGCCATCTCGGAGAACTGTTTGAAGTCCATCTTCCAGTCCCAGTCGCTCGCCATCATGCTGTCCTTGACGTCGTCGGCGAGGCCGCGGTAGAACCACTTGTTCTTCTTTGTGTTGTCGTCGAGCTTGGCCTTTTCGGCGTACACGTTGAAGCTGGAAGTCAGCTGTACTTCCCGAGTGGTGGAAGCTGGCAGTGGCAGTGCGACTGAGTGAGGACCGGAGGAGAGTGGGGGACGAAAGTGGGCACTCACCGGGCAAGGTATCCCTTGGCGCTGCCGTGCTGCTTGAGCTTCTTGAGCTGGTTGAACGCCGTCTGGCTCTCGTCGGGGTTGCCGAAGCGCTCGCAGAACTCCTTGACGAACTGGTCCCAGGTGCCCTGCGTCGCTTCGGGGTGGGCGAGGACCCACTTCATGGCGGGTCCACGGAGGTTGGACGTGGCGTATGTGATCTGCTGTCAGCTCTCGGCGCATCCCAGCTGATGTGTTGCGATCCCGGATTGATGTGGGAGGGGGGTTACATACCTTGGCATGGTCGCTGGAGAAGACGTCGGGCTGGGCCTTGAACTCCTCGTCGAGCTGGGCGAGGAAGGTGCCGACCTGGGAGCGCATGCCGCGGAAGGGCTCGGGGGCCGAGTCGAAGTCTGCGTTGCTGGCGGACATGGTGCTGGTATCGATGCGTGGGTGCGTGTGGGTGTGGATGCGTTGGTGGTCGACTCGGACGACCAGCCAGCAGCTTAAGTACCCGGTGCTTAGGCGCGCGAGCATGACGCCGGGAAGCCCGCGCATGTGGTGGCCAGCACGCAGCGCACGCAGCACGCAGGCTGGCGCAAGCAATCGAACATACCGACGTCACTTGATCAAGTGACCTTGCGGGCAGACCCGAGTGGGGGCTCCGCATGCCCTGGATCGGCGCGCCACGTGCATAGTGTCACGTGCGGCCAATCGCCGTCCAGTATGCCGACCCCAGCGCGATTCCCGTCGACTCGAGCGATATCCTCCCCCCACCAGCGCCAGCCACCGGCCACCGGGTGCGGGCCGGGTCGAGCCGAGCCGAAGCTTCGACTGTGACAGCGAGCGCCGCCGCACACCGCATCATCGAGCAAGGAGAGTGCTGGAACACACAAGGATCGACGAAGAAGCTCTCAGTCGACGTGGAAGTAGAACGAAGACTGACGGGCACTGAAACGCCAGCGAACCTGCGCCCTGATACGCCCAACCTCACAAACACAAGCAAAAGGGTTCTTGCTGGTCGTATCCAAGGCGGCCGAGACGACCAGCAAGAACCCTTTTGCTTGTGTTTATGATGTTTGCGTTGCTTGACCGACTGTCAGGTGCGAGACACGCATCTCGGTCTCAGCATTCCGCGGCATTCATCATCCACCCCGCGTATCGCGGCCTGCTGACTGTCTCCACCCCTCACATGCTCATGCCACTAGGTGCAGCTAAGAGCAGCTAAGCCGGCCGAGCTACACACAGCTAGGCATTAAGAGCAGCGGCGGCGGCAGTACGCCCGGGACCTCCGCCGGGCCGCCAAGAGATGCAGCCCGATAGCGGCACGGCAGCGGCGCGGCAAGGCGCGCAAGCCTGGCGACAGCGGGCAGCTGACAATGGCAAGTCGCACGGTCCGCCTTCTGTCCGGCTACATCGGGCGGTCCGGTCCTCTCGGAGCTAGTGTTGAGCGACGCAGCAGCGTGCATACTCCCCGCGGGCCGCGGGGCCGACGCTTTGCGACTGATCTCTAATCTCTACAGAACCGCAACTACAACATCCACGACAGCGACAATGAAGATCGCCCTCCTCCTCCCGTGCGCCCTCGCCGCCCCGCTCCGGCCGTGGTCCACACCAGCGGACGCCGCGCCGTCGCCGCGCTACCCCGGTGAGGTGTTCCCGGAGGCGGTGCCGAGCTGCCCCTCCTTCGATGCCGTGCGCGCGTCGCTCGCCGAGGTCGACCGGCACCTCGACGGCGCAGGCGTGCTCTACAAGCGGGCGTTTGCGCTGGCGCACCACGACGCGGGGCTCCGGGACGTCCTGAGGCGGACGAGGGCGGCGAAGCGGGCGCTGCGGGCGAGTCTGGACAGGATTGAGGACGCGGAGCGGAGGCTGCTGGAGCTTGAGACCGAGGAGGACGGCGGGCGGAGGGAATAAGCGTGGTTGGCAAGACGGTAGGGGAATCGGAGTCGGTCTCGGCGGTCACACTGGAGGGATAAGACCTGGCCGGCGCCCGGGTTAGGGCTGAGCCGCTGGCCTCAGCTGCAGCCCGCTTGCGCCCAACAGCGACTTGGGCGGGCTTGGACGCCTGGCTGGCTCATCACCCTCGAGAGGCGGTGTTCCGTGTTCCTTCGAGTTCGCCCCGGCCGTTCGACGTGGTCGAAACCCTCGACTCATACAACGCAATCGATGTATCTCATCCCCACAAGCTCCCTCAGCGCCCACAAGCAGCTCATGTGTGCGTTGCGGCGCGCTCGCCCCCGCCGCGCCGGCGTCGGCACCCGGCCGCCAGAGCCACTCTCGTCCAAGGCCGCTTAGCTCAGCTGGTTAGAGCATCGTACTAATAATCTGTCGATTACTAGTCCATGCGGAGGTCGGCAGTTCGATCCTGTCAGTGGTCAAGGCGCGTTGCAGAGCAGCGCGTTCGTCTTTTGCTGCTTCGAGGAGGGGTGGACGAATGAAGAGTGGTCGAGAAAGGTGTGGACAGTGTGGTGGTCGACTCAGGGTGGAGGGACGAGGGCCAATCGCTGGTGGCGGGGCAGGGGCACGGATGTGGTGTGCTGGCGGTGGAGCTGCTTGGCGTAATGCGTGCCCATGCAGGATGAGGCGCTTGCCGCATGTCGATGGCTTGCGGTCGAGGAGTGCTGGCCATGAAGTGTTGCTGGTGAGAAGTGCCACTTGATTGTGCGATCCGTCGTGTCGGGTGGAGGTCGATCGACAAACCTGTTGTGCGTCCGCATGTCCTGTGTACCGTAGGCTGTCGGGTATACGAGGCTCGGTGCCGAACAGTAGCACGGTCGAAACCGAGGGCGCGGGAGAATGACTGTCTCAGCAAAGCGAAGTGAGAACGGTCGCCCACTTCCGGCGCAGGGAGCGGAAGGGGGCAAGTGCGAGCACGGCTCTGAGGGTTCGTAGCAATCATCATGCACAACCGTATAGGACGCAGAGGGGTGGACATCTCTCGTCAACGATGCAGGAGAGGGGTGGACATCTCTCGGAGGGCAAGACGAGAGGGGTGGGCATCTCTCAAAGGACAGGACAAGAGAGGTGGACGTCTCGCGTCAGCGGCAGAGTGAGAGGGGAGGGCATCTCTCCTGGGGACAAGAGAGGGGTGGGCATCTCTCCGGAGGTCAGGACGAGAGGGATGGGCATCTCTCGGTGGCGTGGTCAAGAGAGGGGTGGACATCTCTCACAAGAAGAGGGCGAGAGGGAGGGACGTCTCTCTGGAGGGCAGGGCGAGAGGGATGGGCATCTCTCTGGAGTGCAGGACGAGAGGGATGGGCATCTCTCTGGAGTGCAGGACGAGAGGGATGCGCATCTCTCGTCGATGACAGGTGAGAGGGAGGGGCATCTCTCACCAGTGCCATCGGGCGAACTGTATCAACGGATGAGCAGGATCCGGATGAGTTCAGGGTTGGGAGCCAACCGAGGAGGGAGCGGGCCTCCGGAAGAACGAAGAGGGCTGGCCTCTGTTCGCGTGTTCGGGGCTGATCTCAGGCAGTGTTGCCATCATCGACCAGTCCGCAGGAGGGAGCGGGCCTCCTTGGCCTCGAGCGAGAGAAGGATCGGGCTTCTTCGCCGTCAACAGCGGTGAGTGTGGCCATCGGTCTGAGCTTCGAGTCGGTGGACCGTAGAACGAGATCAGACTGATGCAACTCACGAAGGAGCGGGGCTCCGGGACAAGAGGGCTAGCCTCTGTGGAGTTCGGGGCTGGTCTAGGTCTGGCCATCATCAACCAACCCGCAGGAGGGAGCGGGCCGCCTTTGTCTCCGGCGGGGAGGAATGGGCCCTCCTTGCCATCAACGGTAGTGAGTGGACAGACAGCGCGTGCCCGAACCGGTGAACCGTAGGACGTGATCGATGTCTGAGCCACTCACGAGAGCTCAACGAGCGGGAGGGTCGCGCCGAGAGAACCAGCGTAGGCTTCAAGCGATTACGCCTAGGTCATCAGAGAGCGTGGAGCGACTCACCGTCGCCAAAGGTCAATCCAGTAGCGATGGGGCGGAGGGCCGATCCGCATGTCGACTGCAGAGCGTCCGCCTGACGTTGGTGGGCTTCGTTGTTGGGACGGAGAACAGAATGCGAACGCAAGCGATTGTTTTGAGCGGTGAAGCCGAAGTTGTAAGGTGACGTGGAGCGAAGCATGGTCCCCAACAGAAGCGCTCAGAAGCAATGAAAGTGGCGTGTTGGAGTGAGACAGAGGTGCGCCTGCAGCTTGGGACGGAGGGGCTTGCAGCGACGGCAAGAGGCCTTCCATCTTGCAAGAACAAGGACGCTTGGACGTATGCATGCTTTGTAGGATCTGGGGTAAGAGAGTTCGGCTAGGTCAGTAGGTCAGTCCGCACATCGTGCTCTGGACTATGGAGGTGGTTGCAGTGCGCAGCGGCTCTGCCTGTGCCAACGCGAGGGCGGCCGAGCACGGCCTGGGGGTATAATCATGTACTCCTCAAGCGGGGCGCTAGCGGGGACGTACGGAAGCGACCGTCGTCTTCCCGCTACACTTGGAGTTCAGACAAACAAAGGATGACTTGAGTGATGAACGATGTTAAGATGCGAAGTCGCTGGGGGTGCGCACTCCGTTGGAAGTGGTGTTCGGGGAAAATATCGGGGGAGTGCCCAAAATGGCTCGGGGCGTCGCTTAGCTCCGCCTATCACTCCACCAGGGGTCGTGGTCGGATGTTGCCCGGCGACACCAGCGCTGCGCCCCGTCAATCAGAGGGGCGCTGCTCCAGCTGGGGACGAACGTGCATGCGCCCTCCTTTGAGCTCTCCACTCACATCAGCGCTCCTCTGCATCCCACCCCGCCATCCTTCAGAACGTTTGTTCGGCCCGTCCGACCCGCTTTATCGCTCGGCTTTGCTTTTCACATCGTTCCCAGGCACTGCCTTATCCTCACGGTCTTCATAAGGCAGTGCCTTAAGGGTTTCCGGGCTCGTGGCCAAATCGCGAGCCGATTCCATCCAAATCTATCGCGTCTGCCACCACCGTACGCACCGCTGGCCCGGCTATCGTTGCCAATCCGCTGATCAGACGCCCAAAGGCAGTCACCCCCGCCACCGTAGCGCCCGGTATCTTGATGACGTTGGGTCGCCATGCGGATCATTTGGCCAAATCAGCCCGGCAAGTATTTGGCCAAATCTCGTCCGCGTGCTCGCTCCAGTCGCCGCGGAGGCTGATTCTGCCTTATTCCTCGCGCTGGAATTGCAATCGCTCCCCACACGCTCGCTGTTATGCCTTACCCGCCGTCGCTGATGCCTTATGGCCTCCCCGGCATTGGTCACGGCTCCGCAAGCTCGGTCCGGCCTGGGGCACGGCCTGAGGACAAGCTGAAGCCGGCGACGTGATCTTATCGACAAGCTCCGACGTCTATATAAAGATCGGCCAAGAACTCGCTCTTTCCCAGCAACAACGACGACTTCCCCTCTCGATCCACTCGAACACGAGCTACAGCAACAATGACGATCACTGCCCTCGACACCCCCTACAAGCTGACGCCGGAGCAGAAGGAGAGCTTCGAGCGCGACGGCTTCCTCCACCTCCCGGACGTCCTCAGCGCCGACCAGGTCAAGAGCCTCCAGCAGTGGAGCAAGGAGGTGCACGACTGGCCCTCGCGCCCCGGGCAGCACATGCCTTACGACGAGGTCCGCGCCGACGGCACCACCGGTCTCTGCCGCACTGAGAGTGAGTCTGACGCCTCTCATGCTTCAGAGCCTGCGCTGACGCTCCAGACTACGCTAACTACCACGACGGCTTCAACTCGCTCTTCCGCGGCGAGCGCCTCGTCGGCCTGCTCTCCGAGCTGATGGGCGAGCGCGCGATCCTCTTCAAGGAGAAGATCAACTACAAGGAGCCCGGGGGCTCTGGCGGCTTCGACGCGCACATCGACTCGACCGCGTACAACCACGCTGGCGCCGTGCGCCACCAGACGTTCCTCATGGCGGTCGACGACATGACGCCGGAGAACGGGTGCCTGGACGTCGTGCCGGGCTCGCACAAGGTGGAGGTGCCGATCGCGGCGGACAAGTGCATCGCGAAGGACTGGGAGGCGGCGCAGACGTGGGTGCCGGTGCCGATGAAGGCGGGCGACCTGCTCGTATTCGGCTCGTACCTTGCGCACCGCTCCGGCCCCAACAACTCGCCCCGCCCGCGCGCGGCCATCTACGCGACGTACAACGGCGAGAGCGAGGGCGACAAGCACGACAGCTACTACGCGCACCGCCGCCGCGTCTGGCCGCCGACCAAGGAGCGCGTCCCCGGCGTCGACTACTCGGAGGGCGCGATGACGTACGCGTTCGGCAGTCCCATGGCCGGCGGCAAGGAGATGATCGAGAACACGATCAAGACCCAGGCGCAGAAGTCGCAGAAGACCCGCGAGGAGACGGCCGACACGGTTCTCGGTGTCATTGAAGCGTAAATATCAGGCAGCGGAGCTCCGTAGTGGTAACTGGATGTATAATATGCTGACTCGAACAGGCAGGGGGACGCGGACTACATCGGAGAGAGCATCAGCCAGCTCGAGCACGCGCTGCAGGCGGCTGCGCAGGCGCTGAACGAGGGTGAGTCCCTCCCTCCCTCACTGACACATACTGCATACTGACAGACAGGCGCCGACGACGCGACCGTGGTCGCCGCGCTGCTGCACGACATCGGGCAGTTCATCCCGCACGCAGACGCGAAGGACATGATGCACGAGGGTGGCTCGCTGGGCAAGATGTCGCACGAGGCCGTCGGCGAGGAGTACCTGCGCCAGCTGGGCTTCCCGGCCAAGGTGTCCGAGCTGGTGGGGAGCCACGTCGTCGCCAAGCGCTACCTGACGGCCACGCGGCCCGAGTACCTCGCCGCGCTCAGCAGCGCGTCCCAGGCCAGCCTCAAGTATCAGGGCGGGCCGTTCAGCCCCGAGCAGGTGCAGCAGTTCGAGCACGACCCCCTGTTCAAGGAGAAGGTCCAGCTGCGCCTCTGGGACGACCGCGCAAAGGAGGTCGACGCAAAGGTGCCCGCTCTCCGCAGCTACCGCGACACCATCATCCGCGTGCTTGCGTGAGCGAAGAGTAAGGCTGTGTATACCCCGAAGTCTGAGAGATACCATGTTAGATAAGTCAGTAATGAGAGCTACGCAGTTATGTATATAGAGATCAGGATGATTGCTCTTGGCACTGGCGGACCCTCTGCAGCGAGGTTGGAACCAGGCAACTGCGCGGCCGCGAGCATCAGTGCAGTCAGTGTTCTCATCGTTTGTCCGCGGCCGACGAGGTCCTGATACGCACAGCGAGTTCAGCGACAAGATGCGGAGTATAGCTGGAGAGAGGCGTGCTTAAGTGCGTCGTTAGCCGGGGGCATGCCGAGCGTGAGCGGGATTCGGCCCACTCGGCGTTCTACGCCAGCGAGCCTCGTGATGGCCCCATCGGCCAAGTCCGTCAGCGTCAGCCTCCAACGGAACCCAGCCGCTGCTTCCCACCGCACGCATTGCTGGCAGCACCGGGCGCCGTTCTGGGCCCGGCTAATGCCTCTCCGGAGCGTCATTAGAAACCGCGCATTGCATGTGCACATGCCTGGCCCCGCACGATACTGTGGGGAACGCAAACGCGCACACACGACCCAGCCGGGGCCGGGGGTTTGAACGCCGATCCCGAGCGGCCTTCTGTGTGCCTGCGTCCATATCATCGCCTGAGCCGGTGGGCCGCCTCTCGCATCTGCTCTATCCACTAATCCACCATGGGCACAATCGACAAGGGACCGTGCAAGATCGCCGCGTTCAGCGGGTACACCGGCGACCGCTTCGATGCGCTCAAGACGCAGGCAGAGGGCTCGGGCGCGCCCATCCTCTTCGGCGACTACCTCGCCGAGATGGTGAGTCCAGCTGCCTGTGCTGGCCGGTAGGCCAGCGCGCAGCTTTTGACCAGACTAGGTGGATCTGGGAGAGCAGGTGCCGTTCTGGGATGACTGTTGCTCCGCGCCCCGCGCCCGCTGACACCAGAACATCGCCTGGCGCGCGCTCGAGATCAAGGACGACCCGAAGCTGGGGTACGAGCGGCCCTTCCTGGCGCACCTGCAGATCGCGGCGGCCGCAATCGCCAAGAACAAGTGCAAGGTGCTTACGAACGCGGGAGCGCTGAACCCGAAGGGGCTTGCCGAGGCGGTCGTGCAGCTGCTGGCGGCGCAGGGCATCAGCCTCAAGGTCGCGTGGGTCGAGGGCGACAACATCATCGACCGGCTCGACGAGCTCGCGGCCAAGGGCGAGGCGTTCACGCACCTCGAGGGCGAGGACCGCCCGCTGGCTACTTGGGGCGAGAAGCCGCTCACGGCGAACGCGTACATCGGTGCACGCGGCGTGCACGCGGCCCTCGAGGCCGGCGCGGACATCGTCATCAGCGGGCGCTGCACGGACGCGTCGCCCATAGTCGCGGCTGCAGCGTGGTGGCACGGCTGGAAGTGGGACAACTACGACGCGCTGGCGGGTGCGCTGGTGGCGGGCCACTGTATTGTGAGTAACTCTGGCAGGTCACCCGCGGGCGCTTTGACAGCGCTAGCGGCTGGAAGCGACGGCGAGGGGCGGCTAACAGCCCCAGGAGTGCGGCGCCTACGTGACTGGCGGGAACACGTCGGGCTTCAAGTCGTTCAAGGACAGCTACCACCACTTTGCGATGGGCATCGCCGAGATCGCGGCCGACGGCACGTTCGTCATCACCAAGCAGCCCAACTCGAACGGCTTCAACGGCATGGTCACGGACGTGACGGTGCGGAGCCAGATTCTGTACGAGATCCAGGGGAATGTGAGTCACGAGTGCGAGCGCAGCAAGCACAAGGTAGTTCAATGCGCAGGCAAAGGAAGGAAGAGGGAGTCCCGCTGGAGAGCGGAGACGGGACGTCGCTCAACGGCAGCGCTGACCCCAGATCTACCTCAACCCCGACGTGCAGGGCATCCTGGACGACATCACGGTGACAAACGTGGGGCCGGACCGCGTCGAGGTCACGGGCGTGCGGGGCGCCGCGCCGCCGTCGACGACCAAAGTCGCCATCTGCGCTGTTGCGGGGTACCAGGCGGAGACGATGTACTTTGCGACCGGGCTGGATGTGACGGGTGGGTCCTCCCTTCCAAATCTGCGCTAATACCCGCAGAGAAATTCGACACGATCCGCCTCCAGATCAAGAAGAACCTCGGCGACAAGGTGCTGAGCCAGTTCACGACGTTCGACATCACGCAGTACGGCGTCGCGAAGGAGAACCCCGAAAACGAGGCGCTCGGCACGGCCATGCTGTACATCTTTGCGCAGGCTAAGAATAAGGAGGCGTTCGGGCCCGTCGGCTCGCTGACCGCACTTGTGCACCGCGAGGGCCTCGGGCATTACCCCGGCATGCACACGTTTATGGACTCGAGAAGTGAGTGGGGAGAGCGGAGGCTGAGCGCAGCGAGGCCGCGAGGCCAACGCGAATGGCAATCCTGCTGCAAACCTGCCCTCCCAGATTTGGCCCGTGGCTCAACGGCTGGAGACGCACAGCGCTAACGCCCAGTCGCCCAGCCCAAGCCGTACATCGAGTACTGGCCCGGCAAGGTGTCGCAGTCGCACCTGCCGATGACTGTGCGCTTCGTGGGCTCTGAGGATGCAATCCACGTCGCGCCCGTCGGCGCCGAGGGCGAGACGATCGCCGTGATCCCGCAGCAGGACTACGACCCGTCGCTCAAGCTGAAGCCGGGCGCGTACGGGTCGACGACGCGCACGGCGATCGGGCACGTCGTGCATGCGCGGTCTGGAGTGAGTGTCCCTGTCTTTCTGCGCCCCCCCGCCCCCTCCCCCGCTCGCTGCGCTCGCAGCGCTCGCTGACATCCAGGACAAGGGCGGCAACGCCAACGTCGGCTTCTTCGTGCCGCGCAACGCGTCGGGCGAGTACGACTGGCTGCGCGCGCTGCTGTCCAAGCAGACGCTGATCGAGCTGCTCGGCGAGGAGTACATGGACAACCGCATCGAGCGCGTCGAGTTCCCCGGCATGCTCGCCGTGCACTTTGTCATCCACGACTATCTCGGCAAGGGCGTCAGCTCGACGGCGCGCCTCGACAGCCTCGCCAAGAGCGTCGCCGAGTATTTGAGGAGCAAGTGGGTCGACGTACCCGACAAGTTCTTGCTCCGGGGCAAGCTCTAGAGGGGAGACCGAAGCGACGCGATCAGAAGTTGTAAAGACCTGGATGCAGAATTGGAACAATTAGCACATGGCCCGCCGGCCCGGCGGTTATCTTACACACATGCATACGTGATTGCCCGAGTCCGTGATTGCTATGATGCCATGCTAGTGTATGCGCCTGCGCATTGTCCGTCCGCTGCACGCGCTGTCGTCCGCCCCCCATGCTACTCCGCCTATGCTCGCTCGCCGTGCCGCGCGGCTCGCTCACGCCTGCTGCATCCCCTCGAAACACTCGACGCAGAACGCCTTGTTCTCCAGCGGGAAGAAGAGGTTGTTCGCAAACGGCGCGCGGCAGCGCTCACACACAAAGCACTCGCGGTGCCACTTGCCGCCGAGGGCGCCGACGGCAATGTCGGGGATCGGGCAGCGGCACGCCTTGCACTTGGGCTTGTGCAGCTTGAGGTGGCAGCGCTCGCAGTACGGGTGGCCCTTGTGGATGACAAAGGCGTTGGTCTCGTCGACCTCGTCGTCGTCCTCGATGCCGCGGCGCGCCGCCTCGGCACGCTGCGTGCCCGGCGCGCTGCTCTTGCTCGGGTCCAGGAACGGGTCGCCGCACTCGGAGCAGAAGAAGTGCAGCTCGTGGTAGAAGCGCTGCCCGAGCTCCTCGTCGTTCAGCGTGATGAACCGCGGGTCCACGATCGGCGTCCGGCAGTGGTGGCACTTGGGCGCAAACCGCTCGTGGTAGTCCAGGTGGCAGTACGGCTGCCCGTCGTGCTCGAACGCGCTCACGTGCTCCAGGTGCTCGCCGCACACCCCGCACTGGAAGCACTGCGGGTGGAACCGCCGCCCCATCGCAGACACGATGCGCCCAATGATCGCCTCGTTGCACCCGGCGCACACGATCGCGCTGCTCGCGTGCACCCGTGTGGGACCCGCGGACACCGGGTTGACGCGCGTGTCGCTCGACTCGACCGAAATCGTCGGCTGCCCGCTGAACTCGAAGCCGGACGGCGAGGCGGGGCGCTCAGCGCGGGGGCTCGACGGCGCACTCGGACCACCGACAGAGATGCTCGGGGGCGGCACGACAATGCTCGGCGGCTGCGGCGAGGTGCTGACCGGCGACGCGACCCGGATCGACGGCGCCTTGGGCGGCGAGCCGACGTTGATAGACGGCACCTGCGGGCCCCCGACATTGATCGAGGGCACACTGCGCGGCGGCGGCTTCGGCGGCGAGCCAACCGAAATCGTGGGCACGGCAGGAGCCGGCGACCGGGGCGACTTGGGCGACTTGGGCGGCGAGCCGATGTTGATCTGCGGGACACTGGGCACCGGCGACCGCGGGGGCGAACCGATGCTGATCTGGGGCACCTTGGGCGTGGCCTCGCCGACGTTGAGGACAGGAATGTCGGGCGTCACGATCGTGGGCGCCTGGGGAAAGCCGACGGGCGTCATCGGGGTGCGCGGCGAGTTGGAGCCGTTCGACGTCGGGCTCCGCGATCCCGAGCCGACGCTCATGCCCGCCATGTGTCGCGCGAGATCCTCCGGCCCCTCCTCCGCTATAGGAGAGGGCGACTTGCGGCCGTTCGGGCGCCTGATCCCCGCCGCTGCCGACATCGCGCCGCGGTCCAAGCTCTGGCTTGCAGTAACACCGACGGGAGGGCTGGGAAGCCCCCGCTTGCCGGGGCCAAAGTTGCCGCGGTCAAGCGACTTGACCGAGGCCACCGTGTCCGAGCGCTGGAGCAGCTCCTCGACGGCGCGGTTGCGCGGAACGTTGGACGGGAATCCGCCTGAGCGCATCAGCTGGTACGCCGATGGGGTGGGAGCGTCGCCAAAAGAGCCTGCCGGTGTCGGCAGCGCACGGCCACCGTTACCGCCGTTCTCCAGCCCCATCCGCCGCGGTTGGGGGGAGCGCGGGGCCGTTGATGCCCGCGGCAGTGGCTCCCGTGTGGGCGACTCTGGTCGGGTACCGTTGCTCTCAGGCTTGGCATTAGTGTCGGATCCACCCATTGTCCAGGCCGGAGGGGGCGGAGGCGGCGCAAACTTGGACACCGAGGCGGGAGGCAGCTTGAAGTTCCCAAGCGACGGGTGGGCCGGACTCGGCGACGGGCTACGCTGGGGTGGATGGGGCGACACTGACCGCTGCGGCGGCTGAGGCGAGACACTGCGCTGGGGCGGTTGAGGGGGCTGGGCCGGGGTCGATCGGTGCGGTGGCTGAGGAGACGGCGATCGCTGTGGAGGCTGCGGAGACGGCACCCGCTGAGGCGGCGGAGGTGCCTGGGAGTGCTGGCCGTCGGGAACAGGCTGGCTGCGCTGTGGAGGAGCGGGGACACCATTAGCTCGGGGAAGCGGTGCCGGTCGGCCGCTTCCAGGAGCACCCATCATGGCCAGGACGTGAGGCGGGAGGCTCGGTTGGCTGGGCGCAGGCGACTGTCCATTGGGCTGGGCGGGGGGACTTGTCACCGTTTGAGCAGCAGGGGGTGGTGTCGGGGTGGACTGCGTCGGCGTCGACGCTGCTGAGGCTGTCGCAGCTGCCCGCAGGGCAGCCTCGCGCTCGCGCTTCCGCTCCTGGAATGTCTTGAACGCAGGAGCCTGATAGTCTGTCTTGCGCTGGGGAGACGGGATAGCGACGGTGTCGGAGCGGGCGAGGGAGCGCGGAGGAGTCTGCTGCTCGAGGTACGGCTGGGCGGCGTACGACTGCTGGTAAGCCTGCTGGGCATGGTGCGTCTGCGGGAGCGACTGCTGCGGGTACTGCTGCTGAGGGGCGTACTGCTGGGGCACCTGGTGCTGGCCGTAGGACTGGTGTGGTGACGGGTGCGAGTGGTACGACGAGTGCGGCGAGGGCTGCGAGTGATGAGACTGCTGGGACAGCTGGCCGTAGGACCCGTACGTTTGCTGCGGGTAAGCCTGCTGTCCGAACGACTGCTGAGCGTAGGGCTGCTGTGGAGGCTGCGGCTGCTGCGGCTGTTGACCGAAGGACTGCTGGTGATATGCAGGCTGAGGTGCGGGCTGCGGCTGCTGCTGGTAATGTTGCGGCAGTTGCTGCTGCGGAGGCGGAGCAGGCGGGTGCTGTTGTTGCGGCGGGTGGTGCTGCTGGCCGTACCACTGTTGCTGCTGTTGCTGCTGCTGCTGCTGGTCGGGCTGAGCGTATGCCTGGTGCTGAGGAGGTTGAGGAGGTTGCTGCTGCTGGGCATAGGGGGCCGCTGGGTAGGTCGAAGGGCCGGGCATGCTCTGCTGGTAGTACTGGTGATGAGGGTGCGGAGGGTTGTTTACACCCATGGGGTACGCTGCTTTGACATGTCAGCACAAACATGCTGCGGGGATGTTTGTTTGTGTCTCTCGCACGGACGAGGCTGGAACTCACGGGTCTGTGTGCCGTACATAGCCATGGCGGGGGCGGTGTATCGCAAGAGACGAGGGAGAGGCGACAAGGGAGAGAGATTGAGGAGATGAGAGATACAGGACACGAGATGAATGGGTAGAGGAGGATGATGAGAGAGGTTGGAGGAGGATCGGGGTGGGAAGAGGGAGGCGGCCGAGGCGGGGGGGAAATGGCAGAGGCAGGGCAGGGGCTGGAGGAAAACAACGGAACCATCTGGTGCGACATGTCGGAAATCAGTCGCGACCGGCCTCAGCCCGGGCCAAGAGCCCAATTTGCGGATCACTCGGGCGGCCACGGCCCAAACATGCGCCAGAGATCGCCAGTCGGGCATCCAGATCTCCATCGCGCGCGCACAAGAGCATGTCATAGCCATCTCTCTCGTCCAATTGCTCAACGTCGTTCGACGTCGTTCCCAGGCATTCACCATTCAAGCTCGCCGTCGTCGTCAGGCCCCACTCCCCTTCCGGCAATCGCGATAAACATCTCCAAACAACAGGCACCCCTGCTGATGCGCAGGCACTGACACACCACGCTTCCATGCATCTGTAACGCTGCACGTCGCGAATCAGTCACGCCCCGCTGCTATCTATCGTGGTCTAGTTCTTCGGCTTCTTCTGCTGCTCGCCGTCGGCGTCCTCCTCCTCGCGGCCGTGCTTCGCCCCGGCGTCGTTAGCCTTGCCCTTGGGCGCCATCGAGCCCTTGACATCGTTGACGTCAATCTCCGACCAACTGTTTCCGTCAGCGTGCGTACTCTTCTCGCAACATACTGCGGCAGGCGCATGGGGAGGTTCTCGGGCTTGAGCTCGGGCCAGTGCTCGTCGACAATCTTGACAATCTCGTTGAAGATGACCTCGTACCCCTTGGCGGTCAGGTGCAGGCCGTCGCTGTTGTCAGCTTTCAAGCGGCACAAAGCTCACTAGAAGAACGGGCGGAGCTGGTCGGGCTCGCGCCCGCCGGCGGCGCGCTCGATGGCGCCCCACGCGTCGAGCGTGACGATCGGCTCGTCCTCCTCGTGGCACTCCTGCACGACCATGTTGGGCGTGTCGCGGTACTCCTCGCTGTGGCCGAGGCTGCGGTCGAGCGTGGGCGCGTCGCCCTTGCTGCCGAACTCGCGCCAGCGCGCGAGCTGCCCCTTGTGCCGGTCCTCTTCCACGATGGGCGTGACGCCGATAAGGATGATCTTGGTCTCGGGCGAGTACCACGCCGAGTTCTCGTCCGTCACCATGCTCATGATCTCGGACAGGTGCATGCCGTAGTCGTTCTCCGACACGTGCTGCGGCCGCCCCTCCAGCACGCTGTCGTTCGCGCCGTACCAGAGCGTCATGAGCGGGATCTTCTGCGCGCGGCCCGCTGCCCGGTCGGCCGCGGTGCCGAACGACTGCTTGAACGCCTCGACACCCCTTTACGTTAGCTGGGAAGCAGAAGTAGCGCAGAAGTAACTCACATCTTGCTGTTGTAGCCGCCGTAGCCCCGGTTCAGGACGTCGAGGCGGCGCAGCCAGTGCTCGCTCATGCGCTGGGCGAGCGAGCCCGGCGTCCACGCCTGCGTCAGCGAGTCGCCCTGGGTTGTCAGTTGAATTCTCCACCAGCTCAACTCACGAGGAGGTAGATGGCGTCGGTGTACGAGGCGGCCATGGTTTTGGATGTGCAGAGCGACGTCGAGGGTCAGTAGTCACCGCTCGCAGTAGACCGGCCGCCAGGGTCCTCAGCGGCAGCGACCTCCACCGGGCCGGGTGGAGGTGGGTGGTGGAAGCCACGCGACGTGCCTGGCTGCCAGCGGCAAACGGCGACGGACGCATCAGTCATTGCCACCGGTCGCTCGGAAATCCTCGCCTGCTCCTTCCTCTTCCATCGACACCCCACCATGACAACGACAGACGCTGCGACGACGACAGACGCCAAGCAGGACCCCGTGTTCCTCCTGAACGGCGACGGGCCGTACGTCGTGCCGCAGAAGTACATCTTCAGCAAGGCGCACCTCGAGGCGTTCTCGCGCAGCAAGACGCACGACGCGATCCTCGGCTTCATCGACGAGCTGAACGACACGATCGTCGGCGTAAAGCTGTCTGAGGCGGGCGAGCCGTCTGAGGTGAGCTCTCCGACTGTCGTTCCAGCTGACTCCAGGCGTGCGCTGCGGTCGTGCAGATCCTGGACGCCGTGCTGGAGGCGGCCAAGGCGACGCCGCCGGTGGACAACAAGCTGTCGCGCTTCGGCAACCCGGCGTTCAAGACGTTCTACGACAAGGTGACCGCGGCGTCCGAGAAGTGGCACGCCACGATCCCGGGGCTCAAGCCCGAGGCCGTGTGCGAGGTGCAGGCGTACTTCACCGAGAGCTTTGGCAACCGCGAGCGCGTCGACTATGGCTCGGGCCACGAGCTCAACTTCCTCTGCTGGCTGCTCGTGCTCACGCGCCTCGGCGTGTTCACGCAGGCCGACTACCGCTTCCTCGTCCTCGGTGTGTTCTGGCGCTACATCCTCGTCATGCGCTACCTCCAGAGCACGTACTGGCTCGAGCCGGCCGGCTCGCACGGCGTCTGGGGCCTCGACGACTACCAGTTTCTCCCCTTCCTGTGGGGCGCGGGGCAGATCAAGAGTGAGTCTGACAGCGGCGCAGGGGCGCCGTACAGTCGTGGTGACGGAACCGCGTCGCCCCCGCTGCTACCCTGGTGGCTCATTCAGCGTGCTCTCCGCTACATTCAAGCTGACCTCAGGCCACAAGCACATGCGCCCGAAGGCGATCCACGACGCGGAGCTGCTCGAGGCGTTCTCCCCAGAGTACATGTATCTGTCGTGCATTGCGTTCATCAACTCGATCAAGACGCACAGCCTGCGGTGGCACAGCCCGATGCTGGACGACATTTCTGCGGTCAAGACGTGGGACAAGGTGAACAGCGGCATGCGCAAGATGTACGCGGCGGAGGTGCTGGCGAAGCTGCCCGTGATGCAGCACGCGCTGTTCGGGAGTGTGCTCGCGTTCCCGACGCCGGAGGAGGACCCCGAGCTCGCGAAGGCGATTGCGGAGCAGGGCGAGCCGCAGCTCGACGCCCACGGCCACGTCCACGAGAAGGGCTGGGCCATGGACTGCTGCGGCATCGCGGTGCCGAGCGCGTTCGCAGAGGCCGCCGCCGTCAAGGGCGGCGCGGCGCAGGCCCAGCCCCCGCCGTTCACGGCACGGCCGGGGATCAAGCCGATCCCGTTCGACTAGCGCGCGAGCACGCCGTGCGAGCGTGCCGGCGAGGGGCGCTCGTGACGATAACGACGAGTCGCCGCGCGCATGTGCTAGAGGACGGAGTGTCGGAAGGATAGACCTTGTGTACAACAATCAGACAAAAACTCAAACGAGGCCGGGAGTGTAACCATGCAAAAGCTTAGAGTCTTCGATTCCGCCGGGCACTGCGGTGAGACGGGGTTCCTGTAGGAGCTTGAGTGAGAGTGACTCGGTGACTCACTCGGACACAGTTGCGATGCAAGCACGACGGGGATTGTTCAAACGGTTCTCAGACTGGCTCGGGCTGGTTTGAGGGGGTGGCCGAGCACCAGCAAGTGTGGTAGCGAGGTTCTGTCGCGGGGACCCTGCATTCCTCATGAGACAGAGCCGGTCACCAACGAGGCCGGCCGGGTGCCCGCGGCTACGCATTGTCAGGCAGCTATACTGGAATGTCCGCGCGCGAGCCTGGACAATCGCCCAGAGACTAGACGCTGCACGCACCCCGGACCGGGGCGTGGGCCCGTCTCGAGCGACGGGGGGGGGTAGTAACGGCCCTCGCTGTCAATGAGGCCATGAACGGACAGCGGAATGCAGCTATGTATTGTGCGGTGGTTTGCAGCGTCCGGCCCCCGATGGCGGGAGGCAGTATGCAGGTGGACAGGCATACCGTCGTGCAAACTCCATGCGCGCACCATGAGGCGCCAGTCCGATCATCCGCCGGCGCCGCTCTGCTCTAGCCTTGTGCTGCTCTCGCCATTCCGTGCTAGCGGTTCCAGTGGCGCTGTCTGGCGCTCTCGTTGCGGGGCCGAGTAGCTGCGCGTCCTAGTGCGGCCTAGCGCATGCCGGGCTGTCCGGGGCCCGGCGCAAGCTTGATCGAAACTCTGCAGAGCATGCTATGCATAATGCGGCGGCGCACTCTCGTGCCCTCGCCCTCGTGCTCCGGGAAAGCACTGTTGTGGCGCGCCGGGAACACAAGCATAGCATGCATAGCAGTGCGCACCGCGCGCACCGCAGCGGGTCGTCGGGTCCCGTGGAATCGCCCTGTTCCTGGAGCTGGGCGCGTTTCAAGCTCTGTCTCAGGGCGGGTTGGGCGGCCCTCCATTGCTCATGAAGCATTGTGCTGCACTTGAGAGCAGATCCGCCTTCGGGATACTCTTAGCCCTGCTAGCTGCTGGGACTCACGTAACAGCGTCGATAGCCCGATAATCCCCACACGCAGACACGCACACGATGCATGCATGCACGAGGCAGCAGCAGGCAGCAGGCAGCAGGCAGCAGGCAGAGAGCCGGCGCCAAGTCCAGGGCGGCCGGGTGGCGCGCAGTCCCTGGCGTGGCGCTTGGCCTGTGCTTGGGCCGCTTGGCCATGCGTGCTTTGGTCCCCTCGCTCGCGCGCTGGCCTCGCTCGTCGCGGGGTCCGGAGCCCGGTGCTGCCGGCCTTGCGCCTGCGCCCGGGAACAATGGACGGACAGGAGGGCGAGCCAAGACCGGCCGGCACGCTGCACGCTGCATGTCACCTGCACGAGCCAGCCTGCGTACCCTTCGTCTGCTCGCCGCTGTCCGCCAGCTGCTAGATGCTAGTTATAGCGCCGGACACGACTAGCGCCTTCGCTCTTGTCCATCCCCCATCATCCTACACCGAGTCGCTGGCCGACTCTATCGCTGGCTCGATTGTAACCCCTCCTGTACCTGCTACTGCGTCTACTTGCGCAGCATCACTTGTCACTCTACACCTACACTCTTACACCGACACACGTACCTTGAGCTCGAATCGAAAACAGAAAACAACAATGCTCATCTTGAAGACGCTCGCGGGGCTGGCGGCGCTGGCAGCCGCTGCGCCGGTGCCCGCGCCCGCCGCCGCGCCGGGTCCCGCGCTCACGACGCGCGAGTACCCCTCGCTCTCGTACTACGGGTACATCACGCTCCCTCCCGCGGCCTCGGGGGGCGCGCCGCGCCTGCCGGTGCTGAACAAGGCCGCGCAGCCGCTCGACGTCCACGACGCCTCAAACGAGGGCGCGGTGAACGCGCGCAAGGCGCGCGCCGCGCTCATGCGCGCCGAGACGCTCTCGCACAAGACGTGGGAGGTGTCGACGTTCTTCCAGGCCAAGGCCGAGCTGTACGGCGTCACGGAGCATAACTGGAGCGCGAAGGCTTTCCTGAAGCAGCAGCCGGGCGACCCCGCGGTCGCGGAGGCGGTGGACAAGTTGGCGGCGCTGCTCGACGTGGCCGGGGACGGGTACCTCGTCGACTCGGACCGCGGGTCGCAGGCGGACGTGTTCAGCCTAATCCCCGCCGTCTGGGCCAGCGGCGACCAGGACGCGGCGAGGAACATGCTCCGCTGGCTGCGCGAACAGGGCGTGCGCATGGACAGCGGGGCGTACTCGCACCGCGGCGACAGGCAGAGCCTCTGGAGCGACGAGGGGTACATGGTGCCGCCTGTGCTTGCGTTCCTGGGGCTCGTGGACGGCGACTCCTCCCTCCTCTCCGAGGCGCTGGAGCAGTGGAACCAGGTCGCGGACGCGCTCGCCGACGAACGCGGCACGTTCCGCCACGTGCCGGGCGAGTTCGACCCGCACGCGTGGACGAGCGGCACCGGGTGGATGCTGATGGGCCTCGCGCGCGTGTTCGCGAGCGTCACCGAGGCGGGCCAGGACTCCGAGCTCGCCGACGCCATCAACGCCGCGAAGGAGAAGGCGCGCCGCGCGCTCTTCGCCGCCCTCGGCGCGCAGACAGACGACGGCCGCATCCCGAACTACTCTGACCGCGAGTCGCCCGCCGAGACGGCCGGCACCGCAGCCGTCGCCGCCGCGTACTACCGCCTGCTCCTCCAGCATCCCGATACGTTTGGGGACGCGTGGCTGTTCGACGCCGCGGAGAAGGCGTACAAGGGCGTCTTCGCCCAGGTCGGCGAGGACGGGACGGTCAACGGCTGCGTCGACCCGAGCGGGGACGACTTTGACAACGCCAACACCAACGACTCGCCAGAGGGGCACGCGTTCGTCGCCCTGCTCTGGGCCGCAAGGAATGCGTGGCTCGCGCACCACCCCGATGGCAAGCTCGAGTCCAAGGGCAAGAAGCACTGGCGCGTCTAGCCCCGACCGCACGCCGCACCGCATTGTACATATAGTATTTCTCACACACACTCTTTTGCCTTTGCTTCGTCTCTTCGGTCGCTAGCGCTCGATGCATTAGCTTTAAAGTTGCGAGGTTCCGTAATTCCGTCTCGCCAGTGTGGCGGTGAGGCGGTGGCATCAATTACCTTACATACACTGCGGGAATGGTACAACTGTGCTACGTCCAGTACGTGCGCTTCGCGTCGGCGGGAGGAGGGAGGTGCAGCTCCTGCGGGGCTACGGTCGCAGGAGCCTGGGGAAAGAAAGTGAAGGCGAGGCCGGGGTGCTCCGCCGCGCGGCTCGGAGGCACCACCTGCGACCGCTAGTCGGGGGCTTGGAAGAATGTCGGGCAGAACCGCTGCCGCTCGCGCGCCGGCATGTCGCGGAACAGCAGGTCGATCTGGTCCGGCGTGAAGCCCTGCAGCACGTCGTGCTTCTGCTCCGGGTCTAACGCGCTGATCCCGCGCAGCGCCTGCTGCCAGCGGTCGCGGTCGGGCGGCTGCTGCGACGGGCCGGCCGGCAGGCTCTGGGCCGTGCCTGGGCGGGGTGCGGTGGGTGGCGTTGCGGTGTATTGAAGAGGGGTCTGGGTGGCGCTGCCGGGGGCCGAGGCCAGTGTCGGGCGCGGCGGCACGGCAGTCCCGGGCGAGGGCACCTGCTGCTGCGCGAATAAGTCGTGCATGAGCGACTGCTGCAGAGGGCGGCTGAGCTGCTGGAACACCTCGTTCTGGGGGCTGGGCAGCTGGGGCAGCTGCGGGGGTGTCGGGATGTTCAGTGTTTGCTGCTGTGCGGGTGGCGGCCTAGCGGCTTTCGAGGCAGGTTTCCGCCCTCTGGCGGGCTTGGGAGCAGCAGGAGGGCGCGTATCGCGAGGGACTGTTGCGTTGGCGGTCGGAGGACGTGGCTGTTGCGGAGCTCCTCCCGCCACCATATGCTCCGGCTGGTTGACGCCGATCGCAGTCTGAAGGGGTACTCCTGCCTGCGGCCTCATCTGCTGTAGAGCGGCCCCCGTTGCCAGATGAACTTGCTGGCTAACCCCTCCCGCGGCAAACTGTCCGTCAGGAGTGGCTGGCGTCGTCAACGCGAGCGTTCGCTGGGCCTTCTCACCTAGCGCGAGAACCCGATCACGCTGGATGTTGAACATGGTGTGTATGCGCTGGTTCTCGAGAAGCAGCTGCCTGATCTTGTCCCGCTCCCTCGCGAGCACCTCCGACCCGTTCTGGTTCGCCTTCTGGAGCTTCTCCAGCTCGCGCGTGAGCATGGCGTTCTTGTCAGCGAGCTGCGTGTTCGCAAACATGAACTGTGCATTGTTCCCCTGCACACGCTCAATCCCGCTCCGGAGCTGGTGATTCTCTTCACCCAAACCCGCAACGACCTGCAGGAACCTCCGCCGCCAAGGGCTTTCTTCACGGTACTTCAATGCCAGAACCAGGCCGAGCGGGGTTTCACGGATTTTGCGGGGTGCCGGAGGTGCTTGGACAGTCTTCTGCTTCCGGAAAGCAGCGTCGCGTTGCAGAAGCGTCCTGTTTGCGGATAGCAGGGCGCGGTTGCGAGTTTCGAGCTCTGCGATTCGGGCGAGGAGTGCCTCGGTGGCGGCATCATCCCTGGCCAGTTCGCTCATCTCCGCATCGTGTGCGCTAGACCCGACTTCATCACACTGCGTACCAGCATCACGAGTTTCCGGTGACGGATCTGTGCCCACGCCGGTGTCGACCGCAGCTGGACGCTGGTGAATGCGAGGAAGGCGGATTGTTATCTCATTGACTGGATTTTTGGGGGAAGTCCCGAGTCGACTTTGGCAGCTGTCGCACAAGCTCTCGCCGCCGATGTCCGAGCTGCTTGCAAGTGTGGCGGCTTCGTATGGCGGAGTGGGGAGAGTAGCCGAACAGTCATATCTGACTCGCGTCAGCATGGTGCGATCAAGGAGACTCACGGGGCAGGAATCAGGTCGGTCTTCTGCGGCAGAGGTTCCAATGGCGCAGCAGGCCGCGGCATTCTACCGCCGGTGCTCATGCGCATCCTCTTCCCTGTTGGGGGCCTGTCGCTTGTGCACTCGTCTGCTGCCTTGCGCTTGGCAGGCCGCACTTCTTCTGGAGTCGGTGTGCCCTCATGCTGTGAAGAGTAGCCGTCTTTCTGAACTGGGAGCTCATGCTCTCTCTCAGGCGCTGAGCATTCACTCCCGATCATTGGGTAGTCCACCTCATATGGCGGCGGATCGTTCTCAGCGGGCGACCATTCCCTCGAGGGCGAGGAAGAGCGAGCCTCCTCCGAGGCAGGAGCGCTGACTTGACTTTTCGGAGTCCGAGGTTCGCTTGTTGTCAGACCTCTGCTCCATTAAACTTAACTCACGATAACTCGGCGCACAGCGACAACACCATCTCCGTGGCGCCTGGCTCCCGGCGGGAGGTCGCTGTGCTTGAAGCCGGGCTGATGCCTCGGGACTTGGACTTGGAAGATCGGGAGAGCGCCTTCCCAGTCTCTGACGACTTGGGAGACGGAACAGACCTGTGAAAGTCAGCTACGCAATGAACGATCCACAGCTGACTCACGGGATGCCAGGACCTCCGCTGGCCCACGTCTGGCGCCTGCCCTTCTTGCTGGAAGCCTCGCAAGTGCTGCGATGTCAGTTAACTTCCGGCGGACTGATAACTCACCACTGCCTCGTCTCCGCGATCCCAAAGTTGCACGAGATCACGTCGCCCTTCTTGATCGGCTTGGTCGCCTGGAGCACCTGCCTGACGGTGTGGGGCGGAAACCCGTCCGCGGCCTTGAGCTTGAGCCACCTGGTGTTGGAGCAGCGGCTGCACCCGCGGCGCGCGAGGCGGAAGGGCCCGCACCACACGAACGGCTGCTCGCGCTTGTCGACCTTGACCCACTCTGTGAAGTGCGGCGTGACGTGGGCGTCGACGGCGGCCTCGTCGCCTACGTACATGACGATGTCCTCGAGGCCCCTGATCTGTGTGCGCGAGGGGATGTCGCGCTCGGCCACGACGACGAGGTGCCCGGCGCGCGTCCTAAATGCCAGCGGACTGTCGGCGAGCGCGAGCGCGGACCACTGCGCGATCAGCCAGTCGAGCACCTCGGGCGCCAGGTCAGGCTCCTGCTCCGCGATGCTGTCCAGGAAGCGGTCGAATCTGCACGTCAGCTCCCAGGCCATGCGTGTGGGAGTTGTATAACAAAGCCGACAACTCACTCGTCCTGCAGCTGGCTCGTAAAGTCGCGCTCGGTCGGGGCGATGTCGCTGAGGTCGAGGCGGGGCAGGATGCGGTCGAACTCGGCGTTCGGGGCCCGCGACTTGGCCGCCAGCGTCATGGCGACGTCGTCGAGGGCGAGTGCGACCCATGCCGCCTGGTGCTCGTCGGGCCACGCCATGGCGAACAATGGGCTGGTAGCGGCGGAAAGCCGGGTGAGCCGGGGTGGCCGGAGGTGCGGCGACAATGCAGTGGATGAGATTAGCCGTGGGGAAGTGATGCGAGAGTAAGGCTGAGAAGATGGGAGCACGGGTGCAGTCTGTCGAGTTGGCGAAGGGGCTGGCCGGGTGGACTGGGGTGGGTGAATGGAAAAGAAGGAAGACAAGGAAGACAAGGAATGGCAGCGAGCGAGGTGCCGTGGGTAGGTGGCCTGGTGTCTTGGGATCTGGACAGGCTGCGGGGTGCCAGGCGAGTGGCGCAGGTGGCGACCGGCCGCGAGGCCGCGCGAGGGAGATATAGGGATCGGCGCTGGCGACGGGCACGCAGGCGCACGTCCCCGCTGGCCCGCTTGCGTACCCGCCTAGCTGTCGCCTGTCCCGCCGGTGCCAGGGCCTGCGCCTGCGCCGCGCGCCGCGTCGTCCGTGTCGAGTGCGCCCCGAGGGAACAAATGTGCAGCCCGTGCAGCGCAGTCAGCCGGTCCAGTCAGCTTCACAGTCAGCGTCAGGTCAGCGTCGACGTCACGCGGCCTGTGCGCTCTGCGCCCTCTCGCCGCCCGCCCGCCCGGCACACCGGCACACCAGCGACTAGCGACAGCGTGGAGCACACAGAAAAATATGCCCGAGCGCCGGGGCGCAAAAGGCGTTGCGCATTGCGCATTGCGCAGACGGGATATGACGGCGCCGCCCAGGTCCCTTTCGCACAGACTGCACACGGTGGCGCGGGCCTCACTGCCCACCGGCGCGACGCGCGACGCGTCCCACATGACTACACGCCTCATCTCATTAGCCCCGTTAGTCCCGTTCCCCGTGCCGTAGCGCAATGACCCAACTCGGCTTACTGGCAATCGGCCAATCGTTAATATAACGCTGATCATCGCCTTCCACTACACCCGTGCGGTGAGCGCCGGCAACCCGCTCAATCTGAGCAAGCTGGGCCGCTGGCCGCCTGACGATCCGTGCTTCCGATCGTGCATCGAAAGGGCACACGCCGATGCGCAATACGCGTCAAGAAATTTCATCTCTAGGTCATCAATGTAACAGGTTATGATGTGACAACAGGTACATACTTTCGTCCGCCGTTTCGTCTATTCTCCGGCCCGTCGCTGATAAGCGTGATATGTTGTTAGATGGGAACACAGTCTCTAGTTCCAGAAATTGCCGTTGGGACTCGCCATGCCCGACACGCTGCGCGCTCCGTGCGGAGGCGGAGGAGGCGGCGGCCCATCTGGCCGGCCCGAGAGCACCGCCGGCAGCGACGGGAGATTGGGCTTGACGTCGAGAGGGCGCGGTGGCGGCGGCAGGCGATCACGATCGTGCCGCATTCGCACGTCTGGACTGTGCATGGGGGGCGGCCCGTGGCCGTGTCCGGAAGGCGGACGATCAGGGTACGGGCCGTGAGGGAAAGCACCACTCGCGGTAGCCGGTCGCGGCGGGTAGTGCGGAGGTAGGTGAGGCGCCGGAGACGGTCCTGCAGACGCCGGGCCCGGACCCCACTGGGGAGGAGCTGGAGGCGACCACGGAGACCCGGCATGCGGAGGAGGCGAAGGATACCCAGGCGGTGGGTACGGGTACTCCATCGGTGGAGGCGGGTGAGGGTGCTGGTGCGGATGCGGCGGGTATTCGCCCGGCGGTGGCGGCGGAGGGTATTCACGGGGCACACGCTCTTCTGGCCCAGCTGCAGCCATCTTGCGGCGCATCACGAATCCACGAACTGCAGGTCAGACAAAAAATTATTCGAGTGCAAAAATGCGACTCACGATCCTCGGCCAATTTTTCCTTGTCACGGCAAAGCTTCTCAATCTCTTCCGCGAGAATTTGGCAACGCTTCTCAACTTCGTCCTTCTCGCGACGCAAGCTTTTAACAACCTGCTGCGTCTCCTTGTAGTTCGTCTGCGCCTGCTTGGCATCCTTTTCCAGCTTCTTGCTGTCTTGATTCGACTTGGAGATTTGCTTCCGGAATCCGTCGATCTCCTTCAGGAGCTTCGCCTTGTCGTGCTCCAGAGCGTCCTTCTGGACTTGGAGGGAGGCATTCTCGGACTGCATGTCCGACATGTCGGCTTGATGCTGCGATACGACAGCATTGTGCTGCTGCACTGACTCCTTCAGAGATCCGTTCTCCTGCTGGAGCGCTTCGTTTCGAGCCTTTTGCTCATCCAGCTCCGCCTGCAGAGCCGCGACTCGCTCTTCCAGAGCAGGATCTGTAGCCGGGGCAGCATTCCGAAGCGTTTCTGATGAAACGACTAGCCTCAGGTTGAGGATTGTGGTCTCCTCCGAGGTGTGGCCGGCCGACAAAAGCTGTGCTGGCACAGTGCCAGGCACGACATTGTGGACCAGGTTCTGGACTACGCTCTGCGCCAAGGCCCGCTGGTCTGCCGGCTCCTCAGAGGTGAGGGCAGGGGGAGCGTCAGTCGCTGGACCAAGTTGGACGGCAGGGGCCAGCTGGGCCACCGGCGTCAGCTCGGAGGAGACGGCCCCCGCAGACGACGGCTCGGCGGCGAACGTCGGCTCCGTGGTCATCCGGATCAGAGCAGGCTTCGCGGGAGGCGCCGGCCGGCTCTCATTGTGGACAGTCTTTGGGGAAACCTTGGTCGTCGACATGGGCGAAGAGGCGGTTTGGAGGACTGTCGTCAGGTCGCTGACAGAGCTCTGTCGGCTATGGTCAGAGGCAGCCCTTGACTGGTCCATCCCCTCGCCGTCCCGTTTGTCATCATTCGCAGTATGCTGCAAAGTAGTGTCGTAGGAGTCGTCTGGGTGGCTCTCGATACCGTCAACGTCGACCTGAGTCTGCTCCATGACAATGTCTGAGCCTTCCTCATCCTCTGCAGTGGGTGTTTCCACCCAGGGTGACTCCGACGACTGCTCTGGGACCGGGGAAGGCTCGGGTGTTTCAGACGGAAGGCGGCGGCGCACCGGTGGCGGGGGTGACAGTGACTCGGTCGATGATGCTCTGGGCGCGCTGGGCGACGATACTCGATGGTCGTTGCTGGCTCGGCGAGGCTTCTTGATGGTGCGCTTGCTGCCGCTGTATGTCCGGACGCGCTTTTTGGGTTTCTTCTCCTCAGGCTCCGCTTGCGTGGGACTGAGGATCGGAGGCTCCCAGTCAGGCACCACAAAGGACGCAATGGATCCCCCGCGCGACTTTCGCTTTTCAGCGGGCGGGCATGGGCTGCACATGTCAGTCTCGGGGCCGGGGATGGATGACTAACCATTCTTTCTCGTACTCGCCGTCGCCCCACGCCCACCACAGCATCTCACCCTCCGGGACGGTGCGCTTAAGCACGAGCCATTGGACGTCGGCCCCGTCGGGGAAGAACACGCCCGGGTTCGAGGGGCGTGCAAGCCACTTGGTGTTGGCGCAGGACTTGCACCCAAACAGAGGGTTAGCGTGATCTGCACCCCGCACGTTGGCTTACCTTGACCAAGCGGATAGGTCCGACTGTTGCCTTCGGGATATCGCGGTGGCTGTAGTCAAGAAAGTCTTCGTCGAAACCCAATCGCTCAACGTTGCCGTCACCCTTCAAGTTCAGGCAGACGTCCTCAACACCGATGATGCGCTCCAGCTTGCCTCGGACAAGGGTGGTCGCGGTGACCAAGTCGACGGTCCCCTTCTCGTTGGGTCGGATTTTGGTGTACGGGCCATATGCAGTTGAGATCCATGCCTCCAGGAGCCTGGGGCGCGTTAGCTTTGAGTGATAACATTGCCGACGCGTCGTCTCACCATTGTCTGATCTCCGAATTGACCCTGATCTTGTCGTCGAGATAGTCGTTGAAGCTGTTCGCAGTCAGCACCGCTGCACAGGAACGCAATGCAGGTTGGGAGAGTTTGCGGTGAAACGGGAAATGACTCACATTCGTCTCAGCTCCTTGCGAAAGAGCTCGACGTCTTCTCGGACATCCTCAGCGGCGAGTCGCAGCCGGTCGAGTGACGGTGCACCGCCCTTGTCCAGTTTAATGATACGTTTGAAGCTGTAAGGGGCCGAACTCTCAGTGAAGACCTCGTAGACGAGATCCAGAGCCATGTCGTCGAGGATGGCCACATGCTGGGCCTCCTGCACGGACATGGTGTCGCGGGCGAGCCGGCTGGGCATGGATGGCGGGGGGTGGAGGAGAGATGAAGAGGTAGCAAAGACGGTGCGCGGCGAGATCTGGGACTAGCGGTTGAGCGCGCGAGATAGTCGAGTTGCTGGTGCCGATCGGTGTTCGAGAGCCTGACTGTGCGCTAGCGCGGCGCGCGACACGGTGGGGTGCAGACGTTACGCGGCTAAGGCCTCTCTAGCAGACGGCAGCCGACCCTTTTATCTGTGCGCTAGGCGGTGACGGCCGTGGAGTCGAAAGTTGGGTAAGCGTCGAGCTGAAGGGGGTCGAGAATGGGAAAGAGAGAGACAAGAGGAATGAGAGGAGTAAATAAAAGTCGTGACAACAAACGCAAGTGGCCGGTTTTGGGTAATGAGTAATCAAGCGCTGTGCGTGTGTGTGTATGTGTACGGATACCTGGCCGCGGTAGTCGCAGTGCAGGGTCGAGCTGGTCGCGAGCCAAAACCCAAATGCGAGCGGAGCCAAGGACCCAAGGTCCCAGAGGTGACGAGTTACGAGACGTCGACCGGATCCCGTCACCGCTACCCAGAGCGCAGACCGCAGTGCATGCAGAGCGAGAGACGTTGAGGCGTGATTACCGGAGGGGGGGGGGATGGAGCAGGATCGCAGGATTGCAGGATCTAGGAGAGCAGCGAGGGACGAGCAAGGGACGTCGAGGGACCAAGAGGAACCGAGAGGGACGGAGGGGATACGACGAGGGACGCGAGGGGGGCCCAGCGAGGGATGGGAGAGGGACGTGTCCCTATGGGCGGCGAATAAAGTTGGTTGATTAGTGTTGACAGGCGGCGGCGAGTGGACGAGAGAGAGGACGAGGAGCGAGTGGATTTTACGGTTGCGCGGTCGGTCGGTCGGTCAGAGTCAGGATCGGGTGATACAAGTGATCGCGGCGGCGCAGAGGAGTGCGGAGCAAGGAGAGGGAGGCGCGAGAGAGAGAGAGGGGTCGGGGGTCAGGAGGGGAATAGGATTGGACCCACGGTGCCGTACAGCGTCCGAGCTGGAAGCAGTGGTTGAGTGGACGGGTGGTAGCCGGCGTCGGCGGTGGTTGGGCATGGGGGGTGCGGTTACGCGAGGTACGCAGTTTGTTACGGCACGCCAGGACCGGGCTGGGACTGGCGCATGGCGCTTTGGCGGCGCGGGGTCGCTTTGGGCGGATGCGGGGCGAATCGAGATGGCGGCATGGCGGTGTGCGGTGTGCTGCGTCTTGGGCGAGGGCGCGCGGGCGCGTCGGGGGAGATGGATGTTGCAAGGCCGTGAGCATCGAGGAAAGGCTCGGTCCCTAAGGCACTGTTGTGTTCCTGCTGTCGCACGTCAGTCTCCCAGGGTCCCACCAGGCCACCCAGGGCGAGCAGGGTCCGACAGCCTGGTCCACTGCAGCTCAGGCCCGACGGCCAGCATCCCCACGTGCCTTCCCTGGTCTACATGGACCTTCATAAACCTTGTTTGCTAATGTGGACCGAATACTGCCTGCGTACGTCCTCCGCGTCCCTACCGTCCTCAGCGAGCTCCCAGCCAGCAAGCACCCAGCCAGCCAGCACCCACAATCCACCACCCGCGTCGGCCACTTCCCCGCCCTCCTCATCTCACCGCCTCGCATCGTACGTACACTCCCCTCCCCTTCATCAATCAAGACGCCATTCCAAGCCCTCCCCTCCCTGTACGTCACTCGTCCCAGCCCGCTCTCCGCCCTCGACCTCCTGCCTCCTGCCTCTCGACCGATCACTGCGACACTCTTGTCGCTTCTTGGCCCCTCCCCCCAGGATAACACCACTCTAGGACTCTGTCCAAGGGCCACCCGGGTCTTCAAACGCCTCCGATCTTCGAACCCACCACCCGCTTTTCGATCCCTCGGTGGTTTCACTGCTCCTTCCAATCCCATTTATTCACGGCCTCCCAAGCATAAAATCTGAGACATCTCTCGTAACAATCACAACCGTCTTGTGCTCTCCGCTTGTCATCGCACTCTCCGCTTAGCTTGTCGGTCACTCAACAACCTTTGAACTCTCAACCTTGAACCAGCTGGAATGCGACACCAACACCGAGGTCTCGCTGACACGGCCCCGGCAGGTCGCAAGCGGCGGGCAGCCGTGCCTGTCTCCGCGCCATCTCGTGGCCGTCTCGTGGCTCGTGGCCTGCGACGGTCAACTCCGGCTCTGCGGCATCTCACGGTTGCGGCAAGTCCGGCCCGACATCCGGGACTGTCTCACTGACCGCTCTGCCGACACCATTTCAACAACGCAGTCGACACAACACAGCGCCCACCTTCCGCACCATTACTCGCCATGACTGACCGCGAAGCCATCTACCTCCCGCCGTCAGAGCTCGCCGCCAAGTACGAGGCGGGAATCCGAAGCTCAGCGCCCATTGAGCCCCACCCTTCGGCCCGCGTTCCTGGCTCGACGTTGATCAAGAAGGTGGAGAACTTCTACGTGCGCCCGCGCTGGCTCTTCGTGCGGATCGAGACGGAGGGCGGCGTCGTGGGTTGGGGCGAAGGCACGCTGGAGGGTCACACCGAGGCCGTCCAAGGCACGCTCAAGGACATTGAGCGCCGGTGAGTTTCGTCCCGCTCGGAGACTTTACTTCGCTCCCGCCCCGCTGACGCCAGGATCGTGGGTTGGGACGCGCTCAACATCGAGGACATCTACACGTACCTGTACCGGCACCGATTCTACCGTGGGGGCGAGGTGCTGATGTCGGCGATGTCTGGCGTCGACATTGCGCTGTGGTGAGTTCCTGGCCCGCGCCGGGCAGCGGTGAGCCCACCGCGGGCCCACTGTGGCTGAACCTAGCTGACGGAAGGGACATCAAGGGCAAGGTGCTCGGCGTGCCGGTCTGGCAGCTGCTCGGGGGCGCGGTGCGCGAGCGCTGCGAGGTGTACGGGTGGGTCGGGGGCGACCGGCCGTCCGACGTGCTCGAGCAGGCCAAGGTGCGCAAGGAGCAGGGCTTCACCAAGGTGAAGATGAACGCGACCGAGTCGATCGGGTGGCTCGATTCGCCGCACGCGCTCGACGAGACCGTCCAGCGCCTCGCAGACATCAAGAGCCTGGGCATGGACGCGGGGCTCGACTTCCACGGCCGCGTGCACAAGGCCATGGCGAAGCAGCTCGCGCAGCAGCTTGAGCCGCACCGCCCGCTGTTCATCGAGGAGCCGCTGCTCCCGGGCCTGATCAGCGAGATGAAGGATCTGTACAACAAGACCTCGATCCCTATTGCGGTGGGTGTGCTAGCTGTGCTGTGCTGATGGCAGCTCGGGGAGCGCCTGTTCACGCGCGCCGACGTGCGCCCCTACTTTGAGGCGGGGTGCATCGACATCATCCAGCCGGACATTGCGCACGCGGGCGGCATCTCGGAGACGCGCAAGATCGCCATCATGGCCGAGTGAGTCACCCGCGACTGCACGCATGCCGGGCTAACGACTAGGGCTTACGATATCGGTGTGGCACCGCACTGCCCGCTGGGTGAGTAGCGCCGCTCGGGGCGCGCGGTGGACGCTTCATGCCGTCAGCACCGCTAGCGCTGCCGAGCTGGAGCCGAGCACACCAAGCGAGCGCGCAGCCGCGGGTTCGCACAGCCCGGAATGCAGCGGGTCGGCCTCTCGGGGCCAGGCTCTAGCAAGCTGACGACCAGGGCCGATCGCGTTCGCCGCCTCGCTGCAGGTCGGGTTCAGCACCCCGAACTTTGTCATCTGCGAGATGAGCTGGAAGGTGGGTGCTGGGCGCGAAGCGCGGAGCGCTGGGATGTGGGCCGTGCCAGATCTGGCATTCCCAGCCTGGCCATGCATTCCACTGCACTCCCTGGCCGCGGCTGACCGCAGATGCACTACAACGTCGGAGCCGACCTGTTTACGTACATGAAGAATCCGGAGGTGTTTGCAGTGCGCGACGGGCACATCGCGCTCCTGCGCGGCGCGGGCTTGGGCATCGAGCTCGACGAGGACCGCATCCGCGCCGAGGCGGCCGCGGCGGCGCGCCTGCCGCCATGGCAGAACCCCGTGTTCCGCGGCCCCGACGGTGCGGTGCGCGAGTGGTAGCCCTCGGGACGAGATGTAGATAAGATATGGCCCGAATGCATTCGGTGGAAATGGCCCGGGGGCCGTGGCGGATGCGCCGCAGTGTGTCGGCGCACTTGCCTGCGTCGCGTGTGTCGGAGCATTTGTCCCTGGGCCCTGGGGTCGGGCGAGCGCTGCATGCGTGCATAGCGCATAGAAGCGCTAGAAGCCAGGACCGGAGCATACGGCGCAACACGCCGACTGGGGGAAAACGGGCCGATACCCCGGCAAAAGCTCGGAGAATCCCCGGGTCAGCGCTCGCTCATGTCCGCGCTGTTTGCGCCGCCCTCGTCCTGCCCCTGTCTTTTGCTGCTCTGCTGGCCCGCCGGGCCAGCAGACCGCGAGGGGGACGCTCCGCTCCGCTGCAAACGGCGCGTTTCTCTTCCGGCTGGGTATAAAGACGGAACGGGGGTGCCCCTCCCGGAGCCAGTAGCTACTCTCACTCTCTCTTTGCTTGTTTGTCTGGCTAGCCCGAGCGCTCCACCCGACCCAACCTCGACCCGACCTACCCAACCTCCCCGACCCAGCCCCGACCTCGACCCGACCCACCCTCGACACCAGACCGCCGCCATGACGATCGACGCCCCCGCCCTCCGCCCGGACTTCATGTGGGGCTTCGCGACGGCCGCCGCGCAGATGGAGTCGGGCAGCGCGGAACAGGACGCCGCCGCCGGCAAGGGCGACAGCATCTGGGACTACTTCTGCGAGAAGCCGGGCGCGATTGCCGACGGCACAAAGGTGTCCCGCACCACCGACTTTTACACACACTGGAGGGAGGACCTTGCGCGTGAGTATTAGTTCTGCACTGTGGTGGCTTGGTGGGTGTCTAGTCGAACCGTGGTTCGCCGAGCACACCTGGCTCGCTCCGCTCGCTGGTGCGACCGGGGCTCGCTTTGCTCGCCGCTGACACCCAGTGATGAAGTCGCTCGGCGTCAACTCGTACCGGTTCTCGATCTCGTGGCCGCGCGTGATCCCCGACGGCGGGGCGGACGACGCCGTGAACGAGGCCGGGCTGGAGTTCTACGACGCGGTGATCGACGAGTGCCTGCGGCTGGGCATCACGCCCTTCGTGACGCTGTACCACTGGGACCTGCCTCTGGCGCTGTACAAGCGGTACGGGGGGTGGCTGTCGCGGCGGATCATCCCGGACTTTGAGCGGTACGCGCGGCTCTGCTTCGATCGCTGGGGCGGGCGCGTCAAGCACTGGCTGACGCTGAACGAGCCGTGGGTCGTCGCCGGCCTGGGGCACTACGCGGGCGCGTTCGCGCCGGGCCACAAGTCCAACAGCGAGCCGTGGGTCGTTGGGCACCACCTGCTGCTCGCGCACGCGCATGCGGTCAAGATCTTCCGCGACGAGTTCCAGCACCACGGCGGCCAGATCGGCATCACGCTCAACGGCGACTGGGCCGAGCCCTGGGACCAGAGCCCCGAGAACGTCAAGGCGGCGCAGGACAAGATGGACGCGGCCGTCGGCTGGTTCGCCGACCCGGTCTACCTCGGGACGGACTACCCGGCGTCGATGCGCGACATGCTGCAGGACCGCCTGCCGCGCTTCACGGACGAGGAACTCAAGCTCGTCGCCGGCTCGAGCGACTTCTACGGGTGCAACTTCTACACGACGAACACGGTCAAGGCGGGGTGCGTGGTCGAGGACGAGATCAACGGCAACACGACGCTGTGCTTCGACCGCCCCGACGGGTCCCAGCTCGGCCCCGAGAGCGACCTCGGCTGGCTCCGCGACGTGCCGTGGGGATTCCGCAAGCACCTCGTCTACCTGTACCGCAAGTACGGAAAGCCCATCTACATCACCGAGAACGGGTACGCCGTCAAGGGCGAGAGCGCGCTCCCGGCTGCAGAGGCGGTCAAGGACACGGACCGCGTCAAGTACTTCCGCGGATACCTCGCCGCAGTCAAGGGCGCGGTCGAGGACGGCGCCGACGTCCGCTCGTACTTTGCCTGGTCGTGAGTACTCCTGCCCTCTGCGTCCCCCCTCTGTGCGGCAGAGACGCAGCAGCGCCGCCACAGAAACAGCCACTGACGACCCAGCTTCCACGACAACTTCGAGTGGGCCTCGGGCCTCGGGCCGCGCTTCGGCTGCGTGCGCGTCGACTACGACACGTTCGAGCGCACGCCCAAGGACTCGGCGTACGCCGTCAGCGAGGTGAGTCCAGGCACGGCAAGCACGGCGCGCGCAGCGCGGCGTGCGTCCCCTACCCCCTCCACCTCGTCTATCGGCCCGATTGCAGGCGGCGCTTTGACGCACACATCAAGTGACCGACCGGTGGAGGCCGAGAATGCCCCGATACAGGCCGCAGCTGACAGACAGTGGTTCAAGAAGAACATCCCTGAGCAGCGCTAGTAGGCATTAGGCGTGTTGATAGACGCGAATGCGCCGAGAATACAGCGCTCGGCCGCTAAGCAGTGTGTATAATCAGAGCAATGTAGCGACGCAGTAAGCAGTCATGCATATAGTTTAGTACAACAGCCTGTTGGCATGGCAGACAGTCCGCCCCACGGCCGTTGCAACAAGCCACAGTACCGCGGCAAAAAGACACACCTGCCAGACGGACAGCAAAAGGGAAGGTCCGACTGGGAATCGAACCCAGATTACAAGAACTTGGTCGAAGAACCTCAGAATCTTGTGTACTAACCGTTATACGATCAGACCAGTTGTGTTTCAGCGTTCGGCGCTAGCACAAGTCTCGCCGAGAATTCGCGAAACTTCGTTTACGCATGCTTCATGCATACCGTTGGTTTAAATGGACTGCATGCAGCCATACATGCTCTCAAAAACTTTCTGAGAGGGCTGTTGCAGTTGTAACGTGCGAGAGGGATGCTGCACGCGCTTTGCGACGGACTAGCTCAGGTCGCGTACCGGGAGGCGTTCCTGGCTAGTCGGCTGACGCAGCGCCCCGGCGGCAACAGCTTCTTCCACGGGTGGCGACTGGCCACTGCTGTCTACTGCATGTTGAGAAGGACCCCAGAGCCTCGACGCTGCTCGCAAGACCGTCACGTCGGAAGAGGGCTGGACCGTCACTTGCCCAGGCAGCGAGGGCATTCCGCTCGTCGATTCGAGGGACGGGGCCTGGGGAATAACGTTAGCGGCCACTGACGTATTCGCGGGCGGCCGACTGCTTAGAGATCAGCGCGGGTCCCGTGCCTGGCGTCACTCCTCGCCACTGACCGCTGCATTCAGCATTCAGCAGCGCGCATCTCGACTCCGCTCTCTCACCCATCCAGCAACCATGTCCAGCCTCGGCCGGAGTCCGCGCGACTCGCCCATCCGCAACTTCGGGCGCACGCCCCCCAGCACGCGCGGCGCGCGCGCCAGGAGCTCGGAGCCGACCCACCCCGCCTCCCCAACACACATCTCCACCTCCAACGGCCACGGCAACGGCAATGGCTTAGGCCACGGGCGCCCGTCGACCAGCGCCGCCAGCCCCGAGCAGCACCGCTACACGAGTCTGTCGAGCCTCATGTCCCCCACGAGCCGGAGCAACGGCAACGGGTGGATGGCGGGCGAGCCCGCGTCCCCGTCTGCGCGGCGGTTCAACGGCTCGTCGCCCCCGCACTTCGGCGACAGCGGAATGTCGCGCATCGCGCCGCCGCCGAAGGAGGCGCCGCGGCTCAGCACACTGCAGCTCATCGCGCTCACCGTGTCCATGGGCGGCAGCCAGGTAAGCTACATGTGGAGCGCGGAGCTGACAGCAGATCGCCTGGAGTGTCGAGCTCGGCTACGGTACGCCGTATCTCTTGGGCCTCGGGCTGAGCGAGGAGCTCACGTCACTCGTGTGGCTCGCGGGCCCGATCTCTGGCCTCGTCGTGCAGCCCCTCATTGGTGCGATCTCAGACTCGTCGACGAGCCGCTACAGGCGCAGATACTGGGTCATCATGAGCACGGGGCTGCTCGTCATCAGCGGCATCGGACTCGCGTTCACGCAGCCCGTCGCCAAGGCGATCGTCGATATTATCGGCGGTGGTCAGGGCGACTGGGACCCGAATACACAGAAGATGGTATGTCTGTTGTGGTGTGTGTGGCTGAGGCTGACGTGATTAAGGTCAAGAAGGTCGCAATCCTGATTGCCGTGTTCTGCTTCTACTGCCTTGACTTTGCTCTGAACGGGTGCGTCTTATAGCTATCCGAGTGTGGAAGTGAAGCTGACATGATCAGGCTGCAGGCGGCTTTGCGCTGCCTCGTGTTCGATGTAACGCCGAGCGAGCAGATCAACTCGGCGAACGCGTGGAACGGCCGCTTCAACCACATCGGCAACATTGTCGGGTTCACACTCGGCTTCTTGAACCTCAACAAGGTGCCCGTCTTGCGGCTGCTCGGCGGCGACCAGTTCCGCAAGCTGTGCGTCGTCGCGCTCGTCATCCTCATCATCACCGTCTGGATCACCTGCGCGACGTTCGAGGAGAGCGAGCGCCCGCAGCTCTTCGGCCGCCGCTCCAAGTTCCGCGACATGATCAACACCATCCACGAGGCGGTGCTCAGCCTACCCCGCCCCGTCCGGCGCATGTGCATGGTGGGTAGGGAGGGCGGAAGCTAGTGGTATCTGTCACAGCTGACACACGCAGGTCCAGATTGCGGCGTTCATGGGGTGGTTCCCGTTCCTCTTCTACTCGACCACTTACGTCGCCGAGGTCATGGCACACGAGATCGGCAAGGAGCCAGACCGGAACTACGCGACGCGCGTCGGCAGCTTTGCGCTTCTGATCCACTCCTTTGGTGAGCTTGCGCTGTTGTTCCTGTAGCTGACCCCCAGTCGCGATCATTGCCGGCACTGTGCTTCCGAAGCTGGCTGACCGGGACCGGCGACTCCTCAAAACGACTGAGGCGCACGAGGACGAGGGCACCGAGACGCCGGTAGAGTCGCCCGAGAGCGCGCAGCGCGACCAGACCGCCGCTGCCGACACAGCGCGCGTGCGCGAGCTCGTGCGGCAGTGGAAGGCCGATGCAGCGCGCGACGGGCAGCCCCTCAAGCTCCCAAGAAGTGGGTACCCGCTCGGCTACGGAGAGCCAAGAGCTGACAGCCCCAGTGCCCTTTATGCTGCGCAATGTGTGGACGTTTGCGCTCGTGCTCTTCTTCGTCTTGATGATGTCGACGTTCGTCATCACAACCGTTTGGCAGGCGACGGTCATGATCGCGCTCGTCGGTATCTGCTGGGCGGTCGCGTGCTGGGTGCCGTTCGCGATGATGATGGAGTTCCTGAAGGAGCTGGAGGCGCCGCGGCCGCAGGCGTCGGCGGGCGGCTCGGGCGTGTCCCAGTCCGTGTCGTACGGCACGATGGACAGCCCGGCCAACTCGCTCCGGAGCACGCGCAGCCACCCCGAATCCCCCACCCGCGCGCGTCCGGGCCTCAAGTCGCGCTCGTACTCGGCGACAGACCTCGAGGGCGCCGGCGCAGAGTACATCACGCACGGTCCCGTCGCGGGCGGCACGATCATGGGCATCCACAACCTCGCCATTGTGCTGCCGCAGTTTATCGTGAGTGTTCGCGCGATGGTTCCGTTGCGGACCTCCGGGACAGAAGCTCGACACCTCCTGCATAGCTGACAGCCAGGTCGCGATCGTCGCGTCGGTTATCTTCCGCGTCGCGGACGGAGACCCAGACACAGACCCGGGCTTAGAGAACAAGACGGGCGTCGCGTGGGTGCTGCGCTTTGGCGGGCTCATGGCGCTCGTCGGCGCGCTCATCTGCCGCCGCGTGCCGCCGACGCGGACTGAGAAGGTACGTCCAGCTTCGAAGAGTTGGCAAGCTGACAGGCAGGCGATGCGGAGACGGCTCGCCGAGATGCGCGAGGAGGCCGACGACCCCGAGCCGGCGGCGTACCGCGACGAGCAGTAGCGTTTGCAGCGACGGACAGTAGACGTTCTTGACCCTCCTCGACCCTAATACAATACAGCAGCGCAAGCACTGGGCCATACAACAGTTGTCATTACCACATATGCATGAGACATAGCTATAGCACACTGAGCAGTGCAGGGCAGGGCAGGCCAGCGCGCAGCGCCGGCTGTAAGGAGCGTGGCGGGTCGGGTCCGTTCGGGATTCGATTTTCGGGCCGTCAGCAGCGACGGCCGGGCGTACAGTGTTGAAAGTACATGTGGGTCTCGTCACAGGCGGGGAGGGTGGGCTTAGAGCTCGGCCTCCTTGTCGCTCTCCGTGTTCTTCTCGATCTCGTCCTCCTGCTCGTCCGCGATCTGCTGCTGCTGCGGCGGGACGCCCTTCTCGCCGCGGACGGCGATGTACCTCCACCCGTGGCTGCCGGCGTAGCGGAACGCCTTGGCCGCGAGCTGCCACCCGCGCCCGTCGCGCTGCTCAAGGTTGTGAGCGAGGCCGTCCCAGACGTTGCTGCTCCAGTCCTCAATGCGCACGTTGTCGTAGCCCATGTCGCGCAGCTGCGCCTCGTACTCGGCGAGGTCGGCGGGGCGGTCGATCACGTTGCGGTGCGGCAGGCCGAGCGGCAGCGCGAGCCACATGCCGAGGATGCGGCCCGGGAACGCCGTCAGCTTCGCCGGCGGCAGCACGTCCGTGTACGCCAGCACGCCGCCGGAGCGGAGCGCGCCGTGCGCGTCCGCCGCGAACTGCAGCACCGTCGGCGGGATGTGGTACGCGACGTCGAGCGCGTAGATCAGGTCGAACGGCTGCGCCGGGCCGGACGCAAGCACGCGCTCCGCGTTCAGAGGGTGGTCCACGTCCTTGCCGCGCGTGTACGTCGCCGAGCCGGTGTAGAACTCGACAGACGACTCGGGGTACGCCGTCGAGACGAGCGAGCGCGCAGAAGCCACGTCCGCGGGCAGCGTCGTCAGCCCGGTCACGTTCGCGCCGCGCGAGAGGTGGAGGACTGCGGTCAGCTTGGACACACGTGCAGACAGCTGTGTGCAGAGCGGGGAAGCTGGTCGCTTCCCAGAAGCACAGGGGCACGCAGGCACTTACGCAGCGTCTCGCCGCCGCCGAAGCCGATGTCGAGCGTGCGGCCGTCCGTCTGCGCGTCCGCGAACTGCAGCAGCTTGTCGGCGAGCGCGACGTTGGCGTGGGTGAAGCTCTCTTCGGGCGACTGTATCGTCAGCAAGCGGCGCTCCCATCAGAGCACAACAGACTCACGGTCCAGTAGCCCATGTTGCGCCAGCGAGGGACGCGGCCGTCGGCGCCGGCGCCGTCGTTGAGCGTCTCGGCGTCCCAGTAGGCATACGACTCGATGAACTGAGGCGGGATGAGGGGATGGACGGTGCGCCAGATGAGCGGAAAGGCGGACACAAGGACGAGGATGTTGCCTGCGAGTGTCATTGTGGATGGGCTGATGCGAACCTCAAGATGATCGCACAGGCGTTAAGTGCGGGCGCGGTATGCGGACCTGCCGCGGGGCTGCACGGGTAATCCTCGCCAGAACTAACGTTGATCCGACCTCCACCCGCCTCCACTCAATTGCCCTGCTCGTATCGCTGCTGCCCTCTTGCGTTCGCTCCATCCATCACTGCAACCATGGCCTCCAAAGCGTGTCTCTGCCGCGGATCTATCAGTGAGTACCTGCTCTTGGAGTTCTGCTGACTCTAGACATCGACGAGTTCTACCTCCTCCCCCACATCGTCCGCCCGGGAGAGACGATAGCCTCGACCGGCTTCAGCCGCAAGACCGGCGGCAAGGGCGCCAACCAGGCCTTCGCCTGTGGGCGCGCCGGCGGCCGCGTCGTGCTTGACGGCAACATCGGTGCTGACGGCGAGGCCGCCCGCGCCTTTATCGAGAGCGGCGGCGTTGACGTCTCGCGCGTGAACATCGTCGACGGCGAGGTGGGCTGACCACACGACGGAGCTGACGGCAGGTGACCGGACGGGCGATCATCCAGCGCGCTGCCGACGGCGAGAACAGCATCGGTGAGTCTTCTCTTCACGGCATCACGGCCTCACAGAACGGCGAACCTACGGAGCCCGGCTGGGTCTCCGGAGCGGACCGGACAGTCCGAGGTCGCCGGCTGGTCGCCGCTCAGGGGCCCTGGACGCCACCCAGCAAGTGACGAGTGACGAGTGACAGCGGGGGGAACGTCAGCTGACCGTCCTCAGTGCTGCACGCCGGCGCGAACGCCAAGGCCGACACGGGTGCGCCCGACCTGGCGGGCTACACGCACGTCCTGCTGCAGAACGAGATCCCGCTGTCCGACACGCTCGCGTACATGCGCGAGGCGGGCAAGCTCGGCCTCACGACGGTCTACAACCCGTCGCCGATGCCGACGGTCGCCGAGCTGCGCGCGTTCCCGTGGGACTGCCTCAAGTTCCTGATCGTGAACGAGGGCGAGCTTGAGTCCATCCTCGACGCGTACGAGAAGGTCCCCGTCGACCCGAAGCTCAGCGTCGCCGAGGCCAGCATCATCCGCATGAAGGCCCTGCACGCCGCCAAGGAGTTCAACCCCAAGACCGTCATCGTCACCACCATCGGCCCCAACGGCGTCCTCGCCCTCGTCCCGGGCCAGGAGATCCAGAGCTTCCCCGCCGTGCCCGCCAAGAAGGTCGTTGACACGACCGGCGCCGGCGACACCTTTGCCGGCTACTTCACCGCCCTGCTGATGGAGAAGGGCGACGACGCGCCGCTCAAGGACATCTTCCCCACCTGCATCACTGTGAGTTTGGAGCCCGTAACCGTAACTGACAGATACAGGCGTCTACCCTCGCTGTCGAGAACCCCGGCGCGATGGAGAGCATTCCCGCGCGCAAGGACGTCGACGCCCGCGTCGCGACTCTCTAAGACTGACCCGGCATCTTGGCTTCAGAAATGTGCATCAATGTAACCCACAGAACAAGGACTAGATGAAGTAGAAATGAAAGCATTACTTGACCCGAATCTGTGGTGGCAGGCACGCCGGGGCTGAAATGCTCCGGGCGGGCACAGCCCGATGGTCCATGAGGGACCAAGCAGAGCCGTTCCAAACGTCAGCCAGCTGCAGACACGAAGCACACTTAGTCGGGGATGGGTCCCTGGTATCCACATGTGCTCCGCTGCCAGCGGTAGAGCAACGCGCAAAGCCCGGGCTCGCGGAAGGCTGCGGGCGGGCGGAAGGGAAGGCCCAGCTCAGGAGATCGACGGGATGTGCTTCCACGTGGGTGCCAACAACAATGTGCTGGAGACCCCAGATTTCGACGCTTCCCGTCGCGTCACTTCCGCCGTTTGTGCCAGCGCATCTCTTTTGCCTTCTGACCAACGCTTCCGCCGCGATCACCTGCACCAAGACCGACGACTGATATGAAGTGGCTCGCCGGTGCTGCCATGCTGGCGGCTGTGGGGGCTGCCGCGCCGCAGTCCTCCGTGCCGTTCAGCGTTGGCGTCGAGACCGCCTGGAGCGCACCTCCACTGCTCCTCGAGATCCTGTGAGTGGCTCAAGTCTCTGCCCCGAGGACGCGTCGCGGTTGTGTTTCGTGACCTAGAAGCCCTCCGAAGGCTGCCTCAGCGTCTCGCCATCCGCTTCTGGGTCTGGATAGCTATGCATGCCCGTACAATAGCTAACACGCAGTGAAACGGCGTACGATGAGTCGGCGCCGTCCTACTTCCCGCTCCTGCGGCTGATCACGTCGCACATCGTCGGCCTTCGCACGACGCCCGAGTCGCAGTACGAGCATGCCTTGCAGCTTATGGGCACCCACCATATCTGCTCCGGCGACGAGTCGACGTTCAACCTCGCTCTGTCGCTTCACACGACCGCACCCCGCATCGAGGCCGCGTTCGCGCAGTACGCCAAGCTGGACGAGGCCGCGCTCGGCGTCGCGGACTGCGCCGCCTGGGTTGAGTTTCAGGGCAAGGCGTACTGTGACGCGGAGCAGCTGCAGCGCGCCATCGAGCGCGGCATCGACGGCAACGCGACCGACGCCCCTATCCGCACCCTCCCCTTCGACCATGTCTCTGGCGCCGACCCCAAGGCCGTCCTCTACTACTCGCCTAGCACCGACGCTCTCCCGCTTCTGACCTACCTCGACAAACACGCCAAGGCTGTCCCCGAGTTCGCCTATGTCGTGCGCTACCGCCCCACGGGCGAGCGCACCCGCAAGACGCCCCTCAGCGGCTACGGTGTTGAGATGGCACTCAAGAAGACGGACTACCTCGTCGTCGACGACCGCGTCAACGCTAAGGGCGGAAAGCAGGTCGTCTTCGAGAGCAAGCACAAGGAGGTCTTCCCCGAGCTCGGCGAGGACCCCTGGACAGAGAACTCCAAGCCCCTCACTGAAGACGAGGTTAAGCGTGAGTTGGGGTGTCACCTGCGTAACTAACGCCAGGCGTCGGTGTTAACGCGATCACCGTCATCAAGAACGCGGCCAACCCTCTCAAGGCTTTCACGCACCTGTCCCAGAACCTGCCCAAGTACACCGCCGCGCTCGCGCGCAAGGTCACCGCACCCGAGAACATCAAGAAGCGCGCGCGCATCACCGGCCACGAATATCCCGTCAGCCCACTCTTCCTCCTGAACGGCAAGGTCATCAAGGAGGCTGACGTGAACGCTTTCGGGTAAGCTGCTCGTATCCTCTTGAGCTAACGTGCAGCCTGCTGAACGCTATGCGCTCTGAGCGCCCTTACCTCTCGACCCTGCTCGACATTGGCTTCACGCCGAAGGAGGCGGTCGAGCTCATGTCGGACGAGGTCATTGGCTCCGCTCAGGCGAGCACCAGCCCGTCTGAGGGCCTCGTCGACGCGAGCGACCGCGAGGAGGGCGGCAACGTCATCGGCTGGATGAACGACATCGAGAACGACGCGCAGTACGTGCGCTTCGCGACCTCTCTGAACGGCGTGAGTTAAGGCATCGCCTGCTCTGCTAACTCTCAGTACATGCGCCCCGTCTACCCCGGCCAGCTGCACCTCGTCCGCCGCAACGCGCTGAACGCCATCTTCGCCGTCGACCTGTCCAAGAAGGCTGCGCTCAGCAGCGTCGCCAACGAGGCGCTCGGCTACGTTCGCCGTGGCGTTCCGGTCCGCTTTGGTATCGTGCCCGTCGGCGACAACACCGCGGGCAAGATCTTCTTCTACATCAACGAGAAGATTGGACGCGAGGCTGCCAACGACTTCATCAAGTCGGTGAGTATTCAAGCTGGCATGTTGGCTTGGTAGCTAACAGCAGCTTGACACCATCACGGAGAACGGGGTGACGGACATCGCGGTCGAGACGGCGTACGACCACATCACGGAGTCGGCCGTCGGCGAGTGGCCGCCCTTCGACGCGGTCCTCAAGAGCAAGCTCGTCAAGAAGCGCTCGGAGCGCGCGCAGGACTGGCTCGAGCGCGTCGGCGTCGTGCCCTCAGAGAAGACCGCCGGCACGCTCATGGTGAACGGCAAGCCGATCCCCATCGGCACCGGATGGACGCGTGCGCTGCAGAACGAGCTCATCTCGTTCACGCAGATGCTGCAGCAGCTGATCGCGACCGGCGGCGTGGACGAGGAGACCGATATCTCGACCGTCTTCTACGACCTGCCCTCGACCCTCAAGCGCAAGTCCAAATACGTCGTGCCGAAGCAGGGCGAGAAGCTCGTCGTCTTCAACCTCGCGGATGTGTTCAACGGCACCGCCGACGTCCTGACCGAGAACTTCGTCTACCCTAGTGAGTCTACACCACACGGCCGAACTAACGTCAGCTGGCGACGACGCTGTGCCCCTCACGACCTGGATCGTCGGCGACCTCGACTCGGACGCCGGACTCAAGCTCGCACGCAACGCGCTCGAGCGCCTGCAGACCGAGGGCTGCCGCACCCGCCTCGGCTTTGTGAACGTTCAGCAGCCGGGCGGCAGCGGCCTGTTCTCGGCGCTGCTGTATGAGCTCATCAGCAACGGCCAGCTGAACACGATCAAGCCCGCGCAGCTCATCGAGTTCATTGACGAGCTGAACAGCCGCGAGACGAACGTTGACCAGCTGACGCTGGACGAGATGCAGGCGGGCCAGGCGCCGCTGGACCTTGACGCGGGCAAGGACGAGCCGCTGAGCGCCTTTACCGCGGCCGGCTGGACCGTCGGCGCCACGACCGAGGCGGGCAAGTTCTGGTCCGTCGGCGACACGGTTGCGCAGCGCCTCGGCATCAACGGCACGCACCCGTACGTCCTTGTCAACGGCCGCCTGATCGGCCCCATCGATGAGCCCGACGTCATGCGCCCCAAGGCCTTCGGCCTCCTCGAGGACTACGAGGGCAAGAAGCGCGTCGACCCCGTCGCGCAGCTCGTCAAGACCATGTCCATCGGCGACGGCAAGGACATCCCTCGGTAAGCTTCAGTCGCTAGCAGTCCACCTGACGATCAGTGAGCGCCTCGCCGACATTGTCATGCGCACGTCTTCCGCCATCGCGTCCGCGTACAACCCGCGTGGCGCCGAGGGCATCTTCATGCCGTACTCTGGCCCGCGCGCCCGCCCCTACGAGCAGATGGACAAGGGAGAGACGTAAGCTAAGCGATTGATCTCGGAAGCTGACACCAGTTCGATCCAGATCGGCGACTTTGAGGACGCGCTGTACCACTTCGGTGTCATTGTCGACCCGATCTCGGAGACGGCGCAGCGGTGGTCTGGCCTGCTCGAGCTGCTGTCGTCGCTCGACCGCGTCGCGATCAGCGTCCACTTCGATGTCGACCCGCGCCCGAAGGAGATCAAGGTGAAGCGGTTCTACCGCGAGTCGCTGCGCGCCACGCTGTCGTTCGACGTGGACGGCAACGAGGTGTCGCCGGACGTGCGGTTCGTGGACCTGCCGAGCTCGCCGATCTACACGCTGGGCATGAGCGTGCCGCAGGCGTGGATCATCAGCCCGGCGGATTCGCCGCTGGACCTGGACAACCTGATGCTGAACCAGCTCGGCGAGCCGACGCACGTGCTGTTCGACCTGAAGCAGCTCGTCATGGATGGGCACGCGCGCGAGGGCGTCAGCACGCCGCCGACCGGACTGCAGCTGCAGCTCCTCGCCGAGGGCGACGCGAACGGCGAGCGCGACGTCGTCTCCGACACGCAGGTCATGACCAACCTCGGCTACCTGCAGTTCAAGGCGGCGCCGGGCGTGTACGACCTCGCGATCCGCCCGGGCCGGGGCGCCGAGGTGTTTGAGATGCAGAGCGCGGGCAACGAGGGCTGGGACTCGCCCAGCGTCGCCGACGCCGGCGACATTGTCACGCTCACGAGCCTCGAGGGCAACACGATCTACCCGCGCTTCTCGCGCCGCGAGGGCATGGAGACGGCCGACGTGCTCGTCGAGGAGGAGCCGGCCAGCTGGCTGACCAAGTGAGTTCGACACAGCTGATTGCCGTAGGGTTTCAAGTTGACACTGCAGGATCAAGAGCGCGGTCGGCCTCGCGCCGGCGAAGAAGTCGCGGCACGCGGACATCAACATCTTCACGGTCGCGAGCGGGCTGCTGTACGAGCGGTTTGCGTCGATCATGATGCTGTCGGTGATGAAGCACACCAAGTCGAGCGTCAAGTTCTGGTTCATCGAGAACTTCCTGTCGCCGACGTTCCTCAAGTTCCTGCCGCAGATGGCCGAGCACTACGGGTTCGAGTACGAGCTGGTGACGTACAAGTGGCCGGCGTGGCTGCGCGCGCAGACGGAGAAGCAGCGCATCATCTGGGCGTACAAGATTCTGTTCCTCGACGTGCTGTTCCCGATGGACCTCGACAAGGTCATCTTTGTGGACGCCGACCAGATCGTGCGCACCGACATGAAGGAGCTCGTCGATCTGGACCTCGAGGGGCATGTGTATGCGTACCCGCCGATGGGCGACGACCGGGAGGAGATGGAGGGTTTCCGGTTCTGGAAGCAGGGTGAGTCCCGCGAGGCCGCGCAGCGGCCGCGCAGCCAAGTTTTGAGCCTGCACTCAGCGGGTTGAGCCTGCCATCGGGCGAGGCAGACCCGCGATTCCCACGCAGTGAGCAGCGCTGACCCCAGGCTACTGGAAGAACGAGCTGCGCGGCAACCCGTACCACATCAGCGCGCTGTACGTGGTCGACCTGCAGCGGTTCCGCGCGCAGACGGCCGGCGACCGCCTGCGCGGCATGTACCACGCGCTGTCGGCGGACCCGAACAGCCTCGCGAACCTGGACCAAGACCTGCCCAACTCGATGCAGCAGCAGATCCCCATCTTCACGCTCGACAAGGACTGGCTGTGGTGCCAGACGTGGTGTTCGGACGAGTCGCTCAAGACGGCAAAGACGAGTGAGTGGCGGCCGAGCGGCGAGCGAAGCGAGGCGCGAGGCGCGAGTCGCGAGGTGCAGAACGCGAAACGCTGACATCCAGTCGACCTGTGCCAGAACCCGCTCACCAAGGAGCCCAAGCTCTCTCGCGCGCGCCAGATCCCCGAGTGGGACAGCTACGACCGGGAGATTGCGGCGTTCGCGGCGTCGCTGGGCGCCTCGGAGCTCGGCGGGTCCGTCGACGAGCTGGCGGGCACGCTGGAGAAGGCGCAGGGCCTTGGCTCTGCCGACTCCTCTGCCTCCGAGTCCAAGTCTGAGGACGAGGCGCTGGAGGCGGAGAGGGAGGAGGCGCTGCAAGAGGAGCAGATCGAGGCCGTCGAGGACATCCTCGCTGCGGCCGATGCGCCCGAGGCCGAGCCCGTGTCGTCCGAGTCCGACCGCCCCGAGTCCAAGCGCAAGGCGGCAGAGCGCAAGGTCGGGGACAAGGTCGCGGGCAAGCCGGAGGGCGCGCACGAGGCTGTCCTGAACCACCCGGCGGACGGGCGCGCCGCCGTCCGCGACAGCCTCGCCGGCGAGGACGTCGAGGTGCTCGTGACGTACAGCGACGAGCCGGGGGCTGTGTGGGAGCCGGCCCTGAAGCGGGACAGCACCGAGCCCGACGCTGAGAAGGAGGCCGAGGATGAGACGGAGGTGCACGACGAGCTCTAGCGGGCTCTAGATAGTTAGACCACGATGAAATCCAGTTAGTTCCAGTCAGTGAGAAGTTCAGTGGCACGGCTCGCGGCTGCGGCTCGCGGCTGCGCCGCTCGCTGGTCCGGATCTGAAGCGTATCATACATAAGAGTCCTGAGGGACGCGCCTTGCGAGAAACCGAATCGATTACAAGTTATGAACAGCCCGGGAGCTGGGAGGATGGATAGATTAGAGAGCGACTAGAAAAATCTCTCACAGCGCCCCGGTCGTACTACGCCGGACGGTGGAGAGGATGCTGCTCGCGCGGGAGCGGATCGACGGCGAGCGGACGCGCGACGGCGTGACGGGCGTGTTGGGCACCGAGTCGCGCCCGCTGCCGCCAAACGTGTGGTGGCTGTGGTGCCGGTCGCCGACGAGGTGGCGCCCGTCGCAGCACGCGCGCACGTTGTCCAGGCCCTCGAAGCTGTCGTCAAGGTCCGTGTCCGCGTCGAGCCCGGCCAGCACGCCCATCTCGTCGAACGCCGGCGACTGGTCCAGCACAGACGCGCCCCGGTACGTGCCCTTGTAGCGGTGGCCGCCGAAGCGCGGCGCCGGCGCGCCCGAGTGCGTGCGCCGCCGGCTCGAGAGCGACGACGCGGGGCGCATGATCGAGCTCGCCCGCGGAGTCGAGTTGGCCTCGAGCGACCGGATCGACAGCCGGCTCTTGGGCGACCGCAGGCTCTGCGCGCTGCTGCGCCCGCTCCGGCCCGAGTGCCCGCTGCGCTCGTCGGGGATCACCGACAGCCGCCGCGTGCCCCCGCTCATCGTGCTCGCGCCGCGGTGCGGCGTCCGCATGTTCGCGGCCGATGACGGGGTAAGCGTGTTAGACCCCCCGTTGCCGCCCTGGTGCGCTAACAGGAACTGCAGCGCCGTGATCCACAGGTCGTGCCGCTCCTTGGTCGGCGCAGTGAACTGGATCTCGCGTCCAAGCGTGTTGACCACAATGCTCTGCCCGTACAGCCCGGGCGGGGCCGCGTTGTAGTCCTCGATCGTCCGGATGCCAGAGATGAACACGCTCTTCGCCTTGGACTCCGGGGCGCCGCTAGAGCCCGGGTCCTGCGTGCTCCAGTACAGCGTCTTCGAGTACGGGTGCACCCAGAAGAAGCGCTTGTGCCGGTTCTCGCTCATGCCACGGCCGAGCGTGCGGCGCGTGTACTTGTACATGTACTCGCCGATCATCGTCTGCGTGATCGCGTGGATCGTGCCGGGGTCCGTCGACGGACCAGTCAGGCCGTTGCCGGCAGAGCGCCGGCTCGGGTCCGCGAACGAGTCAATCGACGACATGGACTCGTGGCGGATGCGGCCAAAGTCGGACACGCTCGAGTTGACAGAGGCGTACTCGCTCGCGCGAGAAAGCGAACGCTCGCGCTCACGCTCGTTGATAACGGCAGTGGCACGGCGCTTAACCGTGGCACGCGATTTCGCCCACGCGTCGGGGTCGCGCGAGACCGCCGACTTGGTTTGCGAGCGCATGGAAGCTACAGATTGTTCTTTGTGCAGCGACGTCGACTTGGGAGGCGGCATGCTGCTAGGCGGGCCCATGATAATAGTGGCAGTGCCGAGACCCGCAGCAGGCGACGGCGTCGGCGTTTGCGCAACCGAGTTCGCACGCATCGCCTGTCCCGCTGACGAGGGCGCACCACGAGCACCACGGTTGTGCACACTCGCAGAGGAGGAAGCCCTCTTCAGTAAGTCATCAGGCGCAGGGGACGCGGGTTGAATCGGGTTGGCCGAGAACTTACGCACGGGCGTGCCAACCGGCGGTGGGCTGACAGGAGGCGGCGGGACGTTGATCGTCGGCGACCGCGACTTGTCAACAGGCGCAGGCGACGAGTGCGCGCTTCCGCCGGCGTGCTCGAGGCCCGGCGAGTGCAGAGCGCCCTCGACGAAGGCGTGGCCGTTCTTGACGTCGACAGCCCGCGGCGAGGACTTGCGAGGCGGAGGAGGAGACTTCAAGAAGTCGAGGTTGGCGCCGGGGGAGACGCGGAAGAAGCTGAGGTCGGGCGACGGGCCGCCGGCGGACGGAGACTGCGAGCGGTTCATGGGGGTCGGGGTCGTCGGTCGGTCGACATCGAGCTGGCGAGAGGCGGTCTGCGAGTCGGGAGAGTCGTCGGCGACCTTGCTGACGACAATCTCCTTTGGCACCTCGATGACCTTTTCGATGTAGATCTCCTTGGGGACCTCGACGACCTTCTCAACGATGACCTCCTTCGGGACCTCGACAATCTTCTCGACGATTTTCTCGACGGGCACCTGGACGATCTTCTCGACAGGAACCTCGACCGTCTTCTCGAGAGTGACAATCTTCTCGACGGGGACTTCCACGATCTTTTCGACCTCGACAATCTTCTCGACCTCGACAATCTTTTCGACCGGGACCTCGACCGTCTTCTCGACGACCTTGTCGACCTCGACGATCTTCTCGACGGGGACTTCGACAATCTTCTCGACCTCGACGGTTTTCTCGACCTCGACGATCTTCTCGACCGGAACCTCGACGAGCTTTTCGACCTCGACGATTTTCTCGACCTCGACGACCTTTTCGACAATCTTCTCGACGGGGACTTCGACAGTCTTCTCGACGATGCGGTCGACTGGGACCTCGATCGGAACCTCGACCTTGCGCTCGACGATCTTCTCGACAATCTTCTCGACCTCGACAATGCGGTCGACGGGGACCTCCTTGATGACCTCCTTTTCGACAATCTTCTCGACGTCGACGTTGACGGGGACCTCGACAGTCTTCTCGACGATCTTCTCGACCTCGACAATCTTGGGGACCTCGACCTCGCGGTCGACGATCTTCTCGACGACCTTTTCGACCTCGACAATCTTGGGGACCTCGACGATCTTCTCGACCTCCTTCTCGACGATGACCTCGACAGGAACCTCCTTGATGACTTCCTTCTCGACGATCTTCTCGACCTCGACGGGCACCTCCTTGATGACCTCGACCTCCTTGATGACCTCGACTTCCTTGATGACCTCCACGGGAACTTCCTTGATGACTTCGACCTCCTTGATGACCTCCTTCTCGACGATCTTTTCGACCTCGACAGGGCGGTCAACATGGACAATCTTCTCCACAGGAACTTCGCGGTCAACATGGACGAGCTTCTCGACCTCGCGGTCAACATAGACGATCTTCTCGACGGGCACCTCGCGGTCGACGTGGACGATCTTCTCAACGGGGACCTCGACGATCTTCTCAACCTCTTTCTCGACAATGCGATCCACAGGTTTCTCGACGATGACCTCCTTGATGACCTCCTTCTCGACGATTTTCTCGACGGGCACCTCGACGATCTTCTCGACCTCCTTGATGACTTCGACGGGCTTTTCGACAATCTTTTCGACCTCCTTGATGACCTCGACTTCCTTGATGACCTCCTTCTCGACAATCTTCTCGACCGGGACCTCCTTGATGACCTCCTTCTCCACGATCTTTTCGACCGGGACCTCAACGACACGCTCGGTGACATTGTCGGAGGGAACGGCGAGGATCATCTTCTCGCGGCTCGCAGAGTTGCGCATGCCGCGGCGCGCGGTCCAGCCACCTGCAGCGGCGGCGGCCGCGCCGAGGCCGAAGGCGAGGAAGCCCTTGCCGCCGGCAGTCTTGTCCTTCTGGTCGTCAGAGTCGGAGTCGGCGCTGGAGTCGTTACCACCGTTGGCGGTCGCGTAGGCCTCGGTGTCGGTCGGGAAGTCGGAGGTCATAGCGCGGACGGGCGTGATGGAGCCCACGGTCTCGCGGCAATCCTCGAAGTCAGTCTCGGCCTCCGTGTCCATGATCGTCGACTGCGTGGAAGCAGGCGAGCCGAGCTGGATCGGGGCGGTCTGCGGGGTCGTCTCGATGTCGAACGTCTGCTGGTCGGCGCGAGGGGTAGTGGCGGAAGCCTGGGGGAGGGGAGTTCCGAGAGGGGAGACAGAGCTCTCAGGCGACCAGTCGTCGGTCATAACGGCGGCGTCGGCGTAAGATGAGGCCTCAGGAGCAGCCAGCTCGTCGCTAAGAGCAATGGTCGGTCCGGCAACGCTAGCCTCGGAGGTCTGGCGCGAGTGTCCAGAGGCACTGACAAAGTCGTCCACAGTGCTAGCGGCGGAAGGCGTGCGCTGGTGCAGGCCAGGGGGAGTGACGGGCCCAGTCTCGTCGAAAGCGTCACCCAGCGATTCTCCGAGAGTCTCACCAAGAGCATCGTTGCGCTTCGAAAGCGGCGACGCAACACGTGTAGAAGCCGGCGAATCGTTGACGTTGCGGGTTCGCAGAAGATCAGGGGTGCCCGACGAGTTCGAGTCGAAGCTCTTGTCGGCAATGGCAGGCGAATCCGCGAGGCCAGATGCGCCCCGAGGGAATCCGAGCTTGCGCGAGAACGAGGAGGCGAATCCACCACGTCCTCGTCGGCCGCGCGTCGAGCCCTTGCCGCCGTTACGCAGGGAGAACATCGTGCTAAGGTCGTCCTTGTCCTCCATGACACCGAACTCGTTGATCTCAGGCACGTCGAGAGGGGCGTTCGCGACGGGCGGCTCCTTGGCCTCGCGGGCACGGGTGACCTCCTCCTTGAGACCGGCGATCTCGGCCTGAGCCTTGGCGAGCGACTCGCGGAGCTCCTCGACCTGGCTGTTGTCATAAATCTCTCCGAGAGGGGACCGCGGGTAGGCCTTGTCGGGGGAGTGGTTGGGCGAGTCAAAGTCAGAGGCGTACAGCTGGGACGGCGAGAGGGCCTGGTCGTTGGCGTCGAAGCCAGGGCCCCTGCGGCGGGGAGTGTTGGGGTCGGCACCGAAGACATCGTCGTCGTCCGAGTCGTAGGCGTTGCGGTGGGCGGGGCTGCCGAGGCGCATGGAGCGCGACTTCTGAGCCGCGTTGGCACGCTGTCGCTCAGCGTTCAGCTCCGAGAGCAGGTCGCTCTTGTCGCGAGCGAGTCCGGCGGCGGCCTTGCGCGACTGGGCCATGTCGGTGTCGTGCTTGGCTTTCAGTTCCTCGACGAGCTGCGCGTTCTTCTCCGCCTCGGTCTTGTGGGCCTCGGCGGCCTCACGGACGGACGCGAGCTGCTTCGTGAGGCGGGTCTGCTCGGTCGACGCCTTGCTGAACTGGCTCTGCATATCCTGGTGCTGTGTTCGCAGCTCCTGCAGGCTGACCTCGAGGTTCCAGTTGTCGTCCTTATAGCGGTCTGACGATCAGCTCCGTATAGCCCATGACAAGCTTCTCCCAGACTCACCAACTGTAGACTCAGCGTTCTTTACGGCGGTAACGTATTCGGCTCGCTCAGTTTCCCATGCATCCCTCTCCTCGTTCATTTGCGTGATGGTGCGGTCACGCTCGGTGAGGAGGGATTGGAGTCTGCGGACCTCGACGAGCAGGTTCTGTCCGATCTCGGTCGCAAACTCCATGTCGAGAGCTCGGTTCTGCTGTGCGTTGCGTTGCCGCCGCGTTAACGTATTGGGGCTCTGCGGCCCTGTGCGCTTGTCGGGGGTCTCCATGGCTGGCCCGAAATCGGACGCAACGTCAGGCTCAGGCTCAACGTCCAAGAAGGCCTGGAGTCAGCTCTTATGCATCACTGAGCAGCAGCGCGCCGCCGACGACCCACCTGATCTCCTCCGATTTCACGGATAAGGGTTTGGTTATCAGAGTCCCAACCCTTGATGGCGCTCTGGAGCTCGAGAAGCTTGGCTCTCGTCGCGTCGCTAATCTCCGAGCCGCCGTCTTCCTCCATGTCGCCGAGTTCCCGGATGCGCGCCTCAAGCTCGGTCTGCTGGGCCAGGAACTTCTGGCCCATGGCGCCGACCATGTGGAGCTTGTTCGACTTGTCGTCGAGGAGCATCTGGAGCTTTGTGCGGACGGATGACGGGTTCATGGTGTTCGCTGCGAGCTCAGGGGACGGGGAGCGAGCGAGGTGGGTGGTGATCTTGGGGATCTTGTCGGAACGCTGCTTAGCAGCGGCCCCCCCGCCGAATGGGTTTTTCATTTGAGGCTCCGAGCACCAGTCAAGGCTCGCGGATCAAACAGAACACACAGATGAAAGAGATGGGGGGTGAGAAATGGACCGGCTCCCTCGATCACAAGTGGCGAAGGATCCCGACCTGGCGAACAGAGGTGGGAGGTCCTTTACGGTTGTTTGTGACGGAGGCTGGAGCGGAAGGAGGTGCTGGAAGGCGTCAGTGGATGTGCTGGCGGACGGAAGTGGATGTTTGGGGGTGCGGGGCTTGCAAGCGGTGTGCTGGGTGGTATGGTGTGTTGGGCAGAGGAGCTCGTCGCTTGGTGTGCATGGCTTGTGAGGAAGAGCCTAGCGCAGGGACGGGCCTTTTCAAGGCGGCGGAGGGAGTGATCGAGAGGGCGAGCGAGCGAGCGAGCGTCGAAGGGGGGGAGGTGGAGAGACAACTCACGCTTGGTCGCCGACCTGTGCGCGCGTCGTGGCTGGCGTGTGGGAAGGAGCGTGACTGGTTGGGAAGAAGTAGGAGAGAGAGAAAGAGAAAAAGAGAAGGCGAAGGAGAGACAGGGAGTGAGATGCAGTCAATGTCAGAGGCCAGAGGGGGAGTGGGTGAGTAGCAAGAGCAAGGGATGGGATAGTGTGGGGAGAAGATGAGAGCGGGAACGAGATGCAAGGGTGGGATCCATGTTGACTGGCTGCCTGATTGTTTTCGTCCAGGTGTCCAGGCGGGGGCGCGGGGGCCTGTACGGCGCGCGGTGACAGGGCTCACCCTGGCCGCTGTGAGTGAATCTCTCAGGACGATCAGGCGTCCTCCCTCTGCGCGTGACGTGGAATTTGATACCGCACGCGTCCTTGGGCCCCGAGCCTCCGACCCGCGAGCGCGCGACGCGCATGAATCCATGACTGCAAACTCTAACACGAACGGCGACCGCATCAAAACATTGCACCACCGGATGACGCACTCCATGATAACGTTCCATAAACAAACCATCTCTCCCATTCCCACACAAAACAAACACAAACACATCTCCACCCACAGAGCTGCCCACCATAGACACTACACTACTTTTGCCACTGACGCCTGACGAGTCCAGTCCCGTATGGATGCCAGCTGGACGGTCCGGACAGGACATGCAGGACACGCCGTGCCGCTGTCAATTCCTGGCTGAAACGCCTAGTCGCCGGATTCGGCCTGGCTTGCCTGGTACACCTGGCAGCGATGCTGAACCGACTGACAACTGCTGTTGCCGCTTTCGAGCATGCGTCCGCCGCGAGATCCTTGTGTGTGTCCTGCGTGTCCTGCGCGGAACACTGCGCCCTCTCCTTTAGCCTCTGCAAGAGACGTCCGTGCGCAAGGCCCGCTCAGGACTGAACCCCCGGCGCCCCCAACGCCCAACGCCCGCGTGATGCATCAGCGCCCTCGCCCTCGCCCTCGCCCTCGGCGACGCGACGACGCAGCCTGGACCGGTCTCAACGCGTGATGCGCGCGGCCTGTATCGGACGATGCACCAGAATCTGGGCAGTAGTGTCACCTGCGCGCTTCCAAGGGCCAGTACGTAAATCGTGCTCGGGTCACGAGCGGGATTGGGTCATCGTTGCGACGGCTTGTCCTCTGCGCCGCCGTCTGTTACACTCACATTTATGACTGCTCCCAAGTTTCTGAGCAGGAAAGCAGTCACGTACCAGTTGCATACCGCGCGCAAAGTCTATTCTCAGCGTTCCCCCGTCTCGTCTCGTTCTTGCAGAGCCATCTCCCAAATGCAGTCTTAACCAAGAGTGAATGATGCAAACCCCGTGTGTTACGGTATGCTGCGGACAGCGAAGCTCTGCTTCGTCTCACTTCTCTCCTGTGACCAGGACGAAACGCAGCCTCGTCTTGGACGACAAGGTTGCTTGAATGCCACTGTTGAAATGCAACCCGGTCCGGTGGACGATCGAGCCGCGAGCCGGCCGAGCATGCTGCTGCGACCAAGGTAAGCTTGGGCAGACTTGGCTCCGCTGCCAAGGCACGGCTGAGGCTGCCACGATAGCCGGCCCGATCGAGGATGCAGATCACTTTTGTGCGCTTCTTCCGAACCGACGTTTTGCGCCTTCGCTTGCTTCGCATGCATCGCTTCCCTCTGTTTCTGGGCGGGGGTGACAGCCAGCAGAAGGCGATAAGAATAGAGGCGGTGCCCGGCGTGCCCGGCGAGGCTTGGTGGGTTGCATCTGTGCTGTGCTATACCGGTGTAAATGACTCTGGTATCTGCGGCTGCAGGACTGCGGGGTAGGTGTGCGGGGAAGGCGGGCGGAGGGCGCGCCCGCGACGCGTGCAGCTCACGCACGATCGATCGCCACCGCACACCGCACCTCCACGCCCTGCGCACGCCGGGCCTCCCGACCGACCACCGTCCACCGAGACATCTCCAGCTCGCTCTCCAGATATTTACGCCTTCCTCCCTCACCCCTTCCCTTCCCCCGCTTTCTCTCACCACATACTGCATCCACCATGGCGAGGAACACCCTGTTCTTCATAGCCATCGCTGTCATCGCGCTCTCCTTCGCCCCCAAGGCGTATGCCTTCGGCGCGGGCAACATTCCCTCCTACTCGTACATGGAGGACAAGGCCTTCCGTCACGGAGACATTGAGGGTGAGCTTCGAGTTCCCTGTCAAGCTGACAACAGATGTCATCGCCAAGATGATCAAGGTCACCGGCGGCGGCTTCCTCAGCCGCGGCGTCAAGTTCAGCGGCCTCGACGGTGAGTTTGAAGTCTGCGCTCCATCAACTGACATCACAGTCAAGCGCACCTACTTCGGAAACTGGCTCAGAGACTACTCGCAGGTGAGCTGGACCTGCATGAGGCTAGCTGACCTCAGGCCGTCGACATTGCGTCGCTCAAGATGGTGCCCCTCCAGACCGTCCTGAACATTGTCATGGTCCTCGGCTTCCTCGGTAGGTTGAACAGCGCCGCACAACTAACCGCCAGCCCACGGCTACGCCACCGGCGAGTTCGAGGTGACCAAGGAGCGCCTGGGAACGTACCTCCCGACCGAGCACATCGACAACCCTAAGGGCTATGGCGAGGGCGAGGATCCGCGCAAGTACGACCCGCGCATGCGCCCCCCGGTCGATCCGCGCGAGTTGGAAATCGACCCCCAGTCTGGCATGAAGAATTACATTGCTAACGGTGAGCTGAAAGGACTCCGAGAGAGCTGACCGACAGAGCGCGGCGGCTGGGACACGTCGACGGCCCTTGTGCGCCGCACGCTCCTGCAGTGTATCGACGCCGGGCGCAACTTTGTCCAGACCAAGAACTCGGCCGCGGAGTACGAGGCCTTCCGCCTCCTCGGCCAGGCGCTGCACACCCTGTAAGATAGCGTGGCGTAACGGTATCTAACGTTACAGCGAGGACTTTACCGCCCACTCAAACTACTGCGAGCTCGTCCTCATCTCGCTGGGCTACCAGAACGTCTTCCCCCACGTCGGCAGGAACACGCAGATCCGCTCGCCCCAGGGCCGCCCCGTCTTCCCGCTCGTCACGGGCTCGTTCGGCGGTGCCGACTTCATCCACTCGCTCATGGGCGAGGCCGGCGACAAGCTGAGCTCTGCTGCCGTCTCGGACCTGAGCAAGTCGTTCGAGAACTCGCGCAGCATCAGCGACGCGCAGTCCAACTCGGCTAACACCCTGCGTTCGCTCTTCCTCGACCTGCCAGACGGACAGGGCCAGGGCCTGTCGCGCGAGATGGACGACATCCAGATGATGCGTGCGAATGGCCCGTCGCAGGACCCGTCGACGATGAGCCCGCAGGAGCTGCACGCGACGCTGTGGAAGATCCTCAGCTTCCGCGACTCGGTCATGAAGAAGATCGAGAACACGCTCGACAAGATCCCCCTGCTCGGCGCGCTCGTCGAGAAGATCTCCAACTCGGTGTCTGTCTTCATCATGACGACGCTGGAGCCGTACGTCAAGCCGCTTCTCGGCACCGCGACCAGCGCGCTCGGCGACAGCTCGCAGGCGCTCCTCGACGCGCACAAGGACGACCAGTTTGAGGTCTGGAACAACCCGAACTCGACCGACCCGACGCATTCGTTCCTCTCGAAGGTGGGTCAGAGTTGCGGCTCAGCTCACATAACTCGGACCACTAAAGCTGACTTCAGGACCACTTCAACCTGATCCTGAACGAGCCCGCGGGGCAGATTGCCAAGATCATCGTGCAGTACTCGGTCGAGCGCATCGTGCAGTGCTGGAGCGACAGCAACATCAACCCGCACCAGGCGATCGAGGACATCCTGGGCTGTCTGCACCACCCGGACTTCCGCAACCCGAACTGTAAGTTGTGACATCCTGTCGCAAACTGACGCCTCAGCGCAGATCCAGACGCAGATGTTCGAGCACATGCGCAACTGGATCGAGCAGACGGGTCGCGACAAGAACGAGATCATCAACCGTCTCGGGTCCGACAACGTGCGCAACGGCAAGAACAAGCGCATCGGCGACACGTCCGCGGACACGGGGCACGTGCACGCCGCGGGCCTTCCGGACGGTGGTCTGCAGGCCGTCCTGGCACAGCACAACGTGCACGTGGTGAGTTAAAATGACGAGGTTATAGCTGATCTCAGCCCGGTGCCAACATCCTGAACGCGGGCCAGGACCTTGCTAGTGGCAAGATGGTGAGTTGCCCGTCTCTTGGTGACTTTTAACTGACAGCAGCCGTGGCAGCAGGGCTTTGGCCAGGGCGGACAGCACGCGTGGCGCGGTATGGACGATGCGGGCGCGGGCTCCCAGCCGTCGTACGGCGGCCAGCAGCAGTCCTACGGACAGCAGCAGTCTTCCTACGGCGGCGACCAGTCGTACGGCGGTAACAACTCGTACGGCCAGCAGCCGCAGCACCAGCAGTACGGCGGCCACCAGCAGCACCAGCCGCCCCAGCAGTCGTACGGACAGCAGTCGTACGGGCAGGACCAGTCGTTCGGCCACGGCGGACCCGGCGGACCCGGCGGCCACGGCGGCCACCACCAGGGCGGGTTCAACCAGCCGCCCCAGCAGCAGTACGGCCAGCAGCAGGGCGGGTGGAACCAGCCCCCGCAGCAGCAGTTCGGCGGCGGCGGCGGGTACGGTCAGCCGCCTCCCCCTCTTCCGGGCCAGTACGGCCAGCAGGGCGGGTACGGCCAGCCGCCTCCTCCTCCGGGGCAGGGTCAGTGGAACCAGGGCCAGAACTACGGCGGCAACCAGTACGGCAACCAGAACCAGCACGGGCACCACGGCCCCTCTGGCGCTGGCCGGTGGTGAGCGCAGCGAGCAGGTCTCCATAGTCCTGGTCAACGAAACGCAGTCTGTCCTCTTCTCTCTGAAATAGATGCATGCAGCCTTAAACCTGGATCGCCTGCCTCCTGTGCCGCTTGACGCCCCAGCGCACGCCATGGTAGATGAGCAGAATCGCGACAAAGCACCCGACGATCGCAGCGCCGACATACCCGCTCGCGTCGTTTGCGCGCGCCCATGCGCGCCACCAGCTCCCGGCGAGGCCGGGGTCGTTCTCGGCGGCCTCGGAGCAGGGGCCGCACTGTTCCCCGATCAGGCCCATGATCTCGATGAGGGAGATCGCGAGCGCGACGGCGATGCTGAGCAGCGTGAGGGAGATGGACAGCGAGGACATGGTCGCGGTCTTCGCGTGCATGAGCTCGGGGTTGGGGTGCGGCTCGTGGGCGGCGGCAGGGCCGGGCTTGGGCGAGCTGGCGCGGGGGGTCGCGGGGGACGCGGGGGACGCAAAGGGGTCGGCCCCGGCGGAGGGCGTGTCCGGCGTAATGGTGATCTTGACGTCTGTCGGCTTGGAGTCGTCCTTGGGGGCGGACTCGAACGAGCTCGGTCCAACGGCGGGCAGCTGCGGCTCCACCGCCTCGATGTCGGCGTAGCTGTCGCTCCTCTCCCGCTCGGCGCCGATGATCACGACGCCCTCGGCAGTCTCCACCCTGTCGGCCTGGTCGCGCACCCTCTCCGCGCCCTCATCCCCGTATCCCTCTCTCTCCTCGCCCCTGCCCTCATAGGAGTGAGAAAACACGTACTCCGGGCTCTTCTCGATGATGCGCCACCTGCCGGCAACCCGAAGCTCAGGCTGCGCGTACGCGTACAGCATGAGGATGCTGTCGAGCGAGTCGACGAGCGACATGCCCGCCGTGAAGAGGAAGGGCAGGACTACGATCTTGCCGTGGCTGATTGCGTTGCCCTTGTGGTCGCGCGACGCGATGGCGCTCAGCGCGAGGAGCGCGATGGACGAGGCCGTGTCGAAGCCCTGCTGTCAGCATCATGCGCCTTGGATGAGCACGAGCGTGTGCGGGGTGGGGCAGTGGGCCTCCGCATACAACCCCAGGCTGCAGCAAGACAGGGCTAAGAATAGCCGCGGCGAACGATACATGAACGCCGCAGGCGGCGTCCAGATAGATGTGCAATCGGCGAGCCCTGTCTGCAATCGCTGCCATTGCACTCCTCGCTTTCTGCACGCGTAGCCTGGCTCTCATCCTGTCCACTGCCGCTCCGCCGCCCGCCGCCCGCCGCCCGCCGCCCGCCGCTCGCTCCGCTCGCAGCTTCGCGGAAGAATGCACTCACAAATCCAAAAAGCACGCCCACAGGGTACAGCTTCCACGGCGCGTCGACGGCCTTGAGGATCGGCGCGACGATGCGCACGAGGCACCCGCCGCCGTGCACTGCCTGCGCCTCCGGAGTCGGCGGCAGGCCGAGCGCCTCGCGCTGCTTGCGCGCGCGCCGGTGCCGCAGCGCGTCCCACAGGAACCACGAGTTTATGACCGCCACGAGGAACAGGAAGGACGCGCTGACGGCGGTCCCGACGATGCCGCCGATCGCGCCCACGCCCTCGAGCTTGTCGTAGATGTCGACGCTATCGTCAGCTTTCAGTCATGAATGGGTCCTGGAGGGGAGGAGACGGGGCGGGATGGGGATTTGCGGTGACAAGCGCCGTAGCTGTGGGCAATCTGTTCTGGGCAATGTCCTCCAGATCAAGCAGTGGTCATCGCAGGCAAGCGCTTCGGCAATCCCACGCCGCAAGTGGTCATCGCCAGCCATGACCACTCCAGTGGGCAATCCGGCACACCCGGCGTCGCCGGCACCTCCGTCCGACCCTGCAGCCCAGTCCAGACCCAGCGTTGGCCATGCAGCCTACCGGAAAGAAAGGAACGGACCACTGCTCAGGAGCACGCCGGGAGATTGCAGGGATCAAGCGCACCCTGCGACCGGATCACGGAGAAGTGAGAAGCTAGCCGCAGAATATATCGGCAATCACGCGGCCATCTGCAATTTTCCGCAGGGTGTGCCGCAGGGCTGTCACCTCATTGCCTATTGCCGCCACTGGCCGCTCCACTTGCCACTCGGAGAGCATGCACTGGGCATCCAGTGCAGCGATGCACTCGCCGCACACGGTGCGCTGCCACCGCTGCTCCCCAGCTAGCCAGCGCTCCGGTCACTCGCTCCGCTCGTTCGCAGCTCGCACTCACCTAACCGCAATCGCGACGTTGACGACAATCACAATCGTGCTGTGCCCGAGGCTGAACCACAGCCCGCACGTAATCGGTAACCGGCCCATGGACACCATCTGGCGCGTCGCGTTGTCGATGGCCGAGATGTGGTCCGCGTCGAGGCCGTGCCGCAGGCCGAGCGTCCAGGCGAGCAGCGCGAGGCCGAGCAGGCCGTCGGCCTGGCCGAAGCACAGGCCGGCCGCGACCCAGCACGCGGCGTTGAAGAGCAGCTCGAACGCGACGAGCGCGGCCGCGCGCCCGACGAGCGTGAGCCGCAGCGGCATGCGGGAGCAAGAGCGCAGGCCTCGCATCCTGCTTCAGTTGCTGTGTCGAGAGTGTGTGAAGAGTGGCCAGGTTAGCGGGGGCGCGCAAAGGCGGTCTCGTATTTATTGCAGCGCCGGTGGGGCGCCCGGCACCGGCTCCGGCGACATTGCCAAGCGCGGCGGCGCTCGAGGGGGCCAGTCACGCGCCGTTCTATTCCAGGCGAGCTTTGCAAGGACGTTCCCATGGTTCCAGGAATCGCCCGGCATGCCGCTCTATCAAACGGCGCGGCCCTGCGTGCCAGGGTGACAGACTCCACCCGCGGAGGATCGAGCCAATGACGCAACTGCGCGGCTGCCAATTCCCGATCTGGATCAGGTCCCACAATCACCCCGAGATAAGCCGTACACGGGGGGACCACATACAATCGGGCAACATCCGCAACGCCCGCCACGTGCCGTCGTACCTGGCGGCCTCCACCCGCTGACGTCCGAAGCGAAATGTGAGCCCCCGCAACAACAAGCCCTCGCTTCAGCTCTTCCGGTCACCTTCCCTCCCTCTATCTCTCCCTCAATCTCCAGTCCTCCGCTTGGAACCGCTTGGAGACAATTGATACAAGGGATACACTATGCCTCCAAAATTCTGGAAGCCCGGAACAGCCGCTCCAGGTAAGCTTGGGCACGATCTCTCTAGCTGACAGCAGGCTCGTCCCTAGACCGCGCGGCCGAGGAAGGCGGCGCGGCGGTCTCGAGTGCGCCGCGGCCCGACCTCTCGCTCGAGGCGCAACGGCGGCGCCTTCCCGTGTTCAAGCACCGCGAGAAGCTTCTGTACTGCGTCGAGCGGTACCGCGTGACGATCGTCGTGGGGCAGACGGGCAGTGGCAAGTCGACGCGTGAGTCGCCCCTCCCTCTTCCAGCGCAAGCTGCTAGTCAAGAACCCCTAGCTGACATCAGAAATACCGCAGTACCTGCATGAAGCCGGGTGGAGCGCAGACGGCCGCGTCGTCGCGTGCACGCAGCCGCGGCGCGTCGCCGCCACGAGCGTCGCGACCCGCGTCGCCGAGGAGGTCGGCAGCGTGCTCGGCGACGAGGTCGGCTACTCGATCCGCTTCGAGGACCTGTCCGACCCGCAGCGCACGCGCATCAAGTACATGACCGACGGCATGCTGTTCCGCGAGTGCATGCTGGACCCGCTGCTCAGCAAGTACAGCGTGATCATGGTGCGTTCTGCCAGCTGACGGATGATGTTCACAGCTGACGCCAGATTGACGAGGCACACGAGCGCGGCGCGTACACCGACCTGCTGCTCGGGCTGCTGAAGAAGATTATGCGGAAGCGGCCAGAACTGCGCGTCATTATCTCGTCAGCGACCATCGATGCGTGAGCTCGGCTTATGACTCAGAGCTGATAGCAGGGAGGACTTTCTCGAGTACTTCAACACGAACGCCGGCGGCGCGGACCGGGAAAAGGACGATGCGATCAGTGAGCAACCCCAGCTTTGACCTTTCAGCTGATCCCAGTCGTCTCGCTCGAGGGGCGGATGTACCCCGTCGAGGTGGCGTACCTCTCGGAGCCTTGCGCCGACTATGTGCAGGCGGCGATCGACGCTGTGTTCGCGATCCACATGCGGGTGAGTTCATTTCTCAGTCGTATCTGACTCGCAGGAACCCGCCGGCGACGTGCTTGTGTTCCTGACGGGGCGGGAGGAGATCGATACCGCGATCCAGGCCGTGGCGGACCGCGCGGCGAGCCTGCCGCCACGAGCGCCGAAGCTCCTCGCCCTGCCGCTTTACGCGACGCTGCCGCCCGAAGAGCAGGAGATCATCTTCGACCCGCCGCCGCGCGACACGCGCAAGGTCATCTTTGCGACCAACATTGCCGAGGCGAGCGTCACGATCGATGGGATCAAGTACGTCGTGGACTCTGGGTTTGTCAAGGTGCGTCCTCCCAGCATGCTGTCCACCTCTGTATAATAGCTGACCCCACAGCTCAAGACGTTTAACCCGCGGACAGGCATGGACGTGCTGACGGTGACACCGTGCTCGCTTGCGTCGGCGAACCAGCGCGCGGGGCGCGCGGGCCGCACGGCGCCCGGCAAGTGCCTGCGCCTGTATCCCGCGAGCGCGCTGCCGACTAACAACGCGCGCTCGCCGATGCCCGTCACGACGCCGCCGGAGCTCGTGCGCTCCGACGTCTCGGGCTACCTCCTGCAGCTCAAGGCGCTCGGTATCGAGAACCTCGCCAAGTTCGACTTCATGTCCCCGCCGCCGGCGGACATGATGGTGCGCGCGCTCGAGTTTCTGTACTCGCTCAAGGCGCTCGACGACGAGGCGCGCCTCACGCCGCTGGGCGAGCGTATCGCCGAGTTGCCGCTGGACCCGATGATGGCGACTATTGTGAGTCGGGCGCCGAGCGCAGCGAGGCGCGGGCCACTCAGCGCTGGCACTTTCGCACCTCAGCTGACACACAGCTCCTCAACAGTGCCGAGTTCCGCTGCTCCGAGGAGATCCTCACGATCGCGGCCATGACGAGCGTGCAGGGCGTGTTCAACATGCCCGACGGCGGGCCGAACAGCACCAAGGGCGCGCTGGCCGAGGTCGAGCGGCGCAAGTTCACGGCCGAGGAGGGCGACCATCTGACGCTACTGAACGGTGAGTCTCCTCTTCTCTTCCACGACCACGAGCTGACCCCAGCCTACAACGCATACATCAAGTACGGCCAGCGCGACAAGGGCTGGTGCGGGCAGCGGCGACTGAACGCGCGCGCGCTGGCGCGCGCACACGCGATCCGCAAGCAGCTCAAGAAGTATCTCGAGCGGTTCGGGATCCGGAGTACGAGCTGCGAGGGCGACCATGTGCGGCTGCGCAAGTGTCTCGTCTCGGGTTACTTTAAGGTGAGGCCGGCGCTGCACACTCGGGATTACCGTAACTGACGGCAGAACGCGGCCAAGATGATGCCGGACGGGTCGTACCGAAGTGCGCGGGAGGGGGCTGTGAGTGTGCGACGCAGGCGCCTGTGCAGCAGGCCGCCTACGCGGCGCCTGAGGGACAGCCCGCCAGCCGGCGACACCAACACTGACACCAGACGCTCTACGCACACCCGTCCTCGGTCATGTTCACGCGGCAGCCGAGCACAGGCTGGGTCGTGTTCACCGACGTGCTCGAGACGAGCAAGAGCTTTATGCGCGACCTCACCGTCGTCGAGGAGGAGTGGCTCGTCGAGCTAGCGTGCGTGCGGAGAGCAGGGTCGCAGCTGACGACAGGCCGCACTACTACCAGTTCAAGGGCGGCGGCATCAAGCAGCATTAAAACACCCGGCCGGCGGGCTGGGCGAGCTGAGGAGCTGAGGAGCGGAGGAGCGGACGAGAGAGAAACGGTACGCCCGCACGCCGCGCGTGACTGACACCAGTTGTCTGTGGCGTATCGACTTCAGCGATGTATTCTTACAAACCGACTCCTGAAGAAACGGCCGCTCAGGAGAAAGGGGGATATCTAATGGCCTGGAGACCAACATTGACATTCGCGCCATCGCCCCCTCGCGCATACTGACGCCATGACACTCACGTCTCAAGACCGGCGACAGGTAACGAGGCCTGCTCACTGACACGAGTCCCGACACGATCATGGAAGCTCGCAGACGCTGAATGGGTCCGTAATGTTACATGGACAACACATCTAAATATTACAACAGATCAACCTCACCACAGATCGACCATCTCCGTCTCCTCCGTCTCCTCCGTCTCCTCCGTCTCCTCCTTCTCCTTCATTTTCGACAGCGCGAAGAGCGCCCAGATCGCGAAGGCACTCGCCAGCGAGATGTCCTGAAACGGCGAGCTAGGCTGGTTCGCCGGCCGAGGCGAGACAGAGCACCACCTGTGCTTCCCCGACGCCAGCTTCTCGGGCTGGACGGGAACGCCAAACGGACTTGACACCTCGACGACGTTGCTCACCAGCGTCAACCACACGCCCTCCATGCCGTTCGCCAGAATCGCCATTACTGGCACTTCTAGGTCCTTGTCGCCATCTCGTACTGTGCGGTAGGCGCTGGCCATGTAGAGTACGGCCTCCAGTACCATGTTCAAGGCCGCGGTGAGGCCAGAATCGACGATGGCTTCGGCCTCACCGTCCTCGTACCCGTAGTCGATGACGTTGACTTCCCTAGTGGTGGGGGCGGCGTGATCGGCTGCCTCAGACTGCGGAGCCGTTGCCGAAGAGGTGGTGGGGGGAGGGGGATGGGCGGACTGGCGGGGACGCTTCTTACTCCTGACGAAAGCATGGCGCTGGCCGCGAGAAGCTAGAACCGAGCGATCGCCACTCAGCGCATGCGACAGGCGTCGAAGCATGTCCCCTGTCAAGACCCGCGGCGACTTGAACTCGAGCACAAGGACGTAGACCGTTGTCACGCCGTTCTGGAGGGTGAGGGCCCAGTCGGCCCTCTCGTTGCCGGGGGTGGGCAATATGTCGTTCAGGATGAACGGGTCCCGGCCCCTTCCGGACGCGGGTACGTGTCCGCCAGCGACTCGATGCTCCTTGCAAACTCTACTGGCGCTGTCAGTGTTAACATCGAGGGAGACGCTTACCGCTCATCCTTTGGACGATACCGTCCTCGTTCTGGACGCGAGGGACTCTCCTCACGTCGGTGTTCAGGCCGTGAGCGATGCCACGGTCGCGGAGGTGGGACTCGAGCCCCTTGATGGCCGCCGCGCATCGCGCATTCCTCATGACCCTCACACGGATCTTACGCCCTTCACAACTCAAGCGCTTCAGCTTGTCTGAGCACGTGCGGTTTGGGATCATAGACGTGGGCGACCGGGGTCACCCGATGGTGAAAGGCGCGAGCGGGCGTTCTGCGCGACTAAAGCTAGTGGTCGTGGTGGTGGTGGTGAGATGATGTGAAAGCATCGAACGGAGGAGATGTCACCTACCGTCAACTCGTATATGTTGTGTTCGGCGTCGCTGCGCAACTGCGCAGGTGCGCTCAATGTGGCGCGTAGTCAGCCGCAGCAAGCCACCTTATGGGGGTGCAATGGTCACTACGATCCACAGGACCAAAACGGCGCATGAGCATGCGTACGGTATGAGCTGCGAAGCCAGGCAAAGAACGAAGCTATGAGCGAACGACGGCCTCCCTCTAGCAAGGCAAGCCTTCGGACCTCGGGCGGATACCGTCCGCCACACCACGCGGGTATCTCTGCGCATCGCAGCCACACGCCCTTGATCCTTGATGTTTTCCAGCCTTGTAGCCTAGCCGGGTTAGCTGGGTAGTAGTCTGGCTGCGCTGGGCCCGCCGCAGCACTGCTCTTCACACACCAGCCGCGGTTCTAACCACCATGCTGCTGCGCTGCTGCACAGTAAACCTCACGTCAACGTTTGTCAACTCACAACCCTCGACCCACGTCAACACCTGTCTCTCGACTACATATACCCTTCGCTTGTCAAAGTACACGACGATCAGCAAGTCGCCCGCGTCATGACTTCAAACCCACCCAAATCCCCACACGATTCTTCCCAACACCGGGCACCGTCCGATAGCAGCGATTCATCATCTGACGAGGGTCCAATCTTTTGGGGCGGCGACAATGACTCGGATGCATCCTCCGCACCCACATCTCCCACCCAGAGCATCCTGTTGACTGCAACTGCAGATGCCACATTTCCCTGCTCGCAGAAGTATTATCCCAGGTATTGGTTGCGCTCTGGGCGTAGGGAAGACGTCGCGAGCTGGGGCGCACGCGTCGGTACACACAGGTGGAAGCAAGCGGAGGAGATCGCGGACTTCGAAACGATGGCGCGCGTTCTCCCTGCAGCGGTGCTGGATGCGGTGCTGGAACGGTGAGTGAACTGAATCCCTCTGGCGCTGACTCAAGGATGCGGGACGCCCGCGACGAGAATTCGGACGAAACCTCCAGGAAGAAGTTCCGGGAGTGGCATTCCATGACGAATCAGTTTGTCGATGCGTACGAGGCCGTGGGTGTTCACTGCATTGAAGTTACAACGCTGACCCCCCCTAGGCATTGAATCGTTTCCCGCCTCCCTACAAGGAACGAGCTCCTGCGATTGCCGTGGCCGGCCGGCTGTGTCGCACGGTCATGAACCATTTCTGGGATCATTTCTTGGACTCGCGCTACTATCCTGGCAACTATAACATGTACCGGCCCATCCTCCTCGAGGACCTGGGTATCTGTGATCCACTGGCCGCGGAGAACTTGCCGCTGGTCAGGCAATGGGCTATGGTGGCTTTCGGATGGAAGGAGCCGCCGCCCTACGAACGCAAGCCGAGGAAGTTGCCACCCATTTGGATTGATGAGGACGAGTGGGATGAGAAGATTGCGGAGTGGAGGGCGAAGGGGCTCCTCCATGAGTGAGTCAGAGTGCTGCGTGCGGTGAGCGACCGCTTCCACTGCTTAAGACGCTGTGAATGTTAGAATCGCTATGTATCTGTTATCCAATTGCATCGAGAGAGGGGGTGTTTCCTGCAGTGCATGCTAAAGCATGAGCCGTGATCCTCCTGGCCCGTTCGCACTGCGAATCGCAAGCGCAGGGCTATGAGGCTAGTACTGAGTGTGGTGCCATGCATTGCATACTACGGAACAACTGTCCAACCCGCTCCGCTCTTCCTACTCCAGCTCGCCGCTGCGCATGAGCTGGGCAAATGTGCCGCCCTTGGCGATGAGGTCCGTGTAGCTCCCGTCCTCGACGACGCGCCCGTCCTGGAGGCACACGATGCGGTCGCACCTCTTCATAGCCTCTGTGGAGTGTGTGATGAAGAAAGTGGTGCAGTCCCGCTTGACGGTGTCGATAGTGTCGAGGATGATGCGCTGATTCTCGATGTCGAGGGCACTGGTGCACTCGTCCAGAATGAGGATGCGGGGCTTACGGATGAGCGCGCGGGCGATCTGGATGCGCTGCGCCTGCCCGCCGGAGATGAGCGCCGCATTCTCGCCGAGCTTGGTCTCGTAGCCGAGCGGGAGCGACTCGATGAAGTCGTGGATGTTGGCGGCGCGGCACGCGGCGTGCACCTCGTGCAGCGGGACGGCGACGTCGGCGCCGTAGCGCAGGTTGGCGAGCACCGTGTCGTCGAACAGGTTGGCCGTCTGCGACACGACGCCAATGTGCCGCCGCAGCCACGCCGCGTCGAGCGACGCGAGCGGCACCCCGTCCAGCACGACGCGGCCGCTGCCCGGCTCGTACAGGCGCTGCAGGAGCGCGGCGACCGTCGACTTGCCGCACCCGCTCGAGCCGACGACGGCGACGCTCTCGCCGCGCGCGACGCACAGGCTGAAGTGCGCAAGCACGCTGACGTCGGGGCGCTCGGGGTACGCAAACGACACGTCTTCGAAACGGACGTCGCCGGCGATGGGAGGGCGCGCGTCGCCGGCCGCCTCGGCCGTCGCGAGCGAGAGCGTTTCGAGGCGGTGGAAGTCGCGCGCGGCAACCTTGGCCTTGCTGAGCAGGGGGAGGAAGATGAGCATCTGGGCGCTAAACGTGAGGCTGAACAACACGAGCGTCAGCACCTGCAGCGAGGCGGGGTACGTCATTGTGCCATTGCCGATGAAGGTCGCAGCAACGAAGAGCAGGAGCGCCTGCGCGAGCAGCGGAAGGCTGGCGTTGATGGCCTGCGCGAAGCTGACGACGAGCGCGGCGTGGAAGCCCGTGGCGCGGCACGCGGCGGTCTCTACGGCGAAGCGCTCGCGGAACGCGTCCTCGAGCGCCATGCCGCGGATGCCGCGGACGTTGGCGAGCGTCTCGAAGAAGGTGCGCGCGACGGCCTCGCGGCGGGCCTTGTTGCGCTCCTCGGCGCGCTGCACCGCGTCCTCGCTCAGCGCGTACATGACCCCGACGAGCGGCACAATGCTGATCCCGACGAGCGTCATCTGCCAGCCGACCGCGAGCGCCCACGTGATGCCGAGCCCGATCATGACGCACATGACGAGCACGGCGGGGATCACGAGCGCGACCAGATTGCGCATGTCCTCGACGTCCTTGATCAGCCGCTGCGTCAGCTGCGCCGGCGAGTTCGCTGACGCGTCGAACCAGCCCTTGTCCTGCGCCAGGATGCGCGCATACGTCCCTGCGCGCAGCTGCGCGTTCCACCGCGCCGCAACGGCGCACGCGCCAAAGTGCTCCAGCCACCCCGACACGGCCTGCGCACCAGAAAGCGCAATCAGGATCGCGCCCTGCGACGCGATCGCACCCGACGACTTGGTCCCGACCAGCGCGAGCAGCTTGGCGAGGTAAAACGAGTACACGGGCACGCACACACCGTGCCCGACCGAGCCGAGCAGTGCGAGCCACAGCAGCCCCTTCGACGGCAGCAGCGGGTAGTACCGCCAGATGAGCGTGAGAAGACGCGGTGGCTTGCCCAGGGCTGCTGCGTCGGGCGGTGCCTCGGCAGTGGCAGCCTTCTCGTCACCGAGCGTGACATTCACAAGCTCGAACTCCTCTACGCCGTCCTTGTCCCTGTCCTTGTCGTCTGCGAGCGAAACGACCGACACACGTGACGCGTCCTTGCGCCAGCCAGGCAGGTCCTGCAGGCTGCTCTGGCTGTGCGCTGGGACGCTGCTCACGCTCGCACTCGCACTGTGCCGGCGGTACAGGCCCGAGCCGAGGTCCTCGCTCGTCCACGAGAGGCGCTTCTGCGCGCGTGTAAGCGGGTATGCGCTGGGCGGGTGCTGGACGGAGTGGCGGTGCGCGGTGTGGGGCGCGACGGACGCGTGCCCCGCGTCGGACTCGAGGACGAGGCTCTCCTGGCTGATGGAGCGGGGGATGCTGCTGCCGCTGACCTTACGCGCGTGCCCGGCGCCGGTCGAGTGCAGGATCATGCCTGCGCGCTTGACTTTGACGGGCGTCTTGTTGCGCCGCTGCATCTCTACGCCGCCGAGGTCGGCGAGCGACGCGACGCTGCTCGGCCGGCTGGCGCGCAGGCTGACCGAGCTCATGTTCCAGCCGACGCGCGACAGGCGGCGCTCGGGGTGCGGCTCTGCGTCGTCTGCCGGTAGCGGCTCGGCGGGGGCGGGGCGCCACTCGAAGTCGTCGCGCGGCGGCAGCGGCTGCGCCGCCTGGCGCGCCGCCATGTCCGCGAACGGGCCCGCGCGCATCTCGAGGTCGGTGCGGAACCCGTGGTCGGCGACGACGCCGTCGGCCATGACGTACACGTAGTCCTGGGCCGTGATCTGCGACAGGTCGTGCGTGATGACGATGGTCGTGCTGCCGCGGCGCCACGCCTTGACGGCGTTGAAGACGTCGACGCGGCTCGTCGCGTCGAGTGCGCTCGTCGCCTCGTCGAGGATGAGCACGGTCGGGTCGCGGATGCGCGCGCGCGCAATCGCTAGCCGCTGCCGCTGCCCTCCGCTCAGCTGCGAGCCGCCCGTGCCGAGCAGCGTGTCGTAGCCCTGCGGCAGCGACTCGATGAAGTCGTGGATCGACGCCATCTTGCACGCGTCGACAACGTCGGCGCGCGTGATGTCGCCCGGCCGCCGCACCTCGCCGTACATGTCTGGCCCGGCGCCGACGATGCCCATCGCCACGTTGTCGTGCACGCTCAGGTCGAACAGGATGCACCCCTGCTGCACGGCCGCGACGTGCTGCCGCGTGTACGCCTCGGGGAAGTTGTCGAGCGCGCGGTTGTCGAGCGAGATGGCGCCGCGCACCGGCTTGTACATGCGCAGCAGCAGCTGGGCGATCGTCGACTTGCCGCTGCCGCTCCCGCCGACGATGAACGTCGTCTCGCCCTCGGGCAGGAACAGCGTGATGTCGCGCAGCACGGGCACGTCGGCGCGCGACGGGTAGTGGAACGACACGCGCTGCAGGTCGAACTGGCCGCGGAAGCGGCGCGGGCGGTTCGGGTCCGTGTGCTGGTGCGGCGGCGGGCCGGAGCGGAACCCGCGCTTGTCGTAGTTGCCGTCCCTGCTCTGGATCACGGTCAGGAGCGACGCGAGGCTCGCGTTGCCCTTGGTCAGCACGGTGAGCTGGGGCATGATGCCCTGCAGCGCGATGCTGGCCATGAGGCTCGCCCAGATGACGGTCAGCACCGTTGTCGTGCTCGCCTGGCCGTCCGCGACGACCTTGGCGCCGTACCAGCACCCGACGGCGTACATGGCGAACATGAGGAAGTCGGTCGCGCCGAGGCACGTCGCCCACACGTAGGCCTGCTTGACGAGCGAGTCGCGCGCGCCGTCGACCTCGCCGCGGAAGCGCGCGACCTCGATGTCCTGCGCGTTCTGCGCCTTGACCGTCGCGACCGCGCTCGTCGCACGCTCCACGCTCGTCGACGCCTCGGCGAAGCACCGCCGCTCCACGTGGTACATCGGCTGCACGACGACCTGCGTCCCCGCCGCTGTCGCGAGCATGAGCGGCACCGCGCTCAGCGTCACGATCGTCAGCACGGGGTGCTTTGCGAGCGCGAGCACGAGGCACGTCACGAACGTCGCGATGCTCCCGAGCGTGTTCCCACTTGCGGCGCCCGTCGCGGCACGCACCTCGTCTGTCTCTCTGTTTGTAAGCCTGCGCCCCGCCTTCTCTCTGCACCGCCGACTCATGCTCACCTTGCAAACTTGCCCATCAGGCCTCCGGCGCCAACCGCGCCCGTCTCGTCAGGCTCGGCGGCGCCCATGCCGAGGTCGTACCACTCCATGGGCTTCTCCTGCACGCCGTCGAACACCATGCAGCGCAGGCGGTTGGCCGTGAGCTCGCCGTACGCGACCCAGAGCGCGTTCTTGGCGTACGTGGTCGCGCACGCGAATATGCCGAGCACGGTGATCTTGACGGCGACGGCGCGCTCGACGCGCATCATGGCGTCGCGGTGTGCCTGCTCGCGCGTGCTGAACCAGTACTCGGCGAGCGCGTTGAATGCTTCCCCCATCAGCGTCGTCATGTACGGCTGCGCCATGGCGGCGCCGAGCGCACACGCCACCGCCGGTACGAGGCACAGCAGCCGCTCCCGCACCGTCGCGACCGTGTACAGCCTCACCCAGCTCGGGCGCAGCGGCGGCAGCGGCGGCTCCACCAGCGTCTCGTCCATCGAGCTCCCGCTCCCGCTGCCGCTCGGCGTGCCCGGCGCGGGCTTCGGTGAGTGCCCGCCCGCCCCCGGGATAGAGAGGTGGTCCTTGTCCTCTGCGCTCATGTGCGCGTTCGTCGGCGTGCCCGGCTCGTCGTACGCGGCGATGGGGATCGGCGACGAGATCAGCACCTCCTCGCGCTCGGCGCGCGGCTCCCGCTCCCGCAGCGTCGCCAGCACGCTGTCCGTCATGCGCCGCAGGCTGTCCACGCCGCCGCCGCCCCCGCCGGCGGCGGCCGACGCGTCCGACGCCGTCCGCGCGTGCCGCGAGCTCCGCACCACGTTGTTCAGGAACCGCGACGGCGCACTCTGCGAGCGCCCGTGGCTCAGCGTGCGCGCGCGCGGCGGCGGGCGCGGCAAAGGGTCATGCGCCGGCACAATGTCGCGCAGCTCGGGCGAGCGCGTGCCCTCCTGGTAGAACGAGGTGTGCTCTATGAGCGTCGGGAGCGAGATCTCCAGTCTCCGTTGTGTCGGCATGTTCTACTACTTCGGTCGTCTTCGTGTCGTACTGCGGTCGTGGTCCTCTCGATGGTCGTTTCGTCTGTGGTGCCCAGGGTGCGTCGCAATCGTCAAGAGTCGTAGATTGATACTCGGGGAGTGGCAAGGAGAATGATCAGTCACTGACATCGAGACGCGAGGTGTCCTCGAGCTGGCTAACCTCGCTGGGTCCGCGGTGCATCGTCTTCTTTGTCCCAGTGCTCTCCCAGCTAGCAGGGAAGCACCACAGCCTCGGGGACAGAACGTCGTGCCCTCGCTGCCCAAGGGGGCAGACGCTCGTCATTGTTGATGCTGGGGCGGAATGTCGAAGACGATGTTTGCTTTGTCCCCGGCCGCTGGTCGTGCTCATCGCGGCCATTGCCAGATCGCGGCGCATCGACCTCGGCTCAGCTCAATGCCGTGCACCGTGGCCGCATTCCTCGCTCCGCGAAGAACAATCGCGACGGTTGATGGAGGTGTCTCAGAGTGAAACACCACGGTCGAAAATGACACGGGGACCGCGCTCTGTGCGCGCAAACTTGCTCTGCCATCTCTGCCTCGTCGCCCGTGTTCTGCGCTCGATGCGAGCGAGACGCAGCGGCGACTGAGACACTGATGGTGGCGAGCGAGACATGGCGGCCGGCGTCTATTGTGCGGCGCGGGGTCTGCTCGCCGTGAGAGCGCAGCATCGTACGTCTGTGGTGAGCGCGAGGTGACGCGGTGATGCTGTTTGAGGCGTCGGCTGCGCACACGTTGCACGCGTAGTGGTCTCCGGCCAGCGTCCTGCAAAGCCTACATGGGCGCCGACAGAGTGCTCGGCAGCACTAAGTAGGGAGCTGGACATGCATCCGGGGCCCGTGCTTCTGTCTTCGAGTAGTCAGCTGCCTGGCGTCAGAGCGACCGTGGTGCGTCGCTGTCATTGTCGCCTCAGACCTGCTATCGCGGAGCTTGACGCTGGGTCCAAAAGTGAAATGATCTTGGTGCGGCGGTGGCCACCCAGCTGCACCAAAATCTCGTGCACACTAGACCGCATCGTGATCCGTAGTGACCTTGAAGCAGGAGTTCTTGGGAACAATAGGCGAAACGAACCACGGCTCCAAGATGGAAGTAGCGATCACCCGGGCCCGCATCGCCGGGGGGCCCACGCCCAGGCCCGCGATATCGGGCCTTCCCACGGTCGACCGGCGGTCCTTCACGTGTCGCCCACTTTCCCACGCTGGCCAAGCTGGCCTCGTACGGTGAGGGGCGCAGGCACCGGCGGCAGCGGGCCGGGACCCCGGGCGTGCCGGTCTTTCGGGCAGCGGCCGACCCCGCGGAAGCGGGGTCTTGCGCGGGGCTCGGCGTGATTTGCGACGCACCGCAACGACGTATATAGACTCTGCGCTCTCCACCATGGCCTCCCCCCAACGTAATTCCGACAACATGGCTGGTACTGGCAAGATCAAGTCTTTCACTGTGCACGGTGAGCTCCATCCTGAGGGTCAGCGCTGACGGGCAGATGTCCGGTTCCCGACTGTACGTCACGGAGTAAACAGGGGTGGAGATGCCGACGGCGGCTGACTTGACAGAACGTCAACGGGGACGGCACTGACGCGATGAACAAGGAGTGCGACTACTCGGCGGCCTACGTCGTGCTCGGGACGGATACGGGCCTGCAGGGCCACGGCATGACGTTCAGTGAGTGATGGTGCGGCCGCGATATCGGCGGGCGGGTGGTCGTGTGCCCCCGGCTCTGTACATTCCGGCTAGTTTGGACGCTAACGTGCAGCAATCGGGCGCGGAAACGACATCGTGTGCTACGCCGTCAAGGCCGTCGCGGAGCGGCTGGTGGGCCAGAGCGCCGAGGACTTCTTCGCCGACATGGGCGCGTTCTGGGAGTACCTCGTGTCCGACCCGCAGCACCGGTGGCTCGGGCCCGAGAAGGGCGTCATCTCGCTCGCGACGGCGGCCGTGTCCAACGCCGTGTGGGACATGTACGCCAAGGCGCGCGGCAAGCCGCTGTGGAAGCTGATCTGCGACTTCACCCCGGAGGAGTTTGTGCGCGCGACGTCGTTCCGCTACATCACGGACGCGATCACGCGCGACGAGGCGCTCGCGCTCCTGAAGGCCAAGGAGGCCGGCAAGGCCGCGCGCGAGGCCGAGGTCATCGACAAGGGCTACCCGGCATACACGACGAGCGTCGGGTGGCTCGGGTACAGCGACGAGAAGGTCGAGCGGCTCACCAAGGACGCGCTCGCGCAGGGCTTCTCGCACTTCAAGCTCAAGGTCGGCGCCGACGTCGAGGACGACCTGCGCCGCGGCCGCCTCATTCGGTCCATCATCGACGACCCCGCCAACATGACGCGCACCATTGACCCGAAGACGACACAGGGCAAGAACCCCGGCCCGACCGGGTGCGTGCTCATGGTCGACGCGAACCAGGTGTGGGACGTGCAGCAGGCCGTCGAGTACATGGAGCAGCTGGCGCCGCTGAAGCCGTGGTTCATCGAGGAGCCGACTGCGCCGGACGATGCGGTGGGCCACGCCGCGATCCGCAAGGGCCTCAAGCCGTTCGGCATCGGCGTCGCGACGGGCGAGCACGCGCACAACCGCATGACGTTCAAGCAGCTGCTGATGCTGGACGCGATCGACGTCGCGCAGATCGACAGCTGCCGCATGAGCGGCATCAACGAGATCCTCGCCGTCCTCCTCATGAGCGCCAAGAAGGGCGTGCCCGTGTGCCCGCACGCGGGCGGCGTCGGCCTCTGCGAGCTCGTCGTCCACCTCTCCCTCATCGACTTCATCTGCGTCAGCGGCTCCATGGACCGCCAGGTCCTCGAGTGGGTCGACCACCTCCACAAGCAGTTCCAGTACCCCGTCTCCATCAACAAGGAGGGCCGCTACAACGTCCCCCTCGACCCGCGCGGCGGGTACAGCATCGAGATGAAGCCAGAGGCCATCAAGACCTTCTCGTACCCCGACGGACCGTACTGGACCGCCGCGGCCAGGGGCCAGGCCCCCGTCGTCGACCTCGACTAGAAGGCGCATGTAGACAGTAAAAGTGGTAGACAGGAGGTAGTAACGGTAACGACTCTGCATGTAACAAGCATATTCTCGCGGCATGGTGCTTATATGGGGTCGTGAATGAGCGGGAAGAACGCCCAGTTGTGTGCGTGTGCGCCATGGTCATCAGTCATCAGGCGGTGGGTGAGATAGTGTTAGTAGTCAAGTTGTGATGGAGAGGGAGATACACTAGGACCCCAAGGACGGCTCCAGCCGAGCCAACCAAAAACTGCCGGCAGAGCGCGGCGCGCGATGGAGAAGAGAGTGCAGACCATCACGATATCTTGTCGCGACGCGCCTCTGACTGATGCCATGGCCATGTGGCCGCGCCCTGAATCGCCACTGACCGACGTTGGTGTTCGGAATTCCTACGTCACTCGGTCGCCGCCGTTCCGAACTGCTCAAGCTCGGCCCGCACCGTCGCGGCCTCCCAACCGCACTCTTCACCATGCCCCTCGACACCAGCTCGACAGACCGCCTCTCGGCCCCGGACTCGCGCAACGATGGTGAGTGGCGCGGCGTGTGCACGGTGTGTGGGCGAGGCGGCCGGCGGCATCGTCCGCCGAGCGGAGACGGGTCTCGCGGACGGCTTGCGGCGTGCTGTTCTGGCCAGCCTGGGCGCGCCGTGCACACAGAAGCAGGAGCAGAAGAACCGGCGACATGCCACTAGCTGTCGTAGTGATGCTTGAAAGCTGACACCAGCCAACCTGCCCGCCGAGCACCCCGTCCCGCTCCTCGACGCGGCGGACGGCACGGCCCGGCCCGAGCCCAAGCTCAAGAGCCGCGAGGACCTGCGGCGCCTGAACCGCCGCGCGACCCAGGACGGCATGTACGGCGGCATGCTTGGCGGCGGCGCGCTGAGTGAGTGTCCTCGGGGGTGTTAGCTGACGGCAGCCTTCCTCGCGCACCGCATGGGCATGCCGAAGAACGGGCTGGTGATCACCTTCCTGCGTGAGTGATGCTGCACGCCGGGGGAAGAGTGCGTCGGCGCTTTGCGTGGCTGTCCGCTGGTCTCAACGCCTCACCCCCTTCGCCCAGCTGTTCCACAGGTCGAGAAAGCTCACCCCAGTGTCCTCCACGGGCATCTCGTTCCTGACGACGCGGCACATGATCCGCTCGGCCCTCGGCGAGCACTACGACTACATCCACGCGCGGCAGGAGGCGGCGGGCGGGCTCGCGGACCGCGCGGACGGCGACGCGCCGCTGCCGCCCGTGTCGCCGCTGGCGCCCGCCGACGCCGACGCCGAGCGCCGCCGCGCGCTCGCAGAGGAGCTCTCCAACCTCGGCAAGCCGCGGCCGCGCACCATGTTCACCAAGGGCAAGGGGCTCGACGGCGAGGTCGAGGAGCAGCAGGAGATGGTCGACCCGTACATGCGCTCGGGGGTGCCGAGGCGCGACATCTAGACAAGGAGGGTCATTGTATGCATACATTCTACGTTTGGCTGATCGCCAGGGGAGATAGATAGTCGTTGCTTGCTCCTTCTGTGAGGGGCTGTCGTCAGCTAGTGAGACCTTTCAAGCTCACCTTCATCGGGTCTACACCTGCGTGCGGTCCGAGGACGCGTCGTCGTCGTGCTCGCTGGGCTCGTGCGCGCCCTCGCCAGACTCGGGCTCCGCCTCGGCGGTCCCGTCCGAGCCCTCGTCCTCCTCCTCGATGCGGTCGTCGTACTCCGGCTCTGGGTCGCGGAGGACCTGGCCCGTGAGGTCGTCGCGTTTCTCGGCGGGGCTGGCGGGCGACACGCTCAGGTCGCGCGCCGAGGCGGAGCTCATGACGCTCTCGACGCTGGCGCCGGCGAGCGAGTCGGTCCGGATCGCGTCGACTCTGTCGCGGCCGCCCTCCGTGCAGTCTCGACCGTCGCGGCCCTCGCGGCCCTTCTCGCCGTCGGTCAGCGATAGCCGCGCGACCTTCTCGTCCAGCGGCGTCCACACGAGCGACGCAATGCTCGCGCTCCGACTCGCCGGGTGCGGGCTCCACACGAGCGACGCGCTCCGCGACTGCGGGTACAGGGACGACGGGCGGCGTGACGACGCGCGCGACGCCGCGCCGCTCGCCCACCCTGGCCCCGTGACGGGCCCCGGAGCCGGCGCGTCCGGCGACGACAGCATCAGCAGCAGGTTCTTCAGGTTCGGCAGCGTCTGGCGCAGGTCGAGCATGCGCAAGTCCCACTCGTGCATGAGCTGGGGTCAGCTCGTCATGCTCAGCTCAGCTGTATCCGCTGCGGCCGCTGGAAGCGCGACCACCACTCACCAGCTCGATATCCTTGTTCAGCAGGAACACGGCATACTCGTACCGGTACCGCTCGACGTTCTTGCCGTAGAGCGGGAAGCTGAGGTCAGCTCAAGAAAGGGCTGGAGTAGCTCACGATCGTGGACCTTGCATCACGCTCACGACATCGCGCACATGCGACCGCGAGCCCCCGTACGTGACCGGGTAGGCGAGGCCGGCGGCGGGACCGCCGAGGTTGCTGATGAGCTGGACGAGGAGCGCGGCGTATCCGAGGGCCGCGCTCGTCGTGCGCTCGTCGATGCGGGGGCATCCCTCCGGCGTCTGCGCTGGCGGGAGGGACAACGGCGGTGCGGGATCTTTCGGCCCGAGCGGAATGGGAAGCGGGACCCCGATGATCGAGTATATGAGCGTACCGGCGTCGACGGGTTCGATGGGAAACAGCTGATCGAGCGCCTGTGCGTGCTGTGCGCGCTTCGCATGAATAGCGGGCAGCATCGCGGCGCGCTTGCCCTCGACGTCGGCGATCTCGCGCGCGAGCTCGCTCGCCTGCCCGCGCGTGATCTCGGTGCGCTCAATCGCCGCGTCGAGCAGCGCGCGCCGCGCAGCCAGCCGCGAGCGCTGCAGCGTCGTGCGCGCCCGCGCCTCCTCCGTGCTGTGCCCGACCTCGGCGACGCGGTCGCGCACCCACTTGGTCTTGAGCGCGAGCTCGCTCATGTCGCGCCGCAGCGTCGAGCGGTCCGCGTCTGCCTGCAGCAGCGCGTCGATCTGACCCTGCAGCTGCGCAATCTGCCGCTGCGTCTCGGCGATCGCGCTCTGGATCGACACGAGTCTGCCGTCAGCTCGAGCTCTCGATACCAAGCTCACTGGTGCAAAGCGCCGGCGTTCGCGCCCTTCTTCATACGCGTCTCGCGGAGACTACGCTCCACGACCCCCTTCATCGGATCTCGCTTCGGCGGCTCAGTCCCCGGGGGCGGAAGGCAGAAGCGCATCCGCGGGTGTGTCGACAGAGTCCACTCTATCGTGTTCGGCGGCAGCGGTGTATCGGCCGTCACCGGCGTGAGCTGCGTGAGGTCCACGAGGCCGCCGACGCCGCGCAGGCGGCGCCAGCGTCCGCGCTCCTCAACCCAGACACCGACGTCGACCGCCGTGCCCGCCCTCTCGCCGCCGGTCAGCCAGGGCGCAAAGTCGCCCTCGGGGTCAAGGTTGCGGAACCGCGGGTTCGTGGACGGCGCGTGGATCGGCGAGAAGAAGAAGGGCACGGGGGCCGGGCGGCCGGACTGCGGCGCGAGACCCATTGTCGAGCGGCGCACTGACGCGGGCCGCCGCGCCGGGGAGGAAGAGCCCGAGGCCGTGCCGCCCTTCTTCTTCGGGTGGTCGGCGCGCGTCTCGCGGTCCTCGGGCATGGGCGGCAGCGATGTTGTGCGGCTGCGCGTGACGGCCGGGCGCTTCAGATTCGGCGATCCCGGAGACAGGTGCGCCGACGCGGTCCTCTCCCCGCCCGCTGCCGGCTCCGGCACCGTCATCGTGATGAAGCACTTGGCGAGCGGGCGCGCAGGCACCTCCTCCGGCTCGGGGCTGCCCGCGGGCCCGACCTGGAGGTGCGGGTGCTTGCCCTCGCCGGCGAGCGTCGGCGCCCGCGCCCGCGCCACTGGCCGGTCATGCGCCGTTATCGAGCTCGCACGCCGCGCCCTAGGCGACGTGAGGAAGCCCGACGACTTGGCGGGGCTCGGCACCTCGAGCGTGAGCTCGTGCACGCCGACCCCTGAGATGTGTCGGATGCGCGGCTTGGGTTAGCTAGAAGTGTACCAGGTCAAGCTCACCTCCCATGCTGGGTGCGCCGAGTCGGCGTCGTCCATGGGCGGAGTTGGTGGGGGCTTGTCGGGGCTGGTGCGGTGCCAGGATGCTGTGGTGGGTGAGGTGAGCTTGTGCAGCGACGGCCATCAACGTCACAGCTCGATCTGGCGCGACTTATCTCGGCCCTCCAGTTAAGGCGTCCAATCCGTGATTGCCGCCTCTCTGCTATGCACAGACGCCGTAGCGCCAAACTGACTTTGAGATAAGCTGCAGCCACCCCGAGGCTATGCATGGTGTGCTTGCAGAGTGGTGCGTGTACGTTGGCCGCGGCGGGCCGGCGAGCGGCGCCGAGATCTTATCTCTGGGAGGGACACCGACGGGTTAGGGAATTGCCGAGGATGACCCGGCGACCTTCCGGCTGGCGCGTCCATTCCTCGCCTTGTCCGCGCATTGTCGTGCTTCTTCGCCAAGACCATCACGCTTGCTGCTGCAGTCGTCGACAGAGCACCATCATCATCGCGACCAACAACAACAGTGCAGTCCACTGCGACCCAAGTTTGCACAGTGAGCATGAGGTGGGAGGGCCGCGTAAGCTCACGTGACGCGGCTTCGGCCGGTCGATCGCCTTCGGGCGCGGCGCGGGCGGCCAAGCGGCAACGCGTGCTGACCTTGCTGACCTGATCTTTCCAGAATCCTTGCCTCGGCCTGACTGCGACTCGGCCATTCCGTTCAGCCACGGCGTGACGACCAACACCTGTCCGGATTGTACGACCGCCCGGCTGCACGACTGCATCGCGCGACGGCTGCCCGCGACGCCACCCCCAGGCGCTAGAAGGTGCCAGACCCCGGGGCAGACTCGCGCCTCGATCAGCGTCGCGCGACCGAGCGACCCCCCCTCAGACGAGCTCGGACTAGAGAGCAGCTAGAGTATCTCTCATCACTCGCCACCAGCCCACGATGAGCGCCGACCCGCCCCCGCCGCGAGGCATGCCGATCCGTAAGCCGCCGAGCGGCCCGAGCGCTGACGCCAGTCTCCGGCCCCCCGCCTGTGGTAGTGGGCAGTGGTGCGTGCCCCGCCTCCCTAGCTGAAAGAGACATCGAGCGAGCTAACATCAGCGTGCCGGAAGTGCGGGAAAGAGTTCAACGCGCTCTGGCGGCGCGGGCACGCGTGCGGCCACTGCGGGCACGAGTTCTGCTCCGGCTGCCTCGAGGGACAGGCGCTGATGCCGCGGAGGGGGCGGGGCGGCGCGGGCCCGCTCGCCGAGATCCGCGGCGCGCTCCGCGGCCAGGCGCAGAGCACGGGCTACGACGTGGAGAACGTGTGCGCGCATTGTCTGTCGATGCTGCAGGGTGAGTCGCGGAGCGCCGAGCGGAGCGAGGCGTGCGGCCACGCATGATCTGCAGGTGGTGGAATTGAAGATGCAGCTGGGTCGATGATGTATCGAGAAGCTGACGCCAGTCACCGCCGCGCCGGTGCAGACGCTGCGCACGCTCCCGCTGAAGCGGCTCAAGGAGTACCTGGCGGCGTACGACATCCCCGCCGTCGGCGTCAAGGAGAAGGAGGACCTCGTCGAGGCGGTGCTGAAGGCGCGCAACCCGGCGACGGGCACGCTCGGCCCCGCGCACGAGGCGTACTACCGGCGCAAGTCTGTGCCGGGTGCTCGGCGGCGCGCGCCGGCTTCTGCATCTGGGAGCGCGCGGCCAAGCGCGACGCGCCCGCCGCCGCCGCGCCAGCCGCCGGGGGGATACCCGCCTGGAGGGTATGCGCCGCCGCCTCGGCCGCCACCACACCCCTACGCGCAGCAGCAACAGCAGTACCAACAACAATATCAATACCAGCCCCGAGCTCCGCGGCCGGCAGCACAGCAGCGGCCCCCGCCGCCGCGCCCCCAGCCGGCGCCAAAACCCAAGCCGGCACCCAAGGCGCCGCCGCCGCCGGTGCCGACGCTGCTGAGCCTCGTGCCCCTGCCGCGGAGCTACCTCGCGACTCTGAGCATTGGCACGCTCAAGGCGGTGCTGTACGAGAACCACGTGCGCGTCGACTTCAGCCAGGTGCTCGAGAAGAGCGAGCTGGTGGCGCGGGTCGCCGAGCTGGTCGCGGACGAGCGGCGGAGGTTGGAGCGGCAGCGGCAGGAGGAGGAGCGCGAGGAGCGCGAGGCGCGCGAGCGGAGCGAGCGGGCTGAGAGGGGCGAGACTAGTCCGGGCCCGAGAAACAGGGGCAATGGGGCCAGAGGACCAGATGGCGATCTGATTGACCTCATGGACGACGCGGGCGAGAGCGCAACTGACGCAGCGGCTCCAGCGGACGCGGACGCGGGCGACGGCAGCACAGGCAGCACAGGCAGCGCAGGCAGCGCAGGCAGCGCAGGCAGCGACGGCGAGCCCAAGCCCGCGACGCGCACGCCGACCGGCCCGCAGGCCGAAGACCGCGGCCTCTGCGTCGTGTGCCAGGACGAGGAGGCGACGCTGGCGGTGGTCGACTGCGGGCACCTGGCGATGTGTGCGCGTGAGTGTTTCCTCTCCTTGTCTTCTCCCCTCATTAGCCTCCCCTGCGTTGGGATATGGTTTCATTGGGCTTGTCAACTGACCCCAGACTGCTCCGACCTCGTCATGGCGACGACGCGCGTGTGCCCCATGTGCCGGACACGGATTGTGACGCCGCAGCGGCTGATCCGGATTTATCGGGTGTGAGCGCGGGCGAGCTTGCCCTGGCAGCAAGAGGTGAGACGCGATGCCGAGTGACCCGTCGGCGCGGCGTTCAGAAGTGCGAAGTGGGAGAAGAGAGCAAGCGGCCAGAAGTGGACAGATAGACGGTATACACAGTACACATACATCGGTTACAACATGCACACTCCTTGCTATTACGCGGTCCTAGACGTTTCTCGATTTGCTGTTAGCGCGGCCGGCTCAGTATAGGCCACTCGGTCGTGGACGCTCCGCCGCTCGCTGCGCTCGCGGCTACCACGGCCGATCCCTCGCCTCCATCGTATCCGGGCTCTGCACGGGCACGCCGCCGAGCAGGCCGGGCACTGACCCGCTGCGGCGGGGCAGGCCGGGGATGCGGCGGGGGGGCGCGCGCGCGCTCTGCCCGGGCATGCCTGACATGCCGCTGACTGGCACAGCCGACGCCGGCGCGCTCATGAGCTCGTCCTCTGTCCACTTCTTCTCCTTTTCCTTCCCCTCCCTACCCTCCCGTCCGTCCCTCCCGTCCCGTCCGGCCGTGTCCCGCTCCAGCGTGCGCGGGTCGACCAGCCCGCCGAGCCCCTTGTCCCCGACGAGAATGGGGCGCTCGCCGACCAAGCCCCCCGGGCCCACGGCGCCAGGGCCAATCGTGCCCGGCGTGAGCGTCCGCGCACTCCGCGGGCCGGGCGGCGCGGCGGTGCCCGGCCGCGCGATGGTGACATACGGCGGATGGGCAGGCGACAGCGCCGGCGACTGGTCGTCGACGAGGTCGGTCCGGATCGCGAGCTTGCGCGGGGCCGTGTGGCTGCGGGATTGGAACAAGGGCACGAAGCTGTCGTCGGGGTGCGGGGCGGTCGGCGCCGCGGGGGCAGCGGGCGACGGCTTGCCCCGGAACACGAGCGAGGGCGTGCCCAGCGCGTGGTACGTCTTGAGCGATACGGAGAGCTCGCCGAGCTGGAGTCAGCTAGACGCAGAGGGGGTAGCATAGACGGGACTCACGCGCGCCATAATGTCCTCGACGCCCTGCGCGCGCCGCTCGAGCTCGTGGTACTCGCTGCCGTCCTTGCCCTCCTTCTCCTTGCCGTCCTTCGCAGTCCCCTCCTTGCCCTCCTTCTCCTTGCCGTCCTTCGCAGTCCCCTCTTTGCCCTCCTTCCCCTCCTTGTCCTTTGCATCCTTCCGCCCGCTCCGCCACCCCTCCAGCGCGAGGTGCCGTTTCCCGATCTCCTCCTGCGCGGCCAGGACCGCCTCGATCTGGCTCCCGAGCGCGCGGGTGACGCGCGTGCCGCTCGGCTCGAGCGCGCCGTCCAGCATGCTGCTGACGGGGCGCGAGTCCTCGACCTGCGCCGGCGGGGCGGGCGACGCCAGCGGCGGGACGGCGTGCGCGGGCGCGCCGAGCGCCGGCGACGACTGCGAGCGCTCCGGCGCGGGGCGCACGAAGGGCGCGACGACCGCGTCGTGCGCGCTGGCTGGCGGGCCGGCCGGCATGGTCTGCGGCGCTGAAGGTGGTGGAGCGGGGTTCCCAGGCTTCGGGTTGGTCGGTTTCGTGTCCTTGTCCTTCTCCTTGGCCTTCTCCTTCGCGTTCTCGTTCGATGCGCCGGCGTCCTTGGCGGGCTTGTCGTCGCCTTTAGTGTCGCTCGCCTCGTCTGCAGCAGGGAGCGAAGCGCGCTTCGCGGCCGGCGACGGCGGCGAGTCGTCGAGTGCGCTGTCGCGCGGCCGCAGCCCGGGCGGCAGGAAGCGCAGCCACGTGGCCTGCGTTCCTGCGAAGGACGAGCGGCGGCGCGAACGCACGCTCTTGTCGTCGGCCTCGCTCATGGTGTTGGGCAGCGGCGAGGATGGCGAGGGCGGTGAGCTGGGTGCAGAGGACAGAGCGGAGAGCGGGCGCGCAGACGAGCGCCGCCGGAACAGGCCCGGCAGGCCCCACGCGCTGGCCCGCCGGGCGGGCGGGGGCGGGTGCGTTACCGGTTGCGGCAAATCCGACATCGTTACGCGCTTTCCTTTCGCTGGGCGTGGCCACTGTCCACTGCAATGGACAAGTTGCGAGTTGATAAATGTGGATGGAGATGAGGATGCACGACAGAGCAGGCTGAGGACGCTGATGCAGCGCGGTATGGGAAGCACGACCACGGCTCCGGCCAGATCTCCTGCTTCTGCGCCCCGCGCGTCCGCTGTCCGCTAAATGCGACCACTGGCACGTTGGTCTTGTCAGAGCGGCCGGGTGCATGCGCGCTGCTCGTATGCTCGTGACGGCAGCGATGCACGGCTGCAGAGTTCAAAGGTGGTACGAGACCGGCAGTCGCGCAGTCATGTGCCCAGAATAGCGCGGCATGCAGAGCCGTCGCACGATGTGCAGCGTTTCGAGGTGCGACTACAGGCCATGTCGTAACAGCTCGTGTCGCTGAGCTTGCACGCATGACGCAGGCTTCTGAGTGCAGCCGTGCTCACCGCCCCGCTCATTCGCTGTGCTCGACGCAATGCATCTCTGTAACTCTGGCCTGGACGCCTCCCGAAGCCATGCCACGCCGGATTGCCCCAGACGCGCGCCAGCGTTTCGCCCGGCCCGTGCACCGACGTTGGCGTTGCTCCATCCGTCTCGCACCCTTGCGCCGTCGCCCCTTGCCCGAACCGGTACTCACCGCTGGCCGCGCACCTGAGGTGTCGACGACAAGGAGCTCTCTTCCGAATGATGAGGGCGCGGGAGTGCATCAGCGGGCTCAGCGGCTGTGTGGCCGGTGGGCGAGACACACCCGGCGTGAGACCGGGCGATACGGATCGCGTCAAGACGCAATCACTGCTGCGCGTGCAGACGTCTATTGTTCTCGCGCTCTGTGCAACGTCGCTCCGCGCTCCGGCCGTCGATCCGCCGCGCACGGTGCCGCCGGCCCGGCTGCGTGGAACGTTGGTTGCCCGCCCCCTCTACCCGAGTGGGATGAGTGATGGGCCGTGTCTGCCTTCACCACTCAATCACCTGCCTTCAGCCTTCAATCACATTCACACTGCAACACTACACTGGCTGATTGACTGCTGACACGAATCCGCCGCAGGCGCACAGTTATAAGAACCCGCTGACGTCGACGTCCTGACTCTGCACGAACATCTGCCCTGCTCGCGCCCTAGCTGCCCCGAGCACCGCTCAGACCTGCCTCCACCGTCGCCACTGCGCACCTGCACACCTGCCGAAAACAAACACATCTCTGCCCGACTTTTTTCCACTCTCATCTCCTACAACTGCTCCAAAGTGAGTTCCCTCGAGGTGCGCTTACAGCCGTGGCTCGAGGCTGCTCTCGCGGGCTCGCTCCGGCTCTGACGCGCGCTCGCTCCGCTCGCGCTCGGCTGACGCCAGATGCTGCGCCTCAGCTCCAACAAGGAGAACGCGCACCGCCTGCCCAGCGGCGCACGCAAGCCCGGCCTCGCGGCCAAGGCTAAGGCGGGGCTCGCGGCGGGGCTCGGGCTCGGCCACCCCCGCCGCGCCAAGCGCTCCACCTCGGTCCAGCGCGCAAAGGCTGCTAACGGCAAGCCGAAGCCGAAGCCGGCGCAGAAGCCTGCGCCTGCTGCCACCGGCCGGTCGCAGGGGTTCGTCAAGCTGCCGCTGCGGCTGGCGCGGCCCGATCTCCCGCCCGTCGCGGAGCTGGAGCTCGACGGTGACCTGGTCGTGAGTCAAGGCGCCGAGGGAGAGCTGACCCCAGCCCGCCGCGTATGTCCTCGACAAGCTGCGCCCGCTCCTGTCCGGCCTGCTCCTCGCCGGCGCGCTGTTCCGCCCGCTCCCCACCCCCGCCGCATCCCGCGAGCGCGAGGGCCGCGCCGCGCTCGCCTTCGAGTCCCGCGCGAGCGTCGACGTGACTGGCCTCGAGCCCGACCTCTGCCTCGCGCTGCACCGCCCCGGCGGCGCGCAGCCGCTGCAGCTGTTCCCTGTGCAGTGAGTACACCGACAGCGCCGAAGGCGCTGGAGGGCGGCTGAGCTAGATTCCATGATTTGAGCTGACGCCAGCCGCCTCGTGTACGCCGCGCAGTGCGCGTACTTCCCCTCTCTTCCCTTGTCGTACTCCTTCGGCGACAACGACGAGAGCCTCGCGACGATCCCCGAGGACGCCTCCGTGTGCTCCTCGGCGCCCTCTTCCGACGCCTCCGACTGCTCCGGCGAGGACGCCGACTCGGCCTCCGAGGCCTCCGCGGCGCTGCAGCCGCCCCTCTGCCTGCCCGTGCTCGGACTCGAGGTGCCGAGTCCCGAGACGTGGGAGCTGGTGCATGTGCGCCTGCACTCGACGGACGGCTACTGCTGGCAGGCGCAGCTGCTTGGTGTCTCTGCAGCGTCTCCGGCGGCGGCGCGGCGCGCGCTGGCCCGGCTGAGCGCTGACGAGCTCCTGAAGGTGGTGAGGCGCGTGCACGGCGCGTGGCAGAACTGCTGCGCTGTCGGCGTCACGAGCGCGAGCGTGTGGGCGCAGCTCGGGAGCGCGTGGGCGCTGCTGGTCGAGGAGCTGAGGGCAAGGGCGTAGCCGAGCCGGCAGGCGAGGCGCGCGAGCATAGACGAGGAGGAGCCAGGAGGACGACGTTAGCAAGTAAGCACGCAAGCAAGCATTATACCCCGCGAATGTACCTATGTAGCCATGCCATGTGTTCTCAGCTGTGGAAGTGCGTTCCGAGCGCCAGGGAGAGCCGCCAGATGCCGCCGGCTGGCGGGCCGGCGCCGGGCAGGGCCGAGATCGGGTCGGAAGCAAGCCCGCTGACTAAACCTCCACCCCACCGATACCGATTGCATCACCGGGCGCGCATATGAGAACAGGCCAGGCAACCGTCCGCGCCGCATCTCGTTTGGACACCATCTCATGCTCCGCCGCGCGCTCCCTCTCCTCGCCCAGACTGCAAAGACTGCGAACATCTCCGGACCCAGGATAGCCACGATCCGCGCAATGAGCTCCGTCCCCAAGACCATGAAGGCCGTGCAGGTGAGTCTCTGGGTCGGGTCGGGTGGGCAAGCCGGGGCTGGCGTCTGGCTCTGCTCCGTATGGGCGGAGAAGCAGCCAGCGGGGGGATGTCTGCCTGCATACCTGCAGCTGCCTATCGCCGTTCCCAGCCCCGTACAGCACCTGCCCCGTTGAGTGTGTTCGGTGCGGCACCGCCTGCCGGCTCGGCTCGCGACGCAATCCCGCCGACGCTCGTGCTCGTGTTCGCTCCGCCCGCGACTCAGTCCCGCCGGGACTCGTCCTCGTGCTCGTGCTCGTGCTCGTGCTCGCTGCGCTCGCACTCGCGCGCTAACCCCAGGTCGAAGAGACCGGCGGCCCCGAGAAGAACGTGATGCGCGAGGTCCCCGTCCCGCAGCCGAAGGACGGCGAGGTCCTGCTCAAAGTCGAGTGGACGGGCGCAAACTACATCGACAACTGTGAGTGTCCCTGCCGCGCCATCCGCTCTGCTCTGCTCTGCTTTGCTCTGCTCTGCTGGCTCTGCTCTGCTGGCTCTGCTCTGCTGGCTCTGCTCTGCTGGCTCTGCTCTGCTGGCTTTGCTCTGCTCTCCGCCGGCTTCCTAGCTGAGCCTCTGGAGGATCCAGCTCACGCCAGACCGCCGCTCGGGGCTGTACAAGCTCTCGCTCCCCTTCACGCAGGGCCAGGACGTGGTCGGCACAGTCGCGTCGCTCCCCAACCCCAACCCCTCGAATCTCCAGCTGGGCGAGCGCGTGTGGGCGCCCGCCGGCGCTTCCTTCGCGGAATACACGACGGCCGCGGCGGACAAGGTCGTGCGCATGCCCGAGGGCGTGGACCCGCGCGACGGCGTGTCCATGTGCACCGTCGCGCTGACCGCCGTCACGCTCGTGCGCGAGGCGTACGCCGTCAAGCAGGGCGACTGGGTGCTGGTGCGCGCGGCGGCGGGCGGCGTGGGCCTCGTGCTCGTGCAGCTGTGCAAGCACCTCGGCGCGCACGTTATTGCCACGGTGAGCACCGAGGCGAAAGCCCAGCTCGCGCGCGAGAACGGCGCGGACCACGTGCTCCTCTCGGGCGTCCCCTCGGCGGAGAACGTGCGCAAGATCAACGAGCTGAGCAACGGCGGCGTCAACGTCGTCTACGACGGCGTCGGCAAGGACACGTGGGACGAGGACTTCGAGGTCACGCGCACAGGCGGCACCATCTGCACGTTCGGCAATGCGTCGGGCCCCGTCCCCGCGTTCAGCCCGCTCAAGCTCTCGCCCAAGTGCCTCAAGGTCACGCGGCCCACGCTCTTCCCCTTCATCGCTAGGCCCGAGGACTTTAAGCGCCACGCGGACGAGGTCAGCAGACTCGCACAGCAGGGCGTGCTCAAGTTCAAGGTCCACAAGGTCTACCCCTTCTCCGAGGAGGGCGTGCGCCAGACCCAGATCGACATCTCGGGCCGCGGCACGACCGGCAAGCTCCTCATCCACGTCAGCGGCGACGACGCAAAGATGTAGTCTGGTCGTAGCGAGTCAGTAGCGAATGCAGCGAATGAAGATGCGTGAATGTTATACATCGTACACGGCGCTTTAGTCCGCCTCGGTCTTGGCCTCGGGCACACCGTCAGTGCCGCCCTCGACACCAACCGCGCTCGCGCTCCGGCTCGCGCGCACGCTCCCGCGGCTCTGCCTGCTCCGGCTTGACCTCTTGCTCGCCGGCGGCGTGGCCGCCGCCTTGCCCGCCTTGGCCGAGTTGCTCGTCGCGCGCGCCTTGGGCTTCGCGCTCTTCTTCGACGGCGCCCGCGCGCGCTGCGCGACCTTGAACTTGGCCGGCAGCGGGCCGCTCGCCGGCGGCTTCTGCAGCACAAACTCGCCCTCGGTCGGCGGGACCACCTCCTGCCCCCGGAACGCCGGCGGCTCCAGCATCACGTCCATGTCTGTCTCGTCCTGCTCGCGCCCGCCGTCGGCGGCCGCGGCCGCGGTTGCGGCCTCGGGCTCGTCCCGCCGCAGCGGCGGCTCGACGCGCAGCGGCCGTGTCGCGTCCAGCGGCCGGCAGCCGACGTACCACCCCCCGCTGCCCGAGGGCTGCGCAGAGGCAGCCGCAGCGCGGCGCGCAACGCACAGGAACGCAAACCCGTCGCTCTTCGCCTCGAGCTCGAGCGGCTCCGTCGCGCGCACAAGCAGCACGTCCCCGTGCTGCGCCGTCACCTCGCCCGCGCGCATCTTGCCGCGCCGCAGCTTGACCCCCACACTCGAGCCGAGCACCAGCAGCGCAGTCGTGCTGCCCGCCGGCAGGGGCAGCTTCGGGTGCACCACCACGCTCGGCGCCGGCGGCAGCGCCGCGACCAGCAGCGCGTTGAACTCCTCCTGGCCCGCGTACGCGCGGCCCGCACGCTCGTTCAGCACCTCCATGATGTCGATGCACACACGGGGCGAACGCGGCCACGGGATCGCGGGCGCGCACGGGAAGTGCGCGTACTCGGGCGCCGCGGCGCCGACGGCCAGCGTGTAGAACGGCGACAGCGCCAGCAGGTCGGGCCGCGCCGACGTCGCAGGCAGCATGTGCCGCGCGAGTGGCACCTCGTCCGCGCCCTGCAGCTGCAGCCCCTGCAGCACCGCGGTGATGACCTTGTAGCTCTCGGCCCCGTCGCTGTTCAGCAGGTGCGCCGCCTCGGTGCCGGCGCCAAAGCCGTCGAGCTTGTGCCGCACGAGCTTGATGTGGTCCGGGAACACTATCGTGCTCGTCTCCGCCGCGAACGGCCAGTCGGGGTTGCCAATATCCGGCCGCGGGCCAGTGCACGGCGTCGCGGTGCGCAGCGCCTCGGCGCCGTAGATGCGCCGCTTCGGCATGTCCACGTGCGAGCACGCCTGGCACAGGAAGCCGAACCAGTCGTGCCGCTCGTTGGCGAGCCGGCAGCGCCGGCACACCCACGAGCGCCAAAAGTCGCGCCCCGCGTCCCACCGCGTCACGTCCGCGAACTGCTGCGTCGGGTCCGGCGGCGTGAACGACAGGCCGAGCTGTTCGGGCAGAATGCGCGCCGCGGCGCGGATCCGTCCGGGGTAGTTCTTCACCTCCAGACCGGTGGCTGGGCGTCAGCTTGATGCTCCGACCATCAGTCCAGCTTTACTCACGCGGAGGAGTCACGGGGCATCCTACATTGAGGCACACCTCGTTCAGGCAGATGTCCAGGTCACGGTACACTCTCTCTGAGTACCGCTTGCAGCTGTCGCACTGCACGGGCTCGGGGTCCTTCGCGCCGTCCGCGGCCGTCATCGGTGGCCGCGGGTGCTGCGCGCCGCGCAAGGTCGTCGAGCCGTGCACGTTGCGCCCCTTGACGGGCCACGCGGGCGTCGCGTTCGTCGTCTCCTCGTCGAACACGGGCGTCTCCACTGTGCGCTCGGCGTCGTCTTTCGCTGCCCACCACGGCTGCGGCTGCTCGCCCGTGCACCACTCAAAGCGGAACACCCACCCGACCGTCTCGGGCGACTCGACCGGTTCGACCCACGCTTCCACGATCCAGAACCACCCGAGCGCCACGACCGCGCGCGGCACCTTGAATGGCACCTCGGCAAAGTCATCAGCAACAGCGACAGCGACGGGAGTCTGTGCCCGCTGCGCCATCAGCAGCGCCTCGATAACAGGCGCCTCGGGGTTCTGGATCGGCGCGGACAGCATCGCCGGCTTGTCGATGCCCGCCCCGTTCGTGCCGTTGCTGAGGTGGCGGCCCTGGTCCGCCGTGCGGGTCATCGCGTCGTTGTATGCATCCGAGATGTTGTCGGGCAGCGCAGTGACACCGTCGTTACCGTCGTCAGTTGATCCCGTTGGCCGCAGATGCCTCTTCCTCGGCACGCCGCTGCTGTCAGTTCACATTCCAGCAAGCGAAACTCACATGGACGTGATGATGGTCCCGATGCGCTCCCCTGTTCCCCAGTACGTCCGCATCTCAAGCGGCGGCTGACCCTCAAGAATGACGCCGCGCGCGATCCCACTGGGGCCGATGGACACGCTGGCGCCCGGTGTCGTCTGCGGTGCGCGAAACGCCTCAACTGCCGATGCGAGCGCGCGCCGCCTGTCGGCCCACACGGGCGCGAATCCGCGCATGTAGTGCAGCTCGGGGCGCTCATTGTTCTTCGCGACGGCGTCAAAGTGCGCCGCGTCAGCCTTGGACGGCGGGACGTCTTCTGGCCGCGTGGGCTCTGCATTCGCACCCGGCAGCCCCGGCTTCTGGACACGCGCACGGGGTTTCCGGAACCCGGTCCCGTCAAAGTTGAGCAGGCTCGGATCGACCTCGTCAGACGCCGACAGGCGGCGCTTCTTCTTCACCCGCTTGCCGCGCCCGCCGTCCGGCGGCGCGGCCGCATCAGACTCGTCCTCCTCGCTGTCGGTGCTGGGCGGCGCCTTGGCCTTTCCCTTCCCCTTGTCCGTGCTCGAGGGTGTCCGCGCGATTGACGGCTTGCGCGGGACAGGTGCCGTCGGCATCAGATGCCTGAGCTCCGCCTGGTTGCACTCCGTGCCGCGGTCGCGGCACCTGGCGCAGGGGAAGGACCGGTCGCAGTGCTGGGCGGCCTTCAAACATGAAGCACACGCGCCGGGGATAAAGAACACGGCCTCGCCTGGATGTCAGCTTCGCGTCGAGCAATCAGCGTACCAGCCGGAGACACCTTCATCCACACTGTGGAGGCGTCCACGCGCGAGTCCAGCTCCGCAGGCAGAAACTGCGGTTGCTCCAGCCGTCCGAGAACCGGATCATCTCGCGACCGTCCCGGCGTGTACGTTCTATTCGGGATGATGTGCGGTGGGTAGAGTACCCGATGCGTGGACGGTCCTTCCCCATTCTGAGTGCTACCGGCCGTAGCTGGTCCGGGTCCTGATGCTGATGCGGGGAAGGATGGGCTAAGAATACATCAGCACTGGCCATCCGCCATTGTACTCACGGCTGTGATGGGGGTGCGGGCGCAGCAGGCGTCGCGATGGACGATGGTGGCGGCAGCGGCTGGGCAGGGGGAGGGGGAGGGCGGGGAGGAGGCGCAGCTCCGTTTTGCGTGTCGTGGAGACTATGGATCCTGTTGGCCTCCATGGTGGGATGTGCCACGGTCGTTGGAGTGGGAGACCTGATTGCCCGGCTCGATATTAGGTCAAACTCTAACAGCCACCTTGGCGATCCCGTTGCCGACGATGAGGCTGGACGACTGGGCGCGTAGCAGGATTCGGATTGCCACGTCGGTCGCCGGTTGGACGCCGCAGCAAGTCGGGGAGGAAGAGAGGGGAAGCGACGGCGGCGAGGGAGAGCGATGAGCGAGGGTGCAGGAGTCTTTGCAACATTGCGGCCCGATTCTGGCGTTGAGATCAGCTGGAGATGATATTGGACCTCACAATCTCGGACGGAAGCAAATCGGACCGCTGAGCGACGAGCGGCGCGTCAGTGAGCACCAGCCAGGCACAGCCGGCAGTCAGCCGCACCAGGCGCCTGGCGCGGGATGGGATGATGGCATCCTCCACCCTCGTCGACTCGCCGCCGACAGCCCGACTGCACGCGTCACAGTCTTCCCTCCTCCTCATCTCTCATCAACCTCGACACCACCCCCTGCCCCACTACCGCTACTGACCACCATGCTGAGCAGAATCAGAAACCAGTTCAGCAGCCAGTCCCACGACGACTACGTCCCTGTCCAGTCGGATGACGGCCCCAACCTCCCGCCACTCGAGATTCACAGACAGAGGCCCCAGCGTGGCGAAATGCAGAGCCGCAGCGGCGGCCTCGTCGTCGCCTGCTTTTGGGCTCTCGGAGCTGGCATCCTCCTCAGCTGGAACGGTGCGTCTTCTGCTGAGAGGCAGCTCGCTGACAGCCAGCCCTCATCTGCACGTATCCCCTCTTCACCTCGTTCTTCCTCTTCGGGCCGACCAGGTCGAACCTCGCCAGCTACCTCAGCACCGTCTACTGCTTCAGCAACCTGCTCTTCCTCGGAATCGCACAGCGCAATGTCGGAAAGGTGAGGCTGCCCTGGTGACTAACACCGTGCTGACAAACGCAGACGGCGCCGACGAAACGGCTGCGCTGGTCCCTGATCCTGATGCTGGTCACCATGGTCGTCATGGTCTTCCCCCTGCTGTCCAACATCCTGCCGGCCATGTCGACCTCGGGCTCTCCCCTGCTCCTACCGATGCTCCTCCTCATCGTATTGGCGCTCTCTTTATCGACGTCGTACCTCCAATCAGCAGTGTTCGCGCTCGCCGCGCTCTGGGGCCCCAAGGAGACGTTGGCAGTCATGAGCGGCCAGGGTGGCGTCGCCTGTATCGTGTCGCTCGCCCAGGTCTTCCTCGCCATGGCCGAGTCCAAGCAGGCCGGCATCCCGGAGAACGGACACGGGTCGACTCGTGCGGCCCAGGCGCTCTGGTTCATCGGCGCGCTGGGCACGATTGCGTGCATCGCTGCGCTCCGGTACCTCGTCAGCCACCCCGACTACGTGATCGTGCTGGCTCCGCTCGCGCAGCGCGAAGTCAGCGTTGATGTCACCAGCAAGGACATGACGAAGCGCGTTTTTGCCAAGAACATTCCCCTCGAGTTTGCTGTTGCATTTGTCTTTACTGTGACTTTGGTGAGCTTTGCAAACCGGGTTGTTCAAGCTGACGCCAGGCAATCTTCCCTCCCATCACGACGACGATCATGTCTGCGAGCCGGAATCCGCCCTGGATTCTGCAGCCTGTCATCTTCATCGCAATTCACTTCTTCATCTTCAACTGTGGGTGAGCGTCGCCTGATCATTGCTAACCCAGCAGTCGGAGACTACATCGGACGGACGTTCATCCCGGGGATGCGCTGGGCCATGTCGCTCAGCACGAAGCAGATTGTCATTCTGTCTTGCCTGCGTGTTGTCTTCTTCCCGCTGTTCCTGCTCTGCAACACGCCCGCCCGAGCCTATGAGCGGCTGTGGGTTTTCCCCGACGCGATCTACTTCCTGATCCTGCTCGTCTTCGGCATCACCAACGGGTAAGTTGCAACTCTGACAGTGAACTGATGTCAGCGCTGTGGGCTCCATTTGCATGATCTTTGCGTCCTCGCCCGAGCTCAACCCTGTCATCGGCGACGAGGAGAAGGACCTGGCGGGCACGCTCGCGGCCTTTTCGCTCGTCGCGGGCCTCGCGTTCGGCAGCCTGTGCTCGTTCGCGGTCAACTACGCGATCAACGGCAACCCGTTCGGCGGCTAGGCGTCTCTGCTCGAACACTAGGATTACTGATATATCTGTACATGATGCCCATAATGCCTACAGTGTATGCTATTGTAAAAGTCTCGTTGCAAACGGGTCTGCCTCAGTCCATGGTGTTGTCCTCCTCGTCGTCGACGCCGCCCTCGCGGGCCGCACCCCACTCGGCCTCGTGGACGAATTCCTCCTCCTGGTACATCTCCTCGTCCTCTGCGTACTCTGCGGTGTCGTTCATGACGGCGTTTGCGATCTCGGCGGGCTGCACGGTATTAACGTACGGCAGGAGCTCGTCCGGCACGGCGTCGAGGATGGTGGGTGCGACGACGCTCTCGACGATGGTGTTCATGGTGTCCTCGTACGGCATGGGGAGGCGTTTCTCTGCGTCCTCGAGGACCTGTGTGTCAGCGAACCCGCACTGATTGCGCTGTTGTCTTGTGACTCACGAGGTAGAGGCCGACCTGGCTGCGTGGCCCGAGGTTGCACACCTGGAGGAGCTCAGCCTTTGTGAGGCCGTAGTCCTGGAGCCCGTCTGCGAGACGGGCGACGCCGTCCGCTGTCTGGCGCGCGGTCACGTTGAAGTCGGCGCAGAGGTACTTGATGACTTCGTCCTGGACCCAGATGGCGTCGTCGGACTTGCCGCGGCGCGCGCCCTCGTCCTCGCGCGCGAGGCCGGCCGCGTCCAGCGCCGGCACGTCGGGCACGTCCGGGACATACGCGCCCTTCTTGGGCGGCAGGTGCTCGCGCGCCAGCAGCGCCTGCCGATTCGTGTGGTTGCGCACCGCCTCGGACAGGAAGTCGTTGTCGGCCTTGGTGCCCAGGAAGTGGTGCAGGACCTCGTAGTTGGACAGGTGCTGGGGCGGGTTGTTCGAGATCTGCGTGGGCGTTAGGCGACGAGGGAAAAAGGGGGGGAGGCTCACCTTCATGATGGCCCGATGCACCGGTAGGAGCTCAGCTCTCGGAGAGGATGTTGTTGCAAAGAATCTGGCGGCCCCGGGCGGCGTCGGCCTCCACTCTGCACTCTGATGAGCCCGAGGTCACGGCTCGAAATCTGAAGCAGGCCCCGGGGTGCCACAGCGCTATTTCCGCCGCCCAGAGCCTAAGGCTGGCGGCTGGCGGCTGCATCTGCTCCCGCGACCTCCACCGGGCCCTGGCCCTCAACGCTACGGTGGAGCGCCATACGGTGGTGCAGCGACGCGTTGAGAAGGCAGACGCGACTGCAGCTCATGACGTCTCCGTCCTCCCACCGCCTCGACAACCAACACCGAGCATAACATCCACCCATCCACCTCCGCCCCATCCATAGCCCACACCCGCCCACCCACCAGCGACCACCGACCACCGACCCCGCGCTACCCACACCCATACCCCGCCCCCTGCTGCCCCCGCCGCCCCCCGCTCCGCAGCGCAGCCGCCGATCCCACCAGCCATGGGCAAGAAACCCGCCGTCGCGGGCGAGGGCCCAAACACCATCTACAAGGTGAGCATCCGCGCGCCGACAACGCTGACACACAGGCCACGTACAGGTACGTCTCTGGGATGCCCGCCGGTGCCGCTCCGAAAGCGGCGCCAGCGCCAGGCGCGAAAAGTCGCGCGATCCGGCCCCGGCAAACCCCCCTTACCCCTACATTACGCGCGTGCTGACCACATGAATCTTCCCTCCGATACAGTGGCGTGTGAGTGTCCTTTCCGTGTCCCCTCCCTCTCCCTGTCCTCACCTGCCCCCTCCTCCCGTCTTCGTCTCTACCTCCCACCTCCCACGCCCGCTCGTCTAGTTTTCCGCTAATGCCAGCCCCGTTTACGAGTTCATCTGCCGCAATGTCGCCGTCATGCGCCGCCGGTCCGACGGCTACCTGAACGCAACGCAGATCCTCAAGGTCGCCGGCTTCGACAAGCCGCAGCGCACGCGCGTGCTCGAGCGCGAGGTCCAGAAGGGAGAGCACGAGAAGGTCCAGGGAGGCTACGGAAAGTACCAGGGTGAGTTTACCGCCCGTTGACAAAACTGACCCCAGGAACATGGGTCCCCATCGAGCGCGGGCTCGCCCTCGCCAAGCAGTACAACGTCGAGGACCTGCTCCGGCCCATCATTGACTTTGTGCCGTCGTCCGTGTCGCCGCCGCCCGCGCCCAAGCACACGGTCGCCGCGCCGTCCAAGCGGAAAGCCGAGCCGAAGCAGGCAAAGGACGTGTTCAGCGCGCCCAAGCGCCAGCGGGAAGCGACGCCCGAGTCGGTCGCCGCGTCCCGGGAATCCGACTCGCCGGGCGACGCCATGTCCGAGTCGGCCACGCCGTCGCCGCTGATCGGCTCGAGCGCGCTGCCGCCGAGCGATGCGCCCATGCCGCCGAGCAGCGACGCGATGGACGTCGACCACAAGCCGTCGAACGGCCACTCGCGCAAGCGGACAGCGGACATGATGGACGTCGACCAGTACGAGCAGATGCGGAGAGCGCGGGGCAACAGCGCGGTGCACACGCCGCCGCACGGCAGCAGCCCGCGCGCGTACGGCGGGATGCAGGGCCCGCTGACGCAGGACGAGTACAACGACATCATCCTCAACTACTTTGTGTCCGAGTCGACGCAGATCCCCGCCGTGCTGACGTCGCCGCCGTACAACTGGGACCCGAACGGGCCGATCGACGATGACAACCACACGGCGCTGCACTGGGCGGCGGCGATGGGGCGCGTGCGCGTCATCAAGCTGCTGCTGTCGGCCGGCGCGCGCATCTTTGACAAGAACAACCTCGAGCAGACGCCGCTCATGCGCAGCGTCATGTTCACGAACAACTACGACCTGCGCAAGTTCCCCGAGGTGTTTGAGCTGCTGCACCGCTCGACGCTCAACATCGACAAGCAGAACCGCACCGTGTTCCACCACATTGCCAACCTCGCGCTGATCAAGGGCAAGACGCACGCGGCGCGCTACTACATGGAGGTCATCCTGTCGCGTTTGGCCGACTACCCGCAGGAGCTCGCGGACGTGATCAACTTCCAGGACGAGGACGGCGAGACGGCGCTGACGCTGGCGGCGCGCGCGCGCTCGAAGCGCATCGTCAAGGCGCTGCTCGACCACGGCGCGGACCCCAAGATCCGCAACCGCGACTTCAAGTCGGCCGAGGACTACATCCTCGAGGACGAGCGCTTCCGCTCGTCGCCGGACATCATGCTGAGCCGCACGCTGCCGCTGGCGGCAAGCAGCGCAAACTCGCTCGGCGCGTCGGTGTTTTCCGGCTACCACCACCCGCAGCTGTACACGTCGGAGGCGGCGCGCCTGGCGGGCGGGCAGTACCTGTCGGACATTACGACGCATCTGCAGTCGCTCGCGCGGAGCTACGACGCCGAGCTGAGCGCCAAGGAGCGCGACATCCTGCAGGCCAAGGCGATGCTGACGACGATCCACGCGGAAGTCACCGAGGCGGGGCGCCTGCTGCACAACATGGAGGAGAAGGCCAAGCCGCTCGAGGCGCGGCAGGCCGAGCTGTCGCCGCTCGTGTCGCAACTGCGGCAGCGGCTGCAGGAGGCGCTCGCGCGCGGGGCGGCCGACTGGCTCAAGGCTGAGGCGGGGCGCGAGGCGCGCTGGCGCGACGGCAACGACCCGTCGCAGGCGGGCGAAGAGTACAGCGACCTGGACGCGCTGACGGCCCCGGCGGGCGAGGGCGAGGAGGCGCGGCTGCGCGCCGAGATTGACGCGAAGCGGAAACGCCGCGCCGAGCTCGTCGAGCGGCTCGTCAAGGCGCAGACCGAGGCGGGCACGACGGAGAAGATGTCGCGCTACCGCCACCTCATCGCGGCGGGGTGCGGCGGCGACGTGTCGGCGGCGGATGTCGACACGCTCGTCGGCCAGATCCTCGAGACGCTCGAGATGGAGGCGGCGGCGGCGCCCCCGCAGACCCCGAAGGCGCAGCCCGCGGTGCCGGCGCCGTCGCAGGTGCCGGCGCCGGCGCCTCAGTCGTCCCAGCCGCCGTCCCAGCCGTCGTCCCAGCCCAAGTCGTCACAACCGCCCTCCCAGCCATCTCAGCCGCAACAGACGCAACCGGCACCGGCCCCGCGGCAGCAGACGCCGTCGCAGCAGGCGCCCCCGCCGGCGCCGCAGACGCCCAACGCCAGCGCTCCGACGGCAGCCGGCCCCCCGGCGACGCCTACGCCGGCGGGCACAAGGGCCTAGTGGGCCTACGACCGGTACCGCTGGGCGGAGTGATGATTGTGTGAAGATATTGTAGCGAGGTCTTGCTTGTTTGACATGCCACTGTAAAGTATCGAGCACGAGTGTAGCTCCGAGCGCAGCACCGAGCGGAGCGAGGTGCGAGCGAGGCGGAATGAGCAGAGTGAAAGCGGAATGAGAGAAGTCAGGCGCGCTGGCACTCGGGCCGGTCTAACGGCGACCTCCACTTTTCATGACGCAGCGGCGAAGTTTGCCACCAAAATAATTCGCGACCGCCAGTAGTTTGCCCATCATCACCTCCTCGACCAGCCTCGTCTCGCGGAAACAGCAAGGCAGCACGATGAGGGAACTACCCATGGCCTCGCTCGAGGGCCTGCCGGGGGACGTGCTGGCGCACGTCTTCGAGCTGCTGAGCGCTGCGGACCTGGCGCGGCTGCGGCGCGTGAGCCGCACAATGGACCGGCGGGTGCGTCTCCTCCTTCATCCCTAGCTAATGCCAGGTGACGTCCCAGGGCATGCCGCTGTACCTCTCGCAGCACCGCGTGGCCTACGTCTCGCTGTCGCCGCCGGCGGAGCGCTGGAGCAGGAAAGACCTGTTCAGCCTGCAGGCGCGCACTCAGGCGAATCTGGAACGGCACGAGATGCACGCGGTCCAGATCGGGAGCGCGTGGCCGCGCAAATGCCTGCCCGTGCTGTGTCTGACGGGCGAGCGGCTCGTGCTCGGCGCCGGTGGCGACGTGCTCGTGCACCCGCTCGTCTCCCCGTCTGCGTATTCGCCTTCGGCATCGCCGCAGTTCCCGCCGCTGTCCGTGCCCCCGAGCTCACGCTCGCACCCCGCAGCACGTGGGAGGAACGGGACGAAGACGAAGGAAGTGTACGCGCCCAAGGCCGTCGCCGCCCCGCGCGTGCACCCGCTCAGCGACCGGAGCGCCAGCGACATCGTGGGCCTGCACGCGCTTCCCAGCGGCGATCTCATCAGCGCACAATTCGACGGCACGCTGCAGCGGCTTTCTCTTGGGACTCAGCTCCGCTCGACGGCGCACTACGCCCACCCCAGGGAACACATCTACGCCCTCTCGGGGCTCGGGGAGCGCTTCCTCGCCCTGGCCTACGGCGTCGGCAGCGTGTACGCCGCGCGCTCGCCGTGGCTCCCGCCGGCCACGTTCGACGTGGGCGAGCGGCCCTGGAGCGGCCTGCTGACGGAGGATGCGGCGTTCGTGGGCATAAGGGGCCAGGTGGCCGTGCACGCGCTGCGGCCGGACGGCATCCAGCACACGCTCTCGCTGCGCGCCGACGGCTCGTCCTCCGCATCCCCCTCCGGCGAGGACGTCGTGGTCATCGACACCCTCGACGCGCTCGACACAGCGCTGGACCGCACCGCGCGCCGCTCCACACCCTACTCCATCGCCGCCTCCGGCCCCGTGATCCTGAGCGCGTGGCACGACGGCGTCGCCCGCATGCACGACGTGCGCACGGGCGCGTGCGAGCTGCAACTCAGCGACCCCTGGCAGGACGCGCCGCTGTACTGCGCCGCGTTCCTGGGCGAGCACAGCGTCGCGGCCGGCGGTGCGCAGCACGGCATCGTGTCCGTGTTCGACATCAGGAATGCGAGGGGGTACAGCGTGTTCTCGCCCGAGGGCAGGGGCAGCCCCGTGTACGCGCTCGCGGCCGAGGGCGGGCGCGTGTGGGGCGTCAGCGAGCGGAGGGCGTTTGTGTGCGCGTGGGACGGGAGCGGGGACAGGCGCGGCGGGCTCCGCGCCGACGAGCCCGAGGTGTGCCCGGAGAACGGCGCGGGAGGCGGGAGAGCCAGAGGCAGAGGGAGAGGGGGAGGGAAGGACGTGCCCACCGGGTACAGACGACGCGGAGGCAAGTGGGCCTGGACGGTCGCGCACGGCGAGCACGCAAGCGAGAGCTGCATGGGCTACCGGCACGAGGACAACGGGACGACGCTGTTCGAGACGCGCGTGCCGGCGTAGGTGTAGACGTAGATTTTCTAGATGCTTAGAGTCGCTCCTGGAAGAGTGCAAGCCTGCTGACGGATACTGACAGTTCTCTGACGGGGCTGACGACAGGTGTCGCTGCCGCTGTGCTGAACAATGAGCCGCGGCATGGCGCTGGGCTCAGATGCCAGCGACGACCGCTCCGACCCATCGCCCAGGCTGCGCCTTCTCTCTTCCCGCCTGGGGCCGGCTGACCCAGAGGCTCGCCGTCGATCTCGCCGTCGGCTGGCTCAACTTGCCCACTGAACTGGACTTCTCGATCCTCAGCCAGTCGCGCACCCCGTCGATGCCTTCTGCCTGCGCATCACGCCGTGAGCTCGCGGTTGGACGCTGGACGCGGTCCTTTCAGCCCCCTGGCCGCGACCCCGCCCTGAACCTCCCTGTCGACCTCGCAGCGTCACCCTATTGATCCGGTGCCGGTGCATCGGCCAGCGAAAATCGGACGGCCAGATGACTGATTCCTGACTGGAATTGAGGGCTTGGACCTGCTGCTCTTCATGGGTCGCTGCACGCTGTTCTATTCTGCACATCGCCAGGCGGCTCCCCGATGCCGCTGGGCCCGCGCTGGTCCAGTTACGAGACGCGACCATGGATCGCTATCACAACCTAATCCACGCCTGCCTCCGCAGTGAGTGGCCATCGTCGCCGTCCTACACAACCTCGGACACGTCGCCCTTAGACGCGTCCTCACTGACAGCGGCCAAGCAAAGGGGATTTGATACTCTCGAGGAAGCCGGCTTCTCTCGCCTGACACTCACCCTCATTCACCTGAATCTCCCCCGTCATCATTCAATGCCGGCCATACCGGTCCCCAACTGGGAGTACCTCCCGCACATCCTTAAGGTGATTCTGCACTTCGCCCTAGACGATGCCGACAATAGCACACTCCACGCACTGCGCCTCACGGACAAGACAACCCGCGATCTCGTCGACCGCCGCATCGCCCAGCACATCTTCTACAATGCCTGACACGACCGCATGACCACCACAATGGGCGGCGTCCAACTTGACTTCGAGCGCGACACATCGCAGCTCATGCCCTTACTCTCGACGCCAATGATGATGTCTCTGCGGGCACGGCAGTTCACCTGCCGCGTCTCGCAACTCATCGAGCAGGGAAGACCAGCCTCGAAACAGCTGCCCCGCCGCTACATCTTGCTGACCGAGTGGCGGAAGGAGCTGTCCGACGAGGAGTGGGAGCTTATCGACTCGGCACCGGAGGACTTCTGGGAATACTGCGACTAGCAGGGTCAGTTCTGCACAGCCGGCCGACCCACGCTTTGCGTGGGTGGCGCACCGATGCAAGATATCACATGTGGTGAAACTACAGTGCAGCACCGCACCGGCGACGCCACAAGCGGCCGTGTTCCGGTTATCCGCGACGAGGCCGCTCTTCAGCTGATGCGGTGCGGCCCCCGGCTCGTTCGGAATCTCGGCCAACGCTACTGATAAGTGGGCTCTGGAAATTCACCGACCTCTAGCCAACCCACGGACCCCAGACTCGTTCCCGCACGATCTTTGCAAAGGCCACTGACATACTGACAGGAGTGGCACTTCCAAGGGAGGGTGGTTGCATGGCGTGAATACCCACCTGAACACCAAAGACCGCAGAGGTGAGCTCGGCGTCGACATCCGGCCTCGTTACGGGGTCGACGGCGTGGGGCAGTCCGCTTTTCCTTGATTTTGGAGTTCTCTGCAGGGTGCTCACTTGGCTTGAAGCGTCGAGGCTTTGGGCCGCTCGTCTACAGCGCACCGCCTTACGGCCCGGAGTCCACAGCAGCCCAGGAGTCGCTCAGCTGGAAGGGCGCCTGGGCAGCCTAGCCTCGGCGAAGCCCAACCCCGCTGAACGCCGCGCCCCCGTATCGGAGGCGGTGTGGTGCAGCGGCAAAGGTGCACACCGCCTCTGAGAACCAGGCAGGACTCGTTCCGGTCCTGCTCTGCAAACCGGGCAGGAGCAGCCGCACCCGCAGGTCGGAGAGCAGGTAGGCGACGAACTCACAGAGGTTCACCACACATCGGTTCTTCCACTTTCACAATATAGGCCATCCTGCATCGTGACCTCTTCGGCCTTGCTCATCATTCAACACACCACCGCCGAATGCGTACGACCGCCCGCCTGATCTCATCTGTCGGCGAGCTATACTTTTCCGTTCAGTGCCTAACCGATACCTGCGGACCGCCTTGCGGTTGTGACCTCCCATTGAGCGTTTCGATCCAGCCGAGCTAAACGCAACAACACCAAGCATGGCACCTGGGGTCCTTGACTCCCTCTTCAGCGCGGGCACAGGGCCGTCGAGCACGAAGGCGGCCACGACCTCGGCCCAGGGCACGCCGAGCTCGACGTTGAGCGTGTGAGTGGAATGCGTCACTGCAGCAAACGCTGATGCGAACCAGCTCCACAGACACGGCCCGCGACGGTGTCGGCCACCCGATCATAGTCACTCAAACTATTGAAGCTCCGGGGAATGCAGCGGTGCCGGGGAGTTCGTCCGAGGCGGCTGCTTCGGGCAGCTCGAGCAGCACCTCCGACATCGTCGGGGCTGTCGTCGGCACCATCGGCGGGATGGTCCTGCTGTCGATTCTGGCGGTGTTGCTCTGGCGCCGCAGACGGAAGCAGCGCCAACCGGAGCCAATAAGCTGGGCCCCAACGAGCCGACCGCCGAGGGGCGGAGTTCCAGCGAGCCGACTCCCATTGAGCCGGACACCAATGAGCATGCCCCAACCCCCGATGGGCCAGCGCCCGGCGAACCGGCCCCCCACGCACCGCCTGGTGCAGGAACAGGACGCCGAGGAGGTCGTCGAGTACCTTCCGCCGCAGTATCGGGAGGACTGGCAGGAGCGCCACTCTTCTGGATCAGCCCCGCGCCCTGTGTCTCAGGACCCATCGTCGAGTTCCTCATCTCCCAATCTGCCATTCAAGTCTTCGGGTTCGCTGGGCCCTCTAGTGGCACCGAGAAGCGACGCGGACTTCAGCAATTCCGCGCCTCTGAAGCGAGCGTACCTCGCGACCTTTGGCAGCCTGCACTCCAAGTCGTCTGGGGACAAAGGGGGCTCGTCGCCCCTCCAGGAGGAGTACAAGCGTGTCCCGCAGTAGTGACTTCTCCAAGTCTTCGGTCACTGAGACTCGGAGCCGTTCTGCTTCAGTGGGCTTCGGAGGGGATTGTGCCGTTGTGGCTTGGTGTTGAGATGCAGGAGTGGAAGTGGACGTTCCGAGAGCAGGATCGTGTCTAGGATATCCCGGCCGAGCTTAGTAGATAAGCTAAGGCAGGGGCGAGTACGACTGGTGTAACCAGTAAGCTGTGCGCCTTTGCTGTGATCATACGCGGACACGTCGAAGTGATAAAGAGTGCGATCGCCAGCGACACAAGAAGGATCGCGAAATATCTCTGCCACCTTGTGTGACAAAGCCGGGTGATGCTTGAATTGACCGATGTCCTTTGTCGTACTGCGCTGGCGAACTGACAATGCTAATGCAAGGCAGGACGGGTCACGCGCCGCGCAGTGGCAGACCAATTCCTTGCAGGCTGCACCGCGCACAGGTGTCCTCGCGCGCGATCACGCCGTGCTTCCGCTAACGAAGCTGTCAGGCACAGTGCGGGAACTCCGCACTCCCAACGCTTACTTGCGATCGGCCAAGACGCGGGATCCCCATATTGAGGACGGTGCCTCGCAAACCTCTCGACGCAACACCCAACCTTGCCAATTTGGTGTGCTGTATGCTGCAGAGCTCCCAGTCTGGCTTCCCAACTTGGCCAGAACACCGCACACTGGCTGTTACGTGATCTCGGCGAACTCTGCTGATGAGTTGCCTTCGCACTGGTCACGCCCAGTCCCTCCTCGCTTGTGCGCTCTTCACCATGTTGAGAGATGCGCTGACAGGAGAGACACTTACACGGATGGATGACTGCAAGGCGTGAGCTCCCACTTGTACATACGCCGCGGAGGGGTGAGCTCGGCTTCGACAGCGCGGTGGTCCGCTCTTTCCTTGGACTTTAGAGTTTGCTGCTTTGACGGGCCAGGAAGGTATTAGGGAGGCTTGGACTTCTCCTTCGCCGTAGTCTCTGCATTTCATCACTCTCCTATCCGGGGATGAATTCGGCAGGTACAGTGCCTTTTCCACTTTGTCACGGCGAAGCTTAATCACGTCGAACGTCTTGTGCCTGTATCGGCCGGTGGTATTTGCAGCAGCAGGACCATCCTACCACGGGGCCCTCTGGCACCGCCTTCTTTAGGGGGCACGCCCAGGAGCGGAATCACACTTTCCCTGTCTATAAGCTGCACAGTAAAAAGATCAGACTAGCCAGCAGTTCTCAGAGTGTCGTGGCGGGAGTTCTGAAGAGGTTTGCATGTCTTAGCAGATTGATTCTCGCCCGTCAGCGACATAGATGGTACCGAACCGAGGACCCGTCGCCTGCGCTCCTCACTCAAAACACCCTCGCCAAACACTGTGCCCGCACCTACCTGGACTATAGCTGGGCCCCTGGAAGCATTGACAGGAAAACAATTCGGTTCAGTACCCATGCATGACCTCTTCTTAAGCCGAGATCTCAAACAATACGACAGCGGTGGCAGCTAGATCTTCCGGCATGTCACCTGGGCGTGTCGACCCCCGCCTCAACCCTGACACAGGGCCTTCGACAGAGAAAGCGGCCATCACTTCAATTCAAGTCAAGCTGATCTCGACGTCGCCCATGCGGAGTCTTGACTAAAGCAACAGCCCGCTCTCGTATGACGCCGCGATTCACCTACGCACGAACCCGCACACGCCGCGCCGCGGTAGCTTTGGGCTCTACTTTGTCGGCAACGCCTACAGCTTCAACGGCACGGCACGGTGGCGCGACGGCTTCCCTCAGCAGGCGGAACGCTGCTCGGACACGACCAGCTGTACACGCCGCAGCCGCAGGGTTCGAACCAGCGCAGCCTCATGGTGAACCCGGGCGATCCGCTCGACACCATGAGGGACCTGAACCTCTCGGCATACCTTGTCGACATGTCCTTCGCGGGTGGCGCCGACATTGAGTTCTACGATGCGACAGTCGACATCCCCATGACTGCCCTATCGTGAGGCACTGCACGCTTCGGGGCTAACCGCCGGCCAACTACGGGCTTTGGAAGGAGGAGGCAAACACGGTCCAGGTCGTGCAAGGCGGATACTTGAGCTCGCAGCTCACGACTGAAGTCAGCTCCGTCCTCGACGAGCTGTACAACATGACGCGGGTCAGCCAGGCAAACCAGCTCATGGTGTTCCGCCACCCCGTCGACGCGCCAAAAAACCTCGAAATCGACTGCCACACCGTGCTCTGCAACAGCACGGAGCTGGTGTACAAGCTGCCCCGGAACACCTCCCTCTTTGAGGTGCTCGGTCCTGTCGGCGAGCACTCCGCTTGGGTAGGTGAGAGCCAGTGCTATGCAACCCTCGACCCCCGACCGCCATAGTGGCTTGACAACTTCTTCCCGACGAGCTCGAAAAAGGTAGCCTCACAGATCAGACCATGTTCCTGCTCCCGTTGCTGTCACACACCGAGTACACCCTTTCTGAATGAGCCAGATCCCAAGGGCATTGACCTTTCACTATCCGAATATGGGAGAGCTTCGTATAGACGACTATTGGCGGTCGATGAGAAGCTGGACTTGTACCCCATGTAGCGAGACCCAGAGGCGGTACGGTAGATGCGGTGTGGTGTCGGACGTATAAGAACTACCGCACCTAGACGTCTCCTGTTGATGACAACGCAGCCGGAGGTATATTCCTACAGTAAGATCACGAGTAGACGCTGCCGAAGCGACCTCTCCATCAACTACAATGGCAAGCACAGAAACATTCCCAGATATCTCGGCCACCTTCGGTGATAAAGTCAGGGAAGTAAGGAAATTGACCGATGTCTCCTGTGTTTGCGAACCCCATGCAAGGGGAGTGGACGCATCGCGCAGGAATGCCCCAATGCCTTTAAGAGCGTTGAACGTGAAAGGGCTGCCTTTTCCATCAGTTTTGTCATGACGCATCGACACTGAGTGTCCTCCGCAACGGCGGTAACGTTAACTGTTAACGCCAAACCGTTTGTGCCCGAGCGAAGGTATCAGGAACAGATCAAGAGCTCCACATTATTACACTCCGTCGCTTCTGCTACCAGCCAGGACATGGCCGGGACCTTCAGATTGAGGGCGGTGCCTTGAACAGCCTGTCAACGACCAACCCAAACTAGCCCACACCCAGCGTGCAGAGAGCACATCCCCGATATCCTCCTCCCGTGCCTCTTGTCCACTACATCCTGTGGGGGATGGGAACTTCGTGCCTCAACGGATGTTCTTAAGGTGAACGCGCTCGAAGATTTGGCAGGCGTACGACGAAAGTTACTCACTCCCATCCGAGGTAGCTCTCACCACCTCAACGCTGCGGCAGATATCACGACCTCCTCATCCACCCGCCAACCGCCGCATTAGTGGTTTCTGTCAAGCTCCAGCCCGCACTTAGCGCCGTCTTCGACGTCGGACATGTCCATTTTCAAGTGGGAGCAGCGACGATTAGGACCCGTACGAATGGCGGGGACTTCTAGGGCGACTCCTGTTTCTGGAGCCTCCAGGGCCAACCCCAAGAAGTTCAACACCACCATCCAAGTCACCCTTGGGACTCTATCACCAATGCTAGACTTCGATACTGTCGGCCCGCTATCGTACAACAGCAGCAGTGGAACGAGATCGAGCCCGGAACCCCCTGGGGAAGGGAGGTATACCCTTTCCTTTATCGGTAGCGGTTATTCGCTAAATGGCCGAGCTGAACAGCGGTACGCTGATCCCAATGCACGCCCAGATCATCTTGGGGAGAACTGCCTATACAACTCTCAGTATTTTGCGTATTTGGGGCAAGTCCTACCTGAACGGGTGGAGTCTTCGTACGAGCGAATCCTCACGGTTCGAGAAACGTCACCGCCCGAGAATACTTTGGGCGCTCTTGGAGCCATGTCGGATCTTGTCCCAGATACCTACAACGTGAGGATGAATTTCACGAACGGTAGCGCACTCGTCTTCCACAACGCAACCCTGGACATTCCCGTGTTAACACAAGCGTGAGCCAGAGCGGGTTGAGTCAAAGCTGATTTCAGCCCCAACTTTACGCTTTGGAAAGATCAGGCGAGCGAGTTAAAAGCCGTGGAGGGCGACAAGCTTAATGCGCAGCTGTCGATAAGAGCTGCCGAGGTGCCCGGGGCCGTAACGCCGCAAGTCATCGATAACCAGATCGTCCTATACGGTGAGGCAATGCTGGAGTACAGCGTGCCCCCTAATACATCCCTAGTCGAAGTACTAGGCCCAGTCGGTACTCACTCGGCTTGGGTTGGTGATAGCGCGTGCTTAGCGACATTGGACAGAAGGGTCAACATGGAGGACGGCGAGGGCTACGGTTACGACAGCTACGCCACATCACGGTCAAGAAAGGTTGCAAACCTCACAGATCAGACGATGTTCTTGATTCCGCTCGATCCTGCTATCCATCACACGTTGTGGGTTCGTGCGGAGAGGAACACGTCGTCCTGCTCCGTCAGCGCCATTCGAACGTACCCCTACCATTAGTTCGTCCAAATCGAGAGTATCGAGCTGACACTAGTCCGTTGGAGCTATTAGATACGACTCCCGCCGCAAGTGACAACCGTAGCTCGCCGGCCCCGCAATCAGGCGGGGGTAATGACAAGGCGAGCCACACCCCTGTCATCGTTGGGGTCGTGGTGGGCATTGTTGGTGGCCTGCTGCTGCTTGGCCTGGCTGTGTGGCTCTGGCGTCGCAAGCACAAGCAGGGGGTTGAGGAGCCTGCAAGAAATCGGTCGCCCGTGCACCGCGTAGTGCAGGAGGAAGACGCTGGCGAAGTCCTTGAGTATTTGCCTCCGCAGTACCGGGAGACATGGCAGCAGAGCCTCAGCACACCTTCCGTCTCGAGCGCGGAAAGTCCGGCTTCGTCCTACCCTTCGACATTCAAGGAGCCTCTTGTGTCTCCCAGCAGCAGCGGCGAGCCTCCAGTCGCAACCCCGACCCTCAAGCGTGATTATATTCGGCATTTCAACCTCTGGCGCCACAAAGCGACGCAGGACAGCGAACAGGCCACGCCGCTCGAGGAGGAGTACAAGCGAGTGCTGCAGCAACGGCATGCACCGGAGCAGGTCAGGCCAGCCTCCGCCCGCATTGATCTCAAGGATGAGTGAGGGACGGACGTGATTTTGTAGGCAACTTCCGTTCGTCGACACATGCTTTGCGTTTCGTAGCCGTCGCTGTGTGCTGCTGAAGTGACAGCACGTGCTCATGTTCAGTGGGCTGTCACGGCAGCACAACACCTTGCAAAGAGGCAGAGTACGATGTATGAACAATGCCGCCGGTGGAACTGCTCAGAAGGGAATAGTGCGGCAGCACGGCCACTTCATGTCACACAAGGCCGGGGAACACCCAACCCAGCGTCTCGACACGAGTAGGCTCCGTGCATCTTACGGTTCAGTGTCACGGACAGTATTGCGGGCATGAAGAGTTGGCCGAACCTTCACACAAGCGCGTGCAAGGCACAGAGACCGTACGAAGCTCTGCACTTCCCTTGAATTGAGCCTGAAAGAGGTCGATATTCAACAACGGTTAACATGCCTAACGTACTCATGCACTGTCGGGACCTGAAACACGGAAGGCATGCGGCTGGCGCGCAACTCCGGCGACGCGGGATACTTTGAATGAGGGTGGTGCCTCGTGCGACCTGGTCACTGTAAAGTCTGGGTCGGTACCAGTCGGCCAAACGCGAGGCAGCATCGTTCGTCCGGAGTACGCGTTGCACCTTGTCGACCCAGAGATCCGCGACGGGAGGCGATGAGCCGTCTGCCTACAAGGCAGCAATCACCGCTTGCGTTTTCTGATCGTTGTCCACCTTTGCATTTCACCCCACAGCACGATACGCCCCCGTATTGCAACGGCGGCTCGACCTGCTCATACCTTCGTCCCCCTCCTCAAGTGGTTCCGCAGTGCTTCCCAGTGTAATGGAGCAACTATTGATGACGTTCCGCCCTTGAAGCGAGCATACACGTGAGCTCTCGGCCGCTCGCGCGCGAAAGGTGCCAGGAGTGCCCAGTCACCTGCACCGCTCCAGGAGGAGTACAAAGGAATGATGCAGCAACGGACTATCCGGCCCCTGCAAGACGAGAAGCGTGACCCCGACGTCAACACTCAGTGATCTAGCATTCCTGCTGCCTAGGAGCGGGCGCGAAAGCGGTCCTTGATAAGCGGCTTTTCGACTGCATTGCTTCCGCCGATATCCTGAAATTGCCGACCACGAATCACCTCCACCATGTCGTTCCTGCTTTCTCTTCTCGATCGTCTCTTCCTCCACCTCGCGACTCATGACGACACTCGACTGGGCGTACTATCCCCACATTCGCGACCTCATCCTCGACGCCGCCCCCGATGACACCATTCCTTCGTTGCGTCTGACGCAACGTGCCGTGCGAGACTACCTTGACCGCCGACTCGCCCAGCACATCCTCTACGTTGTCAAGAAGGGTCGGCTCTACACGCGTACTGGCCACGTCCAGCTGGCTTTTCAGACAGCAGACATCGCTCCGCAAGTCCAAAGTCTCGACGTATACACACCCGATCTGTTCGAACCGCACGACGCGGTAGCCTTGCACCTCCCGAACCTCCAGTATGCACGGCTGCCCTGCCTTGGCGACCTTTACAATGTTCTGCCCGCCATCGCCCCCGCGCCCCCTTGCGTAGTTCAGGCGATCCTCCCGAAAGAATTCGTTGAGGATGTGGTCCTCAACTTCTGGACATCCGAGCACACGCAGAAGATGGTTTTTGTCTTGCCCCGCCGCCTCTCCGCCTTGCGCTGCCGGAACGTGCACTACAGCTCTGCGCTGAGCGAGGTGCACGTCCCTGAGCTTGTGCTGGTCCTGCTACCAGGTCTCGATGACGTCTGGAAAGACGAAGTGGATGAAGCGGACAGCCGATACCGTTACAAACCCGACTACCTGCAAGGGATTGTGAAGGAGTGCCTTCGCTCCCCTGGAGACTCGCTCACGCTGGTCGGTCTTGAGGGTCTGGACCGCAGAATCGCTGGCAAGATGACAATAGGCGATGTTCTGCACCGTCACTTCCTCGAGGACAGCCACTTCAAACGGGATGCATGGCCGCAAAACCCTGACGGGCGACGGCTCCGGTTTCTCTCCCTCGAGCAGTGGAGAAGCGAGATTCCGGCGCACGAGTGGGAGCTCGTTGCAACGCTCCCGGCGTGCATCACAGACCCCTGCAGCAGATGATCGGTACAGGGGGTACTGCCCCCGCTTGTTGGTTCGCCGACTTCCGATGCCTCCACCCGCGATATCGAGTCGCCCCTCTCCCAAGCGTTCGACGCTTGACCTCTACTGTCTGCCATGTGCGTGGACCAAGAGCGCGCTCCGACCTCTACGCGAGCGTTACTTCCGTGGAGCGGGGCAGGGTTGCGGACAAACCTTCCACGACTGTTGTGATATGTACAGTGTTGACTCGCTGAAGCGGAGCCAAGACGGTAGCTGTCTCAAGCCCTCACTGCTTTGCTCTACGCGCGATCGCGCGCGAGCTGACGGTGAGACACGACGCGACCGTGCCCGATTGTCGCACCTGTGTGCACACCCCCGTCGCGTCACCGCGTCACTCCCTCGTCGACGCAGCATATCTCGGCATGCATGACCGCACTTTACAGGCCAACGCCTCGCACCGCAAGCACCACAGCGTGCTCTGTGCGTGTGTGCTCCACACAGCTCCGACACCGCAGAAGCATGCCGGCCAGCGAACCGATGTGTGCAGGGGCAGAGCGGGCGACGGGGTGCTGATCACAAGGCGCGCGTGCGAGCGAGCGCACACTGTCGAGCTGGTTACTGCGGACTGGCCTCGACACGGTGTCGATGTCTCCATTGTTCTCCATCTCACTCATCTCCAGTGTGGTTCGCTGCCACTGAGGTTTGGACAGGGCTGCCATCTCACAGTACGTCGCAACCCCAAAGTCGACGACTGACGGTGCGTTCGTCGAGGACTGCCAGTACCGTCCCACCCGACGGCCGACTTGTATCCAGATTACCCGAGGTCGTGCGGGGCCTGCAGCTGGGGGGAAGTCTGACGACTCGCAAAGCTGACCAGCAAAGTCGGCCGGCCGCTCTCACGCAGAGTCGCACGTAGCCCAGCATGCTCCCCTGCACGAACTGCCGCGCCCTCGCCTCCTGCTCGCTCCGCCTGTACCCCGTCCCGGGCATAAACCTCGCGCTAGAGGTGCAGATCTACCGGCTGCAGCCGTGCGACGCGTGCGCTGCATCCGGAGCGGCGTGTTCGAACGACGGGCAGTTGGTCTACTTCGCCGATAGCCCAAGCCTCGGTGGCAGAGGTGACAGCGCAGGAGTGGGCGGCGGCACGCTGCGATACCTCCTGAACCCGAACCTGGGGACGGGCGAACAGGTGCTCGAGTGGCAGCTGATGCCGACGCGCGTGACGCTCTCTGCCAAGTGAGAGCTACATTTCCATCCCTCATCGAAAGCAGCTGACGACAGTGCCCCCAAGCTCTCGCCCAGCGCAAGCACGAACCGGCGCTCGCGGCGCCTCTCGCCTTCCATGCTTGACCCGATCCCCGAGGCCTCGGACGAGGAGGACGCCATCTTAAGCAAGACTCTCATTGCCACTGAGCCGCCCAGCCTGCTCGAGGCCGAGTCGGACGAGGGCAAGCCCAGCACGCCCGTCGAGGTCAAGGTTCCTGGCTCGCCGCCTCCCGAGCCCCCGCCTCTGTCGCCGGCGCTGCGCCCACCCACCTCGCCGCCGCCGCCGTCACCGCTCTCGCCCGACTCGCCCCGCTCGCCCTTCCCGAGACCCAGCGTCGTCCCCGCCGTCCTGCCCCTCGCGCCCTCGCCCGCCAGCAGCGCCGGCAGCCCCGTGTCCGCCTCGAGCGACGTGGCCGAGACGGGGCACGACTCACACGAGCTGCACGTGCCTCGCTCGCCCTCGCCCCGCAGGCGGAAGCACAGCCGCAGGGACTCGGGCTACACCGCCGAGATGCTCGTGCCGCAGCCGTTCCATCCGGCTGAGAGCGCGGAGCTGGTCGAGAGCCAGATGGACGCGACGGCGCGGCTCGCGGGACTGATTAACGCAGTGGAGGAGTGGAAACGGACCGCGGTCAAGGTACAGAAGGATATGGAGGGGGGAGACCTGAGCGAGGTCGAGCGGTTCAGGATGGAGGCGCTGTGGCGCGATGTCGAGGCTCGGCAGCGATCTGGTCTAGACACCCGAACCTGATGATAGCAGCAACCGTTGTGTCCCATCCCCTTTTGTATTGTACCCACCGCACGCACCGTGGTCGCACACACAGTGCCGCGCTTCCCGCTCCGCCATCAGTACCGGTACACTCACGGATACAGTCTAGATGCATACAACAAGAATACTATCGCTTCAGGCCGCTCATCGCGGGCCGGGCGGGCGGGGGCGCGCCGTGCCCTCCACCGTGTCCGCCTTGCGGCGGGGGCGGCTTCTGGTACTGCCCATTCGGGGGTCGGGGCGGGGGCGCGGCCGCGGCGCGGTTCCGCTGCTCGCGCGTCTTCCACGCTGCCTTCACCTTGTCCTGTTGCGCGAGAACCTGGGTTTCAGTTCGGATCAATGATGCAGTCAACTTACATCCGCAATTTCCACGCCGTCCTCGATGCTGTGCAGCACGGAGCGCACCGTCTTGGCGTGGTTGCCATCGACCCTGTCGTCGCGGAAGCGGAACATGCGCCAGCCGCCGCGCGTCTGGTCCCATGTCACCTCGACGACGCGCCCGTCGTACTCTTCCCCGGTCTCCTTCATCCTGAGGTCAGCTAACAAAGACAATAATGACAGCTGTTATTCTGGGCACTCGGGAGGGACTGCCTAGCCTTTGTGTGGCGTACTCACTGCTCCCACTCGTCATCGTCCACATCCATCTCATCGAAGAACTCGTACTTGGCGTTCGGCCCATCGCCGCCCATCCACTGGTTCAGGAGGAAATGCGGCTTTGCGCAGTAATCCGGCTCGCTGGGATTGGACGCGCTCGGCGGGAAGCGCAGCTCAATCTTAAAGTCGATCGAGTTCTCGCTCGGCGGCTTCCACTTGAGGATCTTCTCGTCGGTGCCCGGGACGTACGCGCTCTCGGCGCACGTGAAGATGAGCCCGTCATGCCCGTGCTGCAGCTGCGGAACGTGCACGTTCAGCACCTGCGAAACATGGTACGCGAGCTCCTGCTTCTTCGCGAGGATCTCAAACGGCGCGTTCTCCTTCCACTCCGGGAAGCGCTGCGCCGCCTTCTTCATCGGGCCCACGACCCATTCCCTGAGGCGCTGCTCGTCAGTTACCAGGAAAGGGCTCTGAAACTCACAGCGAAACGCTTGACGAGCGGCTTCTTCATGATGTTCTCCCCATTCAAAACGAGGCAGTCGAACGCGTAGTACCGCATCACCTGCGCCCCCGTGCGCGGGTCGACGTCAATCACCAGCTCGCCGTCGAGAATTGTGTCAGTCAGGGGGTCGTCGAGTGACTCCCAGTGTGTGAAGTGCAGGTTGTCGATGGAGAAATACCGCTGCATGCGGTCGATCTAGCGTCAGTGGCGACTAGTTGGATGATACTCACGAGCCAGACCTCCTGGCTGCCTGTCATCCCGTTCATAACGACGAAGAGCAGGACGCGGACGCCGTCCGACTTTTCGCACACCCAGAAGCTATCGTTAGTTCCATTTACACTCGATGAGCTCACTCCATCTTCTCTAGCATGGCGATGGACTGGGTAGTGAAGGACACGGGCTGGGCGCCGGGAAACCTGGAGTGAGCTTCCATGAGAGCAGATCGGCTCACTTTGGCCGATTGAGGTGGCAAAGCCCGGCGACATGCTCGTTGAGATGGTGGCGGACCTCGGGGTCGGTGAGGAGCGTCCCCGGGATGTCGGGGATGATGGATTGTGCGGGCATTCCTCCAAGTGCTGGGACAGATGCGGACAAGAAACTGGAGAGATGGGAGCGCCGGCGCAAGACGGTACAGACCTGCGGCGCGAGGCGACACGGGGTGGAGGTTGGCCAGGGCGCCGGGGCAGGAGCTGGCAGGGCGAGCGGTGGTTGGAGCCAGTGATAAGCGACGTCATGTATGCCACGTCAGGATTTTGCAAAAGTCAATGGTCATTACGGACCGAGCAGACGACCCTCGACCCTCCGCCCGGCCGACGTCTGAGCGACTCCTCTCATCTCTTGCCACTCGGCTTACCACGCACATCATCCAAAATGCCCCCCAAGAACAAGGGCAAGAAGGGAAAGAAGGGAGGCGACGACGACGAGGCTTTCTGGTGCGTACATACCCCTCTGCATCCCGTTGCACCCCCGTACAGCCCTGGATCACATCGCTGACTATTGTCTACAGGGCCGCCAAGGAGCAGGCTCTCGAGGCCAAGCTGGCCACCCCCGCTGAGGACGAGACTGCCGGCGGTGGCGCCTTTGACGCCCTCGACGAGGACGACGAGTTCGGCGGCGGCGGCCTCATGGTGAGTCGCCTTCGTCCCAAGAGCTCCTACTGACCGACCAGGCTGCCATCGCTGCGGCCAAGAACAAAAAGAAGGACAAGAAGAAGAAGAAGCAGAGCACCTTTGCCGACCTTGACATGGACGACGAGGACGGATTCGACTCGAAGGAGCCCGAGCGCGCGAACCTCGACGACGAGTGGCCTGAGGACGACATTAAGCCCAAGAAGGGCAAGAAGGGCAAGAAGTCCAAGAAGGCTGTCGAGTCGGAGGACGAGGCCGAGCCCGAGGAGGAGCCCGAGGCGCCCAAGGAGGCCGAGCGCGCGAACCTCGACGACGAGTGGCCCGAGGACGACGTGAAGCCCAAGAAGGGCAAGAAGGGCAAGAAGGGCAAGAAGCAGGCTGTCGAGGAGGACGACGACGATTTCCTTGAGAAGGCCGCTGCCGAGGCTGCCGCTGCCCGTGCAGCCGCCGAGGCATCCAAGCCCAAGGACGAGCCCGCCGCTGCCGAGGATCCCGAGGAGGAGGAGACCGGCGGCGTCAAGATCCTCTCCAAGAAGGAGAAGGAGAAGCTGAAGAAGGAGAAGGAGAAGGCCAAGAAGAAGGCGCAGGCGGCCAAGAAGAAGGCTGCCGCTGCCGACGGCGAGGCCGACTCTGGAGCGGCCACCCCTGAGCCTTCGACCCCCGCGCCCGAGGCCGCCGACGAGGATGCCGCGGACGAGCCCGCTACGTCAGCTGCGGACAAGAAGAAGAAGAAGAAGAAGGGCGCCGCCAAGGCCGAGCCTGAGCCCGCGAAGCCGAAGAAGGTGTCAGCGCACATTCTCGCGATGCAGAAGGCGATGGAGGAGAAGAAGCGTCTCGAGGAGGAGGCTCGTCTCGCCGAGGAGGAGCGTCAGCGTCAGATCGAGGAGGAGGAGCGCGCTGCCGCCGAGGAGGAGGCCCGTATCCAGGCGGCCAAGGAGGCGAAGAAGGAGAAGGAGCGGCTAAAGAAGGAGAAGGCCAAGGCCGAGGGCCGTCTCCTGACCCCCGCTCAGAAGCGCGAGCGCGCTGCCGCCGAGGCGCGTAAGCAGGCTCTGCTTGCGTCTGGTGTCAAGATTGCCGCGCTCGAGGGTGGCGCACCCGCTGCCAAGCGTCCCTTCACCAAGAAGAAGGGCGGCAAGGGCCCGCAGGCCAAGACCCCGAGCCAGCCCTCCACTCCTGCTCCCTCCACCCCCGCGCCCTCCTCCCCCAAGGTCGAGGCGACCAAGCCTGAGGAGAAGAAGGAGAAGGAGGACGACGATGACGACTGGGACAAGTCGGACGACGAGGTCGCGGACGTCGCCGCGGGCGTCAAGGACATGAAGGTCGAGGACAAGAAGGAGGAGTCGGAGGACGACTGGGACAAGTCCAGCGAGGACGAGGCCCCGCCGCCGCCGAAGCCTGCCGCGAAGGAGGCGGCCAAGCCCGCCGCTAAGCCGGCCAGTAAGGCTGCCCCGGCCAAGCCCGCTGGCAAGGCTGCGCCCGCCAAGGCTGCCAACGGCAAGAAGCCCGTCCAGGAGGAGTCCGAGTCCGAGTCTGAGGAGGACTCTGACGACGACTCTGACGACGACAGCGACGAGGACTCTGACGAGGACTCGGACGAGGACTCGGACGACTCGTCGGAGGACGAGGTCGAGCAGGCCAAGGAGCGTGCGCGTGTCGCGATCGCTGCGCGCCGCAAGGCTGCCGAGGCCGCGCAGGACAAGACCGACCTCCGCTCGCCCATCTGTTGTATTCTCGGACACGTCGACACTGGAAAGACGAAGCTGCTCGACAAGATCCGTCAGACGTCCGTCCAGGAGGGCGAGGCCGGCGGTATCACGCAGCAGATTGGTGCCACCTTCTTCCCGAAGGAGGCGCTCGTCGAGAAGACGCAGGTCGTCAACAAGAACGGCGAGGTCAAGGTCGACATCCCCGGTCTGCTCATCATCGACACGCCCGGACACGAGTCGTTCACCAACCTGCGTTCGCGTGGATCGTCGCTGTGTAACATTGCCATCCTCGTCATCGACATCACGCACGGTCTGGAGCCGCAGACGATCGAGTCGCTCAACCTGCTCAAGATGCGCAAGACGCCGTTCATCGTCGCGCTCAACAAGATCGACAAGCTCGACGCGACCGAGTGGAAGACGCTCCCCGACGCCGGCTTCCGCGAGACGCTCGCCGCCCAGAGCAAGCGTATGCAGCGCATGTTCGCCGACCGCGTCCAGTACATCAAGGGTATCCTCATGGAGCAGGGTCTCAACTCGGAGCTCTACGACGAGAACCCCCAGCCCGGACGCATCGTCTCCATCGTCCCCACCTCGGCCGTCACCGGCGAGGGTGTCCCCGACCTGCTCGCGCTCCTCGTCAAGCTCACCCAGGACCGCATGACCGGCTCGCTCATGTACCTCTCCGAGGCCGAGGCGACCATTCTCGAGGTCAAGGTCATTGAGGGTCTCGGCACCACCATCGACATTGTCCTCGTCAACGGTGTGCTGCGCGAGGGCGACAAGATTGTGCTCTGCGGCATGAATGGCCCGATCGTCACCAACGTGCGTGCGCTCCTCACGCCGCAGCCGATGCGCGAGCTGCGCATCAAGTCGGCCTACGTGCACCACAAGGAGGTCAAGGCCGCGCTCGGTGTCAAGATCTCGGCCCCCGGCCTGGAGAAGGCGATCGCCGGTGCGCGCATGTTCGTCGCCAAGAACGACGACGAGGTCGAGTACTACAAGGACCTTGCCATGGACGACCTCACCTCGCTCGACAAGTTTGTCCAGAAGTCCGGCCGCGGCGTCTTCGTCCAGGCGTCCACCCTCGGATCCCTCGAGGCGCTGCTCGTCTTCCTCAAGGACATGAACATCCCCGTCTTCGAGTTCGGTCTCGGCCCCGTCTACAAGAGCGCCGTCATCCGCGCCGGCCTCATGCTCGACCGTGCCCCCGAGTACGCCGTCATGCTCTGCTTCGACGTCCCCGTCACCTTTGAGGCCGAGGAGCAGGCCAAGCGCGAGGGTGTCAAGATCTTCTCCGCCATGATCATCTACCACCTCTTCGACGCCTTCAAGAAGCACATGGAGGAGGTCAAGGAGGCTCGCCAGAAGGAGGCCGCGCCCAACGCCGTTTGGCCCTGCAAGCTCAAGATCCTGAAGCCGTTTGCCAATCGTGATCCTATTATCTTAGGGGAGGTTTTCGTGTTGAAACTAATGCTAACTCCGCAGATGTGACCTCGTCGATGGTGCCACGGTCCGTGTGGGTACGCCGGTCGGAGTTGTTCGTGTCGATAAGGAGACCAACAAGCGCGAAATCGTAGCTTTGGGCAAGATCACAGGGTTGGAAATCAACCACAAGTCCTACCAGGTGGTCAAGAAGTCGCAAATTGGAGCTGGTGAGTCTACAATCCTTCGTCATTCAATACTGTTACTTCAATCCACCGATATATCGCCGAATTCACCGATAAATCACCGAGCTCACCGAATTGACCGGATTCGCCGAATTCACCGACCTTTCCCGTTATTCGCCGACCTAACCCACTCACATCTCCATCCACCTCGTCACGAAAAGTCACTGACAACCAGGTGTTGCCGTCAAGATCGAGCGCGCTTCTCATCAAGCAGCGCGCACCTTCGGAAGGCATTTCTCCGAGCACGACCAGGTCGTTTCTCTCATCTCGCGGCAGAGCTTGGATACGCTCAAGCGAGAATTCAGGCAGGAAGTCCGTTTTGAACTTCGATTTCGGGCGAGAGGAGGAGGGGTGGTCGTGATCCGATATGGCCCCTCCGAGTTTTTGCTTCCGAATCCGCCTTAACCCCTGTACAATGCTGACTTCCACAGGTCGAGATGTCGGATTGGGCCCTGCTCAAGCAGATGAAGGCCGAGCAAGGCGTCCAATAGGTGGACGGCGTCCACTTCCGTAGGTGAAGGTTGAAATCGGTAATGGTTTGCCCCCGCCGTGCCTTGGTGTCTCGTTCATCACCGAGACCCACGTCTGGCTTACCATAGTCGACTCTCCGCATGTATCTCGTTCGGCGTGCTGAGCATCCACGTCCGTGAAATGTATCCGGCGAGGCGCTCACTAATCACGGGTGTCCAGTGGCCCGTCCATTAATGTCAGGACGCAGGCACTCTGACATGGCAACCGGTCACCCAGATCCAAGTGGGGAGCCCCGCCGGCAATGCCGTGCAGGCCTCAGACAGCTCTGTACGCCCTGCATCAACCCACAGCACGCCCAATCTCCAGCGCTCCAGATCTCTCAGTGTCTTACCTGTGCTTTCGTTTGGAAAGACTATCGGGGACGCACCGGATACAATTGAAGAGTTGTGCTCTACTCGGAGTAAAGAGAACTCCTCCAGGGCCCTTGCTGCTAGCGTCTCCAACTTCATCTGTGTTGCTGTTAAAGACTCCGCCACGCCTTCGTAACCGCTTCAGGTAACTCACCACTTCTAGCCTGGACCGAGGCCCGGCCACGGGTTAGCGGGATCCCGCTCGCCGCTAAACCCGAAGCATGGACCTGAGGGGATGCACGTTGGGGTGCTTAGGGATGCCAAACATGGGCGGGGGGCCTTTGAAATCGGGCGGGCGGTCGGGCCGACCCCGACTCAGTGCCTGGCGAGGTCTGGCAACTCCCTGACGGGCCGGACCGAGACCTCGTGGATCGTGAACGCAGTGCGCGAGTCCCTTGCAAAGATGTGCGGAAACATGCCCAAGCCTCCGAAGCTCCGCAGAGGGGAAGCGGCATGGTGGCCTGCTCAAGCCTGAGCCTCATCCGGTCGTTGTCGCGTCCGAGGCTGCCTCACAGCTCCTGCGGACGACGTGGTGCGCTCCACCGGTTCACCAGATCCATGCATGTATACAGCGACGTTCGCTTGCTTTTGAGCTAGGACTTGCATGCACAGCCTTGAACGCACTTCGATCGCGGAGGAGGTCCCCGACAGCAGTTGGTGCTGGGCGAAACCATCGACAGCCGTCAAGAGGCAGTGGCGCAGCTCAACCACTGACGGCGGAGGCTGAAGCAGACCGTGTTACTTCGGCTCAAGCCCGGGAACGGTCGCCAGGTGGCACTCCCTCAGTCCTGCCTGACATGGCTGTACGAGTAAGCCCGGCCGAGGTGATCACGACCGCTACACAGGATACATGTCGTAGTCCACGTTGATTGTACATATACAATTTCAGGCTACTAGATGTGGGCAGAGGAAGAAATCGGGGTATCTGACGTGCGCGAGGGCGGAGCGACCTGGGCCTGTGAGCAGAGCTCTTCCGGTGTCTGCTCACTCATGGCTGGACGGTCTGCACCATGGACTGGCGCGCGCCCTACAAGTCAGGTAATCACCGCGGCCCAGAGCTTACCTTGCGGCGCATGCGCCGTGCCAGTTTGCGTCGAACCTTACCAGACGCCTAAAGAACGTGCTTCTCAATGGCGCCTGGGGTACGGGTCTTCACCGCGACGGAGAGCTGCTTCCAGTCGAAGTCGTCCACCTCCACCAGCGCGCTGTTGCATTAGTATGATCTCGGACTCTTCAGACTTACTCCACGAGACGCTCCGTCTCTTTTGACGTCCAAAGGCGGCCAAAATTGCTCTCGGCACGCTCCGCGGCCGCTCGGGTGCGGTACGCATAGTTCCTCGTCAGCTGGCGAAGGAACTGACGCGAGGTGGTGAAGCCATCCTTGTCGGCCTCGGTGTCTAGACATTAGCTGAACGCTAAGAAACACGGTGACTCACACGGCTTTGAGCTGAAGTTGAGGGTGGCCTGGCCCCTAAATCGTCCCTCGCCTAGGATAAGCATGACCTGCTCGTCCAGGTCGCCGGGCGCAAACTCCTGAAGGTCAGCGAACCTAATGCTGGGCACCAACCTTCGAGGCCGCACCGATCCAGTCCTCCAACTGGGCGACCTGCTTTCCGTCGCGCAGGAATTGGCCAACCACGGCGTCGGCGTTGTGCCTGGCGACGCCGTCGTCCCCCATGGCAATCTTGCCCTCAAACACCCACGCAGTGACTGCAGGTCAGCCAGTGAAGCCCAACCGGCACTCACGCTTCTCCCATCGGTCGCGGGCCGCGACCCGGGTGGTGTAGCGGCCCCTTTCCATTGGCTTCTCGGGCAGCACGGAGTACGTGGAGGTGCGAAGCACTGTGAGTTAGCGTTGAACTACGTACATCCGCGGTGTTCGACTTACGGCTGTGCGTGCCGATTGCCTTCAAGTTGTAGGTGAGGCCGCGAATGCTCGCGCCCTTCTCCTGGTGCCCTCGTGCCGACTCAACCTCCAACCGCTCCCACGTTCATTCAATGAGCTGTGTACTGTCAGCGCGCCCAAGGCCCAACCTACCTGGAGGGACTCCTGAACCGAGTTGAGGATCGCTGTCATCGTGGGGCCTGCATGGTGTGGTGCTCGCGCAGCCGACGTACGGGCGGTATCTGAAATCAGCTTCAACGCCATCTTCCTTCGGATCACCGATAGCCTCCTCCGCGACCTTGAGAACGTCGCGATGGGAGGGAGGAAGGAAGGGAAACCGGGTAGAAGGAAGAAGAGATTAGAGCTCGTTCTTGACGCCTATGATCTTGGCGTGCGCCTGGAGGATGTGGAGGCCTAATAGTTAGCAACCTGCGTTGAGCGCTGGACACGCACCAAGGTAGATGAGGAAGCTCAGGACGTACGGCCCAGTGTAGTCTTTGTTGATCTCGAGCCACAGCCTTGACGTTAGCGTACAGCAGGGAGGACTGCAAGCATACCTGATCCTCTCCGTCGAGAGACGCGCCGGAGCGAAGAACTCCTCGATGAGTTCCTCGACGAGGGCGACGCGCTCAGCATGGGTGAGCTGCGGCACCAGGTCAGGGGTGTGACCGGGGTTAGGGAGCTTGGACAGGACGGCCTTCCCTCCATTCTGGACAGCGCAGACCTCCTCAAAAACATTCCCGAACATCCTGCGGCATCAGCTTAGAATGGGCCGATGCGGTGTATCGCTTGACCCACCTCATTGTGTGTGAAAAGTAAAGGAGAGGGGTGCGGGAAACGCGAATGAGAGAGAGAGTGGAAGGGCGGCGAATAGTCGATGACGAGAGAGAGAGACAGACAGTGCGGGAGCGATGAGGAGTTTGTAGAAGTCGGGCTTGCGTGCACTGAGGAGAGAAGGTTGAAGTCAGGCGTGAGTGCGATGGAGAGAGAGAGAGAGAGTGGAGTCAGGGAAAGGTGAAGGCGATGAGAAGAGAGAACTGAGGTGATGTGAGAAGACGAGAGGGAGGGAGACCATCTCTTCTTAGGGAGGTGGGTGACTGGACGGGTGGACGCTAAGGCCACGAAGGGGCGCGTGGGTCCTTTGGTGAGCACGAGTAGAACATCGCAAGCGAGCGAGGAAGACGAGCTGACCATGGGGCGGCGACGGACGCAGAATCCTACCTGGGTGTCTGATCGGCGCTGGCGGAGGCCACAGACCGGAGTCCACACACACAACCTCAACAACTCTGTCGCGTTTTCTTCTATCCCCCACAAAGTAGTCTCGGTATCTAGGCAGTTAGCATCAGGAATAGCCTGCCAGCCGCTCAGACAATCGCACAACCTTCCTGCTCTCTTCCCACCCGCTGCCCGTTGCTTCGACTATGTCCGCCCTCAAGGGCAAGCTCGTACTCCGCATGAACTCGTCCAGTCCCTCATCTCTCGACAGAGCTTGTATACTCTGAAGACCACGTTTACGTACGAATTTTGACGAACCGAAGACGAAGAAGCGTCGCAGTGGGCGGCCCGGTGGAGGCCGAAATTTTGGTCTCGCTCACCCATTTTGTCCTCCTCGCCGATAACGGCCTAACCCCTCTCCCATCTTCGCCGAAAGGGCCTATTCACGCGAACGCAGCTGACAATGACAGGTCGAGATGTCCGACTGGGCGCTACTCAAGCAGACGAAGGCCGAGCAGGGAGTCCAGTAGTCTGGACGTTCGTGGTCGGGATACCGCAAGGTGGACCCGATATTATAACATTAAGTGACCGAGATTTAGACACCGCGATGCATCATATCCGTTTCGAATCGCAACCCTTCTTGCGTAAAGTAGATGCAGAGGTGAGGCTGGAACGCTCATGGTTTGTATGCATGATTGCATATCCTCTGACCTCTGGCGATCTAGAGGGTCTGGATGAGCAATGTGCGAAGGCACTTTGCCTCCGCCCTCGCAGCAACGCAGATCAGACATTCCAGCTGGACCAGCATTCAAAGCGGTCCATGTCCGCTTCGTCTTCTTCTCTCACATCCTTCCCTTATGTTGACCGTTGTTTCCACGGTTCTAATATCCCTCAGCTCCTCGGATGGAACTGGGGCCGGCTCGAGAGCGAGGCCGCCCGCAAGCATCAAGAGTTGGGTAGCACACGCATCGACGGCCTTACGCTTCACCTGCAGCTCGTCGGCTGCAATTCGCGTATGTGGCCGGTTTTCGCGAGTACGAGCTCTGACGTGTAGTCTTCTCGACGCTCACGTACTCGGCTCTTCCCGAATGAGAGGTGCGCCGCAACGTATACAACATCCGCCTCACCGCCCGTGACCGGTGGGACAAAAGTGAGATACGCGCTCGCCATAGGCTAACTGCCCAGTAACTGAAAGTGTCTTCGACGGAAGGTTCAGCTGCGCCGAGGACGGGACGGTGTCGTCAAACCCGGGCGCCATGTTCGGCCAGTTCCTGCGTAAGGGCAAAGCGGTTGCCCAGCTCGAGGACTGGATCGCTGATGCAGTCGAGGTAGGTGGCTAGCGTAGGTTTAGCTCACCTCTAGCCGTACGAGCCCGAAGATCTCGAGGAGCAGCCACCTCATCCTCGGCGAAGGTCGCTTTGCCAGCTCCGGTGTGACAAGCGACTTTCAGTCGAAGCTGTGTGGGTGACTCGGACTCTACCCGACTGACATCCAGTTACGGCGGCACGCGGCGACGGCTTCCACATGTCGCGACAGTCCCCCTGTGACCTCTCACGGAAGTACGCATTTAGGACCCAGGCTCTGGCTGAGCGTACAGTGGCCAAGTCCGGCACGATGTGGACCAAGCCGGAAACCGAACGCCTTGCGCAGTAATGGGAGGACTCGGAAATCAACCGATGCGCCAGAGCAATTGTCGACGTCGGCGACTTCGACTGGAAGCGCATCGCTGAAGTCGTCAAGACCCGTACACCTGGTGCGCTCGAGGTCCGCACGCGTGACGGTTCTTCCGACGTCCGCCGCGATTTTGCGCGTCGCGTATGCCAGAAGGTGAGCTTGGTTTGAGGGCCATTCTGACCAGTAGGGCGGGAAAGAGTCCCTCATTCGGCGCATTTACGACGAGTAGGCGCCGTTTCAACGATGCCAAGCGCCGTAACGCCAGGAGAGCTCGGGTTAAGCCTGGAACCGTTCTTGCCAGTGAACCGACAGCAACTGTATATGAAATATTTGTGACCAGCGTCAACAGACGCCGCTGCACTGAGTTCCTGGGCTGTCAGTTTGCCCTCTGTGCATGCTGTGCAACGCGACTGTCGCATCAACCGCAGAGCAAAAAGCATCAGCTGCTTTATGGGCCGGTGTCATGCAGGCGATCGGGGCAGCATGTGTGCCAGTTTGCCGGCAGCACACAATAACGAAACAGCAGTTCTCTCGCCTGTGGCGCGGCGCACGAGTCTTCGGCGTTCAGAGATACCCCAATTGGCCGAGTCACGGCGACCGAACCTGGACTTCAACGCCATCAGTGGTACCTAGCACTATGATGCTGGCCTCTCTCGCCCACTTTGCGAGCGAAGGGGGAACCTCGGAGGTCCGCCGCGCCCGGTGACCGATGCACCGAGCCCATCAGTCAGCCACGAGAGCGCCAAGCCCATCGTCCCGTCAAGTCCAGTCAATTCTAGTCAGCTGCACTCAGTTGCTTCACGGTTCGACGGCGCCTGGTTCGAATCCCGCGGCAGCGAGCCCAACTAATCCCCCGACGTTGCGTCGACGACGGCCCACGAAGTGTCCGACGGCCATCGCTCTGCCCGACCATCTCGGAACCGGCGACGCCCAAGTCGTACTCCTCGCTTAGACACTAGAGGATCTGTGACGTCACCTCCAGCGCGGCATATAACCGTGCTCGACTTCTTCGACATGGCGACAACACCAACCAACACCCAAGAGAATGCCGTGAGCCCCCAGTCCTAGCGACCTAACAAACAGCGGTCCCATCACGAAGCTCCCCAACGGCGGCAGCCTGCAGGCGCTGTATGCGCACCCTCTCCCGAACGCGCCGGGCATGAAACTCGTCGCCGTCAAGGTCATGTACGAGCCCGGCGGGTGGACGGAGCGCCACCGTCACGGCAACGCGTTTGTGACTGCCGTCCTTCTCGAGGGCAGCGTCGAGTCGGGCGTGAACGACCAGGAGCCCAAGACGTACAAGGCCGGCGAGTCGTGGACCGAGAACCCCGGCGACATCCACTCTGTCTCCCGCAACGCGAGCAAGACCGAGCCCGCGTCGTTCATCGCCTCGTTTGTATGTCCCGAGTCCCAGGAGGAGTATGTCATGTGAGTTTCCTGGTATCGTTGTTTGAGCTTCCTGTCGCCGTCGGAAGTGTCATCGGCCTGTGGGGTCTCATCCGTTCTATCCGCCCCGTGAAATGCCGGCGTACCCTCTTCTTCAGACAGCAGCCGCCGGCTGCTGTCCGGTCACCAGCCATACCCTTGGGCTACCGCTGACGACAGCTTTGACTGTCCCGCTTGCGAGGTCGCGAGGGATGCCAAGTAGTGTTCGTAGAAGCCATGAACGGTCTAGGACGGTTAACGACGGGGCTGTGGAACTGACGTTGTTTTGGTGACCCATTTACTCCCGCGTGTTGATCGGATCTGGCCGACACCGAACTCAGCATCGCACCATCCACGTCATGACCGCCTGCCTGCTCGAGCCCGACGGCGGCGCCTTTGCCTGGCGCGGCGTGCATCTCGACCCGTCGCGGCACTTCCTCCCCATCGAGGACGTGCGGCGGATGATCGAGGCGCTGGCACTCCTGAAGATGAACGTCCTCCACCTCCACCTGTCCGACGACCAGGGCTGGCGCTTTGAGAGCCTTAAGTGGCCGCGCCTGACTTCTGTCGCATCGCAGCGCAAACAGACCGTCGTCGGCCGACCCGGGAACTATGGGCGCGAGGACCTGCACCCCGAAAACTACCTGAACAAGTACGACGGCAAGGCGCACGGCGGCTTCTACACGCAGAAGGAGCTGCGCGAGCTTGTCGCATTCGCCAAGAATAAGGGCGTCACGATTGTGCCCGAGATCGACATGCCAGGCCACATGAAGGCGGCGCGCGCCGCGTACCCGGAGCTCGGGTACAACGGCACGCTGCTCGGTGTTGGCGACAGCTGGGGCGTATACCCCGAGGTGCTGCGTGTGGACGGCCCCGGCGTGCAGTTCGCCAAGGACATCCTCGGCGAGATCTGTGACGTCTTTGACTCGCCGTACGTGCACATCGGCGGCGACGAGTGCCCCAAGGTCGAGTGGGCGGCGGCGCCGACGGCGCGCAAACAGGTCGAGAAGCTCGGCCTCGACCCCGACAACATGGCGAGCTACCACGAGCTGCAGGCCGAGTTCACGCGCGAACTGGCCAAGTTCCTGGCCAGCAAGGGGCGCAAGCTTGTCGGCTGGGACGAGATCCTCGACGGCGGCAAGCTCGACGGCGTGGCCGTCATGGCATGGCGCGACTGGCTGGGCGCCGCGAAGCGCGCGACCGACGCCGGCGTCCCCGTCATCCAGACGCCGAACCTGCTGTACTTTGACTATGCGCAGGGGTCCGAGAAGGAGGAGCCCCTGTCGATCGGCCAGGGCGCGTCTCTCCAGCAGGTGTACGAATTCAACCCCCTCAAGGGCGTCGACAAGGACAAAACCGGCCTCGTGCTCGGCGCACAGGCCCAGCTCTGGTCCGAGTACATCCCCGACGCGAAGCAGCTGTGGTACATGGCCTTCCCGCGTCTGATTGCGCTCGCCGACGTCGCGTACTATGGCGAGAAGCGGGTGCCGTACGGCGAGTTCCTGAAGAAGCTTCCGGAGCGGGTCAAGGATCTGGAGAAGCTCGGCATCGTTGGCCACCCGCTGCCTTGATAGTATAACCCTATGCACTGGTTGCATGGCCTTGGACTGGCATCTGTATTGTGCATCGACTGGAGACTGACCTTGCCAGGTTGTTTGCTGTTTGATACATCACTTCCTGCAGCGGCACGAGTGTCCGAGTAACGACCATGAGGTTAGTCACCATGCATCACATTGATGGTGCATCAGTGTTTGAGGCAAGTCCTACCTCACACTAACGCCTCGGTAAGACAAGGAGGATGGCGTGCGAGGGCAAGGCGAGAGGACGCGCAAGCCCGCCCGTTGGCCCACTTAACATACAGCTGTGAGCAATGGCATACGAGTCGCCAATGGACACTGAGGAACCAGGTGCTATGCATGCGTTCCACTCCTCCAATTCACCATTGCTTACCGGCTCATCACTGTCACATCTCTCGAACGTCCGGCCATAAGCAAAGATCGCCCAACATCTCGTCCGGAACCAACACCATTGCAATCGGAACGCAGGCACGCCCCCAGCAACCGTGCTTTAGCCTTACGCCCGAGCCCACGATGCCCACGATGCCCATGCGCAACGGCCAAGAGGCCCGGCCGCGACACACCTGGGTGGGTTTCCGGTTCTCGCGCGCGCTGACGCTGCGCGAGCGGCGCCTGCTCCACATCGTCGTCGAGGACCGGCACATGCACGCCGTCCCGGACCCGGCCGTCAAGAATGCGCACACTGAATTCTGGTTCTACCTTGCCGACACGGCCGGCCTCGCCGCCGACCAGGTGTGCCGCGGGACCATCGCGTGGGCGTGCCTCAACGTGCCCGACGCGGAGTGTCAGTACAACATCCTCTAAGCATGGGCTGCCGATGCGGAAGCTTTCAGGGATAAGCACAACCATATCGATGCATGCACTGATAGCCTTCATGAAAGTCATGCGACTATATAACTTCAAAATCGACCGCACGCAGTAGGCACCCAAGGAACTATCGCAAAGCCGGACGCCTCCGCTCATTGAGCTGTTCGTCGGCCGGTAGATCCCGTTGCAGCCCGGTGTTCCTTCGTACGAGACTACTTCTACATTGCGTGATTTCGAAGCACACCGATACCTCTCGGACGCTCTGGCTGCCTGCTTCTTCGTCTGCACTATGCGGTACCCAGCAACGTGGATGCATGCTGGAGCATCCATGATCCGCACCGGCTGTGGCATTCCTGGCGAATATTCGCCGATATCGCGGAAATATCCGACCACGAGCTACCCATGAGCAGGGCGCCACCGGGTCTGCCGCCTGTGCGGCCGTGCACAGAACCAGAAGCACGCCTCTCCCTGCCGCTTGCAATCTCACGGCGCCGTATCGTTCCTTCTGCGACGGCACCGCGTGTCCCACGCCGCAGCGAAGCCGCAGCAGCTGCAATCATCGCACCTGCACGCAATCGGCATCGCAGAACTTTCCGCGCACTCACACTTCTTCCCCAACGGCCGGGTACATAAGACATGCGCGGCATCGCCTCACCGCCCGTCACGCCCCACCAAACACACACATGCCCTTCGTGCTCAGGTTCACGTCCGACCGGCGGCCGTTCTCGGCGAGCGACGTGCAGCGCGCGACCGACCGGATTGAGGCCGCGACACACCGCGTGCACACGGTACGCTGGACGCCGCGCATCTTCGAGGTCGAGTTCGACGACAGGAAGGAGCTCAACAGAGTCTGGCACGACCTGTACAATGGCCTCGGCCACGACCTCGGCTCCTGGGTCTTCAAGACGTACAAGACGAAGCGATAGCCCCCACCAAACCCCTCCACCGCCCCTGACATACCCGCTTCTGAGAAGCAACACTCGTGGCCTTGCTTCCGCGCCCCCGTGCGCACCCTCCGTGTAGCCATCCATCCTGTTGTATCCCGGGCCCGCAGTTTACAGCTTCCCTGCAGCTTTCGACAAGCCTCCACTATGCATATCGTAGGTTGTACATACAGCTTCTTCGGTGCGTGTGGGTTTCGAATCGGGCGCAGACGGGCTAGGACTCGGAGATATGGTACGTCCAGGGCCCGATGAAGTCGCTCGCGAGCCCGCGGCGGATGTCGGCATAGAGGCGCTCAATCTCGGAGCGCTTTGCGGTCGCGAACGTGCACTCGATTGTCTTCATGCCCCGCTCGACGGTGAATGACGTGAGGCCCCAGCTCGCGCGCTTCAGACGCCTGCGTACCTTGTCTTCCTCGCTTGCCGTGAAGCCCACCGGCGACGTCAGGATGAGACGCACGTGGGGCGCGTCGGGGTCTTGCAGGCAGGGAAGCAGGCGTCGGAGCATGTTGGTTGCTGGGAGCCGGTGCCGGCACTGACTGCATGTTTCTTTTATCTGTCCTCGTTTGGGTGTAGAGTGGGCCGATCTGCAGAGCGGATGTACAGCTTCGCACGCGCCGCGCACCGCCTGAGATCCCGCCGCCGGTGTCATGCATTGTTTTGCGCATGTCGGTGGCCCGAGTTCATACATGCGGCCGGGAGTCCAGATCACTGCGTGTGGAACGATGAGCAGGTGACGGGCAGCGTACTAGTTACTCCCAGCAGTCTCGGATGTTGTCGTTTTGGCACAAATGCGTGTCTCGGCGCGGTCATGTCGATCACCCCGTCCTGAGAGGAGGCCGGGGTCGGTTTTCATCGGCGGTCATTTGGAGGTGGAGGCTGCCCGCAACGTCGCATCTGTGCAGTGCAGTACATGCGATGCAGTGCCAAGGCCTGCATGCTGACCAGCATGCACATCACAGGGAGTACTGGTGGCCACCGCTTTGATAAGCTGTGCAATGAGCAATCGCAAAGCAATGATCACTTGGCCGACGAGGAGAGCCTTTCTAAAGCAGCCCACATCACTGCATTCAACCATGCTACAAGCTACATACAATCTTCCAGCGAGGTCCTCAGCGGTGACCAGCACTTCCGTTCTTACTCGACCCTGCAGACGTCCCCTGCCTCCACGAATTTGCCTGCTCCGCCGACTTGTCCTCCTTCCGCCGTAGGATGTTCAGGACTTCAATCAGCAGCACCGAGTGGCAGACTCACTAGCGGGTAAGACACTCTTGCTCTTCGGAACTGAGGAGCCCGTTGTGCTCCGCTCGTGCACACCGGGGTATCTGGGCCGATGATCTGTGATGCCCTCTTCAGTCAGGCGTTCTTAAAGGCGTCGGGCTGCCCTGGACAGAACTCGGGGCAGGTCTCAGGGGTGGACTTACCGGGAGCCATTCGCGGTTGTTGGTACAAGGAGTGCAGCATAACTCGGGTGTTACCGTCCCTCAATCACGGACTTTAAGCCACTCCCGCTGTACCAATAGCTTGGGCATGAACAACCTAACATTCACTTCTGCATCCGTAACCACTCTGATTCTGCTACAGGTCCCACACCTCCGTCCTGCTCCGAAGCCGAAGCCGTGACTACTTCGTCTTCTTGCCTTCGAGCTTGTCGAAGGCATGCTGGTACGCGAAGATGCGGTCGGCTTCTGTCAGCTGTCAAGCTTGCAGTGCTCACCGGCCTTGCGGTAGTCGGCCATCTCGGTGATGTACGCGCTGGTGGCGAGGCGTAGGCTGCAGTTTGTCTCCGCCATGAGGCTGCGGATGTTGTGCCTGTCTGGGGTGTTAGTGCGCTGGCGACTGGCGTAAAAGAGTCGAGTGGAGGATTGAGAGAAGCTCACCTTGCTCGGTAAGCCTCAGGTTGGGGGTCATGGTGCACAATGAAAGCTCCAAAGCAGAAGAACTAGCACTCTCTTTGGTCTTAACACATAGGAGCCACCTCTTCAATGCTATGGTCCACTGTCAGACGAAGATCATGCAGTGGTAGTCAGGTTCTTGCACGCGACTCTACGCACCTGTACACGTGTTCCCGGCTTCGCCACCTGGATCTGACTTCTCAAGCAGCCGCACCCAGGGCATACCTGTCTTCAGCACCTGTTCCTATGTGTTACCCATTGTGCTCCGTGGAGCTTAACAGCCCGAGAGACGGGTGTCCGCGAAGTAACCCCGCACCTATGCGTCTGGATATCTCCACATTTCTCCGTATTTTGCGCCACGCGTTCTCGAACACGCCTTCTGCGCCCTTGACAGCCAATCCGTCGATCGGCGCTAATCTGTGATTCGCCCCACTACATGTACGCTGATCCGCACCATACATGCCGTACGTCCACGCGCTCGGAGCAGGAGGAAGGCATGTATCAAGACATGCACCTTGCCACAGGTGGCCTCACTGTCTGTAGGCGGCCAGTTGCTTCCGCGTTGCGCCACTACAACTTCCTCATCAAAGCTCTCCCCTTCCAGCTACGTTGCTCCGGCCGTGCTGCGGCCTATCAAGGAACAGTCGGACCTCCCGACACGCGAGGTTGGATGCAAGTGCATGATGCTGTGGCTAGGTATGGCGCGCCGCGTCGCGGCGCGGGCGTGGTGACTAATCGTAACAAATTGTACTCTACTCTTGTTTCTATGCGGCTGCGCGAGCCTTTGCGTCTCTTCTCCGCCGTCTCTCCCCCTGACCTCCGCGTCGTTCTGTTCTCGCCGCCCCTTCTTCCTCCGCTCTCCAAGTCCCAACCCCACCCGGCGACAGCCCTGTCCGTTGCAAGGCCCGATTTCCGCTCGGACCCCTGGGATTAGGTATAGTAGGTCCACGGAGCAGGGAGGTGCACAAGTTGACGTGCCGGGTATCGGAGTGCCATTCCAGCTCGGCGCCGTATCAGCGCCAAGCTTAGACGTACTCGTCCTCGTCGATGTTCTGCCACCGGTTGAGGGCGTCGTGGACCGTGTCGAACGTGTAGAAGGACACGGCCATGGAGGGGACGATCTTGATCATGTTCGGGACGAGGCCGCGGTACATGCCCTTCCAGAAGCCGTCCTGGCGGATGGTCTGGCGCATGGCGTCGATGGCGCCGTTGTACTGCGGGGACAGGGCCTGGAGGCCGGCGACCTGCATTTTCCTTCGGAGGACGTCGAACGGGTGCGTGAACAGGAGCGAGATGGCGCCCGCGAGTCCGCCGCACGTGAGCTTGCGCAGCGCAAACTCGGGCCCGTCCATCTCGCGGTCCGGCGGCATCAGGACGTGCTTCAGGTTCTCGTACATGTAGAAGTTGAGCGAGACGTACGGCGCCACGCCGATCGCCGTCGCCCAGCACCCGCGGTACAGACCCCGCAGCCCGCCTTCCGTCCGGTACACCTTCTTGGTCATGCCGGCTATTCCGAGCGCCGCGTCCTGCGCTGTGAACGCCGCGCCGGCGCCCGTCTGCGCCATGTTCGCCGTCGCGATAGAGAGGCGCGCGCGCACCAGGTCCAGGGGATACGTCGCGACGACAGCCACGATGCCAGCTCCCGCACCCGCCGTCAACCGCAGGAAAGACGAAAGCTCCTCCTGCCCCGACCAGTTGCGCAGGACCGACTTGAAGATGCCGTACGACGAGAACTGGAGCGCAGAGTACGGCAGGATCTGATGTTAGCGGGAGCTCTGATATGCGCAGTCATCGGTGGGAGAAGGCTGCTGTTCTCGCGAGGCACATCAGGAAACGAGACATCGACCAATTCCACAGCGTCCAGACCACAGCTCCGCAGCTGCCGAAGCCAACCTTGGGCATCTGTCTCAGACGCAGCGGTCCAGTCTGATCGGCCGCCGCACCGCCATCGTCGGGGCGAATCGCTGAGCTTGGAGGTCGCCCTCCCACAGCCCCAGCTCGCTGTTCCACAGCCTGAGCTCGCTGCCTTCCGCCCCCAGGCGATGTGCTCCTCAGCAGTCCGGCCTGCTCCAGCCTGTGCCGCTCACGCGACAGTACTCGTACTCACTCGGATAACGTTGATACCATTGCCCTTCATGAAGCCCTGGAACCCCTCGTCCTTCCACATGCGGACGAGACTCCGCCAAACGCCGTCGTACGCCTCACCGGCACCGCCGGGCTTCGAGCTCTGCACTTGCAGAATGATCTTGAGCCGCTCTAACGGGGATACGACGGTGCGGCTCGCCGCGCCGGCGAGGCCGCCCGCGACGAACGTGTTGATCACGGCCTGGTTCTCGTGCACGCGGTCCTGTAGCCGCTCCCAGACGGTGAGCTCGGGCTCCTCGTGCTCCAGCGGGAGCTGGGACGAGGTCGGGTGGATCGGCGCAGGCAGGCCCGCGGCCGCCGCGACTGGTGTTGATTTCGCGTCCATCGCCGGTGCGTCAGGTGGTCAGGCGTCGCGCTGTCAAACGTCGCTACGTCTGCCGTGTCGTGGAGAGGAGGAGGGAGCGAAGGGGAGTGCGGGAGAGATGGGGAGGTCGAAGCGCGGTCGGCGCGTGCCGCTGCCAGGTGTTCTGACGTTTGGCGTGTCGGGTTGCTGTCGAGGTGCAAGACGTGGTGAATGCGGTGACCGAAAAAAGTCGGCGAGGGGCCAGGTACGGAAAGCCCACGGCGAAAGGAGGGTAAAGTCTGGGGTGTGTCTGGGGCAACGCAACACGCAAGTGTCAGCAATCCAAGGTCGCGCGACAGCAAGCAGCAGCGGGTACTCACTCGTCTCGTCGCACTCGCTCGCGTTCCGGACCGGGCGTAGAGATTTGGCAGGGGCAGCACAAAGAGTCCGAGTTAATCTTCGGAGATGATCGGAAGTCTTGTCCCGACACCCGTCTGTCGATCGGTCACGTGATCGGCCGGGACCTCAGTAACCGAACAAGCGGTGTCGTCGGGGTTCGGTGTGCTGGTGTCGCTCCTCGGTGTGATGGCGGGGGGCGTCTGGTGAACGTTGATCAGGAGACAATGCTTGCGGAGAGAGTGCAGAGGAGAGAGCAGATAGCGCTGATGGAGGAAACAAAAGCGGACTGTCGGCGGCCAGCGCGTTGTCTGCCCCACCGTTCCTTCCGGCGCTAAGACCAGCTGACTGCCGCCCATGCCGCTTGACCGCCGCCCAGCGCTCGCTTACTCGATTGTCACAGCGCGACACCCTCGCACCCTAAAACGCCAGCACAGAGCACAAAGCACGCAACGCTGCCGCCTCCGTCTCGGAGATGGCCACCTGGCGCACAATGCCCGCCCGCATGGCGCATGGCGCTCGCTCGGGTGACGAGGCGTCACACCCGACCCGCCAGATAACGGCGCCCGCCGCGGCCACCCCGTACCGCTGAACCCCACATGCAAGTACCGCCGGTAGTAGCGAAGCTTTCAATTGACGCGGGGTCACGCCGTGCCGCCGCACCCAGTACGAGACGCACGAGTGAGTAACCCACTCCCATGGCATTGCCGCCGGGAAGGAACGTTTATCAGATACGGCTCTCCATGGCATGAAACCGGCTCTCGTGTCCTCGTTTCATCGTTTCGATCCAGCGCTCAGCCCGGCTCTGCTTCTAGCGATCGGGGCTGAGGCTCTCGAATCTCTCCCGGCCAGCTAGGAACAGGTACGCCGCTGCCCAGATCTTGGGCGCGGGGCCAGGCAGCGGGCCAGCATTGTAGAGGCGACGACGGAGAGTCTAGTGCACAAGATCCGGTGCCGGATTCGGTCATGCACATGCGTCAGATGCAGGCACGCTCCTCGCGCCTCGCCCAGTCGCAGACGACGGCTGCAGCGAGGATGACAGCATCCAGCACATTCCGTAGCGATGTGCGGTGGTTCTTCTCACCGCAGCGACAGCAGTGACATCATCACCCGTCTGCCTGCGCCCCCGAGCCATGCCATCCTCTCGGTGCTGGGAACGACCGAGGTAATGGGGGTCCACCCGGATGCATCATGTGTCCGTCCGAACCAACCCAGGGCGAGTTATATATGCACCTCGCATACGTGCTGCCCGTGTTGCAATCTCTTCTCTGAGCACCTGACAAACGAGCCACAACCAAGAGACATCATGTTCGCCACTCGCGCCTTCACCCCCGTCGTCCGCCGCGCTGCCCCGCGCGCCATCCGCGTGAGTATTGGAGGCTGAGCAGAGGGCAGAAGGAGTCGTCTTTGAGGAGCGCATTCCCTCGAAGTTGCGGATGGGTGTCGTCGATTGCGCCTTCGAGGAAGATGGCGGAGGCCCTCGAGGACGAGCTGCTAAGGACCCAACGCTGACGGACAGAACTCTCGCGGCTATGCTGCCCCCGGCACCCCCGGCGGCGCCGTTCCCCCTCACAACGCCCCCGGCGGCGCTCCCGGCGGTGGCCCCACCCCCGGCGGAAAGAAGGACAGTGAGTACACCCTTGGCGAGCTTAGAGGAGCCGAGCAAGCCCCTGCCGCAATGCGCACTGGCGCCGAGATGGCGAGCCCAGCGTTGCGACTCGCCCTTCGTCCGATTGCTTTCAGTCCACTGGTCCTTCTCTCAGTGAAGCAGACTCGGACAAGAAGCAAAAGCGTGGCGCAGAGCAGGGCGCAGGGCGCAGATCGCTGGCGCCACACCGAGCCTTCGCTAACCTCAGACACGCCGCTCCTGATCGCCGGCGGCGTCGCCGCGGCCGCGGGCCTGTACTACTGGTACACCTCGGGCGGCAAGCAGGAGATCCAGAAGGAGCGCGTCAAGGAGAACATCAAGGACGCGTACAAGGACGCGAAGCAGGTCGCCAAGGACGACGTGAGTTGGGCCCAGGGCAAGGCCGAGGACGCGCGCGACGCCGCCAAGGACGGCCTGGACCGGGCGCGTGCCAAGGCCCACGAGCTCGGCGACAAGATCGAGGACAAGGTGTCAGGCGTGCGGAAGTAAGGCGACAGGGCGCCTGCTGGCGGCATGAGGCCGGCGGCGCTGTGCCCTCGGTGTCGAATGTGTGGCCCGACGGTACCCAGCGGCGCCGAAGGTCCTCCCCTCCCCCTCCCTCCATTCTCCTCCCCGAACAGTCGTCCTCAGGCCGACCTCCAGCCTGCCAAGTTCAGAACACTATGATCAGAAGCCTTCTTGTTGGAACGACGTACGAGACAGCAGACATGAACATCTTGCCCAGAGCCGTTGTCCACTCTTGAGAGCCGCACTGACACCCGCAGGCCCGCGCTGCGACCGAGAAGGCGCGCGACATCTACAACGAGGGTGTCGACCAGCCTGTCACGAAGCGCACATAAGCCGTGTTCAAGTGTGTAGTTCCGTATCAGTGTAGGCGTAATGCAAGAAGTCGAAGGGTACCGCGATACATCCACTCTAGGTCTATCCACAGCGTACTGGACACGCATGCTCAGCCAGGCCGGATGGGCTACTGACGGCTCAAGTTGACGCATCAGTTCTTCAGCCCATTCTGGGCCGCGTTTCGCGTCGCCTTGACCACGACGGGGATCATCTCGCCCGTGCTCAGCGGCCACGGCTTGTGGCCCAGCACGACGAGGAGGTTGCGGAAGATGGCGCCGTGGCCCGTGATGCTGATGTCTGCGGTGTCAGCTGCCATCTCCGCCTCACTGTGCCGTCCGGGCTCTGGCAGGCCCGCCGGAAACGTCAACTCACAGGATTCCGGCGCCTCGCCGCCAAAGATGCGGTCCATGTACCGCCGCGCGCGCAGCTGCATGTGCGCGTCAGTCTCGCGGTCGTCAGGGAGCCACAGCTCGTCCTCCTCCGCGAAGCCCGGCTCGAACGCGACCATCGGGAAGCGCTCGTGAATCGTGCGTTTCGGGCTGCGCTTGTCGCACGTGTGCGAGCCGTAAATCTCCCTGAAGTCCTGCGTCGTCAGCTTGCGTCTTCACAGCTGGCATGGGGTAAGGGGCGTGACCGGCCGTCTTAGAGGCGTCTGCCCGCCGCTCATTCCCGGGCTACCCCAGAGTCAGAGAGCCAAAGAACGGGGGTGGTCCGCACCAGTCGCACCGTCGCTGCATTTCACGACGCCTAGCCGCACGCGCACTCACCTCCCACGTCTCCGGCGGGCCGAGCATGTCGCCCCACGAGTTCAGCATCGTCTGGCACGTCCGCTGCAGCGGCGACGTGAACCAGCGCATCTTGGCGATTGGCGCGCCGGCCGCCGCTTCGCGCTTCCAAGCGGCGCCGACAGCCTTGGTCTGCTCGTGGCCCAGCGGCGTCAGCTCCGGGTCCGGGCCCCAGGTGCACTCGTCGTCGCCGTTCAGGTACGCCATCTCGGCCTCCCATTTCTGGAAATGTCAGCATTGTTCCTATGGTTCGCGGCCGCTTCGATCATCTGCGGTGATCGGGCTCGGCTCCTGTCGCGCCTGCTGCTGTACAGGGGCAGCACAAAGGCCGAAGGAACAGAAGGCGTAAAGACGATCGTGCCAATCACCATTGAGCAGACTCACCTCAACACCGTACTTGTCGCTGCAGAAGTTGTGCCAGCCCTGCCCGTGCCGTCCCAGGAAGAGCGCCTTGTACTGCACGCCCGGCGGCGCGGCGGCCTGCAGCTCCTCGACGCGGCGCTGGAAGTTGGCCCAGCGCTCGGGGCTCTGGTCGAGCATGCCGAAGCTCTTATCGCGCTGTGGGTATCAACTGGAGCCCTCCTATACCTCTTGCCTGAGCATGTAAAGCGCCGGCAACTCACAATGTCCGTCTCAAAGTCGACGTTCTTGTCGCCCGCGTCCTGCACGAAGAAGCCCTCGACGACCTCGTACTCGAATCTGCGTTCCGAGACGTAGAGGGGCGGCGCCGTCTTGGGCCCGCCGTCCTCGGTGCCCGCGACGGCGGGCTGGTCCGCCTTGTGCAGAGTCATGGTGTTGTTGTTGATGTGGAGGAAGGAACAGGTCAGGACTCCGATGACTAACCGAGTCGATGAGTCGGTCGCAAACCCGCCGCGGGCCGCTCTGCAGCGCGGTGAGTCGCCGTTCCCTGGGCCCTGGAGTGGCTGAAATGTTCCGCGAAACGGCGTGCGCCCAGAGGTCGCCCGCTGCCGCTGCCGCCGGCAACGGCCCGCCCGCCCCCACCGAAAAACTGCCCGAAAACCGTCCGAGCATGCCGGCGACTCTTCCAAAAACGAGAGAATGCCCGGGATCGAACCGGGGACCTACGGATGGTTGCAAATTGCAATCCGCCGCTTCTACCGCTGAGCCACATCCTCCAAGAGCCGTTGTTGCTGGGGGCTGAGCAGCGGACAGCGTATATGAACACGCGGCTGTCAACTCGAACCTGAGAACAGCTTCCCTGTGGGCTCTAGCATGGGCTGAGGATCTTCTAACAGAGCCTGAATCCTCCAGTAGTCAATATAGAACGTAGGAAGACGTCTAACGAATTTCACGGAATTTTGTGAACTTTCGGCCAACTACGGCATTGGTAGCCTGCAACGAGTCACACTGGAGCGCTATGTAGCCCTGCGATGCTCAGGCTGCGACCAACACTTCCTAGAGATGTCGATGATCACTTCATTGCCTCTAAAGTACATTGAAGCTTAGGCACCAGACGACCTCGAGCTCTCAAATGTGTGTGCCCAGCGCGCCAGAGTCCATCACCAGGCGGTCAGGATCGGGTACCCTCGCTGATGAACACGCCCCTGCGAGGTGCGAGATCTCTCCCCACGTCGCACTTCAGCCCCGGGGAGATGATGGGCAGTGCTGAACACACTCTGTGCGCGTGTGTTGCGCTGTCCCCTTCCGGTCGTGCGCTCGTTGTCGTTGCGCTCATAATAGTCGTGATCCCTCACACTTCACCTGCTCCTCCCACCAACACCACTCCTTCTTACCTTACTATCTCCAACCTCACCCACCTGCCTTTACCATCACTCAACAAGTCAACAACTTCGAAATGTCCATCTATGCCCTCAACGATATGGACGAGCTTGGTAAGCCCGGCCCATCTAGCTGTTCAAAGGGCGGGTCGGATGTGCTGACCCCTCGCAGACGCCCTGAACATTCAGGATCTCGTCAACGAGACTGGATGTTCGTGGGAGATGGCGTACCAGGCGTACTTCGAGGCCGAGGGAGACATGGTTATCGCGAGTGAGTTAGCACCCCTTGGACGCAACTGACGGCAGTGGCCTGGATTGAAGCCCGCATGGGCTAGGTCCAGGTTGCCCGTGACCTGTCACCCCCGGGGTCTTCATGCCCTGATGAACAAGAGCAAGAGGAGGAGAGGGAGCTTGAAGGGAGAGGCGGAGAATGAGAACGGCCGTACTAGGTTTGGTGTTAATGTAATCAAAGTGTTGTTATTTATCACTGTCGTATCTAGCTACCAACTGGAAAGTTGTCGTGACACCCCGCACAGAATCCTGGTCTGCATTTACGTCCAGCACCTCGCAGAATGCATACAACCCCCATGGCTTAAGGCTCGACCCCTTTGGGCTCTGTCACTATCACCCCACTGCAAGCCTTGGCTTGCGTATACAGTAACCGGCGGGGACGAACTGCGCAGCTCAGGCCCCGCCACACACATGGGTGCGAGTGTGGCATCCGCCCCTCCTTCCTTCGTCACGTTCCCCCGACACTCCGGTCAACGAGCAGCATGCATATCACATGCTGGTAGTCGGCAGAGCACTGAGTATACACAGATATGCGAGGAGACTGGAGCCGCTGACACGTCCTCACTACGACGCTGCAAGTCTTCACCACCATTCCTTCATCGACAGTGTTCATCGCTGCCCCGCAATCCAGGCAGCACCATGAGCTCGTACAACTTCAACTTTTCGTTCTTCGCGCGTATGAACGACACCGGTGAGCTCGATCAGCAATCTAACCACATGGCGAAGCCCAGTCCGTCGCTGACCCGTCAGACTCCTACCATGTGGGCGTCCTCATGCTCGAAAACGGCTCGACCTGGGAGGAGGCTGTGCTCGCCTACTTCTCATGCGGCCGCAACATGGGTATGGCCGGTAGGCTTAACACTCTCCCTTTCCGCTGACTCTCAGCGCAGTACATCGCGACCAAGCGCGCCGAGAGTGAAGGTCTGTCCCTCTTGCTTCAGAAGGCGAAGGAAAAGGAGGTGCGCGAGAAGCAGCGGGGCATCGAGGAGAGGGTCGAGCAGCACAACGAGAGGACTCAGGTGAACTCGAACAAGCTGGACGAGGACCTTGCCAAGGCTACGTACCGTGCGCCCAGGACTGGCGTCGGATACCCCGCGCCTTACAAGTAGCAGTAGACATCTCACAGACGCAGAACCTGTAGTCGCTGTACGCATTGCATGTTGTATCTCTGTGACTGGATCAAGGGGCAGAATGAGGGCAGTAAGGCAGACTGTGCACACGGCACTCATGAATAGGAGATCCGTTACATCCTGTACAGTAGACACTCAGAGTGCGTCGCTGTGGTCCTAACCTGGTCCCCAGACTCTTTCGTGCAGCCATGCAAACCGGGCCGTCGGTTGGGTTAGTAATGGCCGCTGTGACTGACTTCCTCACCTGTTCACTCCTCATCTCGAAGTGCAGCTCTCCATTTGCCTTCTCAGCACGGCCACGCTCCTTCACCATCGACACTCTCATCCGAGCAAGCGCAACAGTCATCAACATGTCGATTGACTACAGCCAGTACCGCAACATGCCTGCGCACGGTAAGCAATACACCCAGTTTCCAGCTGACCCCAGACCAGCACTGTGTCGGCATGCTTATGCTCCAGCGCAGCTGCTCGTGGGAGGAGGCCGTGGTGGCGTACTACGCCTGTGTTGGCAATATGCATTATGCCGGTGAGCCCATCTCCTCTGAGGGAGCTGAGCTGTGTCTGAAGCCGGTAATAACTGACAGATAGCGCGCTACATCGGTGCCGACCAAGCGGAGAAGGATTACTTGATCTGGCTCGCGTTCAACGAGATGCAGCAGCAACAGCAGGGTCGCTGATCCCTTTCATAGCCTTCCAGAGTTCGGTGTGCGCCGGGCAGCTGACCTCCTTTATGCATGTACTGTTCATTTCGAGACCCAGACTGATGGGCACTTGGAAGCTGTGTGTATCTGAACGAAAAGGCCGCGTGCAGGAGCAACGGGGCAAGTGAGGTGCAGAGGAGGTGGAGGGCGGGTGCGAAAATGGCGCAAAATGCGTGCGACGCGCCACACAACCGTCCACACTGCGCAGCGCCCGCCCTTTGTCCTGGTGCGCGAGAGCGCGAGCGTGCAACATCACCATGGCGCGAGGACTCGAGATAGCGTGCGAAGATGCGAGGGCGCAGCGGTGCTCGCCTCGGTCCTCCGATGCGAGACGGGATACCCCCGCCGGCGCCCGACCCCGGCCGACTCACCCGCCTGGCGTTCAAGGACAAGTACATAAGGCGCGTTTCTCACGTCTCTCTTCTCCACCGAACACCCACAACCGACCTCCCGCTCCTCTCAGCTTACAATCTATCCTCGCTGACAGAAACTTTCCAACAGCCATGTCCTTCGCTCCTACTCCCTACGGTACGTACCCCCCCGGCTCGTCACTGACATACAGACGAGTACATCATCTCGCAGCTCGTGCGCGATACCGGGTGCCACTACGAGCTGGCAGCGAGCGCCTACTTCATCGCAAACAAGGACTACGACGGGGCGTGTGAGTTACACCCAGCGCTTCAGAACTGACCAGCAGACCACATCATCCTGCGCGAGCTCGAGCGCCCCACCGGCCTTGGCCTGTAGGCTCCTCTGCCGTTCCCTCCGGCATCCCAGCAGCCATTCGGCAGATGAATGACACGGGAGAATCAGAGAACACCAAAACGAAGCCGAAACACGGCAGAATCGGATCTGAAATCAAAACGAAGCCATCAGGGCAAAGATGAAATAGACAACAGAAGATGCAGTACCTCTCAGTTAACCCGGTTGCCCCTTACCTGTGCAACGCTGAGACTGATGTATACTTACAAAGCAATGCCTGGGTTGGACGCCCATACACGGTCGGCAGAGCTGGTGGGCCACCACTCACTGGGTGTATGTCTCGACAACGCGTAGGAGTGCGTGGTGCAGGGGTGCAGACTGCGAGGGTTAGTGCTGAGGCGGCGATCGGCCGAGTGGCGACGGTGCGGACTAGGGCCGGAGTAGGTGCGGTGGTGCGACCGCCGGCGCTCGCCAAGCTCTGCTGCAACGGTGCTACGGGACAACATAACGCATTCATATGCTGCAGGGGCCATCCCGCCCTCCACGTTCTTGCATCGTGCACTTCCACTCAGTTGACGTTCCCTCGTTCATCTGAAGAAGAGCAGAATGACAGACCAAGGAGACCGCGAAATGACCGATCTCGGTGAGTTCCTGCCCCCTTCATCCGATTCTTCCCCTCTTCCGCAAGCCCGCGGCCAGATCTCCATCTGCTTTCGACTCAACGGCACAGCAGCACTGAACCCAGACTCCGTCCACGTCGGGCAGATCATGGCCGCAACAGGCAGCACGTGGGACGACGCGCTGGGCGCGTACTTCCGCGCCGTGGCGGATGTGCGTTTCCTCGGTGCGTCTCTGGGTAGAGCACGGGACTGACTCCGGAACTGACTCCGCGCAGTTGGATGCATTGAGGATCTCGTGGGAATTAGCCAGGACACTGCTCAGGTCGATCTTGCTCCGACCATCGTTGGGCAGGACAGTGCGGACAGTGTGGATTTTCCTGAGCAGGGCCCGGCTCCGGAGCCCGGGGATGTGCAGGCTGGATCGCAGTCGCCGGCGCCGGCGCATAGCTGTATTGCTGTCGCTTCAGTGGAGAGGCCTGAAGCGGTATCTGACCAGACGCCTGCCGAATTTGCCGCCAAAGCAAGCAGGAAACGCGCACCAAAGAACAGTGCAGCGACGCCTCGGCGCCGATCCCCCGCGAAGCCTAAGGCACCCAAGACTGTGCCTCAGCCAGACGTCCCCCCAGAGGGCAAGCGCCTCGCGAAAGCGCCGGGGAAGCGGTCCCGGAAGAAGACCTAGACGGCCGAGTAGAGCGCATGCAGCAGAGGATAACGACGCCGAAACGATTCGTTCAGTTACAATACATATTGTGTCAAAGAGTCCGCATTCTACAATCCCCTCCCCCGCCGCTCCTAGCGGATGAACGCCGGCTTGCCGCTAACCGAGCTCGTGTGGGCGTGGCCGTTCGGCTGCCGCCGCGAGCCCATGAGCGGCGCGCTGCTGTCGAGGCGGCGCAGCTGGTCCGTCATGTCGCGCCCCAGCGCGTCGTGGCTCTGCTGCAGCTGGTTCAGGAGCTCGTTTTTCTGCCTGCTGCTCGCGAGCTCGGCGCCGAGCCGCCGGTTCTCGTGCGACACCGCGTCCAGGCTCTTCTGTAGCCGCGCGAGCTCGTCCAGCGCGCGCGCCAGCTTGCCCTCGCTGCTGCTGCTCACAGAGCGTTTCGGGCTCAGCGGGTTCAGTGGCGCCGTGCTCATCCGCCGCTTGTAGTCCGCAAGGTCGCGCTCCAGGCTCGCCGCCTTTGCCTCTGCCGCAGCGCGCGCCTTGCGCTCCTCCTCGAGCACGGCTGTTGTCGGTCCATCGCCGAGACCGAGCGAAGCGCGGCCGGCGCGCGCCTCCCGGCTCCGCTCCTTCTTCAGCATGTCGTGAGAACGCTGCAGATCCTCCAGGTCCGCCTGCAGGCGGTTCCGGTGCGTCTCCATCGACTTCAGGATCTGGTTCAGCTTCTTGTTCTCCGACACCTGCTCGACGAGCTGCCGGTCCGTCATCTTCTTGGCGGATTCGAGCACGTGCACGTGCTCGACGATCGTCTTGTTCTCGCGACTGCGCATGAGCGCAACCTCGTCGTCGCGCGCCTTGATGTCGGCCGCAGCCTGCGCGAGCTCGCGCTCGAACTGCGTGAGCTCGTTGCGGTGGTTTGCGATTTCCTCCTGGTGCTCGCTGAGCGACTTCTCGAGCGCCTGGCGGGTGGCGATCTCCTTCGCGAGGTGGTTCGCCGTCTCGTCCAGCCTCTTGCGCAGCACCTGGCGCTCGTGCTCGAGCGGTAAAAGGGCGTCCTCGAGGTCGGCAAACTTCTGGTCCTTCTCCTTCAGGCGAGCCTGCAGGTTCTTGCACTCGGCGTTCGCGCCGTTCAGGCTGCCCTCGGTCGCGCGGAGTCGGGCCTTCAGCTGCTCGACGTCCGCCTCAACGGTACGCTTCGCCTTGTGCGCAGCCTCAGCGGCGGCCTCGAGCTTCTTGGCCTCAGACGTCTTGGCCTTGAGCGCGTCGTTGGAGGCAGCGAGGTTCTTCTCAGCAGTCGAGTGGCGCTGGCGCAGGGCATCAATGTCGACGCGTAGCTTGTTGGCGAGCTGAATGGCGTTCTCGCGCTGCTTCTCCTGCGACTGGTGAAGCGACGCAACCTGCTGACGCAGGCTAGCCATCTCGGCCTCGCGGCTCTTCTCAACCTCACGGCGCTTGACGTCCTCGTTGGCCTTGGCGTCCATGACCTTGCGGAGCTCGTCTAGCGACTTCTCGAGCGTGGCCCGCTCCGCGGCGTCCTTCTGGATCTGGCGGTCCCGGGCGGCGATCTCGCTGGCGAGCGACTCCGCCTTGGTCTGGAGAGCCGCGCGGGCGGACTCGGTTGCCTCATGCGCCTTGACTGAGGCATTGTGCTTGCCCTCGAGCTCGGCGATAGCCTGCGACTTGGCCATAAGCGTGGCCTCGTGCGCCTTGATCATCTCCTGCAGGTCCTTGGACGCAACGTCGCGCGACTGCAGGTCCTTCTGCAGAGACTCGGCCTTGGTCGTGTGCATCTCGACCTTCTTCTTCTCCTCAGCAAGAAGCCTCTGAAGCTCGGAGATTTCGGTTGCCTTCTTGTCGGCTGCCCGTCGGGTCTGCTCGTCCTTCGTTCCGATGTCACGGCGGAGGTCCTCCAGCTGACGCTCAACAGCAAGCTTGTCGTTCTCAAGCTTGGTGTGCGCGGCGGTCTTGTCCTTGGCTGCACGAAGAAGCTCAGCCTCGCGGTTGCGCCACGACAGCTCGTTCTTCTCGAGCATGCTGACCTGCTGAGCGAGCTGGTCGTGCTTGTGCTGGAGCTTGGTCAGGGCGTCACGCTGTTTCTCGCCAGTGGCGCTGACCTCGCTCCGGGCGCTCTCGACCTTTTCGAGCTCCGCCTCCAGCTCAGCTACGCGCTCTTGCAGCTGCGACTCGTGGGCCTTGGAGCGCTTGAGCATCTCGTCTTTCTCAACGGCGAGATCACGCTCCGCAAGGAGGTCCTTCTCAACCTTCTCCTTCTCGGAGACGAGAGCGACCTTGAGCTCCTCGAGGCGCTTCTTCTCAGCCTCATCGCGTTCAGCACGTTCCTTGATCATTGCGAGCTCCGCACGCTTAACGGAAAGCTCGTCGTCGACCTTGGTGGCAGCGAGCAGTGGCCGAACCTTGACGTAGAGCGACCACCACGGCCAGTCCCGGAGGGCGATGTAAGCGCGCGCGTTGCGCTGAATGGCGCGCACAGCCTGAGCGCGGTTGATCAGCTTGTTGATGCGGCGGCGGCAGATGTGCATCCGGGCAGCGGACTGGAAGCGACGGAAGATGTCCGTGAGCAGGTTGTCGCGGCGCTCCTCGAGCTCGGCAAGGATGCCAGCCTTGAAGAAGATCTTAGTGGCACCGATGGCGTAAAACTCGGGGTCAAGCTCCAAGGCCTCGGCGATGAGGCCAGCCGCCTTACGGCCGTCCATGTAGCCTTGAGGAACGACGCCGGGGACTAATACTTCGTAGCGCTGGCGGAACTCGGCGAACGACAGTCGGTTCGGGTAACCGAGACGGGCGATACGAATACCCTCAATGACACCATTGCATCGGAGCTGGTCGAGGACGAGGTTGACCTCAACCTTGCCCGGCTTCTTCTCAGAGTTCGGGACAATGCAGCGCACGAAGTGCGGCTGCGTGCTCGCGAGCTGGCTCATGAGCTGGTTCAGCTGCTCCTTGTGGCGCTGGCCCACAGTGCGGAAGGCACCACGCTTGACACGCTTGCCAGCGGTCGCGGTGGTGGCATCCTCGGCATACTCGTGGAACATGGTCTTGATGGCAGGCACGGTCGACTGCGAGGCGAGGCGAGCGGTAGCGTCGTTGATCGGGTCCTTGTTCTTCTGCAGCCAGCCCTCGGTGACGTACTCGACATCGCCGGCGTAGTGCTTAATGACGAAACCACGGCTGAAGCGAGTCGCTTTGAATTTGGCGCTACCGGGGTGAGGACCCTGTGTGCTGCCCTTGGGAGGCTCCCATAAGGATTGCACCTTGTCGTTGAACGTGATGTCGGTGGCACGGGGCATGATGCACTCCTCGTCGAGCATCGACATGATACCGACGGGCTGCTGGGCGCTTTCAATGAGCTCGATCGTTGGCTGGAGGTCGAGGCCGAAGTTGACATAGTCCCACTTGATGCCCTCGCGGGTGTACTCCTCCTGCTCAAGAGTGAACATGTGGAAGTTGAAGAACTGCTGCAGCTTCTCGTTTGTGAAGTTGATGAGCAGCTGCTCGTAGCTGTTCTCCTCGAAGATTTCGAAACCAGCGATATCAAGGACACCAATAGAGAGTCTGGTGTTAGTTTCTGCCACAGCGTCGTGAACTCACGACTTGGCGTTCGGTCGGTCAAGAGCCTTGTTGATGCGGCTGACCATGCCGCCGAATGTGCGCTCGAACATGAACTTGGACAGCGCGCCCAGCTCATCCTCGGCCTGCTTCTTGGATCGCGGGTAAGTGACCCACTCTCGACCGGCGCGGACCTTCGGAGCCAGAACGGACTTCATGAACTCCTTGTCGGAGATTCCGAGGAGATGGCAGACCTTCTCAACGACCGGCTGGGACTCCGGTGGCATCAGCGCCTGGTCGGCGTTGGTTGCGGTCAGGCCGATATTACCGATGTGCAGAATGATGGCAATGATGCGGAAGAGCTCAAACTGCTCCTCGTCAGAGAAGCCAACGACGTCGAGCGCCTCCTTCAGCAGGCGCCACTCGGCGAGGTCGTCGACACCGTCGATCTCGAGCCGAGTCTTGTTGAGAATATCGAACTTCTCAGGGCCCTCAGTAAGAAGGAGGCGGTCGGCGAAGCCAGCTTCCTTGGCTCCCTTCAGGAGCTGGTAGAACACATGGAAGTTGCGCTCGCCGGCAGCACGTTGCGTCACGCGACTCTTCTCCAGCAGGTACCAGTCGATGTTGGCGCCAGCGATGGCGCCCGACGGCGAAAAGAAGATGCGAACGAACTTTCCGAAACGAGACGAGTTGTTGTTGCGCATTGTCTGGGCATTACCGAAGGACTCAAGGATGGGGTTGGCCTGGAGAATCTGGCGCTCCAGCAGACCGAGCTCAGCATCTGTCCTGGGAGCAACGGTGAGCTCCTCAGCCGCCTTGCCCTTGAAGCTCGAGGAGCGGGGTAAGCCAGTGAGAGGCGCCGATGCACCCGAGCTTGAAGGGTCGTTGGCGTTGGCGATCGCAGCGAGGTACTGAATGACCTTCTTAGTGTTCTCCGTCTTTCCTGCACCGGACTCTCCACTGATCGTCAGCTTGATCGACAGCACTCAACTCACGTGATGAGGATCGACTGACTCTCCCGCTCCTCGCCGATCTGCTGCCAAGCTCGCTCGGCGACGGCGAAGATGTGGGGAGGGTTCTCTTCTCTCCGCTTTGATCGGTACTGGGAAACAATGCTGGAGGTGTAGATCGGAAGGGGTCGGTAGGGGTTGAGTGAGATGAGGAAGAGACTGCGGGTTAGAAGAACCATAGGCCAGAAACGTACCCAGAGTAGCTCTGATGGTCAGCACAGCCAGAGGAGGTCACTCACGTAGATGCTGCCTGCGCCATATCGTGACCGCAGGTTGTTGACAACACTGGCCTCGTTCAGATGGGTGAGCTCGGCGATGTCCTCGACACCGTCGAACTGGGGCGGGTTCATGGGGGAGAGGCTGTGTGTCGGCACTGTGCGCATCTCGCCGGTCGCCGACACGACTACCTCTGCCGTCGCATCGGCAGCGGCATCGCCGGCGGACGGCTCGGACTTGACCCAGCCGGCCAGGAAGCCCTCGGCTGCATCGGGGATCCAGACTCGCCTGTTTTCGTCGGCCATCGGGTCGTCGTCAGGAAGGTCGTTGGTTTGTTTGTGTATTGGGCGGTTGAAGATGAGGTTGGGTGGTAGAAAGGGCTGCGTCAGCATGTTGTCGTGGTGCATGTTTGTGTGCGGTTTGGAGTGGAGGAAGGCCAAAACATGATCTGCGGCTTGGGCCTGGATGGGACTCACTTCTTCTCGTTGAACTCGGCCTGTGCGGCGGCATCAACTGCGAGATCCTTGTTGACTTTGCCAAAGAGCTTTGTCGGGTCCATGCTTAGGACGGCGGCGGCACGGGGTGCACGGGGTGGTTTGTGCAGGCAGGCGCTAGGATTCGATTCGATGGGATGGGCCAAGCCCCTTGTTTACCGGACGGCCTAGCCAGAGGCGGTAGCGAGCGATGAGCAGTCGCGATGAGGGACGGTTGCGGGTTGACACTGCTGGAGTCGGCGCAGTGTCGAGGTGGTGTTATTGTGCGCAAGAGATGTTGTTTGTCGGAATGGAAGAGGTGATGTTGTGATGTTGTTGTGGGGGTGTCGATCACAGGAACTCGACCAGTGTTGGGGAGTAATGTTGGGCGGGTTAATGAGCAGCTGGGCACCGGGCACCGGACGGAGAGGGACGGCGCGGCGGCTTGTTTTGTTGTTTTGATTACCTGGGTGTGCTTGTGCTGGGCCAGCCCGTGCCTGGCTGCGCCGTCCCTCTCCGTTGTGACGTCCCTCGGCCAAAGTCAAGATCACACGCGTCCCCCGCCCAAATGACCTCCCGTCCCTGACCAAACCTTGACTTTACACGCCATTCCGTATCACACCCATGCGGGGCTCAACTTGTAAACAAATGCGACCGTGGGAAGCACCCGACTAACCCCGCCTCACCAGCATGTGGCACCGCGCCACGTGCATGGATGGTTCCAGTCGCGTCACTGCGCCAGGACGTGAACTGAAAGTCGACGAACGCTGGCACCAAGTCCACCTTACACCACTCACCAAAATGTCCCTCAAGGTTCCTAAGGCGACGGGACCCGACCTCTTCAAGCCGGGGTACAAGGTAGGTCTTCGGGCTCGGTGCTGCTCTGCTTTGGCGCTGCATGTTCGGAGCTCCCGTGAGCTGCGATCGGTCAGACATGGAAAGTCATGGCAACTCCTGCGGCAAACCTATCGATCGACCGATTGCATGCTGGAGTGGCTTCATTGGACTGGCAGACACAAATCGTGACAGAGAAGCTGTTATTCTCTGAGCTATAGCTAATGTTCAGCACCTGTCCGGACTCGAGGAGTCGGTTCTCCGGAATATTGCGGCTGCCGGAGAGCTCAGTGAAATCGTGCGCACGAGCTTCGGTCCCAACGGTGAGTTGGCTGAACGCCGCAGTGGAGTGTGCAGAGGCCTCGGGTTGCTGACTGTAGGACGCAACAAGCTCATTATCAACCACCTCGGGCGCCTGTTCGTAACCAACGATGCTGCGACGATCATCCGCGAGATCGAGGTTGCGCACCCCGCCGCTAAGCTGCTGGTGATGGCCGCTCAGGCCCAGGAGGCGGAGATGGGAGACGCCACCAACCTGGTCCTCATCTTTGCTGGAGAGCTGCTGAAGCGCGCGGAGCACCTGCTCACCATGGGCCTGCACCCGAGCGAGGTCATCCAGGGATACGAAATGGCGCTGGAGAAGGGCCGCGAGGAGCTTGAGAGTGAGTCCAGCTTGGCATCGAACGTATAGCTGATCCCAGAACTCGTCACGTCGACGATGCCGAACCAGCCTCTTCCCTCCGTTGACCAGCTCGCCGCCGCGATCGCGCCGTCGCTTGCCGCCAAGCAGCCCGGATCCGAGCGCTTCCTGTCGCACCTCGTCGCCGAGGCCGCTTTGACCGTCATGCCCAAGAACCCGCGCGACTTCAACGTCGACTCTGTGCGTGTCGTCAAGATCATGGGAGGCAGCCTGGACAAGTCGCGAGTTGTTCGTGGAATGGTCTTCGGCCGCGAGCCGGAGGGGACGGTCAAGAGCGCTAAGAAGGCCAAGGTCGCCGTCTACACTTGTGGTCTCGACATCAGCCAGACCGAGACCAAGGGTACCGTGCTGCTGAAGAACTCGAACGACCTGCTCGACTTTACTCGCGGCGAGGAGAAGCAGCTGGAGGGATACATCTCGGAGATTGCCGAGTCTGGAGTCAAGCTCGTCATCGCTGGATCGGGTGTCGGCGACCTGGCACTGCACTACTTCAACCGGTTCGACATTGCAGTGGTCAAGTGCCTGTCCAAGTTCGACCTGCGACGCCTGTGCCGCGTGTTCGGTGCGACGCCGCTTGCGCGCCTGGGTGCGCCGACGCCCGAGGAGGCGGGCTTCATCGACGTGTTTGAGACGATTGAGATCGGTGGCGACCGTGTGACGGTGTTCCGACAGGAGCAGGGCGAGAAGACGCGGACTGCGACGATTGTTCTGCGTGGTGCGACGTCGAACCACCTGGACGACCTGGAGCGCTCGATCGACGACGGCGTGAACAATGTGCGCATCCTGCTGCGCGACGGGCGCCTTGTCCCGGGTGCCGGCGCTAGCGAGATCGAGCTCGCGCGCCGCGTGCAGGACTACGGCGCGAAGACGCCCGGCCTGGCGCAGCACGCGATTCGCCGCTGGGGCGAGAGCATGGAGGTCGTGCCGCGCACGCTGGCCGAGAACGCCGGCCTGCCCGCCGAGGACGTCGTTGCGGCGCTGTACGGCGCGCACTCGAACGACGAGGTCGACGCCGGCGTCGACATCGACTCCGAGAACCCGCCCGCCGTCCGCCGTGTCACCGACACCAACGACCCGCGGGGCACCGTCCTCGACGCGTACGCCGCCAAGGACTGGGCCATCAAGCTCGCCACCGAGGCCGCCATCTCCGTCCTCCGCGTCGACAGCATCATCGTCGCCAAGCAGGCCGGCATCGCCCCGCCCAAGCAGCAGGGCCACTGGGACGAGGACTAGATAGACTGGAATAGTAGGCATGCATCTGTAATCGCACGTAGTTTGAGGAAGCGAGCGGCTATGGTAGTAGATGGTTAGCTGACATTGCGGACCGACTGACCTTGGGACGCGGTCAACATTGCGTGTCACGTGACGAACGCGTCGAACGCGTCCAAAATCAAGCCGCCCGCTGACCCTCCACACCTGCCTCCACAACACTTGCAGTTGACTCACCCCCTCTTCCCTCTCTCTCCACACACATACACACACGATGACCGTCGCGCGCACGAATCCCGAGCACGGTGAGCTGCGCGAGGCTTGAGGTAGCTGACAGGCAGAGGAGTACCAGTACCTGGACCTGATCTCGCGCATCATCTCGACGGGCCAGGCGCGCCCCGACCGCACCGGCACGGGGACGATTGCGCTGTTCGCGCCGCCGTCGCTGCGCTTCGACCTGCGCGGCGGCAAGCTGCCGCTGCTGACGACGAAGCGCGTGTTCTGGCGCGGCGTGGCGGAGGAGCTGCTCTGGTTCGTGAGCGGGTGCACCGACGCCAAGGTGCTGCAGGACAAGGGCATCGGGATCTGGGACGGGAACGCGAGCAAGGAGTTCCTGGAGCGCGTAGGGCTGGGCCACCGGCGCGAGGGCGACCTGGGCCCCGTGTACGGCTTCCAGTGGCGGCATTTTGGCGCGGCCTACAAGACGTGCGAGGACGACTACGCCGGCCAGGGCGTGGACCAGCTCGCCGAGTGCGTGCGCAAGATCAAGGAGAACCCCACCGACCGCCGCATCATCATGAGCGCCTGGAACCCGGCTGACCTCCCGCTCATGGCGCTCCCGCCGTGCCACATGTTCTGCCAGTTCTTCGTCCACCTCCCCGAGGCCGAGGGGGAGAAGCCCGGCCTCTCGTGCCTCATGTACCAGCGCAGCTGCGACGTCGGCCTCGGCGTGCCGTTCAACATTGCGTCCTACGCGCTCCTGACGCACATGGTCGCGTTCGTGACCGGGTGCGAGCCGCGCGAGTTCATTCTCCAGATGGGCGACGCGCACGTCTACCGTGACCATGTCGAGCCGTAAGTTCTCAGCCGAGGAATATGGAACAATTCTGACAGCGACAGGCTCAAGACCCAGCTCGAGCGCGAACCCCGCCCCTTCCCGACGCTCAAGATTAAGCGGACACTCGAGGAGATCAAGGACATCGACGGCTTCACGTTCGAGGACTTCGAGGTGGAGAACTACAAGCCGATGGGCAAGATCGAGATGAAGATGAGCGCGTAGTGCGTGAGCCGCCGCGTGCACAGCTGGGTGGCGGGCGCAGCTGTATCAAGCGCACAGCTGCATACTCTCGTTGCGTCACTCTTAGTAGAACTGTAGACTTCCATGCATCCTTTGTACGAGCTTCGTGGGTGCGAGGGAGGTGATGCATGCTGATCGTGCAGCGCAGGGCGCCGTTGCCACCGAGTTTCAGGCACAAGTTTCGTCATCGACGAACCAGCGTCGGATCGCGCCGGTCGTCCTTTGAACTCTCTTTCTGACCTTCTTCTTCTTCTCTCCCGCACTCGTAACCCTACCCACACAATGACAAACGAGGAGAAGAAGACGGCCCGCGTCGGCCCCCCGCAAGTGCTCACGCAGCCCGTGCATGCGCTGAGCGACTCGGAGAGCGAGCCCGAGGACGCGCCCTCGGGCGACGCCGCGCCGACCGACAACTTCCTCGCAGAGTACCCGCCCGACACGGAGGAGCTGCATCTGCAGCACCTGCGCCTGACGAATGCGAGCCTGCCGCCGCTCGATCTTCCGCGGTTCACCGAGCTGACGCGCCTGTGCCTCCGCCAGAACGAGCTCAGCTCGCCCCTCCCGCAGGAGTGCCTGCGGCTGCCCGCCCTCGACGAGCTCGACCTGTACGACAACCGCCTCGGGCCCGTCGTCGAGGACGACGAGGTCAAGGGCATGCCGAGCATGACGTGAGTCTCTCCTCATACAGGAAATCCCATACAGGAGATCCCAGAGCTGCGGACGTCCGGGCCTAGCTGACCCCAGCTCGCTCGACCTCTCGTTCAACAACATCCGGCACATCCCCAACCTCCCCTCGCTCACCAAAGTGCGCGTGCTGTACCTGATCCAGAACAAGATCAAGGCCGTCGAGCCGGGCGTCCTCGACTGGTGCAAGGACACGATCACCAGCCTCGAGCTCGGCGGGAACCGCCTCCGTGTGATCGAGAACCTCGAGAGGCTCACGCTGCTCGACGAGCTGTGGCTCGGCAAGAACAAGATCCGCCGCCTCGAGAACCTGAACACGTTCGCGAACCTCAAGATCCTCAGCATCCAGTCGAACCGCATCACGAAGATGGAGGGCCTCGACGCACTCGTGAACCTCGAGGAGCTTTACCTGTCGCACAACGGGCTGAGCAAGATCGAGGGGCTGGAGAACAACGTGGGTACTTCTGTTCTTTGCTCCATCCCCCTTCTTCTCCCCTTTTCTTCGTTTTACTCTCCCTATTCATTGCCCTAGCTTGCAGATTGCAGTGCCAAGCTAACGCCCAGACCAAGCTCCGCACGCTCGACATCGGCAACAACGAGATCACCGCGATCGAGAACGTGTCGCACCTGAAGGAGCTCGAAGAGTTCTGGGCGTCGTACAACCAGATCGAGAGCCTCGCCAACCTCGCCGAGGAGCTCGGCGGCCTGCCCAACCTCGAGACCGTGTACCTCGAGGGCAACCCGTGCCAGCGCAACGACATGGCCGGGTACCGGCGGAAAATCATGCTCGCGCTCCCGCAGGTGCAGCAGATTGACGCGACGTGAGTTGCTGAATGGACCACGGAACTGACGGCAGGTTTGTGAAGCAGGCTTAGTCTGAGGGGAGAGGAGAGGTGAGTCAGCGGAGCAGCTGACAGATTCCAATGGTAGCTGACAGCAGACCCGAGCTGTCTTGTAGCCCTCCCGGTCGGGCGAGTGCGGTCGAGTCCTGCCGCTCTAGACTCGGCGCCACCGGTGTCCCGGCGCACGGGCAGAGGGTATCGGCGTGAGTTAGGCGGCCCTTCATGCAAACTGACAGCAGCTGGTGTCGTCGATCTAGATATGCGCAGTGAGGGTTCAGCTTCGTCGTCTCTGGTAATAGCTGACATCAGGCGAGGCTAGAGTGTAGATGGGCAGGACGTAGACGGCATGCAGCGGCGTGCATGAAATGTCACGAGAACACTGTCAAACTCGAGCGAACCGGCGGCAGCAACGACTGACTACTGACGCTGCGCGGGCGAACGATACCTGATGCGGCCTGGGCAGAATCACTGACCAGCGAGAACTACCTTCACGAAGCCAGTACAACACGTATGATACATCTTGGTCGCAGTTCTACGTTGCTTTCACTTCGCTTTACTCGGATCCACCTTCACCGCAACCTGCAATCACGCCCGCTTGGGCGGCTTGACCCTGACGGCCTGAACGCGCGACGGCCCGCTGCCGGCGTCGTCCGGGCTGAAGAACGCGCCGACGTGGTGGTCGGCTTCGTCCTCCTCTGCGCCCTCCTCGCCGCCGAGGTTCTTGACCTCGATCTTGACGAACACCTCGACGATCTGCTCGCCCTGCCCCTTCGCCTTGGCCTTTCCCTTCCCCTTGCCCTTGCCCTTGGCTCCGGCCTGGCTCCCGAAGAACGGGCGCAGGTCCAGCCGCGCGCTCAGCTGCAGCCGGTGCCCGCCGGCGAGGTTGAAGACAAGGTCCATGGTGTACGCGGGCCCGTACGCGAGCATCATGAGGCTGTACTCGCCCTCGGTGCAGCGCGCGGGCACGAAGATGTTGAGGTTCTCGAGCAGCACGGGCGCGGCGGGGAGGCGCGCGCCGGTGCCCTCGCGCAGCGTGATCCACGGCCCGGTCCAGGTCGCGTCGTCGGCGTGCGCGCCGGCAGCACCGGCAGCACCGGCAGCGCCGGGCGCACCGGGGCGCTTTGCGGCCGAGGCAGACGCCCCCGGCTGCCCGCCCTCCTCCGAGTCCTCCAGGACCGTGTCGAGGCGCCGGTCGAGCGGGCGCGCGCACACCTGCAGCGCGATTCGGAGCGAGGTCTCGCGCAGCGGGCCCGGCTTGCGGTGGATCTGGCCGTCGGAGAGGTTCACCCCCCCTGCGCGCTTGGCTGCCTGCGCCGACGACTCGGCGGCTGGGCGGCGCTTCGGCAGCGAGAAGATGGGCATGGCGAAAGCTGTAGAGTGGCGTTGGTTGGGTGAAGCGTTGGAATGCGGGGGCTGGGTGGAGGCGGGAGGTGAAGGAGTGAAGGGTAGGGGTGATGAGTAGAGAGGACGAGCGAAAGAGAAAGAGGGATGTGGGGATGTGTGAAGCGGAGCGACGACGACTGTTGATGAACAGACCACGACGACTTACTAGTCTCGGGACATTGGGGGCGAGGGGACAAGACGTGAACGCACATAGCTCGAAGAGCGAGAACGCGGCGCGCGCAGCATCCTCTAAGGGTTCATCGGTATCGAAGCCCGCGGCGTGAGGCCAAGAGGTGAGCGGGGAGAAGACACACAGCGTGAAGCAGGAGTGCGATCATGTGCGAGGTTAGGAGGTAGCAGGGCATGCGTCTGGCGATAGCCCTGGGAGTCCACACACGCCTTCTCCGGCTGGGAGGATGGAGGAAAGCAGAGCGCTTCGTAGCCTCCTGGGCTCCCAGCCTGGGTCTGTCCTCCGCTCCCCTTACGAGGGACTCGCCAGCCACAGCACACAACAACTCGCCTCTGTCCTACCTCTTCCGCAGCAGACGGCCGGCCAAGCACTACGCGTTGGGCATCAGTATCTCGGCCGTCGCACCCCTCGCTCCCTGCTGCGATCGTCCCAGAGACAGTCCGCGACGTGTCCGTCAGTGCTCGTCAGTATATAACATACAGCCTCCTGTGACTGCCCCAATACCGATACTCACCTCATCTAACCGAACTTGACAATTCGCCACCATAACAGCCTCAACCGCCGCCTCATCACCCACCAAGTCTACCACCATGAGGGGTAGCAGCAAGCGCCAGGACGGCGTCAAAATGAACGCCGAGGGTGAGTGCCAAGCGTGATGTCTGTGAACCCTTCGAGCCTTGTCGATCACCCGATCCTCACTGGTACCACCAGGTCTGTAGCTGAATTTCTGTGCCCTTGGGCACCCCGACACCTGGCCAGGACTTGTTCAATCGGACCGCGGCCCCAGCACGGAGCGCTAACCCCAGACTGGGAGAACGTCCGCGACCTAGTCCGCGAGTGCAAGTGCGCCCAGGCGACTGCTCTCCGTCACTACATCGCCGAGGGCGGAGACATCGACCTGGCCTGTGAGCTCGCTCAGTGCAGTGTGGAAGATTGCTGACGGGCAGACGAGGCCATCCTCAACGAGATGGCGTCGGCGCGTCGCCCTTGACCTTCTCGCTCTGGCACCTTCACTGCGAGAATGATACTCTGGTACGCCTGTCACCGAATGAATGTTGTACATAGTCTTCAACCGCCCGACGGCTGTCTTACACGGGGGTCCAGACAAGGCTGCGCCCGCACTGCACGATGACTGATCCGAACTTCACATGAGGGACCGGCACGCGCCAAGGCCGTCTGTGATCTGTGACATCTATGCGCAAGCCCGTGCTTCACTGACCGTACCCTCTGCGTCGTCATCTAGGACGCACGATGCACCCGAGAGACGCATATGAGTCATAAAACACTTTGACGCAAGATCTCACACGCGTCGCAAGAAGCGCTCGGAGATCCGATGATGTGCCGCGGCTGTGTGGCACAGTCGGGGCCCACTCCATGGTGCGCAGCACGCGTCGGAGAGCAGAGGGGGTAGGAGTGCAGATCGATGCACAGTCCGAGTTCTGTCGCACCCGCGTGCGCGCAGTCCCAGGCAGCAGCTCACAATGCATCGCCCTTCTGTGCATCGCAGCCGGCGTGCGCGGGCCGTGGCTGTGGCCGCCCGTGCACGGACCGTTGGCGTGCGCCTGCCCCTTCTGGACTCATAAACACCCTCTCGCCGCTGGTCCGTCGCGCACCGCACATTCGCCACTCGTCACCATGTCCGCCGCTGTACACCGCATGCGGAGCCAGATCGCGGAGGCGATCCCGGCGACGGAGGCCGGGCCCCCGATTTGGACACTCCGGAGGACGTCCACGTTCCACGCCCCTGAGCCCGCCGCGCCGGTCGTGCCAATCGCGACAGATACGGAGCTGAAGGCCACGCAGGCCGCGAAGCGTGAGTTCATCGCTTCTCGCATAACTGATAACAGCTGGCGAGGAGGAGAAGCCCGAGACGGCGAAGAAGGACATCTTCCGCCGCTCAGCCATGAAGCTCGCGCACTCGGCGAGCGTGCGCCTGCCGCGGCGCGGACGGGGCCACGCCCGGAGCAAGAGCGCCGTGCTGCCCGAGCCGCTGCCGGAGCCCACAGGCGCCAGCACACCCACGCGTGCGCGCGCGCAGAGCTTGCAGAGCGTGAAGCCCCGGGCCAACGCCGACGGATGGGTGCACGTCATGGGCACAGCGGGGCGCGACGGCGGTCTGGTAGGGGCCGGGGAAGGAAGGGGAGGGAACAATGAGCACAAAACCGCCGCACTCAACGGCAGACTCCGCCGCCGCCGGAATCTGAACGTCTCGTTCGACTGCCCCGAGCCGCCGCAGCTGCTGCCCCCGCCGACGCCGTGGCCCAAGCCGACGACGCCGTACCTCGTCGCCGACGGGCTGAAACTGCGGACGGTGATCCCCGAACCGCCGCCAAGAGTCCATCACACCCAGCCATAACCCCTCAATCCCTACCCGTACCCATATCAAACGATGAGCCGGCCTCACACACGACAAAGACCGGCGAGTACCGTTGTCAAATGTAGCGCTTATGCACCTTGTTGTAGTCGACTCGTAAGCCGACTGATGTGCCTGTGCGACAATGGTTCGCTTACTGCAACGCTGCCAGAGCGTCAGTGGTGCTTCGTGAGCTTTCTAGTCACTCCGAGACTATAAGGACCCCCGGCACCCCTTCCAGTACCCTCATCACACCACAACGGTATGCCCTCTCCACCCGCAAATGACAAGGACGAAGCTCCCGAGCGCCGCTCTAGGCTGTTCAGATGTGGGTCTGTGAGATGGAGAGGCGCTGACCCCAGTCTCCCCTGCAACGCTGCCCGCTAGGTCGTCGAGCCTCACTGCAGCTGACACAGCCCCATCTCCGGCCACGAAGAGTCCCACACCGATTCCGCCATCTCCCAGGCGCTATCACACGCTGCGGCGGATAGGACGCATGGCTGCACCTGAACCCTCAGCCCGCAGTCTGATTCGCGACAACTACCTGCATCGGGTGTCTCCGGTGACCTTGCCCCGCCCCTCACTCCAAGAGGGATTCCGCTCGGCGTTGGAGAAGGATGAGGCGGGTGAAGATGAGGAGAGGCACAGCCCGCGTGAGACGGGCTTTTCGCTGGGCAAGGCGCCTCATGAGCGTAAGCCGCTGCCGGAGCTGTGGAGGGACGGCACGTCTCTGTTCGACGGCATTGAGCAACCTGCAACCCAAACCAATGCGATGAAGCCGGCTGACGGGAACATTGAAGATGCGGTATCGAACCAGACCTCTGGGTCTGCAAGGGAAAGCTCCCTCGAGAAGGTGCAGGACCCGAGTGTGCCTGCTACTGGGCAAACAACAGGCGGGACTGCTCCTCTGTCGCCGTCGTGCTCACTGAAGTCACTGCACATGGCTGAAGCAACCTGGGTCCCGACCACAGCTCAGGACGTCCCCTATGCCTCCTTACCGCCTCCTAACAGTGGCGTAGCGGCTGCCCACGACGCTGTTCATTACACTGAGGACGACCTGGCGGATACCAACTTCGTCCCAAGGAGGTACCCCGTTGTGCCTCAACCGTGCGGCATGCCCAATTGCGTCAGTTGCTTGTTCAGAACGCCATCATACCTCCAGCCCGCCGCAGAGGCGCACCCGGACATGTCCTGGACCACCACCGAGACCTCGTTCCAGCACCAGCACCAGTCTGATGCTCCGACACCCAGCGTGAACGTTACTGTTCACCTTGGCGATGAACTGGTCGATGCAGTAAAGCAGCTGACCGAGGAGCTTGCTGCACTAAAAGCGGTCTTGTCCGCTCTCCCCTCAGATGCAGCGCCCGCTTCGCCGGTCTTGCAGAAGTCCCCGTGGGGTGACATCGACGAAGCTGGGTTGCGCCGGATGTCAGGCCCCTCACAGTTGCCAGGCCGGTCCGAGGCTCCGGGCGCCGCTTCCGATCACTCCAACTCGATGGCAATGCCAAGGCAACCGTGCACCCCGAGCCGGCCCTTGGCCCTGCACAGGGCTGGGTCTCGGGTCAGCCTGTCGGCGGCCCAGGCCACCAACGGTGAAGCCTCCCCAGATGCGCCTTATCATTCAACGCCTCCGGCATCTTCTACCACCGCACCAGCCCAGCGCGGCATGCCTACGCTCGGAGACGTCTCTGCGCAGGAGCTGTGCCCGACGTTCGAACCTCCTGCACTCCGCCAAACTGTGTCGGCCGAGAGCAGTGTGTCGTACTATTCCAGCAGCTCTGATGTAGACAGGAAGTGACCTTGCAGCTGCGCAAAGCTGTATGCATGACACATCGCCTTGGTTGTATAGACAAACCCATGCATGCTAGTAACCGTGCATGCATCTTTCCGCGCGCTCTGGGCTCTACGGCTGCCTGGCGACTCACTGACCACAATTCTCGGGTCTGCGTCCAAGCGCCAGCAGCATGTGGGCGGCGCGACCAGGAATGCAGCCCTACCACTTGCACCCGAAGTTGCTCTCTGAAGCAGTGTCGTCTTGCGCCTGTATAGCTGTGCAACGCCGGCGGGACGGCTCATCGTGCTGGCCCACTAACACTCCAGCACTGGCGACGGGGAGCTGCTCCTGCGCACTCACGCGCCTGCGCACCTGCTCACGCACTTGCGCACCTGCACACGCACGGCTCTCATCGGAAGTGACGAGTAGCTCGCAGAGCAGTGCAGAGCACACACTCGCTGGCGTCCGGCAAGGCACACCTGTGCTTGCGCTGTCCAAGACATATATAACCGCACAGTTCCTCGTGCTCTCCTCACCACCCACCATGTCGCTGTCTTCGAAGGGCGGGGACGAGAAGCCCTCCTTCCACGAGCGCTGGAGTGAGTCTCGCGCATCTTCTTCGCTGACGTGCAGAGCTGATTCCGCTGAAAGTCTCAAGAAGGAGGGAGGAGGGGAACCGTTCACTGTCACCAACGGCACCAGGAAGCGCGAGGGCGTCCAGCTCGGCACACTCGGGCCACTCCAGCCACTCGAGCTCGGCGGATGAGAACCCGAGCTTCAACCTTATCGACTTCACGCCGACTGCAACTCAACAGCAGCCCCGTCCACACACTATCCACGGCGGACGCCCCTCCGTCTTCCGGCCCGACACACTGCTGCCAATCATCGAGAGCTCACCGAGTTCCGAGAACCCGACGCTGCCGTCGACTCCGCGCAGCATGAGCGCAAGCTTGAAGATGAACGACGGGCACTCTCCCGCCGGCGGAAACGGGGGAAAAAGGCTTCCGCTGACGCCGCCCGAGGTGTTAGCAGCCGCGCAGGCGGCACGGGCCGAAGTCCTGTCCGCACCCACAACAGCAGCGCACACGCGGCAGAGCTCGGTGCACAGCACGGCCGGCGAAGACAAGGCGAATGGAACAAACGGGACGGGCGAACCCGACCCCACGGACCGGGTGTCCAGCCCGAGTCGGCGCCCGCACAGCAGCTGGCACCCACCCGCCCCGTCCTACACTCTTTCAAACTACACGCCAGCCGACACCCCGACGCTGCGCGAGTCGGCGTCGCAGGTCACGCTCATCTCGGAGCCGCGCGAGGCCGAAACAGCACGTCTTAAGGAGGAGGTGCGAAGGCTCGCCGACGCAATGAATGCAATGGACTACGGAGGGCACGCCGGACACGGAGGGCACGGCGAGCGACCCGGCCACGTTCACTCGCACTCGCTCCCGAACAACCAACTCCAGTCGCAGTCCCCATCACAGCCCCAGCCGCACCAGAATGGTCAGCTGCAACCACAACCGCAAGGCCAAATGCAGCAGAGCAGCCAGCTCCAGCGCTCCGTGCCCCCGCCGCACGTCGTGCCCGGTTTCCACCCGATGCAGGCGGGCTTCATGCCGTTCATGGCGTTCTGGCCGCCGCCGCAGCCACAGTACATCCCGTGCAACTGTGCGGGGCAGGTGCAGCAGCTGAAGGAGCAGTTGGCCGACCTGGCCGAAGCTCTGGAGCGGCTCGACTTCCGCCCCGCGACGCCTCCACACTCGCCACCCAAGTATCGCGTCCGCAGGCCGCTGCCGCCGCGCCCCGTGTCGAGTCCCCCGCCAGCGACGACAGGGTCGGCGTCCGGAGGATCCAGCACCGAGGGCAAGTCAGGGACCGAAAGCAAGTCGGAGGAAGGTACCGTTGTGTCGAGTGCTGCGTCGGAGAGCAGCGCGGGGAAGTAGAATGTGCTATATGTGCTCTGTTGTACAATTGGGACTCGCCCCGGGGGGGCAACTATAGAAAGCATCTAATCGTCACGGACAAGACATCAGCCATATGCAACCGATACCATAAGCTACTTGCATTTGCCAGCTTAAGAATGACTGTTCTCGCTCTCAGCCCGCCCAGCTCAAAGCAAGCGCCGCGAGCGTAGAGCACAGACAACGCAAGAAGTCAGGAAGCAGACCTGGCAGGTGGTCGGATCCAGGCACGGGTTCGAAATGTTGACCCGGCGATAGCCGCGACGCGCCCTTGAGCCGCGATCTACCGCCGGCTTACTTGTTGTTGCTCCTTCCTCCATCGCCGCCTCCTCTATCTGCCGTCAGCTCCATCCGCCGCGTTTGCCCCTGCAAGAAGCTGGAGATTGCTGCTGCCGTAATCCTGTCGACTTTGACTTCGAGCCGCAGGCCGGAACTGAGCGTTAACGCTTCCGAGGAAGACACGAGGAAGACCCCACGATGAGCACCCCGGAAGGTCGCGAGAGCCGGTATCAAGTCCGCCAGGAGCCGCGCAGTCGGAAGCAGCTGAGCTGCGCTGGTGAGAGCCAGCTTCGTGCACGTCTTCAACAGCTGACACACAGAGTGCCATCGCCTTAAGCTTAAGTGCGATCGTCAAGGTAAGCTGAAGTGGCCGGCGATAGCTGACATCAGTCCCGTGCTCGAACTGTGTGCGCCGGGAGTGCGCCGACCTGTGTCCCGACTCGATCAAGGTTAAGAAAGCGTGAGTAGCCTGCCGTTCCTTGGACGCTTTTCTTTCATCTGGCTGGTGAGAACACGTGAAGCAGCTGACACCCAGACCCGCAGAGAATCCTAATGACGCGCCTGGGCCGGTCATAAACGAGATGAGAGAGCGATTGGCGGCGATCGAAACAATGCTGCTGCGCTTTGGCGAGCGGTCGGGGCGCAGTCGGTCACGGTCACGAAGCTACGACCGGGAGCGCGAGCGAGACCGCGAACGTAACCGGAGATATCGCCGGGGCTTCTCGCGCAGCCGCTCGCCGGATGCAGACCGCGAGAGGGGGCGGCATCGAGATCGAGAACGCGAGCGCGAGTACGGCAGAGACTGGTGGTCAGATCGGGAACGCGATCGACCGGACCGACTAGGAGAGCCAAGCTACGCCCGAGATACCCACGATGTGCGGGGATGGGAGCAAAGGAGGCTCGACTGGGACGATCGGGGGCGCGTCAGGGGCAGCTCCAGAGATCCCAGAGACGAGCCACGTCAACTCACACGGCAACCGTACTCCACTTCTCCCATTCACCACCGGCAGGAACAGCAGGACAACTACGGCACGCTTGTTATCGATAAGAGTGGGAGAAGCAAGTGGCTTGGCCCCACGGCCGGGACAGAATGGCTCAAGAACGTGAGCAGCTAAGTGTCGGGTGTAGCTGACCCGCAGCAAGAGCTGTCATCTTCTACGAGGCCTCGCTCCTCGTCTCCTCATCCCTCGTCTCCGACACGGTTCGATGAAGGAGGTGGTCTCTTCCCGTTTCCGGGGTGGGGTCCCCCTCCCACGATGGACACGCTAAAGAGCCACTTACCCGCCCCCGAGGTGGCCAGGGATCTGCTTGATTGCTACTATGAGAACTACGCCTGGAAGTCAGTGCTTTGGTCTAGCTTTACTGCCGTTGTGTAACAAACTGACGGCAGCCACGATGTTGCTCCTCGACAGGGTGTTCAACCGATCTTCAACAAGGTGTACGAGTACTCCGATGAGCCGTTGGCTCAGAGAGTGCACCTGCAGCAACTTGCGTTACTCTTCATCATCTTCGCCATGGGGGCCTTGCACAATCCTGAGTTGCCACCGCACCATCCCAGCGCCGAGCATCACCTGGCAGCATCCCGATGGTGTCTTGTTAAGGGCGACTTCATGGGCGTTAACACTGTACCCGGGCTGCAGGCTCTCGTCATCATGGCTCATTACCACCTGTGAGCTGCTAGCTCGTGGGGTCGCAAGCTGACTTCAGCGAAACAGAGAAAGGCCGAAGCGGTGACAGTGCGTGGCCCTTGTGGGGTCTCGCGATGCGCCTGGTCACTGCCATGGGACTGCACATCGACGGCGAACGCTGGAACCTGCCGGACCAGGTCATCCAAGACCGGCGGCACGTGTTCTGGGAGTGCCAGACGATCGACGTGTTCCAATCTAATTGCTTCTCGCGCCCGAGCTCGCTGCGTTCAGAGCACATTGACACCGAGTTCCCTTCCTACCCGTCGAGCACGCCCCGCGATGCGTCCTGGAGCGATAACGTGTTCAGGCAGCTGAAGTTCGAGCTGTGCCGGATATCGGGCGCAGTCCTCGACCAGGCGATGTCTGTCAGGGCGACGCCGTACTCGAAGATCGGCCAGTTATACGACAGGCTATGCGCCTTTGAGCGGCAGATTCCGTTCCATCTCCGTTGCCGGACTGCCTTGCAAGCACTGTCCAGCGTGTATCAGGACACGGAGAGTGCGATCAAGGACAGCCCGAGCATTAAGGTGGACAACCTGCACCTGACGTTCCAGCAGTTCACGCTCAGTCTGAATGTCAGCGAGACGATTCTTTTCCTCCAGCGACCGTACTTCATCAAGGCTTTACAGGAAAACCCGAAGGATCCGACAAAGAGCATCTACGGGAAGAGTTATCTAACAATTGTGGAGCGATGCACGGTGAGGCCTTGCTGAAGCTGACGTATCCACACCCAGCTGCTAATGTAACAGGTGATCATCGAGGTTGTTGCGGGCTTGTATGAGTGCTTCCCCCGAGTGACTGCGCGTCACTGGTTCTTCTGGGTAGGGCACGCTAATGATGCCATTGTGCTTAGCTGACGCTCAGTACCACCTCTTTACAGCGGCGATCTGCATCGGGACCATGATCATCAAGAACAGCTCGAACCCGCTGTCGCAGCTGGCGCTTGTGCAGATCGATCACAGCATCAAGCTGTACTCGTCTGTGATCAAGTTGAACCCGACGCCGAGTCTGATCCAGAACCACCAGTGGCTGCTGCACCTGCGGCAGCGGGCACTGGCTGCGTCGGAGCAGGAGAGCACCGGCGGGTCGAGCGCGCCTCGGGAGGACACCGAAGACGACGACGATGACATCGATGTGAAGCTGCTCGGATGGCGAACGCGGCTGATCCAGCGCGCGACCGCGGCGAAGAAGTACACGCCACCGCCGTCAACGGGCGTGCCGGCGCAGCCGCCGATGGCGCCGGTCCCGCAGCTGGACGCGGTGCTGCAGCAGCACATGCTGAATGGGCAGTCGGCGGCGCAGGGCAGCCAGCCGGACATGTCGACGGACCTCTTCGTGAGTTAGGGCGAATGGCGAATCTAACTCTTAGCTGCATCAATTCTGGGACCCGACGATCATGCTGGGGTCGCGCGAGGACACGGGGAACGGCAATGGCCAAGTGAGTTTAGTTGTGACGCTCTTCAACTGACAAGCAGTCGGGCGGCAGCTGGTGGAACTGGGACCCGTCGCAGCTGATGGGCAACGTCAACATGATGGGGATGCCGCCGTCGTAATTCTTCCGGGCATGCCGTCGTGGTGATTCACGGGGAGTGAGTTGTGTCTGCAGTACGATGAACTTACAAGCAGTCTGCCGTGAAACTGAACAAACCAGTCGCGTCCTGACAACAGCAGACCCGACGTTAGCCACTGTTGTAATTCTAATGCAATGCATGTTCAGTCTCTATGAGAGGTGCGCCCAATGATACCTAGATGAGTAGAGATTGCGTTCTAGACGCGCGGCTCGCGAGCGCTGAGGCGCCCGGGGGTGAGTCGCGGGTCGTTTCGATGTTGGATGCTCCGAAAGCACCCGTGTTGCTCGAGTGCGGAGTTACATTACTTCTTGCCGCCGTCCTTCTTGTCCTGGTCCTCGAAGCTGTTCTCCTTGTTGTTGCGGTGGAGGAGGCGCTCCGCCCATCCGACTGCGGAGCCGAGTGCGCCAGCGACCTTGTCGGCGACGCCTCCGTGCTGGCCCGCGCTGCCGGCGGAGCGGTCGCTGCCGCCGTCGGTGTCGAACACGCGGTCGGTGCGGTTACTCGTCTTCTTCGTATCAGCGCTGCTGCTTGCTCGGTGCGCACTTGTACCGTCCTGGGGCGCCTTGCCGTCGAGGTCGTCTGCGAACTCCTGCAGGAGCTTCTTCTGCTTTGCGGTGAGCCCGCGCGGGATCTGCACCTTCCACGTGACGACGAGGTCGCCGCGCTCGCCCTTGCGGCCGTAGAGGCTGCGGACGCCGCGGCCCTTGAGCACGGCCTCCTGGCCGTACTGCGTGCCCTCGCGGATCTTGACGTCGACGTCGCCCTCGAGCGTCGGGATGCGCACCTTGCCGCCGAGGAGCGCGGTCGTGAGCGGCACCTTGGCGTCGTGGAAGAGGTTGGTGCCCTGCCGGCGGAAGACGGACGAGGGCTTGACGTTGACGCGCACGAAGAGGTCGCCGTTCGGGCCGTTAGACGAGAGCGGCGCATCGCCCGCCCCAGGCACCTTGATCTTCATGCCGTCCTCGATGCCGGCGGGGATGTCGACGTCGATGGTCGTGCGCTCCTTGACGCGCCCGACGCCGTCGCAGGACTCGCAGCGCGCGGAGCGCGGGATGGTGGAGCCCGAGCCGTTGCACGCAGGGCACGTGCTCGCCATAAACATGCCCTGCACCTGGAACGCCTGCTGCCCCGTGCCGCGGCACTGGGCGCACGTCGCCTTCTTCTCGCCGGCCTTGAGCCCCGAGCCGTGGCACGGCTTGCACTCGACGACGGGCGTGACCGTGACGCTCTTGGCCGTGCCCTCGCACGCGGCGACGAAGTCGATGCTGACCGTCGTCTCCAGGTCGTCGCCGCGCACAGGCCGCTGCCGGAACCCCGCCCCGCCCCCGAACGGCCCGCCCCCGCTGAAGCCGCCCGACTGGCCCCGCCCGAACGCGCCACCGAACAGCTGCTCGAACAGGTCCGACGCCTGCCCGCCCCGCCCGCCCCCGAAGCCCCCGAAATCCTGGAACCCCCCGAAGCCCCCCGCGCCGGGCCCGAAGTCGCCCTCCCCGTCCCCCGTCGTGCCGTACATGTCGTACGCCTTGCGCTTCTTGTCGTCCGACAGGATGTCGTACGCCGACTGGATCTCGTGGAACTTTTCCGCCGCGTTCTCCTCCTTCGAGCTGTCCGGGTGCCACTTCTTCGCGAGCTGGGGGTCAGCTTGGTGTCTCATGGCTCTGGAGCTGGTGCTGGCGTCTCGACCCCCACTCCTTCCTCCGCGCTACAGCCTGGTCTGCGGATACAGCCCGGGCTGTCTATAGCGGTCTGAGCCGCTCTGAGCTCGCCGAGACTGGGATTGCCGGGTGACCGGAGGACGGGAGGGTAGTCGCCGCAACGCCGCAGCGCTGTAGTCAGGCGCCGTGACTCACCGCATAGTACGCCTTCTTGATGTCTGCCGTCTTGGCATCGCGCGCGACGCCGAGCACGTCGTACGGGTCCTTCTGGCTTGCGTTTGCCGTGTTCGAGGCATGGAACGCTCTCTTCTGGGCGAGCGCCGGCTCGGAGCGGCGGCGCGCCAGCGGCCTGCTGCCGCTCATGGACGGCCCGGCGGCGGCAGACGCGAGGTGCAGCTGCCGGCGCTGCGGGAGCGGGGCCGAGACGGGCGTGCGCACGAGCGCGCGCGACAGCGCTGTCACTTGAAGCTTTGGTGGCATTTCGTTGCTGTGCGTGTGTTGTTCTAGACGAGTGGTGTGTGTAAAGCAGAGGTGACAGGCGCGAAATGTGATCGAGATCGAAGGCCGAGTTCGGCTGCTGCTTCGCGGGCGAAAAATCTCGGAACTCCTGCACCCAGACGGCCCGGTGCGCCCTACGCTGACGCCAGCCAGGGCAGGGCGCAATGACGAAACGTCCAGAACCAGGTGGCAAACGCCCTGCGCGCGGGCGGGCGGAACTAACATGCACGTGACTTCGGCTATCCGCCTATACCGTGCGTGTTATTGGTCCGCATCCATGCACGAGGGCACCGACGGTCACGACCGCCTGCCGCGAGGTGCTACACGCAGACACGAGTCATAGCGGAGACATAGCATCCTCATTTTCTAAGTGAAATATGTACAAGAAGCGGCGCTCACAGCGCGCCAATCGCCCACGCGCTCTTCAGCAGCCGGATGTTTGCCCACAGGATCAGCAGCCCCAGGCTCGCCACAATGAACCCCTCCTGCGCGTACTTGAGGTACCCCAGCGTCGTGTCGGGCACGAACGGCGCGAGCAGCGGCATGAACGGCGCCAGCGTCGTCAGGAACGTCGTCATCTGATGTCAGCTCACCCCGCTTCCTCAGCTTACCATCTGGTGGATACGCAGGATCGGGTCCGGCGCGTCGCGCTTCGCGCCGACGACGTACGACCACCCGATCGCCCACACTGTCAGCGGCAGCAGGCCGAACTTGGCCAGCGCGGGCCACATCGCAATATTTGCGACCTGCGCGGCCTGCACGGCGACCGCCCACTCGTCGTCGTCGCCGCGGAGCGAGCTCGCGAGCGCCAGCGGGAGGAGCGGCAACGCAGTGTCCGCCACACGGCTCGTGGCCGGCAGGCTGATTGCGATTGCCGCCGTGGTCGCCGTCAGCGCAATGGGGAGCAGGCGCACCGTAGCCGGAATACTGCCGTGGGTCGCGGGCTCGCCGGGCGACGGCCTCAGGACGTAGCTCGCCCGCATGAGCAGGTACGCGGACGGCGCGAGCGCCGCGACGATCCAGAGCGTGTACAGCGAGAACACGTCGCCGAGCTTCTCGCCGAGCGCAGCCCAGCCGCCCTTCGTCAGAAGCGAAGCAAAAACCTGCCCGACGTGGCCGACATGCACGCGCAGGGGCGCGCTGCTCGCAGACCCGAGGAACATCCACGCAAAGCCGACGGCGACAGCGAGCCGCGGCGCGTAGCCCTTGCCGCGCTTGCCGAGCCAGATCCACTTGCCGACGGCGTACGTCAGGAAGCTCGGGACGTAAGCCCACATGCGCGGGTCGAGAGAGATCGCAACGACGAGGAGAGCGGCGCACGCGGCGTCCCAGCCCGAACTGGCTGCGAGGAGAGCCCAAGCAATGACACCGAGAGGGACAGTCCGGGCCCTGTGAGGTCAGCTACAACGCAAGGGGGCCGTTAGCTTGCGCTCACTGAAGCAGCAGGCTGCTGAGAACCGGTGCCGGGGAGAGAACGAGGTAAACAATGGCACCGACACGTGTCCGCAGCGTCCGGCCCTCGCGCCAGCCCTCACACATGGCCCAGGCAACACTGGCTGACCAAAGCACAGACTCGACGGACAAATGAGCGACAGATAAGGCCTGGGTCGGGTATTGGAGGGCGGCACGACACAGGGGCGCGAAAGCTGCACGTAGTTAGCAAGAAGGAACACGTACAACTTACGTCGAGCCCAAGGGGGCAGCGGGATAACAATCGTGCAGGCCATCTTCGCGTCGGTGGCCTGACGAGCAAGAGTGGAACGTAGTGGTCGTGATAAGGCTGTTATCAGCTAAGAAGGAAGAGGTCGGGGTAGCGACTTACAGAGACTGGCCCACGCCAGCAGAATGCGGATGCCCCAGCAGCCGAGGACGGCGAGCAGGACGGCGCCCTTCGTTCCTACTCGGTTCTGGACGAAGCGAGCCCATCGTCGGATCGGGGCGTCGTGAGCGGCCTCGCGCGCTCTCACCTTCCTCCACTTCTCCTCGTTGCGCGCCCTCTTGCGCCGCTTCTCGTCCTCTGTTCTCCTCTTCTCGAGCTTCTTCTCCTTCTCCAGGGCGATGGCGGTACCGTTCGTGTGCTCGTCGGGCAACGGCTTGCCGTCGAGCAGCACAGACGCGGTTCCCGCCGTGCGTTCCCGCATCGAGTCCGAGCTGCTTCCCAGGCTGAAGTTCGAGGACAGGCGCTCCGGCCCGCTGGGAAAGCCGACCTGGTCCTTTCCTGGCAGTTCTGAAACCGAGGACAGACCGCTGATCGAGGGCGAGAGTCGAGGTGACAGAGCACTTTCTCCTAATCCGGGTGACCTGCTGCGCAGGATGGACCCATCGAGGCTCGGGGAAAGGCTGCGGACGTGGGGCGAGGCACTGCGAGCGGGGGGCGGGGACAGGCGGGACCGGAGTTCGAGTTCAGACAGCTCACGAGCCGTTGAGCTGGTCCGTGGGCGGTGTCCGCTGCCTGCAGCTGTGCCGGGTGCCGCAGAGCCAGCGTAGCTTCCGGCGACCGACCCAGTGTAGGCGGTGTAGCTTCCTAACGTCGAGTACGAGGCTACCGAATCGTCGTCACTGCGATGTGTCAGTCAGGGTGGTCGGGGACCGAAGAGGTGATGACGTTGAACGTGTCAGGTAGGACTGTCGGCGCGCAGGAGACGCGACAGCCGAGATGTTGGACAGTGAAGATGAAGCTCTCGCTGGGAAGAGCGTTTGCTTTGGAGTGTGCGTCCTTTATCGCTTGCTGTGCCTTTGAGATCTAGAGGGAGACGGCGGGCGCAAAGCGAAATGCACGCGGGTGAAGCAGCCAGACGCGGATCTGCTTTCACGCCTCTGCGCCGCGACACGTAGACCCCGCATGCATGATCGTTGGGAGTGCACGCCGCCTGCGGGTAAGGGATGCGGACGGCCGGTCGAGACAAATGTGCATGGGAGGTCGCACGGTCTCGACCTACGCGTCACATTATCCGGCTAGGTGCAGGCTCCCTGCAAACATTCGACAGAGCCTCGGTGCTCGGTGAGGACTCGCCTAAGTCGCGGGGGCGGGGATGAGGTCATGGACTCACCGAAACTGCTGGGCGGAGCGCCTTGCGCGGTGCTCTCTGTAGGAGCGGCGCGGCATTGCTGTAGCTGGCTGGCTGGCTTTCGAAGGAAAGTGGTGGGTGGGAGGATGGACGAAGAAGGAGAGACAAGAGCGAAAGCGGCCCGTCTTGGTCTTGGGAGACCATAGCCAACGACTAGTGAGGAATCCGGGTGTGAGTGAGCCGGAACCAAGTACCAAGGATGCAGGGCAGGGCAGGGCCAGGGTCACCCAACGCGCGCGACCCGCGACCCGCGATCCGCGACCACCGCGACCGTCGACATTCAGACATTTCGCCCTCCAGCCGTCGGCATTCAGACCAACCAAGTGCGCCGCAGCCCGCATTCATCTCGATTCGGTACCATGGAATTCCGACAGAGCATGCTCAGACGACAGAGGATCAGTAAGAACGAGTAATCCGCTGTCGCTACGGTCTTATGTGCCATGAGAAGCCTCCGATCCATGGCCTCTGCGCTATCTATTCCGGGCTGCATGGTATTTCGCCGTCCAGATTCGTTCAGAGACTTGCAGTCCTTGCTTCCCTCGCGCGCGGTCAGCTGTTCCTTATATTCTCATAACGTTCTCCAACACGGCAGGCTAGTATCGCGTGACATTGCCGATGCGTGGAACCGTGGTGTGTATTACCTTCGTCGTTGCGGCGTGACTGGAGAGATCAGACAGCCAGGATATACGGCCGACCCCACTCGGCATATCACGGCGGAGGCCGTCACACTTGTCCTCGTCGACTGCGCACAGTTGATGCTTCCACAACCACTACGGTTAGCACCAAGCTCGACTGAGGCTGACGTGGGTGTGTGAACAGCTCAGACCCCATGACTGAAGCCAAGCCCGGGTGACTGGTAGCGCTCCGAGGCTGAACTGTTGAACGCGCTAAGATTGATGGGTGTTGCGGTGGGTAGAAAGCCGCGCTGAAGTTGAGTGTAGTCGGTGTGTGAGTGGCTTTTGATGGTCGAGAGGACGTGCTGCATCGCATACAAGAGCTGATGAGCGGCATGAGGTGAGGAAGACAGAGGGAAGACGCAAAACGCGCGGAGTGTGGGATGAGGTCATTGTTGTTGACATCTGGTCCAGTCAACTTTTTGGATTCACACTCCTGACGCCCTTCTCCGGCGTCGTTCGTCGCACCACACCGTCCCTCATGCACCCCTTCTCTTCTTGCAACTGCACCATCACTACTCACACACCTCTGTTGTCACCACGCTCCGACAGCGGGCCTGCACGCATCAAGCATCAGCGGTCGCAGCGTCGCGAGTGAGCCACTGTCGCCATGGCCAACCTCACGAACGCGACCAACCTGATCAATCTCTACTGCGGCAGCCTGCGCAACGTGATCGCACAGCACAATGCGAGCTACACTTTCACCGAAGACGCAGACGGCTATGCGTGCGAGCTCTCGTTACCATACAACTCCCCCGTGCGCGGCGCGAGCAGCAACGGCTCCTTTCCCTCTAAGCAGCTAGCCAAGAGGTCCGCCGCACTGGGAGCCGTTGAGCAGCTGATTCTCGCCGGCGAATTCGACGCCCAGCTCAAGCCGACACCTGCAAACCCCGCAAAGCGGAAGGGGGAGGTAAGCTGGAGGGCTACGCGTGAGCTGACATGCAGGCGCAGCCCAATGGCAATGGGGCCAAGAAGCCGACGCTCGAAGACCAGCGAAACGCGGCCCGCGCCGAGCTCGACAGCCAGAAGGAGGTCGGCACCGTCGGCACGGACACGTACAAGAGCTTACTGTGGTCTAACGACTGGAAGCCGGTCGGGGACGAGAGCAAGCTCCATGGGCTCGCCATGTCGCTCGTCGTCGACGGGGAAGTGGAGGTGCCCGAGTGCCGCACGCTGGTGTTTTTAACGGTGGACGAGACCCCTATCGTCCCCGTTGACCTCAGCGCGTACGGCACCTCCGCACGGCTCGACTTAAAGCACACGCGATCGTTCAAGCTGTCGGCGGAGCAGCGGCCGCAAGTGTTCGCATATACCCGCCGGTTACTGCAGGCAATGACGAACCAACGCGTCGAGAGCAAGCTTGAGGACACTCCGATTCTGTTGCTTCCGCTGCAGAAGACCTACTCCCCGAAACATCGGGCTAAGGACAGCGATGTTGACTGGGACGAGGTCCTGCGGCCCGATGAGTGGGAGGACCTGTCGACGGACTCGGCCGCCCTCGCAGCGCAGCTGGAAGACGCGATCATCGCGTTCGGCGACTTCAACCGCAAGTTCACGGCGACGCCTGACGGGATCGCTGAAAACGGCAGGCAGCTGGTCCGTATCTCGCAGTTCTTCAGCGCGAAGAAGGGCGGAGTAGTCGGCTCTCTTACGAAACGGCCGGAGACCGACGTTCGCGCCGCCAAGGAGTTGCAAAAGACGGCCGTGTCCGCAAGTGTCCTCCGAACAGCTACGCTCATTCCAGCGCTTATTGCGCAGTTGAACGACCGGCTTGTCGCAGCGGAGGCCACGAAACTGCTGGGCGGCACGCTGTCTCCGCCGCTTGTGCTCGAGGCGCTCTGCCCGCCGGGCGCGCGGACGGCCCAGGACGCCGCGGCCCAGGGACACGAGAACTACGAGCGCCTCGAGATCCTGGGCGACACGCTACTGAAGCTCTTCGCGACGCTGGACGTCTTCGACCTCGCTAAGAGCGAGGGTGCAATGTCGCGGGCGCGGCACGGCAGCGTCAGCAACCGCGCGCTGAAGGAGGCGGCGGTGAAGAGCGGCATCGTCCCGTTCATCCGCAGCGGGAAGCGCAAGGCGCGCGACGTGGTGCCGCCGGGTTGGCTGGCCGTCCCCGTGAACAGTACGGAGGAGATCCGCCCGGGCCCGGCGACGAACAACAACTTCACCCAGCTGTCGATCGGCGACAAGACGATCGCAGACGTCGCCGAGGCGCTCATGGGCGCGGCGTACCTCTGCACCGAGGGCGGGGACGACGCGAAGCTGCAAGCCGCGCTGGACATTGCGCACCGGCTCTGCGTCCCGCTCAAGATGAAGCGGTTTCCCGTCGGCGACGCCGACGTGCCGAGCACGACGCTGCAGAGCTACGAGTTCCGTGACCGCGCGATCGCCGAGGTCGTCTCGGTTAGTGCCCCCGTCTCAGCTCAACGGCGTCTCGTCTCAGCTAACCGCAGTCTCCGCGCAAGTCGCCCGGCTCGTACGGCCGCTTCGAGATGTTCGAGTTCCTCGGCGACGCGGTCATCGACTACGGTGAGCTTTTTCATTCACATGTAGCTGACCCCAGCCACGATGACGCACCTCTGGGCGGCGCACCCAGACGCGGCACCCGCGCAGCTGACGATCATGAAGCACTCGCGCGTGTCGAACGCCGCGCTCGGGTCCTACGTCGCGACGACGGGGATGCACACGCGTGTCGCCGTCGGCGACCAGGGGCAGGAGGCGCGCATGGCGCTCTTCGCGGCGCAGGCCAGCCAGGCGCTGCGGCGCGCGCAGAAGCGGCGCGCGGCCGGCGGCGTCGTGGACGAGTTCTGGTCCCAGGTGCCCGAGTACAAGGTGAGCGCGGCGGGGGCGAAGCCCCCGCTACCAACTCTGCTATCAGCTGTTACGCCAACTTTTGCGCAATGGGCCAAGCTGACCCCAGTTCATGGGCGACATCCTGGAGGCGCGCCTCGGCGCGATCTACCGCGACTGCGGCTCGCTGGCGCTCGCCGTGGCGCTGTTCGAGCCCGCGCGCGCGTGGATCGACACGTACGCGCTCAACCCGACGAGCAGGCACGCCAAGCCCCACCCGAAGAGTGCGTTGATTGAGCAGCTCGCCAAGGCGGGCTGCCACGCGTGGGCCGTCGAGAAGGTCGACCCGGGGCTGGTCGAGGAGGCCGAGGGGGAGCAGAGCGGGAGCGGGGGCAACGGCCCGGGACTCGAGGGCAAGGCGGCGAGCGCGAAGGACGCGTACGGCGCGCGCGTCACCGTGCACGGCGCAGTACTCGCCGGCGCCGTGGGCCGCACGCCGCACATCGCGCAGCGCGCAGCGTGCGAGCGCGGCCTCGCGCGCCTCCACACCTGGGACTTTGCAGGATGCACATGCAGGCCGAGAGTTGACGCCAGTCGACTACACCACAGCCCTGCAAAGCGTGGCCGTGATGCTGGGCCTGATCCTGCTCCGCCTCCTGGGGTAGAGCCCAGCAAGAAGCGGCGGAAGAGCTCGCCCCAGGCCGCGTAGTCTCTAAGTCTCACAAGCATAGTGACGTGTCGCAAGTTGTGCAAGTGCATGCATCCCACATCACTCGTGCCGCAAGCATATACCTGCCATAGATTACATGTACATAATACGTATACACTACACTGCATCCTACACCTGCTCTATCCTTGTCGGCCTTGTTGGGACCCTAGAGCGGCTATCGCCCAATGTTGGTCCACCACTCCTGCCCCTGCTCCGCCGTCGGGAGCCAGTCGCCGAGGCGGTCGCCGAACATCTCGGCCGGGTCCCAGAGCGCGGCCATCGCGTCCCACGCACCCGCGAGGTCGAGGTTCTCCTCGTCGGGCAGGACGGGCAGGGGCAGGTCGTTGACGACGCCGACGCCGACGGCGGGCGGGAACAGGTCGCCGTCCATCGAGCTGTCGAGTGTGGCTGCCGGCGTAGGCAGGCCGGTGAGCACGGCGCCGGGGTCGGCCTGCGGGGCGGCGTCGGCGCCGGCATTGGCCGGGGCAGTCCCGCGTTCGTTCGACTCGCGCTCGTGCGCCCCGCTCTCGCGGGCCTCGGCCTTGTCGCGCTCCTCGCGCTCGCGCTGCTCCCGCTCCTGCTGCTGCTGCAGCTCGCGGCTATTGCCCCGCTCGCGCATCAGCAGCCCCTCGGACAGTCGCGAGAAGATGTCGCGGTACTTGGAGCTCAGCGGGATAGCGCGGCCAAACACGTCGAACAGGTCCTGGCACTGCTTGACTCGGATGCGGATCTCCTCGAACCACTTGACATCCTGCGCGCCGTTGCGGAAGCGGCTGAGGCCCAGGTCCGCGAGAATGCCCTCGAGCTCGGTCTGGCTCGCGGCCGCGCGCATGCGGCTGTCGCACTCGCACAGGCAGCAGAGGAGCGAAATGCACGCCACGAACAGCGCAATGATCTGCACCAGGTTGAACGCGACCTTGTTCAGCTTCCACAGCTCGATGTACAGGTCTACGCAGCTCGAGGACGCCACGAAGAGGTTGCGCAGCGTCCAGCTGTTCGGCTGCGGGTACAGTGGAGAAGGCCGGTAGATCATGCACAGCGCCTGGTTCAGGTTCACTTCCCACCAGCGCGCGTGGTTGATTGTGCGCGGGATCGTACCCTTGCTTGACGGCGTCGAGTCGTACCAGGTCTGGAACTTCTCGTGCAGGTCCAGAATCAGCTGCTTGCGCTCCGGCTCTGGCAGCTTGTTCTGATCCCCATTGATCGAGTACGCGATGCGCAGCGCCTCACCGAGCAGCCGCCGGTACCAGATCAGGTGCTTCGTCACCACCATGTGCGGCAGCTGGCGGTACGTCACGTCGCCCGGCTGCTCCGTCGGCTCGTCGATGTCAATGTCGTGATCCTCGATAGTGACTGGCCGCCCGAGGGCCGGCGCAACGACTCGGTCCAGGTTGAAGAAGGAGTAGAACACGCGCCGCCGCTTCTCGGCGACCTCGATCGGCGTCGTCGCCTCGGCGCGCCTGTTCAGGCCGATCGCCACGATCACCCGCCCCGCCAAGCCCAGCGTCTGCCACAGCGACACGGCCGACGGGTCCACCATCGCGTACATCTCGAGAAGCAGGAGAGCCTGCACGCAGAGCTGAGGTCAGTTTTCGAATCGATGCGCGAAACTCACCAGGTCTTCCCTGTCCAGCGCCTTGGAGCGGTATCGGCACGCAAACTCGAACACGCCGCGTCCAGCGGCGTGCGCTACGTCTCCGAGGCGCTCGGCGCATGCCGTCCCCAGCGCGAGGATCATAAGCACGATGAATTTCCAGCGGTCCTTGTCCGGATCTGTGTCTCTGCTCTTGCCGTTCTCGTGCTCGCCGTACAACGCGTGCACGCGGGGCACGATGTCTTCCTTGCTGAACATGGGGTACGCGAGCTGGAAGAACTCGACATAGTCGTGTGTCGCCTTGAGCGCCGCCTCGTGTGTGAGAAGGTCCGAGATGTGGTTCACTGTCTTGTTTGCCGGCCCGGCGCCCATCGAGTGATGTTCCCGGAGAGACAGGGCGTCTCGTGCTAGGCGCGGGAAGTCGGCCGAAGGCGGCGCCGTCGTGAACACTGGCCCGTCGTGCAGCTCCTTTTCGAGCTGGGCGATGCGCTGCTGCGCTATCTCGAGGTCAGACAGCAGGTCGGACTGCTCCTTCTTCAGCTTGTGCACATATCTGGTGTCAGCTGTAAGCGCAGGCACAGCACTCACGTTGACGTCGCCGGGCTCAGCTCGAACACGCAGGGTACGTCGGCCTTGGTGCATGCGCTGCAGCGTGGCCGGGCACCGTCGCACTTGCGCTTGATGCGGTGGCAGCGGACGCACGCCTGCACTGCGTCCTTGGGCGGGTGGACAAAGACGGGGCCACGCATCGGGTCCCCGTCCTGCTCGTACTCGACCTCGGCGCCTTCAGGGATGTGCTCCATGGGCTTGGCGGGGTTGACTTTACGCTTCTTCTTCTTCTGAGTGGCCTCTGGCGAGGTGGGGGCGGGGCGGGCGTCCTTGCCCTCGTTCGCGGCGCCGTTCTTCCTGCTGCCGTTGCTGTTGTTATCTCGGCTCGAGCCTTCCTTCGCGGGGCCGCCGTTGCTGGCCTCGGCGAAGTGCCGCGGCTTCGTGTCGCTCGCGTCAGACCCGCGCCGCACGTCGGGATGCACGCTGCGGTAGTTCTCCTCCCAGCCGTGCGTCGTCAGAGGCCCGTAGTCGCCTAGCCGCGAGGGGCCGGCTGAGCCAGAAGCGAGCCGCTCAAGTGGAGGAAGGTACCGGTCGTTGCGGTCGTAGGTGCCGTCGCGCAACGGGCGCACGATGCCGGTGTACTCCACGTCCTCGTTCGCGAGCGCGGCGAGGACGGCGGACATGGGGCGTGACTCGCTCTTCGGGGTGGAGGCGGAGGGGGAAAGACCGGCGTTGGACTCGTGGTCGCCGCTGGCTGTGGACCCGCGGTCGCGCTCGTGTGAGTAGGGGCGGGAGTGGGAGTAGGTGGAGGGAGAGGTGGAGAGGCCCGGTCTGAGGGGCGGGAGACGGTAGTCGACCATGCTTGATGAGTGGGCCGGATGGAGATGAGGGAGGAAGGGAGATGGATGGTGCTCGCGACGAGGAGTCCGAGAGCAATGGCATGAGATGTAGGCTGGGTTAGTGGGGTGGGCTATTTCCTGAGCCGCGAGTGAGTGCCGGTGCCGCGGGGACCAGGAGAACAGCGACTTCGGATGTGACCATCGGCTTCTTAGCCGGGCCGCAGCCATTCACGTCCACCTCATCCACCCGTCCACCCGTCCGCCATGGACATCTCCCACCCCGCAGCACGCAGCGACTCGACCAAGGTCAACATCCTCCTCATCGGCCTCGGCAGCATCGGCACCATCTATGGTTACCTCCTCGAGAAGGTGAGCCGCCCACGCGCCCCCACTTGGTTGTTCCGCCGTCTTCCTCCTGCCGTGCCCCCGATCACGGAGCCAATTCCGAGCACACACCGACAACTCTGCGAACGCCGAGCCCCCCGAGCAAACACTGACTGACTCCCGCAGTCCGGACGCGCGCGGGTGACCGCCGTCGCGCGCAGCAACTACGGCCTGTACAAGGAGCGCGGCGTGCGCATCGACAGCGACCGCTTCGGCGTCATCGACGCCTGGCGGCCTAGCCGAGGTGCGTAGGCCCAAGTAGTAGCCGATGTCTAGTCTCGGCGCCCGGGCGCGCCACTGTTTCCGTCCCTCGAGTGCCTGCGCGCCTGCATCGACTAGAGCATGGAGCGTCCTCTAGCACGAGCCCACTGCCGTACTGGCCGTACTGCTGGTCGTGGCCAGCGCGCGGCGATGCCCACCGTGGCGCATGGCGCGCATGGCGTTTGAGGCGTCGGCTGTGCTGAGTGGGGTGCGGGGCGCCCCGCTGCCAAGCCCAAGCCGCCCTCTGCGCCGCTTGCGGATCACGGTCATGTCTGCAGGCCATCTTTTGCCGGCTCTGTGCACAGGTACTTGAGGCAGACCCGCGGAAACCGCGTCCGCCCTATCATCTATTCCCCGCCGACGGCAATGACTGACAGCCAACAGTGTTCAAGAGCCAGGAGGAAGCCCTGGCCGACGGTACGCACTACACGTTCTGCGTGCTGTGCACCAAGTGTTTGCCTGATGTGCGCGGCAACGCCGAGACGCTCGCGCCGACGATCAAGTCGGGCCAGGTGTCGACCTATCTTCTGATCCAGGTGGGTGCAGCCGGCCAGCGCAAGGCAAGAGATAGCCAGGCTCCCGATAGCGAGCCGGCATTCAACAGCTATGTCGTTTGGGGATATGCAGCTGACCTCAGAACGGACTTGGCGTCGAGGCTGACCTGTCCGCCGCGATCGGGGGCGCGCCCCTCCTCTCATGCCTCGCCTGGATCTCGGCAGTAACGAACCCCTCCGGCGACATCGTGACGTGGCGTGGGGTGGAGAAGCTCGGCGTCGGGCTGTACCCCCCGCCATCCCGTGCCCATCCCGTGTGCGGGCGCTCCGAGGCGGCGCTCGACATGTGGTGCTCGCTGCTCAAGTCGGCCGACGGCAACGTGATCACGACGGACAACGTGGTGTCGATGCGCTACGCGAAGAACGTGTGGACGGCGACCCAGGCTGCGCTGCAGGGCTTGACGCGGACGCCGCAGCCGTGCTTCGCGCTCGTGGACGCGGGCTCGCAGCAGCTCGTGCGCGACTTCATCACCGAGGTCGTCGCGCTCGGCTACAAGGCGGGCCTGCTGTGGGAGGGCATGACCGTGCAGCCCGTGGGCAACACGGCGGGCGGGCCCGAGTCCATCGTGCAGGGCATGTGGGAGAAGTTCGTGAGCCAGCCCAACCCCGCCAAGACGCACAAGTGGAGCATGCTCGTCGACATCGAGCAGGGGCGCCCGTTCGAGGTCGAGGTCGTGCTCGGCGCGGTCGTGCAGCTCGCCGACGAGTCCGGGTTCCCCGTCCCGAACACGCGTTTCGCATACGCCCTCCTCAAGGGCATGCAGCAGGGCATCCTGCACCAGATCCAGTTCTAGGGCGCGGCCCGGGGCGCGGGCGTGCGCTCCGGAGCAGCGACCAAACGGAGTAGACTCTGACAGTCGCAATGCAGCATCATCCATGGCCTCGGCACGCGTGCGAGTATGACTAAGCGGTACAACTGATCTATCCCTACTGATCCCCACTGATTGCGAGTCTACACCACGACCTCGAGGTGGCAGTCCTGCTCCTTGTCGCGCTTGCGCCACAGCCGCAGGCTGCGCAGCGACGGCTTGCCCCGGAGCCACGAGCTCTTCTTCCTGAGCTCGGGGCGCGGCGCGGCGAACTCGCCGCCTGCGGCCCCGCCGGTCTCCCCACCCGGCGCTGGCACTCCGCCATACTCCCCTCCGTACTCCACGAGCGCGGGCGGCGGGCTGCAGCTCCTGGCCGCGACCGCCGTCGCGTTCTGGTTGAATGTGAGGACCGACACGCGATTCGCGTGCCCGATCCCGGCCTCCAGCGTGGCCGCCATCGGGGCGGGCGGGAGGAGGGAGACAGGCCGGTCGGGGAACTTGACGCTGGGCCGGGACGAGAGCGAGCTCATGGCCGAGCTGACGGCGGAGCTGCGGGTGGAACTGCGGGTGGAGGTCGTGGAGCGCGGGCTGGTGGGCGACTCGGCGGAGCATACGTCCGACTTGGGCGGCTCGGGTAGGGGCCTGCCCACGGTGGCGCGCTCACACGGCGAGGGCGGCGGCGGAGACTGCGGCGACGGCGGCTGCTTCGCCACCGGCGGCGGCGGCGGCGGGCGGCGCGGGTGCGGCCGCCGGGGCGGGGGCGGGATGGAGCGCGGCCACTCGGGCTGCGGCCTGTAGACGCTCTTGGGCGGGACGCTGGGCACGCGGCTCTCGGCTCGCGAGAGGCCGGCAAGGCGCAGCCCCCCGTCGCGATGCCGGTACACGTCGCCCACCACCTCGCCCGCGGCCTCGCGAACTCGGGCGAAGAGGCGGCGCACGTCCTCGTCGGCCGTTCGGCCGAGCGCGGCCACGTCGATCCGCCGCCCACAGTCCTCGAGCAGAAGCACGACGAGCTCGCGCTCGTACTCCCCCTTCCCGACGAGATCCTCGAGCCTGCCGTGCCATAGTCCGTAGAACCGCGGCACCACTGTGCCCTGCAACCCTTCGAGGGCCGTGTACAGCTCTGCCTCCTTCTGCGCCTTCCCAGTCGAACCGGGCGCCAGCGCCGGATCGAGGATTCGCGCGACGACCGGCCGCCCAGACAGGCGCGCGGCGTACCCGTCGAACAGGGCGCCCGAGCCGAGATACGACTCGAGCTCGAGCGCAATGGTCGGCGGAGGCAGGTCCTCGGCCGCTGTCGTCCAGGACTCGCACGTCAGGTCGCTGTCTACTGAGAAGACGGAGGCGGGCCGAGCTGGCGGAGCCAAGGGGGCGGACGGCGGGACCAGGCAGCGGAACTGGTACTGCGGGGCGAGGGAGGCGAGGATCTGCGCGCGCGGCGCACACTCGGCCTCGACTATGCCTTGGAGCGTGATCACCTCGGCAGGTGGTGGGGGCGACATGGGGCGTCGAGTTCGGGTGGGGGCTAGATTGAGGGCGGGGCGTGTGCTGGCCGAATGCCAGGGCGGTGCTGGCGACGCGGATGAAATGGAAGAAGAGGTGCAGAAGATAAGAATGCGAGGGAGTCAGAGGGTGGTACTGGGGCAAGCTGAAGTCGTAAGGACAGGATAGGACAAGGGAAGGAAACGCAGCCGAAGCAGAAGTACGAGCAGCGCGACCCGCACAACAAACTTCTGCTCATGCGTAGGCCACTCCGAGCTACGGCGACCGAACGAGCCGGCTGACGCACCACTAGCTCGGCACTACGGGAGGTGACTCGCGTTGGTTCTCATCCGCACATGTCGGGCAGTGACGAACTGACAGAGCAGCGGAAGCCTGCGGGTCTTTGCGTCCCGGACATGCCCATCGGCGTGTTTTAGTGCCACTGCATTGAGGCGTGTGAGGGCTCCGCGAGGGCTACTCGCCGGCCAAGCACGCGAAGCAGATCCCGCACGCGGCTAGTGTGCCACTACGCCTGCCCAAGACGCGGTCTGCGGCGGCTGCATGCGCGGTTGCACGCGCGGTCCGGGTGGCAGTGAATGCGCTGCGATCGGGAGCGATTCTGCGCAATCGGGTCCAGCGCCGGATCCTACAATGCGCTCCCTCCCTTGGCTGCTGCGGTGAGACATGTCACTCCTGCAGTGGGCCATGCTTGCCCAGCACTGCTTCTTGCTATACTCCGATGCACGGAGCATGAGGCTAAGCACGCTTACAATGACAACCGTTTGCATTACACTTCTTGGACTTGTCGCCCGGCTATATTATCAGATAGTGCCCGAAATCATCCTGGCGCCCTCCCAGGTAGGACTGTTCCCTTCGTTCGTTTGCGTTCCAAGGTTTCCTTCTATCGTTCCCACGCACGCGTTCCCGTCAATCCCAGCGCTCGTTTCGACGCTCCATCCTTCAACTGAGCTTCCCTCTACACCCCCAGCTTAGGCGCTCTTGCCCATCGCGAGACGGACCTCGAGCTCGCTCGGGCCCTGGAAGTGCTTCTTGCCGTCGAAGAGCCACGTGCACGTGCACATGACCATGACGATGAAGAAGACGACGATGGCGTAGTTCATCGTCTCGCCCGTGACGGGGAGCGCGGGCGGGAAGATGAAGCACACGTTGGTCATGGTCGCGAAGCAGAGCGCGACAATGTTGATCGGCCGGCGCCACTTGCCGAGCGTCCACGAGCGGCTGTGCCCCGCGAACGCGGCGTCGCCGCGCACGCATACGAGCAGGATCGGGATCAGATATGAAATCTGCATGAACAGGATCGCGGCGGAGAGAATGGCATTGAGCGCGACGCTGGAGCCGAGGTCTGAAAAGTCAGCGGCCGTGACGTGGATGGAAGAACGCAGGGAAGAGAACTCACAAATCAGACCGAAGATGATGACCCACACTGACACGAAAACGATCGACCACACCGGCGTCTTCAGCCGCTCGTGAACGGGCGCGAGGAAGCGCGACGCCGGGCCCAGGCCGCCGTCACGCGCGAACGCGAGGATGACGCGCGACGAGATCGTGCACACACACTGGATGCACACGAACATGGCGAACAGGTTGAACATGACGAGCAGCTGGGAGCCGACCTGGCTCTGCGTTGCCTGGTTGTAGATCGTGAGCAGGGGCCCGGAGACGGTGTTGAGCACCTCGTCCCAGTCCGTCAGGGTGAAGAGGAGGACGACCATGAAGATCCAGCTCGTGATGCCGCCCATGATGACGGCGAGTACCATGACCTTGGGCGCGTTGATGGCGGGGCGGGGCATCTCCTCGACGAGGTGGCTGACTGCGTCGAACGCCGTGAGGCCGAGTGTGCTCTGGAGCAGGCCGAGAATGAAAGCGAAGCCGGCGGGCCAGCCCGTCTCGTTCGTGAACTGGCCGAAGACGACGCCGGCCGACTGGAAGTCGCCCGTCTTCGCGCCGCGGCAACTGAGCAGGACGACGATGATGACGACAATGCCGATCATGGACGTGATGCCGGCCGCGCGGTCGAGGATGGGCAGCACGCGCACGGCGTAGATGTTCAGCGCGGCGACGACGATCACGAACGCCATCAGGATCAGGAAGGTGTGCCACCGCGGCGCTCCGTAGTCCGGGTGCCAGAGCGAGATGCAGCCCTGGACGTACGACACGCCGAGCGAGCCGGCCGCCGCGAAGAGCGACGTCCACGCCGCAGACGCCATCCAGCCCGTATAATATGACAGGCCGCGCTTCAGCGACGCAGGAGCACACGTATCTGCGCGCAGTCAGCTCTTGATCTAAAAGTTTTTCCCCCAAGCTTCGCTTTTGGGTTCGGGTGAATACATCGAGATGTGCCCACTCCCACCGCCACAGGGCAGCACGCCGCCACATGGTTGGAGCACGCCATTCCAAAGCCCGCGACAACGCTAGCGTTGGGGACGACGGCGCATCGACGGAGCCCTAGTATTGGGGGGAGAGCCGAGGCGCATACATGGTGTATGCATGGGGCGTGGACTCACAGCTCCAGTCATACTGCCCGCCCGAGAGGGGATACACGTGGCAGATTTCGGCGAGAGACACGGCCATCGCCAGCGTTCCGACAAAGGCGACGACCAGACCCCACACCATCGCGACGGGGCCGCCCGACCCCAGAATAATCTGCAGAGACGCAGACCTGTTGTTAGTCGGCGTCCGAGAAGGCCAGAGGCCCCTGCTGCTCGCGATCAGACTCACATCGCTGCGGCGTCAGCACTGCCACTGCTCTTTCGGGTAAACCAAGACTCACCAGTCCATGAGTTCAGCAAGCTGAACGCCAGCCCAAGCGCACTGAGGAAGGAGAAGTTGCGCTCGAGCTGGACCTCGGTCGCGATGGCCTCGACAGTGACGACATCGCTGGCCTTCTTCTCGCTGCTGATGAGCGAGGCCGGGCGCTGCGGGCTGTCCGATCGGACGACGGTGGACATGGCGCTCGTTCGGTTGGCGCCGGTTCACTGCCAATGTACTCGGCGGTCGTCGAAGTGGGTTCTGTCGGTTGCTTGCAAAGTTGTAGTGAGTGGCTAAGGTAAGTAGGCCTCGTCGAAGGTGGCCTGATGGCAGGTGGGGTTTGGGTGGGGGGTCGTCTCTGGTCAGTGGATCGTTATAAAGGACATGCGCGCCGCGTCGGGGCGCTAGTGTCCCACGGTCAGCGATAGATAGCTCGGAACATGCGAGGTTTAGTGGCCGATTCCAACAGAAATGTCACACGCTCCAGATCGCAAGTTCCAAAGCGGGATGCGGGCGTGAGCGTTTCAATCGAGGACGAGATTCGGTGGTGGAGCGAGTTTAGCAGCGAGGAACGTGGCCGTGCCGCGCATGGCACCCCAGCGCAGCTAATGGGCGCAGTCCCTGAGGCGTAACCGACCTGGGCTGAGCCTAAGATCTGTGGAACGGGGTTGGCGGAGGGACCGGCGGCGGAGGTGGGCAACAGATAGTTTATCACATGACGTCCAGGCCGGAAGCGCCGAGGGATCGCGAGGGACCCAGTTGCAGTCCTGCCCCGATCGCTGCGGTGATAAACTCTGGCTTCTGGCTCTTGCTGCCCTCGTGTGCACGCTTCAAGATACGGCACGCCCGCAGGGAAGAGATGCCGACGCTCACCGTGCCCGCCGTGCCGTCCACGGCATGGGGGTATCATGCCTGTGATACTGGGGCAGAGTCATGTAAGGGTTCGTCCTGGGCACCGGCAGCGAAACAGAAGACGCATGTGTAATCTCAGCAGCAGAGTGGGAGATAAGGTGACACATCCCGCCCTCCGATGTCGGCGAATCTGCGGCTGAACCGGAGCCTTACCCACTTGCAACCCCTGCCCAGCCTGCCGTGAGCCCATATTAGCCAAGGTCGCATTCACTGTGCAGCCCTCGTCTGGTGTATCTCGCTCTATCCGATGCTTGGTACTCGCCGTCCCTTTGTCACTCACAGCTGTGGGGTACTCACCGCAGCCTGTCGCCAGCCAAGGGCCCCACTGCCCCGTGCCCCGCCTCCGCAGGGCCGCAGGCTTCAGGACACTCACCGCCTCCACCGCCGCTGAGGCATTAACGACAGGATCACCGCAGCCCGTCAGGAGACACCCCGCGACTACCTTCGGGTAGGGCGAGCCAAGGTCCGAATCGGGTGACGGGACACTCAGGTCTGTGCGGTCTTCTCGCCCTCACGGCGGCCCCATGGGGCGGCGAGCTGGCGCCGCCTCCGCAATCATGGCAGCGCCGCGGCGATCGTCTACAGTGGTCATGCATTGTAGGGCCTGCTATAATGCCGTTGCCAAGGTGCACATGCAAGGAGGATGAAAGTGGAAGGTGATTGCAGCTTTTGGGATGGTGTGTCGTGGAATGTCGTTTATTTCTTTTAAGCGCGGCGTCGCGCAAACCCGGCGGCCCGAGCCCCCCTGACCCCTCAGTGGTCGCACGTAGCGCGCTCACGCTTCAGCACGCCCAGCTCCGGCCTCCACTTCACCTCGACGCCGTACTTGCCGCCGCGGCCCACACCCGCGACGCCCTTGATCCCTCCGACGAGGGACCACATCTTCTCGTGTCCGTGCCGCTTGGCGTCCAGGAACTTCTGGAAGTCGGGCGTCACGACGCAGTCGATGCCGGCCTCCCACGCATTCTCGGGGTCCAGTAGCGCAACGTCCTCGTCCTTCGAGTACGTCCAGCGAGGCTCCAAGGGTTCGGGGAAGACCGATGAGGAAGGGAAGTTGGCGTGCGTGAAGGTGAACAGCGATGCGCCAGTCTGCAGGGCACTACTGTGGAAGTGGATCGTGGCTGCGGTCAGTGATGCTGTCCAATGGCAAAGCGTTCGAACGCCAACGGCCGACATGAGTGGTGGCGTGATCTCGACCTCTCATGGTGAGAGCAGCCACGATAGGGGCGAGATACCAGCCGCTGATAAAGCCGCAATCGCTGATAAGGCGGACCAACTCACAGTTCTTCGGGATGCCTAGCGACTCGAGCTCCGTGTGCACCTGGCCGCCCGGATAGTTGTGCACAGATACGTAGGTGCTGACCGCCGTCAGAGCGATGGTTCCTGCGAGGAGGCCGAGGACGCCCAGGCGGGCCAAGAACCGAAGAGCCCGATGCGGAATATGCCACCTGAGCGTCAGTTTCTGCGCGCACGATACAACTCACAGCGCGGCCGCCGTCGTAGCAGCGATGATGTTGATGATCGGGTAAGAGTATACAATGAATCGCCACTCCTTGTGCTCGACAGTGCTCAGAGCCACGATGAGGCAGACGGCACCGGGAAGGAGCGTCTGTGCGACCTCGGCAACCGCACGGGCCTGGTTCCGGTTGCCGAAGATTCCACGCGTCTTGCCCGTGATGTTTTGCACGGCGGCCCACAGCAGGCCGAATACGGCGAGGGGGAGCGCTCCGGCCAGGCTCTTGCCGAGGGCGACGGCGTAGAAGTGGCGCGGCATGACGCCCCAGTCGGACGCCTTGCCGTCGACAATGTTGTAGAGCATGGCGCTAAACTCGGGCCAGAGCGTGTGCCGCGGCGTGAAGCCCGGCAGCTGCTGGTGCGGCAGCGTCGGGGCCCAGAGCCAGTAGTCGAGAGGCGCGGCGAAGAGAAGGCTGCCGAAGCCACCGATGGCACCAGCGATGAGGGCGTTGCGGAGCGACATCCGCTTCGTGATCACGAGCTGGAGCGCGGTCGGGACGACGAAGGCAGCGATCTCGAGACGCAGCACCGTCGCCGTCGCCGTGATGAAGAGAATGCCCCAGAACTCCTCCTGCAGCAGAATAAACGAGATGCCGAGCAGGAACCATGGCAGCGCCATGAAGTTCGGCAGCGTGCGCCCCGCGTAGTACGGGATGTGGAACTGCGCCAGCGTCCAGATCGTGAACCATGCTGCAGTCGAGCCACCGAACCGACGTGACAGGGTGTAGGCCAGGTTTGCGCACGCAAAGGCGAAGACTCCGACGAGAAGCACGCGCACCATGACCTGCACATCCACGGAGGTCGTGAAGATGCCTGCGACGTTGTACAGGGCGAGCAGAGGCTTCGCGATCAGCGCCGTGATCACGGCAGGCAGGAATGAGCGCGGCACAGCGCCCGGGAACGTCCGGTGGTCCCACTGGGGTTAGCTTTAAATACAGGTGCCTCCTAGCTACTCACGAAGTGGTGACGCGCGCCGCTGATGCCGTACCGAAGGACGTCGTGGATGGCATGGAGGTTGAAGCTCTCCTCAACCTTGGTGTAGGGCGAGAGGTGGACATGAACAGCGCATACAGTGAAGATCAGCAGGAACCCCACCCATGAGGTCCCCGTGAGATATTGCCAGGCCTTCAAAGCGAACATCTGGCAGCGACAGAAAAGTTGTGAACGTTGTTGTTGTTCTGCTCTACGCTGAGGTGGACGGACTCTTGGCGGAGTGACGTGCGGACGCGTTCCTGAGCACACCTCCACCGCAACCTCCACTTTGTTGTTGCTACTAGACGCTCTTACGGGAGGTACACAATCTCCACATCTTTGCTCTCCAGCTTGCTCGATGCTTATGGCGAGGTGAGAAGGAGAATCGAGGTGACCATGCATTCGTCAGAAAGCTGAAAAACGAGCAAAAAAGTCTGTGAACGGATATAAACGCCTTGGTGCCGGCGGGGCACAGGGCAAGATGGCCGAGTGGTTTTAAGGCGATCGCTTGCTATTAGATTAGATAGCGGTTGGGTTCTCCCGCGTGAGTTCGAATCTCACTCTTGTCGTAACTTTTTCGTCGTATTCGGGCTGTCACATCGATACGCCGTGTGTACGGCGCCTACGATCTTTTGCAAGCCTACGAGCAAATGTACACTGTGTGTTCAATGCAGCCTCACGGCGCCTACGGCCGGTATAGACCCAATGGATGTTCCATCTCTGAGACAAGCCGGGCGGTCACGTGCTCGACCTCCACTCTATGACGCCGAGATGTTGACAAGCACTTTCGCGATCATCTCATCCGCTCGCCTTCCTCTATCATCTCACACCCAGCAATGGCAGCGCTCATGAACCAGCTGTCGGGGCTGGTTGGGCAGGCGTTTCTACAAGGCCTTGGCCAGAACTTGGTACAGGCCATTCCTCTCTCACACGCGCATCCCTTCTGGACGCCCCTACATGAGGCTCTGGTAACGGTGAGTTACCATTCACTGCTCTTCAGCTGACAACAGACACCTGACAGCGAGTTCTCCGCAGATCGGATAGCACCGCTACTTCCGCATAGTGAGGGGAAGGATGGTCTTGCTCGCTTCCTCTCTGCGCTGTTCGCATATGTCAAGACAGGGGCAGGCGTGAACACTGCCGACGAGGCGTATGCTACCTTCAAGGCCTTCCTTGCCGTGCATGTGTGAGTATCTGGCGAGTCATTATTGGCAGCTACATGCTGTTTCGATGCTTTGAATCTCACTGCTCCTTGACTACAGAGATCAAGGTTTCCGAACCCGAAGCTGACCGCAGTGAGCTGCAGAAGCTGTACGGCACGAGTGATGCGCAGGGCTACGCGTACCCCTTCCTCAACCAGCTCATCCTTGCGATATGTCGGACTCTGGTTAGCATTTCTCACGTCGCCGCCAGCGCCTCCACGAAGCCGATACGAGACCACGCCTCCCCGCGCGGAATCAAGGACGCGACGCGCCAGGCGGTCGAGAAGACGATGCAGGTCGCCAGCGCGCACATGGACGGAGGGGAATGGGGGCGCCAAGGGCAGGACGGCGTCGGTGATATTCTGTGGGCGCTCGGCAACATCCTCTGGCGTCTTTACGCTCAGGTAAGCTGACAACTTTACCACAAGAAGCTAACTGCAGCGAAAACTGCACACGCAGGCGACGGAACTGAGCAAGACGTTCGGGTCACTGCAGCCGAGCGAGAAGGCGCGCCTCGAGTCTCGCGGATACCTCATTCCACGGACAGACGTCGCGGAGACGTACTACTGGCGTGGACGGCTCGGCGTCGTGCTCCTCGAAATGCGCAACGCGAAGTGGTGGCTCGACAAGGCGTGGGCGATGTGTCCGGAGAACGCATGGCAGCAGCGGAGGTACGTCTTCCAATCCCTTCCTGCTAGAACTGCTACCCTTAGAGAACAGCTGGGTTGGGTTCATACAGCTGACAAGCAGAGCGATCCTAATCCGACTGGTCCCCGTCAACCTGCTGCTCGGATACCTCCCGAATCCGGTGCTGCTGCAGCAGTACGACCTGCCGTATGCGCCGTTCATCCACGCGTTCCGGACCGGCAACGTCGCAGCATGGCGGCAACTCGTGCACGAGCACCGGGCGTGGCTGCGCGCCCGGTCACTGTGGCTGCTCCTGTTTGAGCGCGGCGAGATCCTCGTCTGGCGGAATCTGTTCCGGAGAGCGTGAGTCACTTCCTCCGCCCTGCTCAAACTGGCTGCGCCTCATTCGCCGCGTGCTCCAGCCCGCAGGTGCTCCCATCTTCTTTAGCTGTTGAGCCGCTCCTCTTCAGCTGAATGACGCGTATTGTGACCACAGCTAACACCCAGACTCGCGATCCACTACCAGCTCAACCCCGCCGCGCCTAAGAACCGCGTCGAGACGCAGGTGTTCCTGTCCGCTGCGCGCGCCGCGTTCGCCGGATCCGGCGAGGTCGAGGACGGCGTGCTCGGCATGCCGGACATTGTCTGCGTCGTGAGCAGTCTAGTAGACCAGGTGGGTGGCCGAAGTGCTGAGCCGGCTACGCCGGAGCACGGCATGAAGCTGTAGCGACTGAGCAAGATCAGCTGACACCGCAGAGCCTCGTCCTCGGCAGCCTGTCGTTCTCGAACCGCACCCTCGTCATGAAGGCGGCGCCGGACGGGTTCGGCGGCTTCCCGCGCTTGTGCACTGTCACGCCGCGCGCAGTGCAGGCCATCACGTAGCGGACCAGTAAGCTGGGAAGGTGTTCGCTACGAGCTAACGCCCAGTCTCTCTCACGAGACTCTCGTCTCGCCGCGGCATATCGCAGTGATACCTCATCGCAACCTCCGTAGCACGCTGGCCTCCGGGTATCACGGGCCCCATCGTAGTTTATTGCCCGTCGTGCGTCTTGCGCGAACGGCGCCAGTAAGCCGCTCAGATATCATCGCGGCCAGCGCCGCAGGGCACGCGTCCGAGTGTCAAAAATGCATGCGGTGGTGATACACTATGAAATGGTGATGGTACAGTGCACACAACCAGGCGCTGTTCGTGGCGGCCGCCGGCGGGCGGCGCGCGGGCATAACTTGAATTCTAGGCATTATAAGGATCTAAGCAGGGGCGCGGGGGCGAGCGTCCGTGACGCGGCGCGGACACGGTCCAGAGACGGGGACGAGGAGGTGGGCTAGGCGGCCGCGGAGCTAATGCACAAGGCGGCGCCCGCGAGCGAGCCCTCGGGACTGACGACGCGGCTCGCGGGGCTCACGGGGCTCGCGAGGCCCACGGGACTTGCGAAGCCCACGGAACTCGCAAGGCTCGCGCTGTCGCGCTCGCCGCCCTCGCCGACCGTGCTCGGACGCGCAAAGAGGGTGCTCTAGACCGACTCTGCGTCGTCGTCGTCGATGAAGACGCGCGCGCGCTGCTTGTCCTGCCACGAGAAGTAGGCGAACTGGCCAAGGATGATGAAGTCGAGGAAGATGGTGACGACGCTGCCGGCGATCCAGCTCGCATTCGTCACGAGGTACTTCCACTCGCGCGACTTGAACAGGATCGACGCGATGTACGTGACGTCTGGGGTGTCAGCGTTGCGCTCTAGTTTGCAGCAGCCCCGGACGCAGGCATAGCCTGCGGCAGATGTACTCACTCCCGGAAATCGAGAAGAAGAACATGGCGAGCGACAGCCCCTCGCAGCGCGTCTTGTAGTTGTGCGAGATCTGCGGCACGCGGCTGGCGAAGTAGAGGATGGCCGAGATGTAGCCGAGCAGCTGGGAGCGCCACTCGAGCTCGACGCCGCCGGGGCCCGCGGGGCCCTTCTCGGGGATCTTGGGGTTGCGCGTCTCGCCGGCGTCGAAGACCCACGCGAGGATACCGAACATGCTCACGAACGCGATCAGCAGCGGGTACATGACCCACGCGGGCAGCAGGGGCTGCAGCTGCTTCGGCGCCTCGATCTCGAGCAGCGGCTGCCGCTCCGCCAGCGCCTTCTCGCGCCGCGCCGCGAGCGCGCGGTAGTAGTACATCTGGAACAGCAGGATCAGGTCGCACACCGTGTACTGTCTGTCAGCTTACAACCCATGTCCAAGCAGCTGCGGAGACACAGGAGTGTGGGGCGATCAGAGGGTGGTGCATGAAGTCAAGCCCACGGGTACGCTTCGCTTCCCCGGCCCAAACCCGTAGGAGAGAGCCGGGAGCTCGGCTGTCGCGACTTCTGAGTATCATCACTTCGCCCAGCACTCCGTGTGTCCATCCGGCTGTGTGCACGATCGACCGCTGGCATCGGGCAAGCGTCGTACGAGCCTGCCGCTTGTGGGAACTCACGTAGGTCGCAAGAATGATCATCGTCGGGAGCAGGCCCGCCATGAACCCACCGACGAGGTTCGTGACGTCGCCCGCCATCCACAGCAGGATGAAGCCGAGAGAGAGTCCTTCGCCAGATTTAAGCATGTAGTTTTCCCAGACTGGAGCGAACATTCTGTGAGCACGAGAAAAAGCGTCAGGAATCAATGAACAAACTTTGGGGACTGCAGGTGTCAGCTTAATGTCTCTATCGGCTTTGGGAAGAGTGGCAGCGGTGTGAGGCGCGGAGGTGGCAGGCAAAGTTTGGCACCCAGCAAGCAACGGCTGTCATTGCCCATTCAAGGCAATGTCTGCCGATCTGCAGATCACGGCCAGGAACCTCGGGCAGAACGCAGGACGAAGGATGGGAGCCGTATCGAGCCTTCTGCGATTTCCGAGGAACCACGGAAAGTCTTCGGCTCCACCGCAGCACAGCCGGCGGTAACTTCCCCACTCTTCCAGCACAAGAAAAGAGCTGGAGGCTCAGGACCGACGCCCCCAGCACAGCAAAGGGTGCCGAACGGTAGCCAGGCAAGAGCTCTACGCGTCTGTGGTAGTGCGAGAAGCGTAGGTCTACCGGTTCGCCGGCTACGAGCAGTTTTCACCGCCGTCGACCTCGCCGTCGTCGGACATCTCCTCACCATTCTCCGCGTCTTCCTCGCTATCGCCTGCGCTTCTAAAGAGCATTTCACTAACCTGTACACGATGACCCAACATCCGATCGAGACATAACCGAACTGCGGAAGAGGTTAGAGCTGTCAACAAGGAGTTGAGGGAGCGAGGGCCGGTCGAGGTGGGGCACTCACGATGGACGAGAGCTCCTCGCCGTTGAGGGGCGGGAGGGACGCGGCCGAGACCTGCGCCGCAGAGGCTAGTGTTGCGTTCATGACTGGCGCCCGGTATGCACAGCGGTGAGACGCTGGGGGTGGAGTGAGTCAAGAAGTGGAAGAGAGAGAGTGTGGTTGGAAGAAGAGACGAGTCAGGAGTCAGGGATGTACAAAGTCGGAGGCGCCACTGGTCGTGTGTGCGGAGTGAAGGATTGAGTCGGTGATCGCGCGCGTGCAGGGTCGGCTCGGTCGGTTGTCGGGTCTTCTGCGCCGTTTGTTATCGCCCGTTTTACCCGCCCAGCCCGTCCATATGTCCATTCCCCCGCCTAGGCATGCGGCGCCGCCCGCAGGCGTGCCCCCGCGCCTTCAAACCTTCGCGGACCCGGCACCCAGAGCCGGCGGCGGACTTCGCTGCACGTCCGTGCACCTCTCTTATTCACGTCACCTGGTTAACGGCAAGCGTGTTTGGAGTTTCAAACGTTTAGGCGGTCGCTGATCGACAGGCCTACGCGCGAGCCGCGCCCTGAATAGGCATCCATACACGTGGCACACCCTGACACCGCTCTCAAGAGCACCCGCTATCGCAGCGAGCCCACAGCGCGACAGCGGGGAACAACAACGGCTCGTCATCACCGCCCGGCCAGCTCACAGCTCGTCAACACCCTCCCTCCCTTCGCCCATCTCACCCCACACCACACCGCCAAAATGCAGTCGTGGAAGACCCTCTCCGCCTCCCTCCCGTCCGTCGACCTCAGCGCCGCCGGCAAGAACTTCCGCAACACCGTCCAGGCCACCCGGTACGTCGACTCGCAGACAGCCCGCCTGCCATGCCCATAGCGCGTGAAGGCGTTCTCGAGCAAGGGTCCGATCATGACATGACCAAAACTTCGAGAACCTGGGATACACCGCCGCGCTCCGTACTCACCGGTGTGCGCATTGCGTGTACTGTCGCCGCCACGACGCTGTCGGCGGTGTCGAGCACTCTACACGTCGCCGCTGTACACAGCGCGTCGACGGCTACGGCGCTGAACCCTATTTCCGTCATAAGGCACACTACTGACAGGCAGCGAGCGCTTTGGCAATGTCGGTCCTGAGGCCATCACTGAGTAAGTTGGACGCTGTTCGAGGCGAGAAGCATGTCTTCGCAGAGGCATGCCGGCCGCCGAGAGTGGCGAATGCATAGCGCACGCTGAGGTCGGCCACGTGCCGGGCGTTATCTGTCAAAGGACGCTAAGCCCGTGTGCTGCACTCTCAGTTCTCGTACGGAGTTGGAAGCTGACCGCAGGCTGCCCATCGAGTACAAGCAGCTCGAGGCGCGTGTCGATGCGCTCAAGGATGTGCACCAGAAGATGCTGAAGATCACCAAGGTGTACGAGACCGAGACTGTGAGTTGTGCTGCATGCTCGCCTAGCATAACTGTGAACGGAGATCTGCGCACCCACAGAGCCCCGAAACCTACGTTGCCAGCTAGGGGAGTCGTGAAGTCGAGCTGACGACAGTACGACTACCCCTCCGACATTGCCGAGAACGTCTCGGAGCTCGGACACCAGGCGCAGGCCGCGTGGGCGTCGTTCGCGAACAAGAACCTGAAGAACACGTCCCTCCCCGTCCCCATCCCCGAGGAGAAGCAGCGCGAGCACGCCCCCAAGACGCTCCCGCACGCGCTGTCGCGTGCCGCCAAGAGCGGCGCGCAGGAGCTCGGTGCCGAGGACAAGCTCGGTGCCGCGCTCGCCACCTACGCGACTGCCATGGACAAGGTGAGTGCCAACGGCGAGCGCGAGCGGCGCGGAACGCTCGCCGTGACCCCTCCACCCTGCGACCGCGGGTATCCTTCCAAGCATGTCCCCTGGCACGAGGGGCCACGAAGAGCTACCATAATGCCTTGAGCTGACACACAGGTCGGAGACGCGCGCCTGGCGCAGGACTCGCTGATCACCGAGCGCTTCGTGACGCCCTGGCAGGCGACGCTGAGCACGTCGATCGGGCTCGCGATGAAGGCGCGCGCCAACGTCAAGACGGCGCGCCTCGAGCTCGACAGCGCGCGCGCCGCGCTCAAGTCGGCCGCGCCCGCCAAGCAGGAGCAGGCCCGCCTCCACGTCGAGGAGGCCGAGGACAAGCTCGTCCAGGGCACCGAGACGGCCATCGGGCTCATGAAGGCGGTGCTGGAGAACGTGAGTTGAGCGGCCGCAGGCCGCGAGCCTGAACCTCGGCGCTGGCCTGCGGGCTAGCGAGGCGCGGCTATGAGCAGTACCCAGCTGCCACGGTCTTGATGCAAGCTAACAACCAGCCCGAACCCCTCCAGAACCTCGCCGCGCTCGTCAAGGCGCAGCTCATCTTCTTCTCCACCGCCGCCGAGACGCTCTCGGGCATCGAGGGCAGCATCGAGGAGGCGGCCACCGCCGCCGAGGGCGAGTACCGCACCTCGCGCGGCGCCTAGGGCCTAGTGTAGCTACAGTAGAGCGTGTGGTTCGGTACTGATTGTGATATGGATGCAGACGATAGCCCGGGCGAGGTGGCAGCCCTCTGTGGGAGACGCACTGTGGAGGCTGAGAGCACTGAGCGGTCGATTGAGTCGGGGGCGCTCCAGGTTGAGAGAGGAGAACGGGGAAACTCAGGGAGTTGCTCTGTTGCTCTGTTCTGCACACTGAAATACATACACAGATGAAGGCTACGGAAAGAAGTGGCCGGCGCGTTGCTCGCCTGCTTTTGAGAACGGGGCATGGCATAGATGAAGCGAGCCTTGATTGAGTTGTGGCTTGGACTTGAGATGCGGTTTACAGTCCGGGGGACTGGGCGCGGTGGGGGCTTACATCCACCAGGCCTGTGTGTCAGCTTCCAACGGAGGGGAGCAGCGTATGGTGGGGAGGCGTCATGAGACGGCGAGCTAGAGCTGGGGAATAGGGATGCTCAATTGCGAGATAAGGAAGATGAAGGGGTAGGTGACTCACGACCTCGCTGATCTCGGGGTTGCGCGAGAGCATGTTCTGGATGTGGTCGTGGTCCAAGTCGCCGCGGGCGGTCCGCAGCGTGGTGCTCGCCGACGTGGTGGCGGTGGGGGCGCCGGTGCGCGAGCCGCTCGTCTCCGAGGGCGTCATGCTGTCGTCGGCCCTCTGCACGATGAGGCGCGCCTTCTGGCACACGAGGTCTGCGTGTCAGCTCAGTGAACCTTGAGACAGCTTCTACTCACCAGCCATGTAGCACACGGGGACGAGGGACACGGAGCGGGTGCAGCGCGCGAACGAGAAGCAGAGCCCGTGCACGAGCTTCTGGAGCTCGTCGGGCGTGAGCGCCAGCTCGTCGAGGAGGCAGATGTAGTGCGTCGGGCGGGCCGTGCCGACGAGCCCGGCGTGCGACTGCAGGAAGAAGTCGAACGCGTACGGGTGCGTGACGGAGCGGTCGACGCAGAGGCCCGCGGGCAGGTTGCCGGTGCGGTCCGTGTTCATGCGCTCTTTGGCGAAGAAGCGCGTGTTGTGGCGCTTGGCGCACACGACGACCATGATGCGCGGGCGGTACGCGCCCTCGAGGCGGCGGCAGGCCTGGACGATCGCGTCGTGCTCGTACGCCAGCGCCGCGGCGTACTGCCCCTCGCTGATGCCGTCGCGGAACACGAGGATGCGGTCGGGGTAGTCGCCGTTGTTGTTCTTGGCAAAGATGCGCAGGTGCGCCTCGACCATAGACGAGAGGTCGTTGATGATCTCGCTGCGGCCAATCTGCAGGCGGATCTGCGCAGAGTACGCGTCGCACTCGGCGTTGTACGTGGCGATGCTGCACGCGACGGTGGGCACCTGGCTGCCGGGCGCGAAGGGCGGGTGGCCGAGGTCCGCGCCGAGGATCATCGTCTTGCCCCTCTCGAGGCCGGGGAGTGACTCCGCAGGGATGCGGTGCGACAGGCCACCGAGCTTGGCGACAATCTTCATGGCGAGGTTGTCGGTGTACGCCTCGATGCCGCGGGGGCTCTTGATCTTGGACGCCTGCATGCACTGCGTAGGCACGGGCGCCTTGAGCTCGGTGAAGCTGATCTTCTTGATCGTCTCGTACAGCCACGCGTCCTTGCCCGGGAGGATGACGACGATCAGCTGCGGGGTCTCGCCGCTGACCATGAACGCGTCACGCGCCGCAGCCTGCATGGAGCCGAGGAGGTTGGTGTGCTGGCGCGGGTCGGCGGGAGGGATGATGGGCGGGTTCTTGTTGTCGACCTGAACACCGAGGCGACCGAGCGCACCGCAGAGGTAAGACACCCAGCGCTGCATGTCGGCGACGTCGCAGTAGCGGTCGAAGGAGATGACGGCCCAGTTCTTGAGAGGACGGAGACCGTCGCGCGTGAACTGCACGCCGCGGAGGCGCCAGCCACCGTCCATGACCTGAGCCATGCGGTTGTTGCGGTACGTGACCTTGGGGGGCTCGAGAATGCGGGCATCGGTCTCGACCATGCGCTGGTTGACCTCGAGGCCCCACTCCTTGACTTTCTCCTGCGTCTCGTACGCCAGCTCGCGGCGCCAGTTGAGGATCGTCTCGCGGCGGTCGTTCGGCTTCATGGCGCTGACCTTGATCATCCTGGCAGTCAGTTACCCGCGCTAGAACAGACAACTCACTCGGCAGTCTGCTCAGCAGTCAGGTTGGTAGGAGGGAGCGAGTTGAACTCGGCGAACACAGCAAACTCGAGAGGAATGTAGGAGCGCTTGCCATACTGGAATCGTCAGTTGAGACATGGAGAGGTCAACAAAGCTCACCTGGAGGCAAGGAAGGCGGGGCTTGCGAACCTCGCAGCCATAGTACTCCTTGTAGAACTGCGCGACCGACACGCGGCGGTCGGGGTTGCCGTCCTTACCCTCGATGACGAACGTGAGTTCAGTGGCCGAGTGCAGCGTCACGGTAACGACCGTGTGCAGGCGCGAGCTCTGACGGTGGGTGACGTAGAACTGCTGTTAGGTCCATGCACATCAGGGGAACAGGTGGATCTGGAGGGGACCCTCGCGAAAGATGTGCTCACCTTGGCACCGCGGAGCTTCTTCTTGAGGATGGCGATCTGACGCTGGTCAAGCTGGTCTAACTCGCGAGCCTGGGGACCACCGCCGCGCGCGCCGACGGGGCCGAAGCTGAGGATCTTGTTGATGACATCGACGGCAGGACCAGGCTGGAGGAAGGCAGAGAAGCCGAGGTCGATGTTGATGAGAGGCACGCGCGAGTTGGAGTAGCGGAAGGACCTAAGTGTCAGACGGCTACAGCGTCAGCGACTCACTGAAGGAAGCCCTTGCAGACCATGGCGCCCTGAGGCAGAGGGCGGGAGCCGTCCATGGTGTAGAACTTGTTGCCGGTGGCGCCGACCTGGGTGTACGTCTTGGAGGGGAAGTCGCGGAGCAGGACGTTGGTGGCCATGATGCCAGTGAGGCAGCGCTCCTCACCAGAGGGGGCGCGCTCGTCGGCACGACAGAACTCCATGACGGCCTCGAGGTCGATCTCGGCGACGAGCTTCATGCTGACCTTGTAGCGGCGCGACTCCTCGTCGGACGAGGACTGCTGCTGCCCGCCGCTCTGCACCTCTCCGCTCGCCAGGAGCGTAGTGTAGAGGACGGTAGGCGGGCCTGGTGGTCATCAGCTGCGCTCATTATCAGTCAGAGACTTACTGTTGTGGGCATCAGGGATGGGGAACTTGTTGGGCGTGAACGCATTCTTGCGACCGTCGAAGGCGACAGCCTTGAAGGCGTTCTTCCACAGAGGATCGGTCTGCTCGATCGCGAGCTGCTCCCAGACCGCGCGCAGGAGCTGGCGGGGGCGCTTCGAGCTGGTGCTCCTGACGACGGGGTCGATGGTAATGTCATAGTGGCTATATGGTCAGCTACTACCATAAAGATAGCTCACTAGATGATCTTGCCCCTGGCGTTGTTGGCGTTGCGCACAGCAAAGTAGTTCGACTGCACGACGACCTTGCGGCCCTTCTCGCCGTAGCCCGGGCGGACGTAGAAGGAAGTGAGCTGGAGCGCCTCGAGCTTTTCGGCGATGTCGGGCGCGCCAGACTCGGCACTGGTGGCGGGAGTGACCTCACGGAGGGTGGAGATCGTGCCGGTGCCAGAGGAGATGGTGCCCTGGGCGCTGGGCGGAGGGGGCAGGGCGGCCATGTCCTGCGGGGGCTGAGCGTAGGGGGCCTGGGGCTGGCCGGCGGGCTGCGCGGGCTGGAAGCTAGCAGCGGCGGGGTTGAAGCCAGAGGGCGCAGGGCCGACCTCGCGCACAGTGGGCGCAGGCGAGGGCGCCACAGTCGAGGGCGGCTGGCCGCCCATGCTGGGCGCCATGCTGGGCGTGATCGTGCTGATGGTGGCGACCGAGGGCGCAGCAGAGGCCGCAGTCCCAGGGCGGTCCGGAGCGTCATAGTAGCCCTGCTGCTGGTAGGGAGCCTGAGCAGCTGGGGGCGCAGGGGCATGCTGATCGTACGCGGGTCCAGGGGGTCCAGGCGGACGCTGATCGGTGCCAGGGCCAGCGGAGGGGGCACTCATGCGCGAATCGTACTGCTGACGAGGCTCGTACGGCTGCTGGGCGTAGCCCTGGTACTGGCCAGCGTTGTAGTCGGCAGGAGGAGGAGGGCCGGCAGGAGGTCCACCGGGGCCGCCGGGAGGGGGCTGCTGGTAGCCACGCTGGTCGTAGGACTGAGGAGCCTGCTGCTGATAGCCACCCTGGGGGTAATCACCGTGGGGCTGCTCGTAACGCGCGTCGTATTGAGTGGGCGGAGGACCGCGGGAGTCGTAACCTTGAACGGGTGCAGCCGCCTGGGGAGGGCCGCCGTAACCTTGAGGAGGAGCAGCACTCTGGGGAGGAGGGCCGCTAGCGTAGCCTTGAGTGGGGGGAGGGGCACCGCCGCCACCGTAGCCTTGAGGAGGCGCACCCTGGGGAGCACCGCGGTCGTAGGCCTGAGGAGTGGCACCACGGTCGTAACCTTGAGGGGCGCCCTGGGGAGCACCAGTGTAGCCTTGAGGGGGCCCTTGAGGGGGACCTTGAGGAGGGCCGCTGGCGTAGCCTTGAGGTGCACTGCTGGCGTAGCCCTGGGGAGGCGGACCACCGGCGTACCCCTGCGGAGGAGGCTGGCCGTACTGGTCGGAGGGAGGCGCGTACCCACCGCCATAACCTTGAGGGGGCTGCTCGCCGCCGCGAGGAGGAGGCTGCCCTTGATTGTAGTACCCACCCTGCTGCGACATGTTGTGAAATTAGCCTGCGGGCTGTCGAATCTGCTGTGACGAGACCAAGTTACGGGTCGGAACGAACGTCGAGTTGATGAAGAGAGAACAACGAAAGGGCGGAGGATGAGGAGGGTTAGGATGAGGAAGCGAGAGGAGGGGACGAGGGGAGGATGAAGGACGGCGAAAGGAGGAGTGTGAGAACGGGGATGAGTGTGAAAGAGAGGGATGAGGATGAAGGGAAGACACGCCCTCCAAGTGTTATACCTGGGCACGACTGAGCTGGTGGTGAGCGGAGTGTGGGAGAGCTAGTGACGGGGATGGTGTGTGAGCCTGTTGTGTGAGCAGCGGCGCGGCGAGTGCGAGCGACGGGCGAGCGTGCGCAGTCTGAGATCGTGAGCGTGCCCCTCCGCCCTCCCCTCCCTCAACCGTCACACGCAGGTCAGTTGTGTCAGTCGAGTGTGCGACCGCGCCGTCCGCACCTGCGCCCGCCCCCGCGATCGTGGGCCGATCACTCTAATGGGATGCAAAGGATATGGTCCTACATACAACACAATCTGCCCGATCCGGATGTCGAGACGTACAAGTGTGTAGGGCTCGCGAGCTATCATCAGCAGCGCCGCAGCACCGCAGCTCTCGCCCGCGAGCATGGCTAATGTTCTAAAGGTTACGCTGGACCTGGCCGGGTGGCGACAGGGGTCCAAGAATGTTAAGGTAGAGCGGTCTCGCGCCGGTATGATCCAAGGAATTGCGGAGTGGGGAGGCGGTCAGAGACAGACGTGATTAGATGATACCAACAACGACAGTGGCACGCAGACTGCCGCCCTCGGGGCAGTCGCCGACCCAGCCGAGCGAGCTCTCGCCTTCCTTCTCTATAGGCGAAGGAACGGAGAGGTACTCCTCGGAGCGGAGGGCCGACGACTTCCAGCCCCAGGACTGCGAGAGCGCAAACTTGTCCGGCGCCGAGGAGAAGCGGACGAGCGCCGTGCCGAGCGCGGAGGCGCAAGAGATCGAGAAATAAGCCTTGGTGACACGACGAGGATCGAGGTAGTTGTTGTGGTCTCGCTCGCCACCCATCTCAGGCAGCGCTGACGTGCCCATCGGAGGCGATCCCGTCGTCGGAGGGCTAGTCGACATGGTGCGGTACAAGTCGAGACGAGGCTGAGCCTGGTTCAGCGTTGCCGTCGACGCCATGTGGTGCAGGGCGATAGGCGACGCCGCACGACCCTCAGAGGGAAGGTTCGCCTGGACGGGCTCGGGAGACGTCGGCGAGTCCATGATGCCAGCCGGCGTGCACACGGGAGGGAAGGCCTCGGCAGTTGACTGGCTGTTAGATGCTACTCGAGATTAGAACATGAGCAAACTTACCTGGCGGTGAAGGTAAATGCCGAGCTGGACACCCTTGTCCTTCTTACGAGTCGTGGTGACATAGACATTGAAGTAGCTGCCGGCGTAGAAGTGAGTGGCCGAATACAGTCTTTCCTTCTCGGACAGCTTGTCAACGCCCCAGAACTCGACGGAGAAACGGAATGGCTCTAGCTTGGACCACTTCTCCTCCTTTGTCTTGCCCTCGGGAATGGCGGCCAGCGGCATGTGCTGTTGCTTGATCTTGGCCTCAATCTCCGACGCGCGACGGGCTCCACGGAGGATACCGAAGAACGTCTTCTCGTTTTGAGGAGGAGTCTCCGTGTCCTTGCTCGAGCCGTTGCCGGGCTGGCCATTCCAGTCAGGTCCAAGGTTCGGCATGTTCGTGAGGCCGGTGATGGGGTTCGAGGTGGTCGGGTTCAGGAACACGAGTCGGCCGGCCCCAATGCGAGTCGTGTCGTCCACAGGCACGGGGTGGTAGAGCGGGTCGGTGGCCGCGGGTGTGAAGCTGCTGAGAGTTGACGACAGCGACGAGAACGACAGCGTGTTGTGCAGCGTGTACGGGCTGCTTCCGGCGCGGACACGGGGGCCAAGGCGACGACGCTGCTGCAGGATGTTGTTTGAGTTGAGGGTAAGACCGAGCTCGCCTCCGTCCTGGTCCTCGTCCTTCTCAAAGGTGATGCGTGTCTTGAGGTCGGCAGCAGACCAGTGCGCGGCCTGCAGGACGTTCAACGGTGCATAGGGAAGCGTCGTGGAAGGGTCAATGTCGCTAGCAATCGAGGAAAGATCGTCGAATTTCTGAAGTCAGTTTGGAGTCGGTGCAGCAAAACTCACCATGTGGCTGTAGTAGATGCCCTCGACGAACACCTTTGCGAGCTCACGCTCGTCCTCATCCCAGCCTTCGATGGACTCGGGCTCGGAGACGACCGACGGGGCACGGCTCTGCTCCTCCTCGATCATGGCCTGCCAGCTGGCGCGGCGCAGCTCGAGGACTCGGCGTGTCATGCGGTAGCGCTCAATCTCGTTGGGGACGAACAGCGCGTCCGAGGATAGGACAGCAGCGACAAAGTTGGCAGGAACGCCGCCCTGGGCCCAAACGAGAGGGCCGTCGTGCTGCGGGTCGACCTCGGCCATCTGCTCCTCAATCTTGAGGACGTCCATGCCCCAACGCGCCAGCCAGCAAACGCAGGCCTCACCGATACGGTCAGAGACGAAGCCGTAGAAGTGCGGCATGACAAAGTCCTCTGGACCCTCTTCCTGAACTGTCGGCGTGCTGAGGGCGGCGAGACCGCTCTGCCCAGGACGAACAGTGGCGGTCGACCGGACAGAGTCGGAGCGGGTGACCGACTTGTCACCCGTCTCACCCTCTACCTTCATCACGCTGGGCCCATCATCCGAGTAGTTGGAGCTGTTCGAGTCGGTCGAGAGGCGCGGGACCCGGAGGGGACTGCTCTCGTCGCTGCCCTCAACGCTGCTCCAGTCTTCGGCACTGGTGTGCGCGAAGCCCGATGCCACGGTCTTGGCAACGCTCTCCATATCCTTCGCGCCCTCATCGTCCTGATTGTCCCATTCCTCGTCGCCGATACCATGACCAATGGCGAAGTAGAGGTAACGGTTGACCGTCTGGGGACAGACAGTGCGAAGGACGATCGCGAGAACCTCGCGAAGCAGATACTGCTGGCCGAGGTATGTGGCGGTCGCGAGCAGGGACAGCAGGAGACGAGGCGTGACGAGCTGCGTGTGCTCCGGCAGGCCCTGCGACGCCGACTGGAGGGAGGGGAACTTGCCCTCGGGAGGTGGCGGGAACGACGGCGTCAGCGGCTGCGTCGCGGTCGGCAGCAGGCTGACGGGGAAGTGGAGCTGCGGGTAGGACGAGTAGAGGCGCTGCAGACAGATCTCGAACGCGGCTCGCGTGATGTTCGGGTCGTCGAACGTGAGCTCAATGTCCTCGCCCGTCCAGTCGTCGCCGGGGATCTGCGACTTGCTCTGCTGCCTAGTCTCCGAGAAGCCGCCCATGAACAGGGAGTGGAAGAATCCTGAACGTTAGCTCGGTCCATTGTTTCGTCTCCGTCATGCGATAGGGTTATCCCGAGACTTACCGGCCTGGACCAAGACCATCTTGTGGACCAGCCATCCCACACCCCATTTCCTCACCCACAGACGCACGTCGGCACATGCACCGGTCTTGAGGGACCTGTACAGGTGGTCAATGAGCGCACCGGACGGCGCAGGGGGAGTGACCGGGATGCTGGCCGGTAAAGGGTCTGGTGGCAACGAGGCTTTCTTGGTCGGAGGGATGCGCACTGATTCCCTCGGTGCGAGCGGGGGCGTCGGGTCGTGAGGAATCGACGCAGCTCGCGTGGGGGGGCTTGCCACAGCAGGGTGCGCTGCGAACGGGCGAGGAGGCATGGGCTGCGACGTTGTGAGAATAGGGATGGGGGCTGCGGGCGGGGCAGCGCCTGCGGGGATGGGGACCGGAGCCGGGACCGCGGAGGCGGGTGGAGGTGCGGCGGGGGAGAGCTGGGGAGGGGGCGATGACGGGGTGTCGGGACGAGACGAGGAAGCGGAGATGACCTGGAAGGCCTCTGGTCGCGCCGGACTGACCGCTGAAGCCGTCTGGGCTCTGGGTCGGAGTGGTCTCGGGGTCGACTGACCAGCGTTCAAGCGACTGGCGGACACGGTGGGGGAGAGAGTGTGTCCAAAGCGAATGTTGGAGCCCGAGCCAGATGCCGACGCGGCGGCGGTCGCAGTGTCGACGCTAGTACCGAAAGGGAAACTGTCTGTGCCGGACCCGGGCGAGCTGAGCCCCGGCGAGGTCACTGGCGACGGTCCACGCGACGGGTCTCTGCTCATGATGGGGCGCACCGGGAGGTCTGGGAAGGGCAGGACCTTTGGTTGCGGCGAGCTCTGGAACGCCTTGGGGAGGTGGAGGCTAGTCCGCGACGAGGACAGGCGGGACGACGAGTATATTCGGTTGGGAGTGGAGGAACGAGACGGATGTTGAGACATCGAGGAGGGGTATTGTTGGTGCTAGTGATTGACGGTCGGCGAGTAGTCGGCGCGACTTGATAGGCCGGGCGGGGTTCGGCTATGAAGTAATGAGAAAACAAGCAGGGGCGGGCAGGGTCGGTGGAGGACGACACAGTGGTTATGTATGCGTCGGGGCCGGCCAGGTTGGCGGTGGTGCTGGAGGGGCGGAGGGCGACGCCACCAGGCGCAAGGGGGGTGAGGGGAGGGGGAGAGGACGAGGGGACAAAGGAGAGTGACCGGATGCCGGGTGTGGTGTAACAGGCGGACAGGCGGTATGCGGATTGTGGCCGGCGTCTTTTGGAGCGAGCTTACACAGCGTGCCCGGATTTCGAGAACCCACGCCACAAACAAATGACTTTGCGATGGCACGCGAGTAGAGCGGACCAGAGTAATCCGCTGTTGGCAGTGCTTGTCACGGTGTTGCGATGCGAACAGGCGTCAGTTGGCGAGTGGGCGGTGGTGAGGTGATCGTCGATGCGTGGAGCGATCGCTGGTGCAAGCAAGAGTAAGGGTGAGGCTGGAGTGCGGGGGGGCGACGAGGAGTCCAGGGGTACATAAAGCCAGCGCAAGGGTCAGTCGTGGTCATGTCGTCGTGCCATGCCGGCCGAAAGAAAGTTGGCGAGATGTGGTGCATCGGGGGATCGGGGGAGGCGCGAAGCGCGCGGCGGTTGCCATGGCGTGCCATCAGAAGCGAGAAGCTGACAAGAGTGGGTGGGTCTGTGCATGCCGCCCCGCCGGCACTGGCAGCAGTACTTGTCATGCTGCTGATGCATGCCGCTGGTGACTGGCTGCTGCTCGATCTCGTGGGATCGCTGCTCTCCTTCCGACGCAGCCAAGCCCGGCCAGGTGCCAGGTTGGATCTGCCGAGCCTGCCGGTGGGGGCGAATCGATGCATCGACGCTAGGGTATCCGCAGTCCGACGAGGACACCGTGGTGGCCGGGGTGCTGTGATAGGCTGGACCCAGCAGATCCTGTACGAGACGCAGAGTTTGTTAGCTCGCCGTCAAGCACGGCGCACGATGGGGCCCGAAGTGCAAAGGGTGTAAGGGTCTGTTCTCATGCTCTGGGTCAAAGGCCGTCATGGCCGTGGCCGTGACTTGGGGGCCGCCTTAAGCTCGGGCGGTCGTCATTTGGAGACGGGTGTACGCTTGAGTGAATAGCGGACACTGGGCATCGGGAAAGCAGTATGAGGGATTTTTGTGGACGCCTGAGAACAAGGGTTGCATCATGGTCACCCAAGTGCTCCACAGCCTGGCCGCCAAGCACATGTCAGAGCTGAGTCACGCCGCGACCACGAGTGCACCATTCTGCGGTACAGATGTTGACATCTGGCATCTAGTGGACTTGTCGGATGGGGGTGCATGTAACGAACGTTACCTCCCCTGCGGCTTGACGGACGAAGCCGAGCGGGCCGAGGTCGCTATCAACAAGCGCTTCGGCAGATTCGGCGCATGGCGCCTTTGTGTTGAGCTGGGGATCTGGGTAGCGCCGGTATCGGCAGCGCAGGCACGCAGGGTGCCGGCAGGGGTTGGGGGGTATCCGTAGTGCAGCAGCGCTTCCGACGCTCCGACCCCGCTTCATCCAACTTCCGGGACCCGGGTCCGTTGACGCCGACGAGCCCGGCAGCCCGGCGACCTTTGAACGGGCGCTGTGCACTTACGGCACACGCAGCGTGCAGTGCTTCCTGCTGCGACGCACAAACGAGGCGTTCAGGGCCAGGACCCATCGACGGCCCTCCTGTTGCCATTATCAATTCTATTTAGGGTTCAGCGCTAGGCGTCGGCGGGGCCCGAAAATCCAAGTCACGTGCATGAGGTGCTGTGGATTCCACGTGACAGACAGCCACGCGAAAGGCATGCGACGCGACGCGCCGCGGTCCGCCACTCACCGGCGACATGGAAATATTCCAAAAAAGTTAAGAGGGGCGAGCGTGCCAGCGTCCTGGCCGTACGCTGGCGCAGGGGCGAAGTGCAGCCTCCAGCCAGCCAGAGTGCGCGCCAGTGCCGCAGGCCACGTTCTTTGTTTCGTTCTTAACGCCAGTCTTTCTTCCAACTTTCTCTCACTCATCATCAAAAATGGTCGACGCTAAGGAGCTTGAGCAGCACCTCTCCACCCGTGCCTACGTTGACGGGTAAGTATCGTCTTTCTGATTCTCCAGCGCTTTCTTCCTCCTCGCGATCAGCTTCGACGGCCTCGGCGGCTTGAAATTTTGCTGGCGGTTGCTCCGGATCTCGAAATTACCTCCCGATCTGGACAGCGCGTCCCATCGCATCACCCACACCTCTCTCATGATGAACATTTGTTTTGGTCCGTGTTTCCGAGCTGCGGATTAAGACCCCGCGACTATGGCGTTGACGACAACACCTCTTCCAAACTATCTGACTCTCCACATCCCCGATCTCAGTTTTTTGAACGAGTGGGACCAAGCGCTGACGAACTAGCAACCAGCCTACCTCGGCTGACGTCGCTGTTGCCGACACCGTCAAGCTCAGCACCCTTGACTCGTACCCCCACACCGCCCGCTGGTTCAAGCAGATCGCCTCGTACGCTGGCGAGACCGGCAAGCTCCCCTCCGGCAAGGTCCCCTTCGCCGGTGTCGCTGCCCCCGCTGCCGCCGCCGCCGCTGAGGAGGACGACGAGGACATTGACCTCTTCGGTGACGACGACGAGGAGGACGCCGAGGCCGAGCGCATCAAGGCCGAGCGTGTTGCCGAGTACACCAAGCAGAAGGAGGCCAAGAAGGCCGAGAAGCTCGCTGCCGGCAAGAAGCTCGAGGTCGCCAAGTCGGTCGTCACCCTCCAGGTTAAGCCCTGGGACGACGAGACCGACATGGCCGCCCTCGAGAAGGTCGTCCGTGACATTGAGATGGACGGCCTCGTCTGGGGTGCCTCCAAGCTCGTCCCCGTCGGCTACGGCATCAAGATGCTCCAGATCACCCTCGTCATCGAGGACGCCAAGGTTTCGCTCGACGAGCTCCAGGAGACCATCGCCGACAACGGTGAGGACTACGTCCAGTCGTCCGACGTCGCTGCCATGCAGAAGCTCTAAACAGCCTACCTATGGGCTTGTCTTGGTGTTGTAGATATGATAATGCCAGTAATCCAGTAGAACTTTAGCCTGAGCACCCAGCGAGCAGTGCGATGCGCGTCCGAGCGTGGAAAGACCGAGAAGCGGGGTGCAAAAGGTGGGAGCGAAGTGATCGTCGCGTCGGTCTGTTGGAAAATTGCCCGGGCGAGATCCGGTGTTTCGCCGAGGCCACACTCTTATCTCTAGTGAGCGCACGACTCGTGTGTCAGCCTGCCTCGCCTTCTTTCCAGGCTTGCAATGGTCGACGCTGGCGTCTTGAGATCCCTGTCCTGCATGCCTGACGCGAGCGGACGTTGGTCCGCCGTGCACCTGCGGAAGCGCCGCAGAGATCCTCCGGTGCGGATTGAGTTACGTCACCCGATCAGCGCAGGCGTCTCGCACCTTAAATCTCGACGCGGTGATTCACCGTGGCGAGCGTGCGAGCTCGCGATTCAGCTATTTGCGTCCCCGGAGGCGGGCCGCGATCGATCGCCTATTGTCTCTTGTCTTGTGTGCAAGCGAGTTCTCATCAGCGCCCCAAGACTCAGACTCGCTTGACTCTTTCACACCACCATGCCGGCCATCAACAGCGGAACGGTCCTCGTCACGGGCGCCTCGGGCTTCCTCGCCACGTACGTCGTGCAGGAGCTGCTGCAGCGCGGCTTCAAGGTGCGCGCCGTCGTGCGCGACGACAAGAAGGGCGAGTACCTGCAGAAGAACTGGCCGGGCACCGAGTACGTGATCGTCAAGGAGATGAACGCGGTGAGTATGCGCGGCCAGGCCGTTGCTGACGCCAGCCCGGCGCGTATGACGACGTGGTCGAGGGCGTCGACGGCGTGGTGCACGTCGCGTCGCCGCTCGACGTCGGCAACACGGGGCACCCGGACGAGGTGATCGAGCCCGCGGTCGTCGGCGTCGAGAACCTGCTCAAGGCCGTGTCGGCCAAGTGCCCTTCGCTGCAGCGCTTCGTGCAGATCAGCTCGATCGCGGCCATCGCCGGCCTGCCGGACGGCACGCCCAAGACGTACACGGAGGAGGTGTGGAACGACGCCGACGTCGACAAGTGCTACGCGCTCGGCGCGCCCGCGCCCGGCCCGCTCAAGTACATTGCGTCCAAGACCAAGGCGGAGCGCGCGTTCTGGCGCTGGTTCGAGCAGGACCGCGCGTTCGACGCCGTCGCCATCCTCCCCGGCATGGTGAGCTCTATTTCCGAGCAGCGCTGACGGCAGATCCTCGGCCCGCCCAAGGAGTACGGCTCGGACAAGGCGATCGGGGGCACGAACGCGTGGGTCGCGGCGTACGCAGGGCAGGAGAACTACGGCCCGGACTTTGAGTTCTGGTCGACCGTCGACGTGCGCGAGGTCGCGCACGCGACCGTCAGCGCGCTCACCGTGCCCGACGCGGCGGGCGAGCGCTTCATCATCGCCGCCGCGCCCCTCACCGGCAACGAGGTCGCACTCCTCGCCGAGGAGTACTTCCCCGCCGCGCCCAAGGGCAACAAGGACGCCGCGTACCAGCAGCAGCAGAGGGAGCGCGCCACCGTGTTTGACGGCTCCAAGGCGACGCGCATCCTCGGCACGCAGTACCGCCCTAAGGAGCAGTCGATCCGCGACCTCTTCGACGTCGTCAAGGCGCGGCAGTAGCCTTCACACAGATGAATTCGTGCTTTGGATCGCGGGCAGCTACTGACGATCGACTGACATGAGCGATCGAGGATATCCCAGGTCCGTGCGCCCGGCTGGCGCGTGGTGGTGCCGGGGCGTAGCGGCTGTGGAGGTACGCGAGCGGGCGCACCGCACACAGAACATGACTCGGCTGTGAAATCTAGCGCCGCGCTAGGCTCGGAACCAACGCTGTCCGTTCTTTTGGAACCTCACGGGAGGAGGACCGGCGGACGACAGCCGTGTAGTCAGCCGGGTAGTGCACTCGTGTGCAGGCTAGTCTAGTGACCAGTCCCCGCCACACATCGTCATTTAAGGCTCTCTGTCGTCCGCAAGTTTTCTCATCTCTTGCACATTCTGACCCAGTCTCTTGCACACTCTGACCCCAATCTCTCACGCCCCGATCCCAGTCTCCTGCACACCCGGGAAAACAGCCTTTAGCATACTCTCAAAACAGTCATTTGGACACCCGGAGGCACAGCATGTTCCGCAACGTCGTGAGCACCCTCACCCCCGGCCCTCGCTTGACCCGACAGCTGACCCCAGCCCCGCCCCGACCTCAAAGACGAGAACTACGTCTTCATCCTCGAGGGCGACTCGCAGTCCCCGAACCCCGCCGAGGGCGACATCGTGACCGTCCCCACGCTGAACGTGGGCGCGTGCGGCGTGCTCTCGCACCAGGACTTTCTCGACGACTTTATCGGCTCGCTGTCCAAGCTGCAGCGGGACGCGGACTCGCGCCTGCGCGCCGCGCTCGCGGCGACCGAGGCGGCGTGCGGCGCCCGCCTCGCCGAGGCGGAGGCGCGCTGGGCCGGCGCGCTGGCGGAGGAGCGGGCGGAGGCGGCGCGCCTGCGCGATGAGCTCGACGCGGCGCGCGCGGGGGAGCAGAAGCTCGCACTCAGCCTCGCGTGCGTCGCGACCGAGCTCGGGCTCGAGGACGCGGTCGCCGAGCTCGGCGCCGACGAGGCGGCGGTCCAGGCGTGGTGCGAGGAGAGGCGGGCGACGGAGCAGCGCGAGGCCGCGAAGAAGAAGGCGCGCACAAAGGCCGCCATGGAGGCCGCAGCGCGCGAGCGGGAACAGGCGCAGGCCGAGGCCGAGGCGAGCGCGCGGGGCATCACGCGCGAGCAGGTCGAGATGGAGCGCAAGGAGTCGACGCTCGAGGCGCTCGTCGCGTCGCTCGGCCGCATCCCGCTCAAGCCCGCGGTCCGCCCCGAGCGGTGGCACCTCGACGCGACGCTGTGCCTCCTCGTGAAGTGGAGCCCGGAGCTGAAGGCGCACTTCGCCAGGCGGCACGCGACCGTCGCGCAGGTGCTCCTGGCCGCGCAGGCGAAGGGCATCGACTGGCCCCGCGCGCCGTGGGACGTCACGTACGTACTCAACCCGGCGGATACAGGTCCGACTGCCGGGATCCGCACGGCGCTCCCCCTGGTCCGCGACTGTGCGCTGCTGTACCTCCGCGAGCACCCCGAGGACATCCACAAAACGGCCGAGCTGGAGTGGCGCACTATCTCCAGGGCGCTGCGGGGATCGCGCGAGGAAACGTTTGACGAGCTCCAGTTTTGGGTGCGCCGCGCACACATGCACGTCGAGCGCGCGACGTGGTCGCTCTAGGACTCTGTTTCCTGTGGTTACATAGCACCAACATGTATTCAAAACGACACGCTGTTACCTGCTCCCTGGATGGCTTGTTTGGTTCCAGGAACCGAGCCGGTAAAAACCCCATCCTCCAAGGTCATGCCCTCGCGTAGCTCTATCAACGCTCCGCGCTGTATCGTTGGTGTTGTCGTTCCGCTTGCGCCTTCGAGTAACGTGGGACAGGCAATGAGGAACCTAAGATCAGCTCGCTGTCACTCTGGTAGCCCACTGCGCCCTCACAGGCGCCGAACGGGCTTTGTGCTCCGCGTCTGGCCGTAGTAAGGCAGGTTCACCGTACCAGTTTGCGGTCAGCTAACGCTTCCTACGAGCGAGGCTTCAAGGAAACTTACCGGGCTGTCAGGGCCGGCGTGTGGTGAAGATGTGTAGTCTTGCATACGGTGACTCTGCGGCAGCAAAAGGAGGGGGCCAGGCCTGGGTGTAAACGGGTGTTCGCCGGTGGTCATGGGCCGAGTCGAAGGGCGTGCGGCAAGGGGTTGACCATGTTCTCGAACTCGAGAGCAGCTGCAGGAAGATGCAGGCTGCAGACGACAGCGGGCAACAGTTGGCAGCGTCGTGGTGGGAGTGATGAGCACCGTCGCCCGGTCGCCCGGCCCTCTCCGTGCGATACTTGTCCGGTCGCTCGGCTGTCCGGCCATTTGTCGTGTCAGGCCACCAAGTTATACAGCCATCTCCAAGTGGTACAAGCCGAATTAAACCGCTCGTCTGGTCCTTGGTCACTCCGAGGTGAGTGTGCCTAGTGGAATACGAGGTGTGGGTCGGTAGTCAGGCTCGTCAGCTGGTCATCGGGAGCGCACACGGCGCGTGCTTGCAAGACTCGGCCTCACAGCCACGCGATCTGAACAGCATCCATAGCCGCTCCCAGCCTGTCGCACTGGCTGAACTCAGCGTGCATGTCCGGAGGGATCGTGAAGCCTCGACGCTTGCCGCGTACATGGGCTCTCATCATCCTGTGCCACACAACTCAAGAACCCAGCCGGCAACCCCTATTCCTCCTCTTCCAGCTCTTCCTCACGCTTCACACCCCCTTCGGAGCCTACAGCAGCGACGCAACCCTCCTCTCAGCTGCATCCGAGACCTCCGTGTTAGAAACTTCAGCTCGTTATGCCGCTGGGTCGATGACCTGGCTGGCTGAGCGTGGTAACTGCAAATTGGAGATGGTGATTCATGCACGCCAGAGCGCCGTTTATATATCTACAAGCAGCCTGAGGGCTGCGGCGCACGCCGAGGGTTGCTGCTGCGCCGAGAAGTGAGCTGAATAAGCGATAGATTGAGAACAAAAGAAGTGAAGACTAAGGTTGCAACGAGGTAGTCGGTTGATGAGGCCATCGAACGACTGGCGTCAGGTCACGTGATTTCCAACACCTCCGTGCGGGCCGGCTCCCACACATTCGCGCGAGAAACACCCAACCGTCCAAGGTCGCGTGGCCCAATGGCAAGGCGTCTGACTACGACTCAGCAGCGTGATATCAGGAGATTGCGGGTTCGATCCCCGTCGTGACCTTCCTTTTTGCGCTCTCGGGGTTCTTCTGCGTCCGGAATTGCTCCAGGAAAGGCGGACGGACGGAAAGGAGGCTCGCTTCGCTATGGTGGAGTGCGCGCAGAGTTCAACTTTTTTGGTGCCGAAGTTCTCCGGTGGAGGTGGAGGTCAGGCACTGAGTCAGGCACGGTCACGTGACGATATGTGGCGGACGAGGTCAGCCTGGGTGATGTAAGAGGGGAACGAGTTTGGGTATTGCAAGCAGCACGGAGCGTCAGAGCGGGTCGCGGGGGCAGTAGGAAATGAGGGACGAGGTAGAGGGGTACTCTTGCAGATTGGGAGCTGGCAACGTTGGAAGGAGACTCGGCAGCCGGAGGGACGACTGCTCGGCGGTGGGCCTCAGCACCGCGGCGAGGTCGCGAGCACCCGCTACGCGAGCAGCGCAAGTGACAGTGACCCCTGGCGATATCTAGCCGAGTTCAAGTATACGCCGCAGTACATGTGACCGCCGCGCCGCTGCTGCAGCGATTGGCCTCGACCAGGAGCTGAAGGGAGGAGAACACAGGCTGTGCCCGCTCCGTGCTACCCGTCTGCCAGGGGAGCGGACGCTTCCGGGCATCCCACCTCGGGCTTCCGCTGTCTTCTGCCAGATCACTAGGTGTGCGCAAGCTCGACGTCGCGCAGAGCTAGTGAGTAGGTCTCGTAAGGGGTTTGGAGTATCTGCACAAGCTGCCCCAGCGCAGACCTGTGTGGCACCCTCGTGCTAGCTATAATGCGAAATGCATGGTGTCTTCTTCCTATCTACTCTCCGGATGCAGGCGTTTAGGCCTTGGTGGGGCCGAGCATGACTGCGGTCAGTCAGTGGCACACAACACAAGAACTCACGCTCGGGGCGGACGACCTTGTCGAACTCCTCGGCGGTGATGAGGCCAGACTCGAGCGCCGACTCGCGGAGGGTGATGCCCTTCTTGTGCGCGTTCTTGGCGATCTTCGCGGCGTTATCGTACCCAATGGATGAGTTCAAGCAAGTAACCAGCATAACTGCGATCGCGTAAGCATTTGCCTGAAGTCTACGATGGTGTAGGATGATGGATGAAAGGAAAGGAGTGGTGGATTCGTGGAGAAGAGGTTGGGTGGTGGAGTGTGGCGGTGGAGGTCAGGGTGGAGGTGGAGGTGGAGGTGCGGAGGCCAGGTGGCACCACGTAGGGCGCAGGGCGCAGGGCGCAAGGGGCGCAAGGCATGTGTGTACTCACGGGACTCGTTGAGGAGCGCGTTGATGCGGTCCTTGTTGGCAACAATGCCGACAACGCAGTGGTCGGTGAAGGAGTGGGCGCCGTCAGTGAGGAGACGGATGGAGCGGAGGAGGTTGGCAATGAGGACGGGCTTGAAGACGTTGAGCTCGAACTGGCCGTACGAGCCGGCGACCGAGATGGTGGTGTTGTTGCCCATGACCTGCGCGGCGACCATGGTGAGGGCCTCGCACTGGGTGGGGTTGACCTTGCCGGGCATGATGGACGATCCGGGCTCGTTCTCGGGGAGCGAGAGCTCGCCGAGGCCGCAGCGGGGGCCGGAGCCGAGGTAGCGGATGTCGTTGGCGATCTTCATGAGCGAGACGGCGACGACGTTGAGGGCGCCCGAGGCCTCGACGATGGCGTCGTGGGCGGCGAGACCCTCAAACTTGTTGGGGTTGGTCTCGAAGGGGTAGCCGGTGATCTTGGAGATCTCCTCGGCGACCTTGACGTCAAAGCCCTCCTTGGTGTTCAGGCCCTGTGGGGTCAGCATTCCGGCGGCTCGGCGGGCGGGCGGCTCGTGCGCCTGAGCAGCCCTGTACTCACAGTTCCGACAGCGGTTCCGCCCTGGGCGAGCTGCGAGAGGTGCTTGAGGGTGTTCTCGACGCGCTCGATGCCGCGGTCAAGCTGGGTGACGTAGCCGGAGAACTCCTGGCCGAGGGTGAGGGGGGTGGCGTCCTGGAGGTGGGTACGGCCGATCTTGACAATGTCCTTGAACTCCTTGGCCTTGGCGTCGAGGGCGTCGCGGAGGGTCTTGAGGGCGGGGATGAGCTCAGAGCGGATCTCAACGACGGCAGCGACGTGCATGGCAGTGGGGAAGGTGTCGTTGGACGACTGCGACATGTTGACGTGGTCGTTGGGGTGGACGGGCTTCTTGGAGCCGATCTCGCCGCCGAGGAGCTCGATGGCGCGGTTGGAGATGACCTCGTTGGTGTTCATGTTGGTCTGGGTGCCAGAGCCGGTCTGGAAGACGACGAGGGGGAACTGGTCAATGAGCTTGCCGGAGATGACCTCGTCGGCGGCCTGCGAGATGGCGCCGGCGATCTTGGGGTCGAGGCCGTAGGTCTCGTTGACGTGGGCGGCGGCCTTCTTGACGGTGCCGAACGCCTTGATCAGGGGCTCGGGCATGCGCTCGCGGGGGCCACCGATCTTGAAGTTCTGGAGCGAACGCTGGGTCTGCGCACCCCAGTACTTGTCGGCGGGGACCTGGAGGGGGCCGAAGGTGTCCGACTCGGTACGGTACTTCTGCTCAGCCATGACGGAGGTGGTGGTGAAGGTGCGGGTAGCACGGGCGGCACGAAGCTGGAGGGGTTAGCTTGAAACTCGAGTGCAGCTCGTTCGTGGAGCTGGCGATGGATGAGAGTATGCATGAGAGAGGATGCTGCCTGGCAACGGCCGTGCCCGTTGTTGTGAAGCGCGCGCCTGGCACGGCCAGCTGCGTGAGAGTGTGGGCGTGCCGGCTATAGCCATAGACGTGACATGCGGCCATGCGGGATGGCTCGCCGGCGGAAGCATACGGTACCGAGCGCGGTGATACAATACTCACGGGGGCCGAGCGGAGGGTGATCTGGGAGATCATTTTGGGCAGGTGGTGTTCTGGGCGGGGGGAGAGAGGGATGAGGAAGAGTTAAACAGCAACGACTAACCGTGCTGTCATGACATGCAGGAGGGCCGGCTCGAGGAGGAGCATGCAGCGACGGCATTGGCGGCCAGAGTGGCCCCGTCTTGCATCCTTCGGACTGCCCGATTTTTCTAACCCCAGCACAATCTCCATCGCGTATCTGTGTGTGCCGCGCCTCGTGGTTTACCCACGTCCGCCGCCGCCCCGCCCGCCCGCGTGCCGCGTGCCGCCAATCTGATTACGGCCCTCGCACCACACCGGATTTTTCGGCCGTTCCTCGTCATCACTGTGGAGCCTCCGACTCTTTCCGATGCACTGTTTATCCCGTGTCTTTTGCTATCACTCGGCTTCCACGTGCCCCTGGTTCCACGGCCTGCCAGCGCTGTGCCTCGCGCAATATTAGCGGGAGCAGATGTACTGATTAGATCGTGCCTCATCTGATGCGCCAGCTAACGCGTCGAATACACTTTTCGTGTATTGCTGGCACGCTCGAAAGGCACCGCAGACGGATCAACGTAGCCGCCTCAGCCACAAGCAGCAACGTGGTAGCGAGCTATGCAGCAGAGATACCCCAGCCATATCGCCGAACCTGAGGGCTTACTGCGAAACACAGACTGCGAGGTGTCGTGTCTGTCGGCATAGCGCCGGATGACGGCGCTGATCGAGCCCGATCGGCGTGACTGGTTCCCCGCATTCTTTGAGTTTCGAAAAGGCCCAGACGCGTGACTTGTAAACAACGGTCAGCTGTCAGGTGGTCGATGTAAACAAAGGGGTGGCTGTCACCCGCATGTCACCAGCTGTGACGGGCAGTGTCAAGAGTAGAGATGCAGCAACTTGCACGGCGGCGATGCAGTTTGCGAGGAGGCCAGATCACGCAGCCAGTGGGAGGGGCGGGGATGCATTGGGCGGTTGTTGGGCGCGTCTGAGACGGGGGATTGGGCGGGGCAGTTGCGAGTTGCAGGCTGTCGAGACCTGTTTGGTTCCTGAGCAATGACGTCGCGGGCAAAGTGTGCAGAATTCAGACTGCAAAGACTGGCCGGTTAGGCGCGAGGGGCCAGGCCTATTCCAGCACTTTTACTCCCGGACCCACCCTGCACGACGGCCTCGCCAGCCTATGCGCGCGGGGCAGGGCGACGGACTGGATGCCGAGAGACAGCAAGCGTGCACTCGGCCTGCCGCGCCTGCCAGCGTCTCGCCTACTCACACCGCTCACCCTCACCCACTGCTCACCGCTCACGCTCGCGACCGTCCGTCGACAAGACAAGACATTTGTCACCCGGAACTCTCTCCTCCCAACGCTTCTCTTCCTCACCACCTGTCTCGCCTAGCCCGGTCCTTTGCGCTCAGTCTCCTTTGTCGCCGCCCTCCACTTCTCCCAGCCCCATCCTCACGGCTGCCGACAAAATTCGTACTTTGCGTCCACCCCTCGGCACCACCCTTCCTTCTTTGCACCGTCCGCCAAACTCAAACGGGACCCTGTCCAGTGGATACAACAAACCGACCCCGTTTGTTTCTGCCATCGCACATCAACACCGACGCACCTTTTCGTCCACCACGCTCCCCCCTCTTTGCCGCTAACCCCGCACACCACTAGCGAGCATGGACGGTGATCTCATCGCACTCGTCAACAAGCTCCAGGACACGTTCAACGCCATTGGTGGCGATGCCGTCGACCTCCCTCAGATCGTAGTCGTCGGCTCCCAGTCCTCGGGAAAGTCGTCCGTCCTTGAGACCATCGTCGGACGAGACTTCCTGCCCCGTGGCTCGGGCATCGTCACGCGTCGCCCCCTCGTCCTCCAGCTCATTCACACGAACGGCCTCTCGGGCAAGAACCAGGGCTCCAACTCGCGCCCGGAACCCTCGCGCCAGCAGAGCAACCACCTCGACGAGAATGGCTACCTTCCCGACCTGTCTGCCGGCCAGACCGGCAAGAAGAACGACAGGTCGATGGGCGGCGACTCTGGCATCGACTACGCCGAGTTCCTTCACATCAATCGTCGCTTCACCGACTTTGACGAGGTCAGGAGAGAGATCGAGGCGGAGACCTTCCGTGTCGCTGGCCAGAACAAGGTGAGCTAGAAAGGCCTTCGTGTAGCTAACAACAGGGTGTCTCCAAGCTCCCGATCAACCTGAAGATCTACGGCTCCGGTCTCCTCAACCTCACCCTTGTTGACCTGCCCGGTCTGACCAAGGTCCCTGTCGGCGACCAGCCGACCGACATCGAGAGGCAGATCAAGAACCTCGTTCTCGACTACATCAGCAAGCCCAACGCGTAAGTTGAGGAGTAGCTCGTCGCTAACTTTGCCCAGTGTCATCCTTGCTGTCTCGCCTGCCAACGTCGACCTCGCCAACTCTGATGCCCTCAAGCTCGCGCGCACTGTCGACCCCCGCGGCCTCCGTACCCTCGGTGTTCTCTCCAAGCTTGACCTCATGGACGCTGGCACTAACGCTCTCGACGTTCTCACGGGCAGGACCTACCCCTTGAAGCTCGGCTTCATCGGTGTCGTCAACCGGTCGCAGCAGGACATCAACCTGGACCTCCCCCTCGAGGACGCCCGCCGCAAGGAGGAGGAGTTCTTCCAGAACCACCCGGTCTACCGCAACATTTCGCACCGCTGTGGCACCAAGTTCCTCGCGAAGACGCTCAACACGGTCCTGATGAACCACATCCGGGAAAAGCTCCCGGACATGAAGGCCAGACTTAACACGTTGATGGGCCAGACCCAGCAGGAGCTCAACTCGTTCGGTGACGCCACCTTCCTCGGCGAGCAGAACCGCGTAAGTGTCTCGCGTGTCTGCCCGTGCGCACGTCGCTGACTTTTCCAGGGAGGCCTCGTCCTCAAGCTCATGACCGAGTTTGCCCGCGACTTTGTCTCTTCCATCGAGGGAACGTCCATCGATGTGTCGACCAAGGAGCTCTGCGGTGGAGCGCGCATCTACTACATCTTCAACGATGTGTTTGGCCACGCCCTCACCTCGATCAACCCCACCCACAACCTCACCCTCTCCGATGTGCGCACTGCGATCCGCAACTCGACTGGTCCCCGTCCGTCGATGTTTGTGCCCGAGGTTGCGTTCGACCTGCTCGTCAAGCCCCAGATCAAGCTGCTTGAGCCCCCCTCGCTTCGCTGCGTCGAGCTTGTCTACGAGGAGCTGATGAAGATCTGTCACAACTGCACCTCGCCCGAGCTGCAGCGGTTCCCTAAGCTGCACGCCCAGCTGATCGAGGTCGTCTCTGAGCTTCTCCGCGAGCGCCTCGGCCCCACGTCCGAGTACGTGTCGAGCCTGATCCAGATCCAAGCCGCGTACATCAACACGAACCACCCCGACTTCCAGGCCGGCTCGGCCGCCATTGCCCAGCAGGGTGCGCACGCCCAGCTCCAGCCGCAGAAGGCCCCCTCGCTGGACGGCTCTGCGTCTGACGACGACACCTCGTCCGAGAGCTCGGCCTCGGTTGTCAACGGCTCATCACCGCACCACGCCCCTCACTCGTCGACGACGTCTGTCCCGGACGCGCGCGCACCCGCGGCGTCCAAGATCCTGGAGTCGACGAAGAAGCATGGCCGCGGCTTCTCGTCGAGCGGTGCCCCCTCGCCTGTCCCCGCGATGCCCCACATGGGCGGCCCTCCGCACAACGCCAAGGAGTCGTTCCTGAACTACTTCTTCGGGGGCCCGAACGGGATGCCGGTGGACTCGTCGTCGGCGCCTGGGTCGAGCCACGGGCACGTGCGCCCGCGCGTGGTGGAGCGCTCGAACCCGTCGCACCACGGAACGTCGGCGCACGAGTTCCTGCCGGACCTGAACTCTGGACGGCGGACGGCGTCTTCTGGTCTCGACCCTGGCAGCGCGACGGCATACGACATGAAGAGCCTCGGGAAGCACCTGGACGGGGACGACCAGATGGACCTGAGCCCGCGAGAGCAGATGGAGACGAACCTGATCCTGTCGCTGATCGCGTCGTACTTTAACATTGTGCGCCAGACGATCGAGGACCTGATCCCCAAGGCGATCATGCACCTGCTGGTCAACTTTTCGCGGGACGCGATCCAGCAGCGCCTGGTGACGCAATTATACAAGCCGGACCTGTTCGAGCAGCTGCTGCACGAGGACGAGGCGCTCGTGTCGGAGCGCGGGCGCGTCAAGGCGCTGCTGGACGCGTACAAGGAGGCGTTCCGCGTCCTGTCCGAGGTGTCGCTCAAGTCGACGTAAGAACCTGCACCATACCCCCTCCCAGCATGCCCAATCTTGTTATGTGATATATGCATATTGCTCCATACACCAGCGACGAGTGACGGCTGCATGCTTCTATTTTGTCTACTGGATTACTGCATGACCTGCTCGCCGAGCTTGTGGACGTCTGCGAGGGTCTGGAGCACGGTGCTCTTGAAGGCGGGGGCGTCGGTGGCGTTGCTCGACTTCCAGTCCGAGATGGTGATCTTGATGTTCTTCGGGTCGACGGCGTAGTTGACGCCGTAGCCCGCGGCGGTGACGGGCGCGAATCCGCCGCGGAACAGGTCGCCTGCGCCCGTGTTGGAGGTGGAGAGGATGAACGACGTGCTCTTGGCGTATGCGGGGTCGTTGAAGAGTGTGGCGGCGCCGGCCTCGTCGGGCCTCATCTGGCAGCGCAGGCCGAGGAGGTGGCGGTCGACGCCCTGGCCGTTGCCGGCGGCGAGGGTGAGCGCGTTCTGGACGCCTGCGGCGTGCTTGAACGTGTCGATCTTGCGCTTGGCGTCGACGGCGGTGTCGTCGAGCAGGCGGGAGAACGCGAGCGCCTCGCTCGTGCACGACCGGATCGTCTCGGTGCGCCCGTGCAGGAACTTGCGCTGGTTGCTCGACTCGTACGTCGCGGCGGTCCCGCCGTGCTGCCGGAAGTAGGCCGCCTGCAGCGCGACCTGGAAGAAGGCGTCGGGGGACACGCCGAGCGCCTTGATCCACTTGGCGCCGAAGGCGGGCTGCAGGTCGAACAGGCAGCGGAGGTCGTGTGCGAGCTTGGCCGCGCCCGTGCGCGCCTCGTCGATGTACTTCACGTCCTCGGCGGAGAGGTTGAAGGTGATCGGCTGCGGGGGCGCGAGGCCGCTCGTGCCCGGGGCCGAGTGCTCGCCGTGCTCCTTTGCGAGCGACTCGAAGAGCAGCCGGCCGGTCGTGAGCGCGTCGACGGGCGTGTGCTCGCAGCACGCGCCCATGCGCCCGTTCTGGAGGAAGATGAGCTCGATCGCCTTGTCGAACCACCTGTTCTCGGCCGTGTAGTTGCCGTGCGCGTACTGCGCCCAGTTGGCCTCGATGTTGTCGAGTGTGGCCGGCTCGACGTCGACGTCGAGGCACACGCCGAAGAGCGCGCGCTCGACCGTGTCGAGCGACTCGGCGTTGTGCTTGTCGCGCACGAGGTGCTCGCGCGCCTTGGTCCAGTGGTCGCGGTGCGCGGCGGTCAGGTTGGCGACGCTGGGCTGCGCGCCCTTCTCGGCGATCTGGGCGTCGACGGCCGCCGCGGCGGCACGCAGCTGCGCGGCGATCTGCGCCGTCGACGCGCGCGCACCCGCCCCGTCGTACACCGGCACCTCGACCGCGACGTCGCGGTACATGAGCAGGATGTGGCGCGCCGTGCTGGGCCACTCGGAGCGGATCTCGTCACACCCCGCCTTGGGGACGCGCGTCGTGCCGAACTGCCGCTTGAACTGGGCCATGTCGAGCGGCGCGCCGCGGGACTTGTCGACAGGGAACGTCTCGGCGTTGATCGCCTCGTTCGCCTCGAGCATGTTGGCGATGACGCGCGCGGCGCGCGTCACCTGCACGTCCGTCAGCTCGCCGCGCTTGATCGCCGAGTTGGGCAGCAGCTTGACGCCGTTGTCGCCGATCAGCGCCGCCCAGTTCACGTTGATGTACGACGGGTCCCGCCACTCGAGGTACGCCTTGGTGAGCCAGATGTCCTCGAGCCACGAGTACGGCGCCGCCTTGTCGACCGCGTGCAGCCGCTCCTGCAGCACGGGGCCGAGGCCCGAGGGCGACACAAACTCGGCCACGGCCTTCTGCGACGCAGCGTACTCGTCCGCGCTCAGCAGCGGCTCCAGCGACTTGAGGTAGCGCGCCGCCGTCTCCTCCAGCGTCGGGATCGGCAGGCGCGGCAGCTGGCCCTGCAGCGAGAAGGTCGACTCGGCCGGCATCGTCTGCAGCGCGCGCGCCGAGGCACGCGAGGCACGCGCGGCGCGGGCGGCGCGGAGGGCAGGGCGCGTCGTGTGGGGAGCGTGGCGGAGCATCGTCGTCGTGTGTGTGCTGATGCAGGTGCGGGTGAGACAGAGACACAGACAATCCAACTTTGGTCCGACAGACTGCCGAGCCGACGGCCCGTTTTGAGTGGCGGCCGCGCAGCTCGCAATCGATGGCGCGCTCGGCAATACTCGAGACCGGCTCGCGGTTGCACGGCTAGGGCTGCCCGAGCACGGAGGCTGGTAGAGGTCGGCCTGGCCTGGCCACCGTGGGAGAACTGGAAGCCACCGAGGCCCCGCCCGGCCGAACATTCCTCGCCCCTGGCTCTTGGCCTCGGAATCGCACCTCCACCTGCACCCTCGCCACCACAGAACTGCAGCTTGCGCCCGCGGTGGTCTAGGGCGACAGTGTTGCGGCGCAAGAGGGCGCTCTCGCACCCTCCAGCCGATGCGTGCCGCACTGTAGTTTCCTTGGGAGATGGAACAAGTGCTGCGTGTGCGTGTTTGTGTTTACTTCTGGGACACCGCCGTGGAGATGGCAGAAGGCGCGCTACACGCCTGGAGCCGGGGTGAGCGTGACTGATCCGAGACGCCGGCCGGAAACAAAGGAATGGGGCGTGTCACACAGCCGCGCGCACGCGTGTCAGTCAGAGCGCGACACCGTTGCGGGTGGCGACGGGCGGTAGATGGGCGCGTATGTGTGCGATTCCAGCACCTCCAGGCGACGACGAGGATGCGACGGCGGACACGTCCCATCTGCGCTTCCACCGTCTCATTAACCCAACCCTAATCGCCACATGCATGATAGCACAAGCTGTGCCCGGGACGGAACAGGCCGCCTAGTCCGAGTTTAGAGCAGGCCGGATGCACACTTGGGAGAGCGTCGTGACTGAATGGGGCCACGGGCGGGCGGAAGAGCATGGCACGCTGACGTCACCGATCAGCCCATGCCCATATCGGGCACTTGTAGTGCGCCCAGCGCCCAGCGCTCAGTCTGATCAGCGGGACCATTCCGGCCTCTCCTCTCCCAGCCTTCCTTGCTGCGCCCTCACCCCGCCCGCTTGGCCCCAGGTCCTCACACCGCGCACAGTGAGCTCATCACAGCGGGCTCTCATAAACCATCCGCCTCTCCTCCATCCTCCTCATCACCGACGGTTACACCCCCTCCGTCGACACCCACTGTCCTTACCATCCATCCCCCCTTCTTGACACCTAGCACCCCGCACCCCTTGACGTCATGAAGACCGCCGCTCTCATCGCCGTCCTCGCCGCCCTCGGCAGCGTCGACGCCGCCGTCCACAGGTGAGTCGTTGTTTGCCACTCGGATCCCGCAGTCCGCGCCGCGCAAGCGCTTTCGGCCGACGATCGCACCCCGCTGACACCTCCAGGATGAAGCTCCAGAAGCGCGACCCCGCCTCGCTCCTCAACCACGACGTCGCCAAGGAGGTCGAGTTCCTCATGCAGAAGCACGCCGGTGCCTTCATGCAGGACACCGCCCAGAAGGTCCTCGGCGGCTTCGGCGGCGCCGGCCGTCCCCTTCGCACCAACAAGGGCGATGGCGAGCGCCTCTGGGCCCAGATGATCGAGGAGGAGAACGAGAATGCCCTCAAGGGCGGCCATGGCGTTCCCCTTTCCAGTGAGTAGCAGCTTATGCTCGTCGTGGCACACAGCTGACTGGACAGACTACATGAACGCCCAGTACTACGCCCCCATCACCATCGGTACCCCTCCCCAGGAGTTCGGCGTCGTCCTCGACACTGGCTCGTCCAACCTCTGGGTCCCCTCCGTCCAGTGCTCTTCGATTGCCTGCTTCGTGAGTTACTACAGCTCCGCCAACTAACCCCAGCTTCACAAGAAGTACGACAGCAGCCAGTCGTCGACCTACAAGGCGAACGGCACCGAGTTCGCCATCCGCTACGGCTCTGGATCCCTTGAGGGCTTTGTCTCCGAGGACACCCTCGAGATCGCCGGCCTTAAGGTCAAGGACCAGCTCTTCGCCGAGGCGACCAAGGAGCCCGGCATGGCCTTTGTCTTCGGCAAGTTCGACGGCATCCTCGGCCTCGGCTACAACACGATCTCGGTCAACCAGATCCCTCCCCCGTTCTACAACATGATCGACCAGAAGCTGCTCGACGAGAACGTCTTCTCGTTCCGTCTCGGCTCGTCCGAGGAGGACGGCGGCGAGTGCATCTTCGGCGGGGTCGACAAGGACTCGTACGAGGGCAAGCTCACCTACATCCCCGTCCGCCGCAAGGGCTACTGGGAGGTCGAGCTTGAGGGCATCAAGTTCGGCGACGAGGAGCTGCCTCTCGAGAACACTGGCGCTGCCATCGACACCGGAACTTCGCTCATCGCGCTCCCCACCGACATTGCTGAGATCCTGAACAAGGAGATCGGCGCCGAGAAGTCGTGGAACGGCCAGTACACCGTCGACTGCTCCAAGGTCCCCTCGCTGCCCGACCTCACGTTCAACTTTGGCGGCAAGAAGTTCCCCATCAAGGGTGAGGACTACGTTCTCAACGCCGGCGGCACCTGTATCTCGGCCTTCATGGGCATGGACATCCCTCCCCCCATGGGCCCCATCTGGATCATCGGCGACGCCTTGTGAGTACTTTTCTTCCTCCCCTCTCTCTCCTCTGCCTCCCCTTGCTTCGCCTCTGTCACCCGCTGCACCCGGCTCTGCCTCCGCCTCGACCTCGGCCTCCACCTGCGCCCCACATCCATCCCTACCTCCACCACACCTTTCCTCTACCACCACACTTCATCTTCCACTTCCGCTTCCTTCTACGCCTCCTCTTCTGCTCTTTGCTAACGAACAAAAGCCTCCGCCGCTATGTTTCTGTCTATGACCTGGACCGCAACAGTGTTGGTCTCGCTCCCGCGAAGTAAGAGAGAGAAGGTAGAAGGTCGTTTCTTGTCGATTGTGGCGAGAAATGACGGTGTAAGAAGAAGTCTCCATTCCGCAGCAATTCCGCCACACCTCTGTTTCCGCTAGTCCGCTTTCCCGTTCCTGAAGGCTGTTTGTTTACCGCCACGTGCCCGTCACTGCTGCTGCGACATGCATGCGCGCCGGGCGCGACAGTGGTGGGAAGCACGCAGAATATATGCATTGGCTGGAAATAAGAATGACTGTTGGGAGGCACGGCGGGTGACGGCTGGTTCTTGCCGCCACTGATTTGCCTGCACTGACGAAGCACTAACACCAACAAAGGTGCTGATGCTGTGCAGGTTGCTGTGAGCTTCACCCCAAATCCGATTGCTAACTGCCGCAGGGGAAGAAGTTCGAAGAGTTCGAGAGCTGGAACGGCCAAATCGGCAAGCGCACCTATGAGTGAGCTTAGTGCTCTCGCACCAGTACTTACTGCAGCCCCTTCAATTGATCCTGGCGGTACGAGTGGCCCGACGGCAGCTACGCCTACCAGAACGACGACGGCTCGATATACATCCGGACAAGTGAGCGTGCCAAATCGGAGTTTCGACTAACGACCAGTCATGCGCATACTGGAAGGCGAGATGCTAGCTACTGCGCCGAGAGAGGACAGCTGCGCTCGCAGAGACCAGCCAAGGTTCTGGGACGACTGTGGCACCGGCCAGACAGTGGCGGTGGAGGGGTCTGCCCGACCTGGCTCAACAAGCAAGACCTCAGCAGATCCTGTCTCACCTGCGTGAGGCGAGGCAAAGCCGCAAGCCCGAGCTGCACCCTCGCTCCGGCCATCCCTCGCTGCTGGAGACCGGAAAGACACATACTCGGACATACCTGCTCTCCGCCTGACCCAACGCGGCCAGGCAAACTTCCCCACCGGCGAGTTCGCTGGCCGTGGTTGCAAGACTTGGCCGGCGACAGAACGAACTCAACCCAATTAGCCCGGTTCTGCGCCAGCGCAAGAACGCTCTGCTTGTTCGTGCGTGAGCGAGCGCAGTGAGTACAGTGGCCCGGCCACCCATGGCCCGAGCGCCGACGACAGCGCTCGTGCGCCTCCGTTGCCGGCTGCGCGGCCATGGCGTTGGGGCGCAGGGATCGCCTTAGAGGTGGCATCGATGGCGTCTGTGCAGGCCAAGAGGGTGTGCTCGGAGTCGTACCACTGGCACCCCAGTATATCCTACGTGTGCGGCATGCTCATGACGTGCGTCGACGGAACGGGATTTCACAGAACAAAGACCAGGTGTGCATATACTACTTCAGGTCGACGTGCCCGTCGCACGAGTGCGGGTCTGCGCTGGATCATGGTACCTGGGCAATTCCTGTACAGTCAGCATCGGGGCCGCCAAGTGATAGAAACAGTACCTCGAGCTTGAGCTCGAGTCGCTGGATCAGCTTGTTGACTCCGCCGTACGCGTTCATGTCGCACGCATAGCACAAGTCGCAGAGGGCGTCGTGCTGTTGCTTCGCTCCAAGCCGCTTCTGTTCTTTGTGTCACCAAAGTCGTCGAGGGGCCAGCGATCGCGTTGCCGGAGCTGGCCTCCTCGGACGACCGCGCCTTCCGCTTGGGGTCTTTGGCCGCGTTGATGATGGTGACGTTGGAGAGGTCCTGCGCAACCCTGCGATCTAGGTCCGGCACTAGGTAGATGTAGTGCACGTCGACGAAGTGCTGGGCGAGGCTGCGGGCGTCACCGTCGAAGGCACATGCCGGCCAGGGACAGGGGCCGGTGGACTGGGTGTGTAGAAGAGGAAGGAGATGGCGCCTTGCAATATGCGAGGCCAAGGTTTGCGCCCCCGCACTACAGTATGTAGTCAGCGCGTGTTGGAAGTCAAAAGAACTCACAAGTTGCGCCACTCTGGATCCTCACGGAAGATGCAGCAGGGGCATCGCAACAGGTCGAACCTGTTGAGGTCGACGGCCCGGCCACCAAAGTCTGACTGGCAGGACAGGAGGTCGTCGGCCATCTCCTTGACGGTGCTTTCCCTGTGCGAGTCGGCGTGCGCCGCTCGTTCGACGTCCCCGGCGGTCCTACTGTTCAGCACAAGCATTCGGGAGGAGCTCACCATGTGTGGCAGCGCTCACGATAAGACACTTGCCATTCTCCCGGGCACGTGGGCGTACGTGGGTACGCCCAGAGGCCATGGCTTGCCTCGAAGTGCGCAATGAGCTCCGGGCCCGAGCACGCACTATTGTCAGCGACTGTGCCAGTATGCCGTCCTGTACTCACGAAAACTCGCACCCTCTCATATTGCACTCAACTGGCGGCGCGCGCCGCTGGATCTGACCCGAGATGTGCACGTTGTAGAGGTGCTTTGCGAGTGCGTGTCCGTCCTCGAAGGGACCCTCCCCACACCTCGCGCAAGGACACCGACTCAACTCGACAGTCGATAGGTACCCCTTGTACAGCTCGGCCCCGATCTGCCTGCGCAAACACGTATGAACGTGCTTGTGCATGCCCACCTCAGTTGCAGCCGCAGGGCCGCAAAGCGAGCATATGCCCGCACTGGACAGACCCTCGCCAGGGCGGACGAAGGAGCGACTGGTGTTGGGCTGGTCGAGGTCGCCCTTGGCCTTGGCGATGACCTCGGACTGGACGACCTCGTGGCAGAGCGCAGCGTAGGGCCTCCCCGAGGGGGCGATGGGTGGGGGGGCGACGGGTGGGAGGACGCTTGCCGTGAGGCGCGATCCTCCACGATCCGGTGCCTAGCTTCACTCTCCTTCAGAGCGCAGAGGGCGCTATAAGCGTGTCGCACGCGCTTCGAACTCGATCGTCCTGGGGTCCTTCTCGTTCTTGGCCGCCTCGACAGTGCCGTGCTCAGCCTGGATCTCGCCCTTGACCTGTACCAGTTAGCTGTGACAGCACAAGCGGCCCACCTTGTTCGAGTACTCCCTCAGGACAAGCACGTCGGGGCCCGGAGTGGCGAGGTTAACCGCCATGCGACGCTCGTTCTCGGAGAGGCTCACCAGCGCGGTGGACCGGGGCACCGTCTGCTCGGAGCCGAGTCTCTTCCCGATCTGAGCATCGACGTTCAAAACAGTTTCCAGCTCTGACGGGCCGAGACCTTCCGTCACCGGTCGGCTGCCGAAATGCACAGCCTCGGTGGCCTGGTCATGTTGGTTGCCAGCGAGGTATGGGAAGCGGCTCCACGGCGAGCACTCTGTTCTTCGAGGGCAACCCAGGAGCGTGCCTAGGAGGCGAGTGAGGATGGGCTCGACCTGATGCGCCGCGACCTCCAAGACCTCCAGCTTGATATCGGACGAGGATTGGAGGCGGGGTCCGGCGAACGCTGCGCCGCAAACGGGAGGGCTGCTCGTGAGGCGGTCCTGGCCGTCGCGCTGGCCTCTAGCCCGCTGGTGGAACGATGCATTGGGCCTGCGCGTGTCAGCAGTGTCTAGATAGAGTTAACGTACGGCAGCTCCGAGTCGGCGAACAAGGCATCCAAGTCTTCATGTGCTCGCGGATTCACCTTCAATCCCGTACGGGCCGGTGGGGGCAAAGCGGACGCACTTTCCGCCATGCAGGGCGTCGAGGGCGGGATGCAACGTGGCCGGCGCGTCCTCCCCACGTACACACCCGTGCACTCGAAGGGCACCATGCCGATCCTGAGAACCTGCTTCGCGGTCGGCGCCTGGGGACCGACGAGGAGAGGAACCAGCTTCGGGTTAAGGCCGAAGCGCATTTGCCACCACTGCCACTCGAACGTCGACCTTCCGGTGCCACGATAGTCCAAGTCCCCCCATCAGCGTCCGGATGTACGTGGTGAGGTCGACGTGGTGAGGTCGACGAAGCGCAGGACATTATCCCAAGCGGCGTAACACAGCACTCTCCATGCTTCCCGCTGTGCTTCAGTTTCCAGGGGAGGGTCGAGCGGATCAGCAGGATGGGCTCGACGAGCCAGAATCCTAGTGCTAATGTCGCTGTCGGCCTAGCAAAAGCCGCCTCATTTTGTCAGCAAAGGTCGATATGAGGGCAGGCAAAAGGAGCGTTGAGTTCTAGTTATGTGGTGGGTGCCGGGCAGAGTAGAGGAGAGATGAGCCGGGAGTTACGGTCGGAGACGGCGCGAATCCTCGCGAAGGAAGCACACCATCTCCTGATCGTCGCTAGCAACCAGACCTTCACGGCCCTCACGGTGATAAAGATGCGCCCCGGCGATTTCGGGAGGCATGGGGGCTGCACACAGTGGCAACTCCAGCGGAAGGCCTGGCAGCTCGAGGGCCTGGAGCAACGAACTTCATATTCTCGCCCACTTCCTTTGAGTACTCACACGGCCAGCTCGCTTGGAGGAAGGAGTTCGTCGCGAGAAGCGGTCACACAAAGCGATTGTAGACCATCGTTGATGTCGGAGCACTGGGGCTCGTCAGTCTGCGGCGGAGTCAGTGATAGAGTGTGAGAGGTCAGGATGCAGACGTATGATGGGCTGTTGATGATCAGAAGAGGTCGGCAGGCGTTGGTGGCTGCTCGTTGTCTTCACTACTGTCTTCCTTATGACGTACGAACGGCTTGGGCGAGTGTTGCGAACGAGCGGCGGACTAGTGTGCCAGCGCCCACTGTGTGCTAGCTGCTGGACTGCACCGCAAGCGACGCAGACCGCCGCCACCGAGCACCGAGCCATGGGCCATGGAAGCCACGCACGGCTCCGCCTGCGCAGTTGCACACACGCCACGGATCTGGTCCAGGTGCGCCCTGCGCCCCCGCAGCGGGCAACGGGGGCGCACTGTGCTCGACGGTCTGCGTCACCGCGCGCGCTCGGTGCACGAGCCACCATGCAATCTGTTCCGCACTGGCGTCTGCGCTAGCCGGGCGCAGAGCCGGAGCCGACGACGTCCGCTACTCCTGGCGTTCCAACAGCGCCAGCTATGGCCAGCCATGGCCAATTCACCGACGGCCGCGCGCTATGCGACGGCGCAGCCGCGGGCGGGGCGCTGCACTGCCGTAGCGGCGACAGGCGTGGTTCTGACACTCGCCTGTCGCGAAGACCAGGGCGCAAGCACGCAAAGCGGGCGGGGCGGCGTCTGCGGCGCAAGCGCGGCGCGTGCGGGCGAGTTGCCGGCTGGGCGGCTCCGGGCCCGGGGCGCTCGGGATTCCGTCTTCGAGCTAGTGTGGGCGGCGACTTTGTGCGTCTCCGGGGTGCGTGATGGCCTGACATGACACCGCCTGATGTTGCCTGACATCGCCGCAGGATTGCGTTCCGCGGTCTGACACTCGCAACGAAGTTGCCTCAACGAGCAACGAGCAGAGCAGCAGGGCGAGGGCCGCTAGGGCCGCCGAGCACGCAGGACAGCCTCGGCAGCAGGCGGGGATGGCGCCGGTTGCGCCGAGTGTGGCCCCCACTCGCTGCGCGCGCTGCGTGGGAGCGGGCTCGGGCTCAGGGGCGGCGCCGAACTCCACTGCCCGCGCTGCCCGCGCTGCCCACTGCTCGGTTTAGCGCTATCTCCGGGCGCTGGCCCCTGGGGTGTCTCGTTTCGCCGGTGGCTCGGTGCGCGGTGCACGCGGGGCATGCGGTGCCGATGCTGCGCACGCGTGCATGGGAGCATGCGAGCGGACACGTACGAGGCTCAAGGCTCAAGGCCCACTTCTCAGCCATCCGAGATCTGGTTGCGTACGCGTCGGTCGGCCTGGGCGGCGGGAGCTAGGTTGCAGCTGGCAGCTGGCCGCGTGGTGCTCGGGGTCAGTTCGACTCCGCCTCAGATGCCATGCTCCGGCCCTCCGGTGTGCTCCGAGCGGTGCGTGCCGCTGGGCAGATGAACCTGACGTGCGCCAGCCTGACATTGCGCATAGGTACTCACCAGACGGGCCCGACGAAGCACTCACGCACAGAACGACGTCCGAACCGAAGAGGGTGACACGGGCAGAGAACAGAGACGGGCTAGCATTTCGCGGCGAGGGTGCCAGTCACACTTCCCGTAATGTCCGTGAGGCTTTGAGTCAGCGACGAAAAGGACGCATGGGGGCATCCAGGAAGGCTTGAGGGGCCCAGGTCCCGCGAGGTTGTCTGGAATGAGCCGGCGGCGGGCCTGGGTTCTGGGATCCGCACGATCGCGCACGTAGCGCAGGATCCATGGGAGCCGAACAAGCGCCGATGTCACCTCCGGCGTGCGCTCGGTGCACGGCTGCACCGCGGTTCCTGGGTCCCCAGCGCTGCGAGCTGCGCGTGCTGCGTCGACACCGAAGCGCGAGCGGGCAGCGACCGACGTACGTCATGCATGCCGTGCTGGGCGTGCTGGCGCATTCCGTTCCGAATAAGCGAGCGGTGTGGTCCGGCCGCATCCAGGCGGAGTCGAGGCTGGCTCGGTCGCTGCCTAGAATGCAGCATGGTGCCTCGCGTCCGCTTTGGGTGCGCGAAAGCCGGGGCAATTCAATTCGCAACTCTATCGGGGTTCTGTCGCTCGCGGTTGTCACGCCGCACAACGCCGATCACCGCTCGATCGCCCCGCTTTCTGCTTCGATTCGCGGTAGAGATCTGGCTGGCTGCACAGTGCGCGGTGCGCCGGTGCCCGCGTCCCGTCAGGCAGTCAGCTGCGCTTCCCCCACCAGTTTCCAAATTTCATGCATGTCATGCCCGTTGCACGCGCATGAGATAAGCAGCATGCTGCGCGCGCAGAAGCACGAGGGTCCGCAAAGGGGCGGCAAAGGGTTGTCTCGGTCCCCTCGCCAGCGACTGCGCTGGATTCGCCGGACGCGGCAGCGCTAGCTGGGCGCGAGCCGATTGGGTCGATTGTCCCTTGTCCCAGCGCGCCCCAGGCTCAGGCTCAGGCTCAGGCGAATGATCGTCGTGGGCCGCGTCGACCAATCGCCGCAGCCGGCCGTTGCCAGGCACTGCGTCCAATGACGAGCCGGTCGACGGCGTTGCCCGCGCATTCCCTTCTGTGCTTCGGCGAGCTTACCGCGTCGGCACGCGGCCACGCGGCACGCGCAGCCGCAGCTGCCGGCGTATGCGCGTGCACAGGTGTGCATGTGCCTATGCGCGCGAGGGCGGAGGCACAGCGGCCGGAGGAGCGGACCTGCGGCGTCTTGCTCCATCGCACCGCTGCCGCCGGGGCCAATGAGCTGGTGAACTCCATGTGGCGCCAAGATAAGGCGGTTGCGGGAGCGCCCTGTTCGTGGGACGGCGGCTACGGTGCGCGCACGCACGCGTGAGAGAACGCTGCAAACTTGGCGACCTTTACGAGCCTCACCAACGGACCGAGCGAGCCGGGGTCGGAGGGGCCGGAGGGCCGGAGAGGGGTCGGCCGACGCGGTCTGGACTTGCGGCCCTCGGACTCGCATTCTCCCACCGCCCAGTTACCGCGCACCAAAATGGCGCACTAGAGCACTTGAATTGCTGCAAGCGAGGTATGCGAAACACGACCCAACACACGGCATGGCCCATGATGCATGGTGCGTGGAGTCGTGCTGCGAAGCTGCGACAACTGTGCCCCGCCGCCGCGCGCCGTCAGCGCTGCGGCGTGCGTCATTGCACGTCAGAGACGCCGCCGAGGCCGCGCAGTCGCGTAGTGTCTCAGGCAGGCGCTGCGCAATGCAGGCAGACGACTCGGTGGAAGTCCGAGCGCCAAGTGGCCGAAGCGGCCTGGCGAATGCGTCGCACGCGTCGTGCGCCTGCGATTCCGAGAGACGACACCCGCTCGCGCCTCAGCGACGGCACGCGGTGCCATGGCGTTAAGGCCGCGCCGGGATTTTTCCGCCGCGCCCGAGCCTTCCTCCGCCATGCCGCCAGCGCAGGCTGCCAGGTGCCAGCTGCCAGGCGACCAGACGCGCACGCGCGCACCGTGCCCCTGCTCGCTGCTGCACGTCCCATCCACGGAAAGCACGGAAGCGCGGAATTCGTCATGAGGCCCGTCCAATCGCACGGCGCGGCCCCACTCCCCGAGCCGCCGCTGCCGGCGCAGATCATGGTGCCCATGCCGGCCCATTGTTGCTGCCTGCGGGCGTGCCGGGGCCAATGGACGCGTCTGCGCTCTGCCGCTGACATAACAGAGTGGGTGCGCTGAGATCTGGCTCGCCGTGGCTGCATGGCTGCATATGGCTGAGTGCTGGGATTCCATGACTTGGGTCCGGGCTGCTGCAAGACGCGGCGTCTGTCTCACGGGTCTGGCGGTCCCTACGGCTAACCTTTAGGTGCAGGAGCGCCAGGCGCCAGGCCGAGGGTCAGCGGGTCGCGGGTGGACGCATGCGGCCAGAGGCCGTGACGACCAGAGCCAAGCCCGAGACTCGCAAGTCCGCCCAGGCACGGACGCAAGGCACCAGACCAGAGGCCCGCGAGGCCTCAGAGACGCCATGGCCGGGCGCGCGCCCTCGGGTCACCCCTCGGCGACCCTCACCCTCACCGGTTCGCTGTCTGCGCGTCTGCGGCCTGCGATCTGTCGTTTTCGATGCCGCCCTGCCCCTTGCGAAGGCGGATGGCGACATGCTCTGGCGTTCCGGTCTGGAATCCCCCACCCAGCCCGCGCAGCCCGACAGCCGAAGAACGCGATCCGGAGGAGATGCAGATGCGGGAGATGGATATACAGAGTGCGCTTGGTGCATGTTGCGCTGTGCGGAGCTACGCTGGAGTCGGCTTGAGCGGTATGGCGCGTGACTGGCGGCACGGCAGGCGGCCGAGGCACTGCACCGCAGCTGGGTTCTGTTCGTCGGATGGCTGGCTCTCGCGCGCTCTCGGGGCGGTCGCCAGCGCGGTTGGTTGAATGGACGGCTACGGTAGTTCTGTGGTGGGCGCCGGCTGGCCGGCTGGCTGGCTGGCTGGGCGCGGCGCTTGCGGCTCGCGTGGCCAATCTGGCTCGAGCGGGTTTCGTGGAACCGGCGATTCCATTCGAACCGCGCCCCGCACTTTCGGGGTAGGCATCAGAGCAGAGGACTGGGTCGAGAGGGGGCCGAGAGCCCGAGAGCCCGAGCGCCCGAGAGCTGGGAGCGCAGAGCTGCGAGCCGCCAACAAATGCAACCCGTCCAAGCCGTAGGACGTGTCAGCCCGCCAGGAATCGGCGGCCAAGGCCTGCAAGGCCTGGACCGGAAGGACCCCGGCCCCTTCGTCCCCCTTCGTCGACTCCCTTGTCCCCTTCACCTCCGCTCTCGCTTCGCCCTGGTCCTCTGCCCCCATGCCTCGTGCCCCGCCCCCATCCCTCATGCCTCGCAGCCGCGCAGCACCGGCACCGGCACCGGGCGCTGGGTGGCCATGGCTGCCGCCGGCTGGCCGGCTGGGCTGCAGGCTGCAGGCGGGTGCTCGCGGGTGCCGGGATTCATCCAGACCGACTCGGACTGGGCCACGCTGGGGCCAGTCTGATCGCTGACTGGCTGCACCAGCGCTGGCGCCTGGCCGGGCACGATCCACGCCTCGGTCCGCCTGCCTTGCATCTGCGCGCATGCATGCATACCGCGGCCTCGCTTGCAGCATCGAAGCGACGTGATTGCACGAATCGCGCACATGCAGCATGGGTCGTCCGAGAGGAGAGCTGTCAGTTGTAGTGGAGTGCCGGCTCCGCGGCAAGACGAAGCGGAATCGGTCTGGTGACAGCGAGGTAGCTCCGCGCCAGAGGCCAATGTGAGACTCGGCCCGCGGCGCAAGCGCAAGCGCAGGCAGGCGCAGGTGCTGGGACCCGGGCGGGGCTGGGGCAGCTGTGCATAGCTTGGAAGCAGATGGATTAGGCTGGCGGGTCGGGCGGTGGAGAGAGCGGCGGCCCCGGCCATGGCCAGGCGGCCGGGCGGCCAGGCGCTGGCAGGCGGGGAGGCGCGGTCGGGGCGGCCAGGCGGCCAGGCGGCCACGGCCACGGCCAGGCGGCCAGGCGAAAAAGCAAAAGGAGGCAAAAGGCAGATCCCCCCGCCCGCCCGCGCCCGCCCTTTGGCCTCCATCCCTGTCGCCCTCTGGCCGGCTGGCGGCTGGGCTGTTGCTTGACTCCGCCCTTGTTCGCTCGCTCTCGCTGGCTCGCTGGCTCGCTGGCCGCGCTGCGTTGGCTGCGTTGCGTGGGCTCCGGTGGCCACCGAGCACCCATTCCTAACTACCATCCCACACCCCGGCCCCCTTCTTCTTCCCCCCTCCTCACCTCCGCCCCTCTCTTCCCCTCCATCTCTTCCTCATCTCTTCTCCACTGGCCAAGTCACCCTCCAATCCACTTGACCCCCCTATAGTGGAGGTCGTCCACCTCTCCCACTCAACTTTCTTCACCCCGACCCCGACCCCGAGCCCCTCGGCGTTCGCTCAGCCACCAGCCGCGCATCCCGCTCACCCGCTCACCCCCTCCATCCTCGCCCTTCCTGTCATCCACCCCGGTATCCTTGTCTCTGTCGTGCTCTGCTCGCGCGGCGTTTGAAATCGCAATGTCCACCTCACCCTCCAATCCCACCCCGATGTCGGTGCCGCACCTCGTGCTTCGCGTCAACGACCACTCCAAGTCGCTCTCGCCGCCCGACGGCCGCGAGGCCCGTGAGACACGCGAATCCCGTGACACCCCCACCCGAATCCCCACGCCTTCGGGGGCGTCGGACCACGCACCGTCCCCGTCCTCGCTCCGCGGCAGCCACAGCCAGAGGGACAGCGTCTCTCATTCGCCCGTCAACACCATGAACAACGGAAGTCCTTTGAAACGCGAGACTCCTCCTGGCGATGAGGAGGTCGACGAGCTCCGCGATGACGAGGCGGCCGCCGCATCGGCCACGCCAACCCACGCCCCACCCCCTCCGCAGCCGCAGCAGCCGCCCGCACCCCCTGCGGCGCGCCCTGTCCCCGCGCCCCAGCCCTCGCCGGCCGTGCCGAGCCCCAAGCCTGCGGGATCGTCTGGATCGAAGAGCCGCAAGAGTTCGTGCGACCTGTGTCATCATCGCAAGATCAAGGTGTGTTTTCTCTGCTCTGTCGCCTTGATTTTTGACTGACACTCGGATTCTAGTGTGACCAAGTCCGCCCATCCTGCTCGTCGTGTCTGCGCAAGGGCCACCCGTGTCACTACTCGGAAGAAACCGAGGCGAACAACCCGCACAACGCGGCGCGCCGCGCCGCAGCGGCGGCCGCACAGGCCCAGGCCAAGGCGGCTGCGGCTGGCCACCACCTCGACGGACCTTCGCCCATGCGCAACGTTTCGAACGGAGGTTCTCCCGCGTGGATGTCGAGCGCGTCTCGCAAGTCGACGGGACTGAACGGAAGTCGTCCCGCTTCCGCGGCCGGAAGTAGCCACGCCGACCGGAAACGCCGTCTCGACCGGGAGCGAATCGTCAACGGCTATGGATCTAGCAGCGATGAGGAGGCCAACGGCGGCGACGTCAGCATGACCGGTCACGGCTCGCGCAGCGGTAGCCATAAGCCTCCCCAGCGTTCCGTCGACAACGAGCTCGCCGACTTGGTGGACGGAAATGCCGCTGGCAACGACGACGAGGTGGACGAGTTAGAGAGCGGCGACGAGGGCGCTGCTGCCAAGGACCCGCGGGGCAAGAAGCGCGACGCCTCGGTCGATGACGAGCTCTCCGGTGAGCTGCTCGAGCTGGCCTCTGCGCCTCCGAAGAAGAAGAAGGTCCGCCCAGTGCCCGGCCTCGACCTCACGCGTACGCAGAGCGGCTCTCGCCCTCGGCCCGTGGCCCGCAACAGCTTACCCTCCGGTATGCCCTCCCAGGGGGGTTCCAGCGCCTACGGAGGCGGTCGCTACGACTCGTACAGCATGCCGCTAGTCACCCTCATGTCGTCGCTGCCGTCGTCGGAGACTCAGAACATACTCTTCAACACGTTCTTCAACGACCCGTTCCTCACCGAGGGCATCTCGCTGCTCCAGCCCCAGTTCTTTGAGGACTTCCGTGCCCTCATGGAGCGCCGCCACACCACCAAGCTCCGCGAGGGCGATGCCACGACGCTCGCCAACGCCTTTGCGTTCCTCGCGGTGGCGCTTCGTGTGCTTCCCGAGGAGACTGGCAAGCTCTTACTCGCGTCCGGCTCTTCTGCCGCCCAGAACGCGCCCCGCTCTGCCAGCCGGATCATCGCCGGCCAGCCCGCGTCGTCGGCCGACCCTACGCCCCTTGACCAGCGCTATTTCGAGCTTGCCCTCCTGGCCGCCCAGGTCGCCGAGCAGCGGGATACACCGTCCGTCATGTACGTCGTGCACAAGCTCGTCCTCTTCCGCTACGCCACTCTTGGCTTCCGCAAGGACAAGCTTGTTCTTGCCAGCGGATGGCTGGCTCAGGCCATCAAGACTGCCCAGGCTCTCGGTATGAGCAAGGAGTGGGAGGGTATTCCGCAGGGCGAGCGCGAGCTCCGCCGCCGCGTCATGTGGTCGCTGTACGTCGCCGACCGCCAGTTCTCGTTCGACACGGCCTTCCCGTACACGATCCTCGATGCCCACCAGGGCATCCACCTCCCGTCCCCGATCTCTGAGACGGATCTGTACCAGCTCCCCCAGGACGCTCGCACGCTTCCGCCGCACTCGACCGAGGCTGGACCGACGGTCGCGACCGCCCTCTTCATCCACACACATCTGGATCGCCGCATCACCCCGATCCTCGACTCGTTCGCGACCGTCGGCCCCGCGGGCACGCCCCACGATCTCGTGCTGCGCTTTGACGCCTCGCTCGATGCCTTCCAGGACGCGCTCCCGCCCTACCTGCGCCTGTTCCCGCTCACCGACACGCGCTACGACAGCGCCAACCCGTACCTGGCGCCGCACCGTGTGCGCCTGCACTCGACGCTGCTCGCGTACCGCCTCGGCGTGCACCGCGCGCACCTCGTGACTTATCTGTCGCCTGTGGGCTCGCCCGGCGTGCGCGCCGTCATTGCGCAGGTGTGCCTGGCGTCGCTGCGCTGCCAGAAGAGCGCCAAGATGCTCGACGCCAAGCTCTCGCCCCGCCTGTTCAACCCCGCCACGGTCTTTGAGGCGGCCGCCACCCTCGCTCTGATCATGTACGTCGAGCGTGCTGTCGCCGGCCCGGGCAGCCAGTCGTCCATTGCCATGTCGACCGAGTACCTGGCCATGCGCGCTGGGGTCGCGGACGGCAGCGAGCTTCTCGACAGCGTCAGTGCGCTGTCTGATGGCGCGCAGTTCACGCGGCAGGCCGTCCGTGTCCTGCGCGACCTCGTCGCCAAGGTTGATGTCGGCCCGAAGGAGAAGCCGGCCGCTCCCGCGGGCTCCCCGCACCCGAACGGCAAGCTCTCTCCGCAGCTTGCGAACGGTAACTCGGCTTCGCCGCAGCGCGAGCAGGCGTCGTCGGAGACCCGCGAGCGCGAGGACCGCGAGCGCTCCGAGCGCTCTGAGCGCAGCCGCGAGCGCACTCCCAGCTCGAACCCCTACATCCCTGTCGTCAACGCGTGGCTCGACACCTGGAAGGCGACCAGCACGCACGACGCCATCAACCTCGATTACCTGCTCAAGGAGGCCGACTGGGCCTCGTGGGAGAAGGTTCTCGCCGGCATGTAAGCCGCCCGGCACATATCTTGCTTCATCGTTCCGCGCAACGGTTGTTTTCTTTGGCTCACGGTTTTCTTTTCGATCAGGTTTAGTTATAGGTTATCGGCTCTCGTCTCCTAAGAGGGGAGCTAGATCAAGGACGTTTTCGCAGGAGTAGTGGTCCGAGTCGATTGTACATCTGAATAAACTGGGAATAACTTGGGTTTCTATTTTCACATACTCTCTCTCGTCGTTTACATAGAATTGAATGTCACTGCCTCGTCGAGAATGAATGTGCATTGTCTAGTCTAAGTGTACTTAGATGTCCCAGCCGCCGGCGCTGCCCTGCCCGATGGGCAGCTCGTGCACGCCCTCCTGGTCGACGGTGACGCCGAGGCCGTCCCAGGCGGGCTCGACGTCTCCGCCCCAGGCCCTGATCTTGTCTCCGTTGCGCTTCATCTCGTAGCTGTCCCAGACCTTGCGGAGGAGCTCCTTTGTGGTGATGTCGTCGTCCTCGTCAGTACCCTTGACGCTGCGGCCGAGGCGGGCCCACTGCTCGTGAGTGGTGGGGTGCGTCATGCCGAGCACCCAGGTGCGCACGGGGCGGATGCGCTCGGCAACAGTCATGGCCTCGGGGAACGAGACGTGCGACGTGTGCGGGCGAACGGGCCAGAGCGCGTCGACGATGAGCGTGACGGGCAGCGTGTGCCGCGCGGTCGCGCGCTCCAGCAGCGCCCACTGCGGCTCCGTGATGAGCGAAAAGTCGGACAGGTACACGAGCGAGCGGTCGAAGACGAAGCCGAGGCACACGAACGGCGTGTACCCGCTCGTCACGCGCTGCTCGGGGTGCGGCGTGTACGTGACCTCGTCCTTCTTGTTGCCGTTGGCCACCGCGCCGTCCTTCTGCTCGCCGCTCGCCTTGTGCGCCGCGGTCGCCTTGCCGTCGTCGCCGCAGCAGGCGTCCTTGGGCGCCGGGGTCGCGGGCTTGCTCGGGCCGACCTCGGGCTTCTCGGGCGCGGGCGAGAAGTACTTGCCGTGCTCGACGGGGAGGGCCTGGACGTGGATCCCGAGGACGTCGAGCTCCTCGTCGTCCCTGATGATGCGGAAGTCGAGGGAGGGGAGGTCTCCGCCGCCGGACGCCTTGGTCTTGTCGACGAGGTAGGGGAAGGAGGCGGCGACCGTGTCGAACGTCGTCTGCGTCAGGAAGATGGGAATCGCCGCGCCCTGGCGGTTGCACCACTCGCGCAGGTCGTCGAGGCCGTTGTACGCGTCTGCGTGCCCGTGCGTGATGAGCACGGCGTCGATGGAGCGCACGCCCCAGCGCGGGAACAGCCGCACGCTCTGCTCGCGGAACGTCTTGCCGACGTCGACGAGCAGGTTCTTGCCCCCGCGGCTGATGACCAGCGACGGGTTGCCGCGCCGGTTCTTCCACCCGTCGCGCACGCCGCGGTCCACCGCCGCGCGGCACGACGCGCACGGCACGTTCGCAGGCCACGCGCCCGCAGGGTCGTAGCCCAGCCACTGCGCGGGGTCGCGCGCCGACGCCGAGCCGGCGTGCTCGTCGTAGAACTTGAGAAACTCGCCGACGTCGCGCGACGGCTTGGACACGCCGGCCAGGCACGGGCCGACAGGCAGCGCCGCCGACGTGCCCGTGCCGAGGAAGCGGAAGGTGAGGGGCTCGACGGGCATGGTGTCGAGTTGGGGTCGGTGGACTGGGTGGACTGGGTGGACTGGGTGGAGTGGAGGCTGACTTATCTTTGCGTGGCGGACGCGGCGTCGGAGCCGGCCATGCCCGCCTGCGCGCTGCCCGCTGGTGCTCGTCATGCACGCCTCCGGCCTCCGGCTGATGGCACGTGACGGGGGCAGAAGAGACCGCAGGTTACGTAAAGCGGAGGTGACTGGAGCGGGGACCTCGCAGGCCAGAATTAGCAACGAGGGCGAGTTTATCCGCGACTGAGCGCAGGGAGGGGGGCAGGGGGCCAGAGGCGGAGACCCAGGGGGCAGCTGTTCTGCCAGGGTGGGAACCAATGCCGGGCCAGACTTGGTCCGAGGCACTGCGCCGTCTCCCAGGCCTCTGCCGCTGTGCGCTGGGCACTGAGGGACGAGGGACGCTCACCGAGAGCGGCAAACAAGGACGAGACAAACTCGGGCCAGAGGCGGGGCTACGGCCACAGGCCAAAGGCGACGGGGCTTGGCCGAGGCGAACATGACTGCTCGACGGCCAATGCACAGCGCACGGCGCTCGTGCATCTGCCCATCTGTCCATCGCTGCACATCATCCTCGCTACATTACTCGTCGCCCCGCGCACTGGCCCCCGCGACACCGAGCACGCGCGCATCCTTATCGCCCTCGCAACTAGCATCTCGTCTGGAGTCGAGCACCGAGCCCCGAAACCACGGCGGTTATCTGTTGTCGTCGTCGTCTCTTCTCGATACACTTCCAACGCACCCGCAGCCTCAGCTCCGACTCGACACCGCAGCAGCACACACCAGCGGCCCAGCCGATGCGGCAGCAGTCCTGAGCGCTGAGGCAGCATCACCATGCCGCCCTCGACGGTCCAACGGCCCGCGCGCCGCCTCGCCAAGCGTGACTCCAGCGGCGGCGGCGGGTACAACAACGTAAGTAAGGTCAACGTGAGTGGTCTCATGTGGGCTGCACGCCCGCTGCCTGTGCTTCCATGCCTGTTTGCTTCACTTCTGTCTCCTTTACCGTCCCCATTCTCCGGAACTGCAAACCACACCACCTTTCGTTGACCGGGAGTCTCTCCGCTCCATCCGGGAGCGTCGCGCGAGCGCATTATTGAACACGCCTGTCGCAGTTTCCTTTCCCCGTTGAAGACCCCAAGTCCAGCCCCGAGCATGGGCGCAGCTACGTCCCGCAGGCCTGACTCCAGCAGCTGTTCTACATCTTGATCGCGATCCTGGCGGCCTTCGCGCTCGTGTCCGTCTTCAACTTCTCGCGCCTCCGCCGCCGCCGCCGCCGCATCATCAACGAGGCGCGCCGCCTCGGCCTCATCGTCCCCGGCATGGACGGGTACATCCCCATGCGCGACCGGCAGGGGTTCGTGCGCAGCGACGGGTGGAAGGTGCCTGCGTTCTGGGAGATTACGCGGGGGACCGCAAACGGAGCGAGCACAGCGAGCGGAATGAGCGGGGGCGGCCCCGGGGCCGGACCGAGCGGAGGCGAAGGAGCAGTCGGACCGAGCAGAGGAGAGGAAGGAACGACCGGAGTGGACCCAGCAACCAGTGTATCATCACCAGAACCCGTCGGCGCAAGCACAGCGAAGGACAAGGGCGAGGAGGAGTGGGTCGAGACGGCGGACGGGCGGGAAGCAGACCGGATAGGCCGGCCGATGGTCGACGTCGGGCAGCGCGCGACGCTGCCTGAGCCAGCGCCGGTGCCGGTGCAAGCGGCGGCGGAGCTCGAGGCGCCCGAGGCGTGCGAGACGTACGGCGCGCGAGACCTACTGGCGATGCCGCCCCTGGACGAGGTCGTGAGTCCCCCTGCCCCTTCCTCTCCCCTCCGTCCACGCGCAGCTAGGAACAACGGAGCAAAGCTGACCGCAGACACCCATGGCCATCATCCCCGCGCCCGAGGAGATTATCCTCCCCGCCAAGCCGCTCAGCTCGATCCCGTACTTCCCCAACTTTGTCTCGTACCGCAAGGAGCAGTTCGAGGTGCGCCCGCCGCGGTTCGGCGACGCGGCGGCCGTGGCGGCGCTCGCGGGCGAAAGCGTCGACGTCGTGTTCGCGCTGCGCATGCCGAGCGAGCCGCTCGAGCCCGCCGCCCCGGACACGGACCCGGACGACGACGACCTCGCCGTCGTGCGCGAGTGGGCCGGCTTGGAGCTCGGCGTCACCAAGGTCGCCATCCGGTGATCCAGAAAGACGAGGCGCCTAATGTTCGCGGTCGCAGAGGACCAGTTGTACTTCTACTGTTTGAGCTATCTTTCCCATCTATAGTTGCCCCATGGATCATGGCTAATCTCGCTCTTGCTCATTCGATTCATTCAGTGTTGCAGATGTGGAAAATTACTACAGGATAACAAAGCTGCCCCTACTCTCTCTCTCTCTCCGCGTTATGTTACTACCCTCGTACACTGATCTCTCTCATCGCCGAATTCGATGCACTCGCCGGACCAGGAGTCCGAGAATCCGCGACAACGTTCTGCTCCGCCCCGCCCGCCGCTTAGTACAAGTACTGCTTCGTCGTGAGCGGGAGATGCGTCGCAGGCGGCACGTCGCACAGGATGCCGTCGGCGTGCACGTTGTACGTCTCGGGGTCGACGGTCATCTGGGGCGTGAGGTCGTTGTGCTTCATGTCCTTCTTGGAGAGGTGGCGGCAGTGCTTGACGGGCTCGAGCATCTTGGTGAGGCCGTACTTCTGCACGATGCCCTTGTCGAGCGACACCTGCGACACCCAGCAGATGCTCGTCTGCGCCGTGTCGTAGTACCCGTACATCGGGCGGCCGATGACGGGCTGCACCGTGGGGATGGACGCGTTCGCGTCGCCCATCGCCGCCCACGCAATGAAGCCGCCCTTGATCACCATGTTGGGGCGCACGCCGAACGACGCGGGGTCCCACACGACGAGGTCCGCCAGGCAGCCGACCTTGATCTGGCCGATCAGGTGCGACATGCCGTGCGTGATGGCCCTGCGTGTCAGAAGAAGCACAGCTGGTAGGCAGAAATGACTCGTCAGTTACCCACGGGTTCACAGTGTACTTGGCAATGTAGCGCTTGACGCGGTTGTTGTCGTTGTAGTCCGAGTCGCCGTCGAGCGGGCCGTTGACGTCCTTCATCTTGCCGGCGGTGCGCCACGTGCGCGTGATGACCTCGCCGATGCGGCCCATGGCCTGCGTGTCGGACGAGATCATGGAGATGGCGCCAATGTCCTGCAGGACGTCCTCGGCGGCGATCGTCTCGGCGCGGATACGCGAGTCGGCGAACGCAATGTCCTCGGGGATCTTGCGGTCCAGGTGGTGGCACACCATGACCATGTCCATGTGCTCGTCGAGCGTGTTGGTCGCGTACGGGCGGGTCGGGTTCGTGGACGACGGCAGAACGTTTTCGGCCTCGCACACGACGATGATGTCGGGCGCGTGCCCGCCGCCGGCACCTTCCGTGTGGTACGTGTGGATCGTGCGGCCCTTGAACGCCTTGAGCGTGTTCTCGACGTAGCCCGCCTCGTTCAGCGTGTCCGTGTGGATGTTGACCTGCACGTCGTACTCGTCCGCGACGTTGAGCGCGCGGTCGATCGCCTCGGGCGTCGCGCCCCAGTCCTCGTGCAGCTTGAGCGACGACGCACCCGCCTCGACAATCTCGCGCAGCCCGGCCTCGCCCGAGTCGTTGCCCTTGCCCGAGAAACCAAAGTTGAGCGGCATGCCGTCCGTCGCCTTCATCATCGCCTCCATGTAGAACTTGCTCGGCGTACACGTCGTCGCGTTCGTGCCGTCCGCGGGGCCCGTGCCACCACCGATCAGTGTTGTGAGGCCGGCTGCCAGCGCCTCGTCCGACGACTGTGGGCAGATGAAATGCACGTGCGTGTCGATGCCGCCCGCCGTCACGATCGTGCCCTCGCCAGCAACAACCTCCGTGTTCGAGCCGCAGATCAGGTTTGGGTCCACACCGTCCTGGATGTCGGGGTTGCCCGCCTTGCCAATGCCCGCAATCTTGCCGTTCTTCACACCAATGTCGCACTTGAAGATGCCGCTCCAGTCGACGACGAGCGCGTTCGTGATCACGAGGTCGAGCACCTCGTGGTCGGACCGCCCGCTCGCCTGTCCCATGCCGTCACGGAGGACCTTGCCTCCTCCAAACTTGCACTCGTCTCCGTAGGTCGTAAAGTCGTGCTCGACCTCGATCCAGAGGTTGGTGTCGCCGAGGCGGACCTTGTCGCCCGTAGTGGGGCCAAACATGTTGGCGTACGTCTCGCGGTCGACCTCGGGCGCGTCGGCGCTCTTGATGCTGGCCTGCTTCTCGTGCCCGAAGCCCATTTCCGTGATCTTCTTCTCGATCTGCGAGCGCTTGCCCTCCGAGAACGGCCCGGGGGCGACACCGTTCCCGCCGTGCAGCACCTTGTTGCCGCCGATCTCAACGACGGCGCACGTCTTCTTCTCTCCCGGCTCGAATCGGCACGCAGTGCCCGCGGCAATGTCCAGGTGCATGCCGTACGAGAGCACGCGGTCAAAGACGAGCGCGCGGTTCGCCTCGAGCAGCGGGAAGTGCGAGCCGACCTGGATCGGGCGGTCTCCGCCGTTCTTGATCTCGAGGTGGAAGCGCTTCCGCCCCGGCGTCAGCTGGATCTTCTCCTTGCGCAGGATCATTGCGCCCGCGCGCTCCGTCTCCGCCAGCGGCTTGACCTTGGGGAACTTGTCCTTGGACGGCTCGGGCAGGAACGATCCGTACAGCGCCAGCGACAGGTCCTCGAGGTCAGAGCAGATCGGGTTGTGCACCGTCACGAGGAAGGAGCCGTCCTGCTGTCAGCAAAGTTGTGGAATCAGCTTACCGGGAGGGTGCCCTCGACCTGGATCTCGCAAATCGCCTCTGGAACTCCGTCTGGGCGTCAGCTGGTGCTCCCGCCTGCGATACGCACCCATGACATGCTGCCTGCCGAGGAGCTTCTTGCCAATGTCCATGAGCTCCGAGACCGAGTGGGTGCCGTCGCGCACGAGCTCCTGGAGCTGGCACGCGATGAGGCCGGTCGCCTCGATCTTGTTGAGGCGGACGCCGCGCGCGAGGCGGCGCTGCGCGAGGCTCCCGACGGTGTAGAGCAAGAGCTTGTCCTAGCGTCGTCAGCTGCTGCTCGCTCGGCGCCGAAGACAGTTTGGGAGCGGAGCCTGGCCTGAATGGGCGGATGATGTCATCCGTGCCGGCGGGCGACTCACCTGCTCGCGGGGGAGGAGGTTCATGGTGGTTTCGTCTCGTGAGCGGTGCGGTCAGGTCAGTGGTGAGGGTGGTGGTCGCGAGTGGGCGAGAGGTAGAGAAGTCGAGAAACGAAGAGGAGAGAAGGCAGGCTCCGAGTGAGCAGGAATACAGGGACAGGAATAGCGGAAAGTCGAGCGGGGCGTGGGACGAGCTAGTGGACGTGGTGAGCCTGGGCAACTGGGCAGGCGGGGTATGGGAAAGATGGGACCGCTGGAGCGTCCATCACACGCAGCTGCTGCCAGAGCTACCAGGGATTGGTCAAGGCGGGGCCATTGGCAATGTGGGGCGTTGTCTCTCCATGTCCGCGGGCCGTGGTGCTTCATCGCTGATAAGGGCTGGGCCGCCTGGCCAGCCAATGGACCGCGGCGCTCGTGCGCTAGCCGGGCTGGTCGAGCGACGTCTGGAATGTCGTCCAGGGCGTGCAGGGCGTGCAGGGTCCTCCCAATACTATATTTAACAATCTGGGACACCTTATTGCCTGCCCTCGCGCCCGGCTTGAACCCTGTTTGCCCTTGGTGCCGGGGTTCTCTAGCCTGGCCCCGCGCCATCCATGCACGCCCCCGCGCCGACTATAGCACCCCGCTCGCCGTTATAGCACGCCTCCGCGCGGCCCTCGCTGGGGGCTCCCCGCGCGCGGCGCCGAGAGCCTGAAGTCGGTAACCCTGGCCGACGTGCGGCGTGTTCCCAGCTGTATGTGGATTTTCGCAGGCTCCAACCCGCAGCCAGCAGTGACATCAGTCCCAGCGGCCAGCGCACGCTGGCTGCCGCGGCCATCTGGCTTGGGCGACGGATATACGCGCCGTGGTAGGCCGGGGGAGCGCCGAGCGTCCCCGGCTTGGCCAGCGCCAGCAGCTAAAGCCAAAGGAGGGCGACCGGCGAATTCGTGAGTCGTGTTGAGCCCAGACGACCAATGGGCTGGCGCACTCCCGCCGCCGGCCCTGCGTGCTGGGCCTGAGCATGCCTCGGTGCCGCGGCTTATCAGGCGGGTGTGATTGGTGGCGCGCTGGCAGCTCGGCGCTTTGCGCTTTAGGCTTGGGCTTAATGGCCCGCCGTACCGTAGTGCTGCCAGTACTCGCCCGCAGCGCGCGCGCCGGCGCTGAGATTGCAAGATAGCGGCTTACATGCATCCCGATTCGCCGCGGGCACTTGGCACGGCGCACACCGCTGCGCGGCCTATCGCGCGCTGATAAGCCATGCATCGGCGCCCCAGCACCGTCCCAGCGTGGCCCCGGAGCAACCCCGGAGCATGCTCGGCCTCGGATCGACGACGGCGTCATGGCTCTCACACGCCGCTCCGTCATCGCCGCGGCTGCGCTTGCATGCACAGTGACACGGGCCCACCCAGCATTACGGAATCAGGCAGCCGGCCGCGCCAGGCCCCATCAGGCCCCATCGGTGCGTCACAGGCACGCCGCGCCGTCTGGGAATCCTGAACGGGAATTTTCTGCCAGCGCCCTTCACTGCCGCATTGCTCATGCACGCCGCCAGCCGCCAGGGTGACAAGCATTGCTCATACCGGCGCCGTACCCTGCACGCCCGGTATCATTGCTCATGCGCGCACCCTGCACGTCGCTGTGACATTGCTCATACACGCCGCAACCCTGCGCGGCATGGCCAATGATGGCCACCCGAGACCTTCGGATCGCATACATTGTCAATCGCTACAAGACTAGTTCTCGGCCCTGTGGCCTGCTGGATGTGTCGATGCACGGATGCGCGATCACTCCGATCTCCGTGGATGGCCCGGCCCGGCCGCTGGTGGCAATGCGGGTTCTCGACATTGTGCAATGCTCACTCCCAGCCAAAGTACTCCCGGATGTCGGCCCACAGGCCCTGGTCGCGCTTCGCGTTGTAGTTGACGCGCAGCGGGCCCCCGTTGCGCCGGATCTCAATCGTGTACGTCGCCTCGCGCCGCGGCACCTCGTAGGTCCAGTACAGGTACTGGCCCTCTGCCGTCCACGACCCCGTGCTGACGCGCACGTCGATGTCGAGCTCGAGCGCCCCCGACGAGCGCCCCGTCTTCGCGCTCGGGTCCGCCTCGAGCAGCGACTGCTGCGACGACGAGCGCGACGCGCCCCGCGGCGTGCCGTTGTCGTCCGCCTGCCACTCTAGGTCTGACGCGTAGTGCACGAACGGGACGTAGATCTGCGTCACGCCCGGCGTGTCGCTCGGCGACACGCGCACCTTGATCCGGCACAGCGTCGAGTTGATGTCAAAGCTGATGTCCTCGGGGTAGCCCACCGTCGCGACCGGGTACGGGCGGCAGAAGGCGCCGACAGCGCGCGAGCCGTCCAGCAGCAGCTTGGCCGTGACCTCGGTGCCGAGTTCGATGCCCTTTGGCGACGGGCGACGCCACGCCAGAGTCACGGACGACGCGCGAGAACCGCCGGCGGGGCTGTCCGGCACGCCGCCGTCCTCGACGGCCCGGGTGTCGTCTGCAGACCAGAGCGAGAGATCCTCGCCGTTCCAGTTGTCGCCCCACTGGTGGCTGTTCTTGGCCACGTACACCCACAGCGTGTAGTTAAGCGCGTTCGGCCCGTCGCAGGCGTTCACCGAGGCGTCCCACGCACGCTGCTGCTGCGAGTAGTCGCCCTTGCCCTTGCCGTTGTTCGCGTAGCCGTACGCCGCCTTGCCGTCCATGTCGTACGGGCAGCCGATCTCGCCGATCAGAGTCGGGTAGCTGCGGCCGAGCGACTCGGTCGTGTCCGCCTTGAGCTGCCCGAGCTGCTCCTGGATGCACTTTCTGATGTTGTGCTCGCCGATGCGCAGCGCCTGCACGACCGACCAGTACTTGCCGCGCATGACGCCGAGCGCGTCTGCGTTGAACCAGCTCCAGTGCCGTGTCATCAGCGTCAGGCCGTCGTAGTAGTGCGGCGACGCGCACGCGCGGTGCTGCAGGAAGCTCTCCGGCAGCTCTGGCAGCGGCTTGAATACGGTCGTGTTCATGAAGTGCACCGCTTCCGGGTGCACCGTCCGTACGGCAGTCGCGTACGACATCCAGTGCTGCCGCCAAAAGTCGTGCACGAACTCGACCTTGTGCCGCGGGTCTTCAGGCAGCGTGTGGAAGTAGCCCGGGTTCAGCAGCTTGTTACGTGCCGGGTCCCAGACGTTGTGCATCGCCCAGATGCACTCGCCGACCTTCCACTCGGGTCCGCGCACAAAGCCCCATTTGCCGGCGCCGCGGGTCTCGTCATCCTCCGGCGTAAGCCATAGCCTCTTGCCCTTCGGGTCGAGTACGACGGTTCCGTCCTTGGCCGGTCCCAGCGGACCGAAGCGGTAGTTTGGAACCTCGACAACCTGGCCATTCGCCAGCTGCATGTTCTCGAACGGCGTCGGCACTGGTCCTAGGAACACGGTTTGGTTCTTTGGCGTCACGTTCAGGTCCACGATGCCGATCAAGCCCTCGGACGGCTCGTTGATCGAGTCCCAGCCGATGACAGTCTCGTCAAGCAGGCCGGGGGCGGCGGCGATAGTCCTGCCGAGCTCCATGACTGCATCGCAGTAGTGATCGTTGAGCCAGTCCTGGATGTTCTTCCCATCGATAACGCACTTTGGCGCGAACGTCTTGCCGGCAAAGAACAGCGTCCAGACGAGGTGCCCGAACGCGCGGTAGTAGTTTGAGGACCAGATCATGCATGGAAGCTCCTCGGGGTGCGGGTCTTCCTTCGATGGGTAGTCACTGTGGACGAGGGCGGAGTACGTCGGCGTAATGTTGTGGGGATCGACGCCACAAGCATATATCGTCCAAAGCGGGGCTCCCGAGCCTCCTGAGAAACGCGACCACTGGCGATCAGCATGTCTTACATCACATAGCCGGATGCGAGGCACTCACCACATCCTGGTGGGGGTCCATGTACACGCGGAAACCGTACTCTTTTATCTTGTAGAGGCACTTTACAACGTAGTTCATGTACTCGTGGTCGTATTTGCCGCTGGAGGTCAGTGATTCACCTACAGGTGAGGTGCTTACGGCTTGGGCTCGAGCGCCTCCCAAGTGAAACAGAACCGGAGCATGTTGAAACCCCAGGCGCGCAATCGTGCGAGGTGAGTCTTTACGGTCAGCAGGTCGTACGACAGCGCAGCGGCCAGAAGAACTCACGTCTGCGCTTCCGTCCTCGAGGTTGAGGGTGCTGCCAATCCAGTCGGTGGTACCAGCCTCAGCATCCTCCCAGAAACCGTTCTGGCTCCAACTAGGCGTCTTTGCTGGATTCTTTGCCGAGCCCGAGAGGTTGACACCGCGGAGCAGGACAGACCTTCCCTGGGTGTCCTGGAAGTGGACACTGGAGGCATGCAGGTAATAGGGTGGAACAGGCTTCCCCGTGACGGGGGAGACCTTTGGTGGAGGGACCATGGGGGTATGAGATGTCGAGGACGGACCTCGGCAGCGACTGAGGCAAGAGGTCTGGCACGCGATGATGGGCAGCGAGATCCAATCGACAGGATGCGGAGTGAGAATCGGGCCGAAATGAGTGTGGATATGCAAGAGTGTGGCCTCGGTGTGTGTCGATGCAATCAAGGAAGGTTGGTTTGACGGAGTTACGGAGGTGGTACGGGCTCGGTGGTACGATCGAGCGCTAGCAACTCGAGCTCGTGACTGGTGACGTACAGTGACGGGACGTGATGTGCCAAGCATAGTAGGCCTAGTAGGCCCTTGCGCTGTGACTGGCGCCAGCCAAACGCGACGAGTGGCGACATGAGCTTAGCGGCAGCCAGCCATGATCTGCCGCCTTCTGCCGCACAGGATTATCTTCGGATAAACACCTGCACGTGTGACGCAACAGCGCCTTCCTTGGCGTTAGCAGTCAGCTCGGAGAGAACACGGCCTCCATTCGAACTTCATCTTGGTTCCCAACAACCTCTGTCTGGCGCACGACAACCCCGCGTCATGGCCTTTAGCACCTACAATGAGGGACTTAAGATCGCTTCAGTACGTGTCGCCTCTGCATCGGTCACTGACCACACCAGAACATAGCTAGTCGGGCAATCGCGGCCGAGTCCTCGATAAGCTCCCTGTCCCCCCTCACGTCGCCGCTGCCGACCTTGAACAAGGCTTTCCAGCTTTATATCTCTGCTGCGGAAGCCTACTCCCACCTCCTCTCATCTGCGCTGGTCGCAAAGGCCGACCGCCCCACCGTCACGAAGAAATGGCGCCTGGTTCTCGAGCGAGCGGAGAAAGTCAAGAAGCGTATCCTCGAGCTCGGTGGACGGGTTGGAGCCGCGGAAATTGACGATGAAGCTGAAGAAGCAGCGGTCTGCCGCCGCGCCTCCAGGTTCAACAACATTGTCGCCGAACCATGGAGGGCTCCTCCGCCCGATCGCGAATTCGTCGGCGACCGCTACCGGGACCTGACCCAGCCCGAGCTGGCTGACGAGCAACTTGCGCGCGACCCCGAATGGGAGGAAGTGACACCGTCGCTGTGGGATCTCAAGGGATCGGACTGGCAAGTCAGTCAAGGCCCCGGTGCCGACTGCAGTGTCACTGCTGGCATCGGCTCTTGCTTGGCGCACAACCAGCGGTGGGGAACTACGGTAAGCTGGTGCACGCGCGGCAGAGCTAACCGCCAGCTGTGTCAGGAAGCGCTGTACCCTCAAGCCGTTTCAGGACAGCCACGGCGCTCAGAGAACGCAAAGCACGTCGTCAAGCTGCTTCTGAACGGAGCATGGAGAAATGTAAGCTAAATATCCGGGAAGACAGGCTGACAGGCGAGGTCGTGGTCGATGCTCTGCTTCCCCGTTCGAAAACTGATCAGAGGCCACTGCACATCACTGCCCGCAATGAAACTTCCACATTGGGACCTGCATGGATTCCGATCGCTGTGAAGGGCTACTTCAAAGCTCGAGGAGGGTACTCGATACCCGGGAGCAACCCAGCGCCGGACATTTACGCCTTCACGGGGTGGATTCCAGAGCACCTCGATCTCAACAGCGGCTTCCGACGGGAAAAGGAATGGAAGCGACTGTACGACTCGTGGCAGAAGGGACAGGTTATTTTGACGCTAGGGTCTGGGGTGAACGTCTGCTCTGGCATGGTGCCGTTGCACGCATACGGTGTCACCAGTAAGGCTCCGGGCATGACGATTGCTGATGACAGACGTCCGCGAGACAGACGGGGACCGCCGGTTGGACATCTTTGATCCGGGGCTTGCCCGAGCGGATCACACGTTGAGTGACCAGCTCGAGGGCATGGACCTGAACAGGGCGAACGGTACGTTACTCGGGCCACAGAAGCTGACCGGCCGCAGGGTTCACCTTCTCCATGAGCTGGGACGAAGTGTGCAGCAAATTCGAGACCCTCAATCTCAACTGGGACCCTGCCCTGCTTCCTACCACCATATTCAGGCATTGGTACGAAACCTCGCTGGGCGAAACTGACGACGCAGGTCGTGGCCGAAACCAGAGGCCTTGGATGTGGAGATAGACAATCTGTCCCAGGGTGGGTTCTACAGAGGGCCCAGTTACTGATGTCCAGGCGCCAATCCTCGCTTCAAGCTCATCGCGTCATCGACACGGCCGGATGCAGAAGTGTGGCTGCTACTGTCGCAACATGAAGTGTGCCGACAAAACGTGCTCGACGACGTTGCCCTGCATGTGTTCCGCGACTACACCAAGGGCGGACAAGGTCGGGATAAGGGGCGGATCATCACCTCGGCTCATCAAGAGACCGTGAGTTCAAATTCTAACGATGGCTAACTCTCAGAATCCGTACACCAATGCCCTCCACACACTTGTCCGCTGCCCTCTGCGAGAGGGAGAGAACGTGTTCAACGTCCTTGCCTCCCGCGACCGTGGGCACTTCCAGACCGGCTTCACACTCACCGCCTTTGCCTCGCAGGACACTCGCTTGAGCCTGAACAGGGTCAGCCTGGCTTTGCCATTCAGTGAAACTGTGCGTGACCAAGACTTCATAGGCTAACGTTCAGGTTACATCAGCTCTGACCAAACGGACGGCGGGAGGGCACCCCGGATATCCTTTGCACTTCGTCAACCCGCAGTACAAGCTCACGGTCGGCCAGCCCACCAATGGATCCAAGAAGTCGGCAATGCGGCTAGAGCTGCAGGGCGCGAAGGACATGGCGTGGAACGTCAAGTTGCTGTGGGGAAACGGCGAGCGGGTGTATGAGTGAGTTTGGGTTCTGCTGAATGCTGACACCAGACTGAGCAGTGACACGATTGTTGTCGCCTCTGGCGCATACTCGTACGGAATGGCGTACTGCGACATTTCCGACCTCGATGCTGGGACATACACCATTCTCGTCTCCTCGTACGAGCAAGACGACACGGGTCCCTTTTCCCTGTGTGTCGAGTCTTCTTCGCCAATAACGATGTCGCCGATACCTGCCGAGGGCGCGGGCATGTTCAGTCGAACCGTCTCTGGGAAGTGGTAAGTCTCATCAGTGCGTGCGGGCTGCTAATTGCAGGGACGAGGCGACTGCCGGTGGCCGCCCCAGTGGCAACCAGTACGAGCGCAACCCTCGTGTCGAGGTCGTGTTCTCTGCGCCGGCAACGCTGCAGGCGCGCTTGCACCTGCCGACGCCGGGCCCGATTCCGATCAACCTGACGGTCTTCCGGCGAGGTGTAGGCAGCGAGCTCGGAGAGCAGGTCGCCACGAGTGGGCCGTATGTCGAACGGATGAGTGGGGTTTCGGTTGGGCGGACGAAGCTTGGGCCCGGTGTGTACGTCTTCGTGCCGTCGACGTATGGGACGGGTGAGCTCGCCGACTGGGTGCTCGACGTGTGGGCGGACGCGGCGTTCAGCGTGGACTAAGTCGACTCGACTCGACATTGGATAGCTCAGCAAGGGTAGACTTTCGGGGAGAACCGAGGTGGGGAGTGGAGGGGATGCATCGTGTGCTTTTGTGCACCTGGTCGGCTGGAAAATATCAGATTTCTGGCTGTATCCTGGCGGCTAGCGCGCTTATCGGTCGCTTAGCTCTGGCGTTCCATGGCTGAATCGCCATCGCGCTTACCAAGATACGGCGGGAGCCTGCAGGGTTCGGCCTCATCCGAGAAGCCGATGGTCACGTGACACGCAAGTGCCCGTTACGAAGAGTCTGCACCTACTTTCTCTGCGGGTCCGGCACGCTCGGCGATGAATGCGGTGACTAGCTGGCCGCGGCCAAGTAATGTGTCAGCTGAGAGGCCGCGGGCGGGGCTCACGTGGGGGCGGGGCGCGGATTTCAGCCGGATCTGGCTGATCGTCATGGCCCCAGGGGCGGGGAGGGGTGGGCAAACAGAAATCCGGATCATGCCCCCGCCGAGCACATGACGGTACTAAGCGCCCTACCTTTGCATACCGCAGATACCAGCGCGGCTAGGGGCGGCAAGCGACGACTTTAGTTCGAGTACATAGAGTGCGCCGTGTCATCACCTTTCCCACCTATCTTCGCTGTACCAACTCCCTCCCCTCCCCCTCATTGCCTACAGCAACGAGCAGACCTTGGATCTCTCTCTCATACCACCGTACGACTTGTTCTAGCTCGCAACAATGCCTGCCATCTTCAAGGTCCCCGAGATCCAGAACGAGCCCATGGTGAGTAGCAGCTTAACGACCGCGGATTGCAGCTAACAGGCAGCGCTCTTACGGACCCGGCTCCGCCGACCGTAAGGGCCTCGAGGAGGCCCTCGCCAAGGTCGGTAAGGCTGCGCCTTACGACGTCCCGTGTATCGTGAACGGCAAGGAGATCCGCTCGAACGACAAGGGCTCGCAGCCGATGCCCCACGACCACAAGAACAACCTCGCCGAGTACCACTGCGCTACTCCCGAGACTGTCAACGCCGCCATTGACGGTGCGCTCAAGATCAAGCCCGAGTGGGAGGCCCTCCCCTGGGCCGACAAGGCGGCCATCTTCCTGAAGGCCGCCGACCTCGTTGCCGGCAAGTACCGCTTCGAGATCATGGCCGCCACCATGCTCGGCCAGGGCAAGAACGCTTGGCAGGCCGAGATTGACGCCGCTGCCGAGCTCGCCGACTTCCTGCGCTTCTCGGTCAAGTTCGTCGACCAGCTCTACGCCATCCAGCCCGCCGCCAACTCGCCCGGCGTCTGGAACCGCACCGAGTACCGTGCTCTCGAGGGCTTCGTCCTCGCCGTCACCCCCTTCAACTTCACCGCCATCGGTGGCAACCTGACCGTTGTCCCTGCCATTCTTGGCAACGTTGTTGTTTGGAAGCCCTCGCCCATGGCCACCTACGCCTCGTACCTGATCTACAAGATCCTCGTCGAGGCCGGCCTCCCCCAGGGTGTCATCCAGTTCGTCCCCGGCAACCCGCCCGAGATCGTCAAGCAGTGCATCGACCACATGGCCTTCGCTGGTCTCCACTTCACCGGCTCGACCCAGGTCTTCCGCCAGCTCTGGAAGGACATTGGCAACAACATTGACAAGTACCGCGGCTACCCCCGCATCGTCGGCGAGACCGGCGGCAAGAACTTCCACCTCTACCACCCCACCGCCGACATCAAGAGCGGCGTCGTCCAGGCCATTCGTGGCGCGTTCGAGTACTCGGGCCAGAAGTGCTCGGCCCTCGGCCGCTGCTACGTCCCCCGCTCGCTCTGGGAGGGCGGCTTCAAGGACGAGCTCGTCTCGCAGACCCAGAAGATCAAGATCGGCCCCTGCTTCGAGTTTGACAACTTCACCGGCCCCGTCATCGACGCCAAGGCGTACGAGCGCATCACTGGCATGATCGAGCAGGCCAAGAAGGACGGCGCCGAGGTCCTCGCCGGTGGCAAGGGCGACAACTCGAAGGGCTACTTCGTCGAGCCCACCGTCATCCTCACCAAGGACCCCAAGAGCCTCACGATGGAGAAGGAGATCTTCGGCCCCGTCATGACCGTCTACGTCTACGAGGACGCCGACCTCGAGAAGACCATGGAGCTCATCGACACCTCCACCGAGTACGGCCTCACCGGTTCCATCTTCGCCCAGGACCGTCTCGCCCTCGACAAGATGTCTGCTCGACTTTCCAACGCATCTGGAAACTTCTACATCAACGACAAGTGCACGGGAGCGGTAGTTGGGCAGCAGCCGTTCGGTGAGAATTTTCAGCTCCAGAAAGCATCAGAAACTGACTTTAACAGGTGGTGCGCGCGCCTCGGGCACCAACGACAAGGCCGGCTCCATGTCGATCTTCTACCGCTTCCTCTCTGCCCGCAGCATCAAGGACAACTTCATCAACCCCGAGGAGTACATCTACCCCTCGAACCTCGTGTAAGCATTGCCGGAAGGCAGCCAGGTTTCGAAGCAAGCGTAGACGTGTACCAGTGTAACATAGTTAGAGATTCATGCCATGCTCGAGATAGTGCCACCACACCAAGATAACGTTAGCGTAGGGCGCAACCCTGCCTGCGCCCCGGGGCACCGGCCGTGTCTCGGCTTCTCAAAACACCTCACCCAGCACTGACGGTCTCGGCTCTGCCTATCGTCTCTAGCTTCCTCAGCACTCGGACATCGGCCAGTCGGAGATGGAAGCACACCGATATCGAACGCTAGTTTCACCCGTCAATCTGCCGGCTCCCAGCTACGGGAACAGGTACTCTAACATGCTTGGCCACAGCTCAGAAGCTCAGAAGAGCTCGACTAATACACCTAACGTGCATTACCGTCTTCCTTCTGCTGACCTCTTCCACTTGCGGATTATGTTGGCATACAGTGCCAGAGCCATCCTCTCTGGTCTTCCTTCGTACGGGAGTGAGATACGGAGAGCTCACAGAGTGGCAACAGCGCCGAGCAAACGGAGATCGATGTAGACCAGGTGCTCGACTGGTACCACGTCGCTCGGGAGCGTCGCGGTGAGCCCCTGCTGAAGCTCGGCGCTCCGGATGCACCGCGGCCGGTGCGCCGAAACATGCATCGCGTAGTCCACAGGGCGTCGCCACCTCGCGCCTGGCGCCAAGCCGCTGTTGCCGCTTGCTAAGCGCCCGACTTGTGGGGCGGCAAGTGACGTCAGTCCTGAGCCGACCTCCACCTTGGTCCCTCGCTCTCAACGGTCTCTCAGCGCTCTCGACGGTGTCTTGATGCTGCGACGCCGAGATGCATTGCCGGACGTCCGCAGATCCTCTTTCCTTTGCGACGGAGTTGCTGCTGTTTCATGGGATCCTCGAGCACGGCTACGCTGAGTTGCTTATGCTTTCGTCTCCCACCCGCCACTGCTCAGCTTACTCGCGACTCATTCTCTGCACTGCAAAAAGTGCTGGCTCTCTGGAAGAACTGCAGCTTCTGCAACATTTACCCCAACCTCGCCGCGTCTTTGTGTTAAGCCTGGGCCCACTAAACGGACCGAAAAGGTGAGAAAATGACCGTGCTTGAGAGCAGCCCCCCTAAACGGGCAACAGCCCGACGCCAGCCTGTGACGGTCATGTTTTCTGCCCCTCCGGTCCGCCATGGCGTTTATACAGGTACCAGATAACTAAACCGACTGACAGCGTGGCCTGAAGGGTTGCCCGATGCATGCCGTAGAGCGGTATTGCTCGGAACGATGGCACTTGAGAGCGTGGACAGATCCAGTGACATGTCAGCTGTCAGATCTTAGCGACGCTCAGACCGGACGCCATGAACGCCACACTTCGGAGGACGCACAGGCACGATACCGTCAGCAATTGTGCCGATAAGCCATCGAAACTCAACAGTCACAACTGCTCATCTACCTCCTCTTGCAGTAGACCTCGCACGCCCAGCCCACAGGCACTCACGCCCTTCCCAGGTCACTGATGAACAGTCTGCGCATACGAGATCTCACCCATCTACTCGCACCACAGCCTCAAGTGCACTTAGCTGCGGAGTCCGTGTGACGCGGACGTTCCCTTCGGCTCTGCCTTCCTTCTAGCTTCCGCCATCGATTCGACAGGCCCGCCCATTCCTCATCCGTCCTTCTCGTCGTCACATGCACTCGTCTGCCTACACCAGCGTCGCACCAAGTTCGAGGCCGCCCGATACCCGCGCTCGTGCTCACCCTTCTCTTTTGCGCGAGTAACAGCCTTCCCACTCAAGCCACCTGCACAGACGTGGCTTTGCTGGAGTTGTCCGCCGTTCGCCACCCGCAATACGGGCAGGCAGCTGACATGTCAAAACTGGGCAACGTCTCCGCAGACAATGCGGCTCCGCGGAGCGACAGCATGCACGGAAGCGGCTCGAGATCTCAGACACCGCGCGCATGAGTCGAGGAGAGGCTGCACCGCGCACACCGCAGTCGCACAAGCAGGTGAAGACCACGGGTTCGCTTACGCGCTTTGCGCCTCATGAGTCTTACACACAGCCCGGTGCTTGCGGCTGCCTGGCCGCCGGCCGTCTGATCCGTCTGACCTGCACTTTTTCTTACATGCTGACGCTCTCTTCAAGCTCACTTTACGTTCACCCAGTCTCTGATCAGCGCGGCAGCGGCAACTCGTCCGCCACTCCAGTTCAGCCTGTCGGCACGCTCAGTCGGATCGTCGCTACGTCACCGCTGCACCGCTGCCGGCGCGTCGGCAGCGCCTTGCCCACTGACTCACCGGACGCCCTCACGAGCGACCTCCGCGTTCCGCCCATCGCCCGGCTCTGTCATTCCCGAAGAGACTCTGACCTGTTCTCCACCTCGCCACCTGCGCCCTGCTCCTTCCCGATCAGCATCTTCTCCTTTTAATCTCCGCGAGTTCACCAAGTGTGCCCGCGTGCCGCCCGTCCGCCGTGTCCCGATCGCCAAACTCACACCGCTCGAAATTGCATTCCATGTCGATGGTGTCGATCTCTTGCTCCTCCGACCCGCCCTCCGATGCCTCCCCAAGCAGCAGTGCCAGCCATTTAGCACAGCCCACACAGCAGGGGAAGTGTCAGGATGGGACAGCTTCGGCAGCGTCTCCGGCACCTCTCTTGAGTAACGCTGGGTCGATGGCGAGGCTGCCGACTGGTCGATCATTCCTCGCACACCGGCGGCAACGCGGCCCCCTCTCTCCAGCCGATTCTCGTCCGACACACACATCGGGTTCTCGCGGGCCGTCCCAGTCCTTTCGAGCGCTCAACTCCTCATCACAGCACGTTCGCCCACGGACACGGCAAGCTGGTGACCGGCCGCCGCCTCCGACGCCGGCTGCGCCTCCACCCCTGCTGAGACTGTCGGCGTCTGGGGGAAACACGTTCGAGAAGGACACGCCATGCTCGGCACCGGTCTCTCGCCTGGCGCGCACGGCGTCCCGGCGCGGCATTTCCATCGATGTCGCTCTGAGCAAAGCTCAAAAGCAGCACACACAGGTAGCGAGTTCAGACTTGCCCACCCGCTTCGATGCGTTGTCGACCCCACCCAACACCAACCTCCTCAGTGTACCGACATTCGCAGCCCCCAGATACCCAGCAAGCACAGGGAGCATAACGCCAATGCCGTCGCCAACTTTCCGCCGCGGGCTGACCGTCGCCATCATGACGAGCGACGGAGAGATCGTTGCTGAAAGCGCACCAGTCACACCCCGAGGCTTCCCAGAGGACATGGAGGCGTCGACTCCCCAAGGAAGCAACGGTCACGATCGCAAGAGTCCCGTGCCATCAGGGTCGTATCATGCTTCAAGGCAGCGCGAGATTATCCTCTGCCGGTACTACCACACCGAAGGGCTGACGTGCACATCCTCACCATGCCGCTTTGTGCATTCGCTCGACGGCTTGTCCCTCCGAGGCTCGTCCCTGAAGCCAGGAGCGTCGCCCGTTTCCACCGGCCGCTCTTCGCCTGCTCCACCCCAACAGCCGCCGGAGAAGCGCACTCCCTCTCTTCCCAGCTCTCGTCTGAGGCTTGTCTCGTGCTCTGGCCGCCTCAGTGCGACCCCAGCGCTGACAGTTTCATCGCCCGACCCGACTCGTGGCACATTCGCGCGTGCACAAGCAGCCACTCCCTTGACAGAGCTCCAGCTTGATGCCGATGCCCTTGCCTCCATCCAATCTGGTGATCCGGTGTCTCTGCGAGATGCTGAAGGCAAGGAGATCACCGGTCACGTCTTCAAGCTGAGTGGCGGCGGAAAGGGAGCTGGCGGGAAGAGTCGAACGAAGTACAAGAGTGAGTATCACGAGCTGAAGAGGCGCTACGATGTGGCATTGGTACCCTGCAGTCGCAAGCCCCTTCCGGTGCGGCGAGCAATGGAATGCGGCTGCCTTCGGCGGCGTCCATCAATGCGAAACCGAGGCGTAAGCTGGCGACACCAAAAGCGATGTCGCGGCGGCGATAGAGATGACACAAAGACCTAAGCCTGCAGTGTGCTGACAATACCAGCTATCCCGTGCCGCGACTACGCAGAAAGCCACTGCGCGTACGGTGACTATTGTTCTTTCATTCACGACCCTGCCAACTTGTACGACCCTATTAAACATGGAAAGAAGGACTCCAAGTCGGACTCTTCTCCCTCGGACACCTTCAAGCGCACCATGTCCGAACGACCCAGCAGCGACTCGTCCACTCCCAGCGACACCATTCGCACTCCATCGACTGACGTGCCGCCGGCTCTGGCCCAGGTCGCGTTGAAGAACTTGCAATCGAACTCGCAGGTGTCAGCTGCAAACTCGGGAGAGGTCAAGTCACCGTCGATCGACACTGACGGACCCGCCGAGCCCGATCAGCAGGGGGTCCCTGGTGCGACCGGTGTGCAGTCTGTGTCATCCTCGTCGGCCGCTCCGACCACCTTCGAGGTGCCCTTCGATGCCGCCGGCAACGCCGTCCAGGGCCCCGTGTACACGATGGCGCCAACGGAGTACGGCAACGGAGTCACCTGGGTTGAGTGGAACCCCGCCTGGGGCACCGGGCAGCAGTGGCCAACGCATGTGCCGCACACCCCGTGGCAAGTCCCCGTGTCTCCCGCCGGCATGGCGATGAGCCCCGTTTCGCCGCTTCCACCCGCCGCTCAAGAGTCCTCTCTCGTCTGGACTCCGGACGGCTTCCAAGTTCCGGACACCAGCGCGCGCACCCGGGGGTTCTGGAGGACAAAGCCGTGTCGCCTATTTGCGCAGGGCATCTGCCACCACGGTGACAACTGCAGCTTGTAAGTGAACTGCACCCCACGCTTTCTAAGCTGAGGTGTCTTATCCCGATAGCTGACAATCAGCCTGCACACCACAGCGCCTGTACCGTCTTCTCGACGCTTCAACCCGAAGACTGCGCCCATCAAGACGACCCCGTGCAAGTGGTTCAACAGCACGTCAGGCTGTGAGGCAGGTGACGCGTGCACGTTCCAGCACGTCCAGGTTATCCCGCCGGAGCAGCAGTCGGCTGTTCCCCGCCCATGGCGGACGAAGCCCTGTCGACACTTCCAGGTCGGAAAGTGCCGCATGGGCGACAGCTGCCACTATGCGCACGTCAAGGCGGACGTCCCTCCTTCGGCGTCGACTTCTCATCGCTCGAGCTCACAGGACTCGCGGGCGTCGAGCCCACCTCTCGCCTCGCGCGGTTCAAACGCCTCAGCGGACTCGCCAAAGCCTCCTTCAAGCCCACAAGTTACGTACAATGGGACCAGAGCTGAGAGCCCGATCCACCCGAGCGCCTTCTGCGCGTCTCTTCTGAACACGCCTGTCTTCACAAAGGAGGGCGTGCAGGGCCCAGACACGACGGCTAGCACACACTCAGACCCGACTCCTGCGCTGCCGAACACTCCCGTGTCGCCCCTTAGCCAGCGCCGCGCGAGTGCGCCGCCCACTCTTCCCCCGGCTCCGATGATCACCATCCCACCCTCCTCTGGCGCCCTGCACTCAAGCTCGGACACGCCAGCGGCGAAGGAGCTCTGCGCAGACTGGCTGGCCTCGGGGCGCTGCCAGCGCGAGGCGTGCACGTTTGCTCACTGCCCCGCGACGCCGCTTACCGAGGAGCACTTGAGCAAGGCGTGCGCTGAGCTCCGCCTTCTGAAACGGTACGACGACTCGGACAGCGAGTCCGAGGGCGAGGAGGACGACGTCGAGTTTGTGACGGTCGCGACGCACTCGTCGCCGAGCGTCCAGAGCGCGCACAGCCCGACGACGATGAGCGCGCGCTCGATCAGCACCAGCTCGCTCTAGAGCAAACCGCTTTCATCACTTGTAATCATGTCTCAGTTTCGGTTGTCAAGATCACGCATTCCGGACAAGAACCATATTCATAGCTGCATTAAACCCATAAACACACGTGCCATGCAGTCGTCTGTGTTGTGCTCACTGTACAATAGCTGCGCGGGAAGTGACCGTAATGCCTCGCGGTCGCGATCGCTGGCCTGCGCACCTATCTCGCGTAGAGAAAGCCTCTCGTCCGAAGCGACGTAGCTCAGATGGAAGAGCGTTGGGCTCATACGAGACCACCCAAAGGGCAGAAGATCGAAACTTCTCGTCGCTAAGCGTTTTTGTTGGCCTCCGTCTTCTCTCCTACCTCACCCTCACCTCAGGTGGAAAGAACTAAGGAAGCCTCACGCAGAGCCCGGACTAGGACAGTTGTGGCGCTGAGGTGGCGTTGCAACACAGGGCATCCTGACGAGAGAAGCTGGCGACTGGCGCGCCGCAACGCCGCACGGGCACGAGCCGCCGGCCCTGTGTCGGCCCTACATGCTCATTCCTGGTCAGCTCGGCCAGTGGTCGTACCATGCCTCTTTCCAATCAGTCTCGGACTTGCCCACGGCCGCTTGCTGCATATGAGCTGCGGCGCCGGCCTCGGCGGAGCAGTGGTCCCAGCTGACGCCGTCGCCGAGACACAATCAGTCAGCGACGGTCTGACCGGCCTACCAAGAACAATGGCAGCGGCCATAACTAGTATCAGGTGACTCCGGCATTGTCCTTGTCTGGATCTACCGCCTCTTGTTGACCGTGCCGCCGAGAGCGGCAACCGGCACCGCAACGTCAAATCCACACGATGGCATTACCCGTATGGCCCTTGTGAAATAGAAAGCGTAAAGGTTAGAGGGAGGATTCATGAAGCGGTAGGGATGAACAGAATGACTACGGTAGAGGCAACAACGATGGAGCAGAAGGTGCTCCAGTGCGGAACTTGGCCAGCCAAGTTACCCGCTTACCAGGCCTCCTCCTGGTGGACCTGGTCGCAGAAGGGGAGGTACGTCTCGGCGACGACCTGGTTGTCAGCGCGTGCGAGCGCTGGCCGCCTGGCAGCCCAACCGCCTGGCAAAGCTAACTCACCTCGAACTTCTCCTGGTCGAACTCGGGGTACTCGTACGCCTGGGTGTCGACGCAGAGGACCTCGCCGATGTAGATGTTGGTGCAGCCCTCGTTGATCTGGGGGTTGTTCTGGCGGAGGGTCGCGTCGTCCATGCCGTACACCTCGATAAGGTGGCCGCACGTGTCGCCCTCGACCACAGTGTGGATCTTGGAGCAGTCCGAGCCCTCGAAGCCGAGGCAGAGCTCGGAGCCGATCTGCAGCTGCTCGCACGCCTCGTCGATCGAGAGGGGGTTCACGTGCGACAGCTGGAACGTCGAGGCGCCGTACTTGGTGGCTGTCTGTCAGCTTGGGCTCGCATCACTAGGAGAGTTACCGCCACGCTGGCTGGCAGAGTGGAAATCACGCTCGCTTCGCTCGCTACGTCTACTCACAGATGTAGTCGCAGGTGTCACCCTCCTCGACGATAACGGTACGAGCGCAGCGCTCGTCGACGGGGGGCACCTCGGGCGCGGCGTCCTCGGCCGCGACGAACGCGAGCAGAGGCAGGGCGGCCAGGAAGGAGAGGGCGAGCATGTTGTTGTTGAGAGCTAGCGTCAAGCGGAGCGTTCAGAGACTATAACGGTGGATAAAGAGCGTGGCGTGAAGGGGTCGTGTCGTGAGCGAGAGAATGAGGAGTTGAGTAAAGTGATGACAACTGCGGGGTCGCGAGCTGCGGCAGCTGGGTAAGTAGGAGCGAGGGCGAGGGGCAGCGACCCGCCGGGAGAACCGGCGCTGCACCAGGGGACAAGGGAGCAAGAGGCAAAGGCGGACGGTGCATCCTGCAGAACGCAGCATGCGGCCAATGCACACCGCCGCACCGTCCGCCGGCTGATGGACAGGTGCCAAGCTCGTGCAGTGGCCGTTTTCGGCCATTGCTGCCGTCCGAGTGAAGCTCAGGTGCAGCCTGGGTGCAAGATTGGTGCAAGGCGGGTGCAAGAAAAGCTCTACGGGCCCATGGTGCGCACGCCCGCGCGCCTGTCCGGCGTGTTCGCGTGCGCTTGGCTGCGGACAGAACGGCACTTCTGCCGCCCGCATCGCACGGTGTGCAGTGTGGAGGAGCGCCGCATTGTCTGCAGACGGACGCGCCCGAAGGAACAGGAGGACGAGGAGAGCCACGATAGGCCGCCAGTAGGGCCAGGCTGGCTTGTGCAGTGTCTTGGCTTCTCAGTCCCTTGCCCTCTTTCCATCAGCGCTGCCCCCGTCCACTCATCAAAGGTACCAGTCACGAGACCAACTTGATGGATATCTGAGTTAGCATAAGGCGGTCATGTCAGCGATCGACGAGTCAGTGAAGGTGTCGATGAATGCGACGCAGATCGGGGTGCCCTCCCTAAACACGTCAGGGCTCCGGCCGGGTAGACAGGGAAAAGACAAAAAGATTCTTAGCGACGAGAAGTTTCGATCTTCTGCCCTTTGGGTGAACTCATATGAGCCCAACGCTCTTCCATCTGAGCTACGTCGCTTTCGATGTTTTCGGGTTCTCCGTTCCGTCTAAGACGTACCCCCGACCGACGATTTTGTGCGGCATCGCATGAAAGACGTATCGATTCCCTCTACTCTTGCGAAGCGTCGCATGCAGGAGAGATATGTGAAGACGCGCCGCTGCGCCGCTCAGCAGCAAGAGGGAGATCTGCGCACAATTTGCCTGGGCGTCGTCAATCGGTTGAGACGACCGGAGTTACTGGTCGGTGCGTGCATAGCCGATCGTGAGACCATGGCCAGCCTGGCGGACGATCCGACAGCGGAGACTGGTCTTATATCGGTGTTCTAGAGGACTGCACGTGAGGCACGCATGCATGGGCGGGCTGGGCGGTGGTGGAGCCCAATGGCTCCGCGTGCATGTCCGTGGCCGTAGGTGCGACGGGCCCCGCTAGCCCACCTGCCCAAGACCTTGGGCGATGGCGAGTGCTGGGCTTGCCGAGGTTGGTGACTACTTTTGAGTGAGGAGTGCCCACCTTTTTTCCGCGCTTTGGGTAACCTCCGTGGTCGGCGAATGCACCATGGCGCAGCGATCGCACACCTTGAATCTCGGCATGCTCGGCAACGATTCCAGCGCGCGTCCCTCCGTGCCCGCAATACGTCGTGCCCTGGCCGCACTTCCTAATCAGCACCCAGGGCTTCCTAATCACAAGTGAAATAGCCTCGCTTTAAGCGGGGACTTTTCTAATGAGCGCTATTCGGACCGGTCAACAAGACCTCCACGGTGAATAACCGACCCCGGCTAAGTCCCGACTAGGGGCACCGGGTCCACTCCAGACTTCGAGCCAGCACACAGACGCCGCGAGCGGCCTCCCAGCCCAGGCCCGGCACATGACGGAACTTAAGATGCCAGGCGGTTTCTTTATCGCTCCCCTTTCCATCCTCTCTGTCTCTTCTCACTCAAACTCACGACAAAGATGATGCTCCGCGCTCGTACTCGTGTGGCGCCCACCGTCGCCCGCGCCGGTAACCTCAACCTCGCGCGCACCCTCATCGCCCAGCCCCCGACGCTGCCCAACAACGCGCCCCCGTCCCCGCTTCCGACCAAGCTCAAGCCCAATGACCCCGAGACCAAGGAGGCCAAGGCCAACATGACCAACCTCGTCGAGAACCTCAAGGCTCTCCGCGCCAAGGCCCGGGAAGGTGGTGGCAAGAAGACGCTCGAGAAGTGGAAGGCCAAGGGAACTGGTAAGCTCAGTGCCCGGGAACGGTGAGTGCACACCACGCGCTCGTGTGTGTATACAGTGCAACAGCTGACGGTTCAGTGTCCAGGCGCTCCTCGACCCCGACAGCGCTTTCCTCGAGCTCTCCCCTCTCGCCGCTCACGAGGTCTACCCCGATGACCTCCCCGGAGCCGGTATCATCACCGGTATCGGTGAGTAGCTAACAAGTCTCGCGATCTTGAAGCTGACGAGCAGGAACTGTCGCTGGAACGCGCTGCATGATCGTTGCCAACGACCCCACTGTCAAGGGCGGAGCTTACTACCCCCTCACCGTCAAGAAGCACCTGCGTGCCCAGCAGGTCGCTCTTGAGAACCGCCTGCCGTGTGTCTACCTCGTCGAGTCTGGAGGTGCCGCTCTCCCCTACCAGTCGAACGTGTTCCCGGACCACGACCACTTCGGACGCATTTTCTACAACATGGCTCGCATGTCTGGCCTCGGCATTCCCCAGATCTCCGTCACGCACGGTATCTCGGTCGCCGGTGGTGCCTACATGCCCGCCATGTCCGATGTCGTCATCATCGTCAAAAACCAGGGTCGTATCTTCCTTGCCGGTCCCCCGCTCGTCAAGGCCGCTACCGGTGAAGTCGTCGATGACGAGACCCTCGGAGGTGGTGACATGCACACCTCGGTCTCTGGTGTTGCCGACTACCTTGCGCAGAACGACGCCCACGCGATCCGTCTTGCTCGTGAGGCCGTCCTGGACCTCGGCAAGGCGACCGTCCCGTCTGCCAAGGCTCCTCGTGAGACCCGCGAGCCTGCCTACCCCGCCGAGGAGCTCAACTCGATTGTCCCCGCCGACAGCCGCAAGTCCTTCGACATGAAGGAGGTCATTGCCCGCATCACTGACGGCTCCGAGTTCCGCGAGTTCAAGAAGGAGTACGGCAAGACTGTTATCACCGGCTTCGCCGAGATCCACGGCCACACCGTCGGTATCGTCGCCAACAACGGTGTCCTCCTCTCCCCCTCTGCGCTCAAGGCGACCCACTTCATCGAGCTGTGCAACCAGCGCGGCATCCCGCTTGTGTTCCTCGTCAACGTCTCGGGCTACATGGTCGGCCAGGCGGCCGAGCGCGGCGGTATCGCGAAGGACGGTGCCAAGATGGTGCGTGCGGTCGCCCGTGCCAAGGTGCCCAAGTTCACCGTCGTCGTGAACGGCTCGTACGGCGCGGGCAACTACGGCATGTGTGGCCGTGCCTACTCGCCGCGCTTCCTGTTCATGTGGCCCAACGCCAAGGTGTGCGTCATGGGCCCCGACCAGCTGTCGAGCGTGATGCAGACCGTCTCGGGCAACCGCAACGCCGCCGACGCCGAGAAGAAGTTTGCCGAGCTCCGCTCCCGCATCGAGAAGGAGTCCGAGGCCCTCTACTCCACCGCCCGTCTCTGGGACGACGGCATCATCCAGCCCTCTGACACCCGCGACGTCCTCGGCCTTGCCCTCGAGGTCGCCGCCGACGAGAAGGCGAGCCGCCCCCAGGGCGGCAACGGCGGAAGCCGCGGCGAGATTGGCGCCGACGGCGACTCGGGCGACTGGGGTGTGTTCCGCATGTAATTTGGCGAAAAGGGATAGCAAGCAGTCATTTTGGTCAGTCGAGATAGAATAGAGACGTTACAATGCCATCTTTGTATTTCTGATTTTGCTGCAAGATTATTGTGTCCACAAGTGGTCAGGTGCGAGTGGCTGTGAGGATCGGGGCTGTTTGGGAGTATGCATTGCTGGAAGGGGTGCTATGATGAATGCCAGTCTATGAGGTGAGAGGTGTGATTGAAGAGGGTGGCCGTTACAGGGTCCGGGGGACCTCGAAGGACTGGAACGAGATGATCTCGTCTCCCTCGCGGATGTCCTGGAAGCCCTCAATGGCGATACCGCACTCCGTTCCCTTGCGCATCTCGGGAACGTCCTTCTTGACGTGCTTGAGGGCCTCCATCTTGCCCTCGAAAACGACCTTGCGGTCCGGCCCACGGAGGACGCGGACGCCCTCGTTGCGCATGATGACGCCGTTTGCGACCTTGCATCCGGCGATACGCTTTGTCTCCTTCTTGCCGACCTTGATGTCGAAAAGCTGCTGCACGGTGGCCTCGCCGAGGACACGCGTCTCGATGACGGGCGGCAGGAGCGCGGCGACGCGGCTGCGCACGTCCTCGATGAGGCGGTAAATGACGCGCTCGGTGAGGACCGGGACGCCCTTCTCCTTGGCCTCCTGCTGGAGGGCGCGCGCACAGTCGACGCTGAAGCCGATGACGACGCCCTCGGCGGCCTCGGCGAGCGCAATGTCGCTTTCGTGCACGTCGCCGACGCCGGTGTGCACAATCTTGACGCCCGCCTCCTTGTTCCCGATGCCCTGCAGGGAGCCGACAACCGCCTCGACCGTGCCGCTCACGTCGCCCTTGATGACGAGGCGCAGCTCTTTGCGGCCTGCCGCCTTGGCCTCGTCCGCCGCGCGCTTCGCCGCGTGCAGGGCCTTTTGCACGCTGTCGCCCGCCGCCTTGGCCTCCTGCACGCGCTCCGCCAGGTGTGCCGCGGTCTCGCGGTCCTCGGCACGCTTCAAGTTGATCGCCTCAACCTCGGACGCCATCTTGATTCGCTCGCTCTCGCGCTGACGGTTGGAGATACACCGCTTCGCGTCGTCCTCCTTCTGCGCCTCGAGCAGCTGCGTGCCCGCCACGGGCACTGAGCGCCAGCCGCTCACAGACACGGGCATGCCGGGACCAGCGCTCTCGACGGTCATGCCGTTCGAGTCCACCATCGTACGCACACGGCACCACGTCTCGCCCGCGACAATGTACGACCCGCTCTTCAGCGTACCGCGCGTCACCAGCACAGTGCCGATGACACCACGCCCAGAGTCAACGTTGCTCTCCAGGACCCAGCCCTCGGCTGGTCCGTCCTCACGAGCACGGAGTTCGCGGAGCTCGGCCATTGTCGACAACGTCTCGGTGAGCTCGTCGAGGCCCAGCCCGGTGAGACCCGACACGCGGACGGCGGGCACGTCACCGCCATCCTCCTCGAGAATGATGCCCTCGGCACCGAGCTCCTGTTTGACACGGTCGATGTCGACCTGCGGCTTGTCGCACTTGTTGATCGCGACGATGAGACCGACCTGCTCACCGGAAGCAGCAACAAGGTTCAGAACCTCCTTCGTCTGCGGCATGACACCGTCGTCGGCAGCAACGACCAGCACGACCAGGTCCGTGATGGATGCTCCGCGGGCTCGCATGCCCGTGAACGCAGCATGACCGGGAGTGTCGAGGAACGTGATCGTGGCGTCCGAGTCCTTGGCCGAGGGAGAAATGGCAGACAACGGTACGGAGAACGCACCAATGTGCTGCGTGATACCACCCGCCTCGCCGGCAGCAACAGAGGTCTTACGCAGCGAATCGAGAAGCGTCGTCTTGCCGTGGTCGACGTGCCCCATGATCGTGACGACAGGAGGGCGCAGCGGGCACTTTGAAAGGTCGGCTTCAGGCCTGGAGATCAGCTTCGCACGAAAATAGTACTTACTGAGGGTACAGGTCGAACCCCTTGTCGGAGTCAAGAACGGGCTCTCGGTTGAACTCGAGCGCGAGCTCAAAGGCCTGGTCAGAGCTCAGGAAGTAGTCCGCGCGAGTCTGCTCCTCACTCATGCCGATTTTCCGCATCTTGTTCTGCATGCGAGGAAGTCGGACGTTCATCTTGGCGGCAAGCTGTGAGACGGTAATGGTGGTCGGGATGTGGACCTCCCGCAGCATCCGGTCCCTCTTCTCGGCAGCAGCCTTCGCCTCGGCCCGCTCCTTCGCTTCACGCTCAGCCTTGCGCTTCTTCTCAGCCTTCATCTGCTCTAAAATCAGGGCAGCTTCTTCGTCCTCGTCCATGACAAGGAACTCGCGTCTGTCGCGGTCGCGGTCTTTCGTGTTTTTGCCCTTGCCCTTAGCACTTCGATGGTGTTCAGGCCCGGGGATCTCCAGAGTCCCGTCCAGCTCCTTCAAGAGCGACCGCGATTCGCGACCGAATCGTTCATGTCGCTGCTTTCCCCGCCGGTGACCTTCCTCCTCAACCGCCGAGTAATGGGCTGTGGGCCCTTCATCACTGAACCGAGCGGCCTGCGCCTCGGCTGCCTCTCTTCTCCGTGTACCGGTAGGGGTCAACACATCCGGCCCAGTGGGCTTGGGGGCCTTAGAACCACCGGACGCGAGTCCCCAGCTGCCTTGGCCAGATCGGTCGTCGTTCCTTCCCGCACGTCCTGCTTGACCAGATGGTTCGCGGCCGCTTCCGTCCCGTCGAGGACCCCGGTTGCTGCGGTTGCCTCGAGGCTGGTCGTCGATGGGTTGGCGCCGATTCCCGGGGGCTGCGCTTCCCCAATCCCGAGCGGGAGGAGGTTTTCCCCAGTCACGAGCAGGAGGGGGTTGTCCCCAGTCGCGAGCTGGGGGCGGCTTTGGCTTTCCCCAATCGCGGGCAGGCGGTGGCTTGCCCCAGTCACGAGCGGGGGGCGGTGTTCGTTCCTTCGAAAGGATCAGCGTCGTGGAGACGAATCGGTTCGCCCCAACGTAATACGCCAACCGCGCTTTTACGAGCGTACTCCGAGTCGAGGTTCGCAGCATGCTCATGACGATGGTTGCAGTCAAAAGTCCATTTTCGGCGCCTTCGGTCGTCACCTCCGGAAGGTGGAGGTATGCGTCACGTGACTGTTCCCACGAGGCACAATTTGCCACCGAGATGACTGGACATGACGGAGCTCTGAAGTCATGGCCAGAAATTAACTGAATGGAACGCTCCATCGCAACCTACGTTGAACGACGAGCAGTACTGAACGCACTAGGTCAACACAGTCGCCATGGCGACCACCGCCCATCTCTCGCACCACCAGCACCTCCTGCCCCTATCTCGGAGAACCTCGTCCTCTTCAATCGTCTCTACAGCCACCAGCAAGTACGACACCGAGGAGATCGAGCGCATCAACCAGACACAACGGCCTCTTTATGACCACCTGAACTTTGACAGGAGAATGGAACGCCTGGAGGTCGATGACGGTCGACGTAACGGCTTGGTTGACAAGTCGACGACTACCTCCCAACGTCCACCGACCCAAGACACCGCAAAGTCGAAGGAGGTCAGCTCCGGCAAGGTTGCATCTACCACTGCAACTCGCAAGTTTCCGGAGGAGGAAGACGAGGACATCCTGCGGGAAACTAGCGATCGTTTCGTTCTTTTTCCGATTAAGTACCGAGATATCTGGCTCGCATACAAGCAAGCCCAGGCGAGCTTTTGGACCGCCGAAGAGCTGGACTTGGCCAAGGATCTGTACGACTGGAATGAGCGCATGAACGACAGAGAACGGTTCTTCATCCTCCGTGAGTGCACTGTAATTTACTGGGTGTGTAGTTGACACGCAGGGATTCTGGCGTTCTTCGCGTCATCCGACGGCATTGTGGGAGAGAACCTCATCTCGCAATTCGCCACGGAAGTGCAGATTGCTGAAGCGCGTGCTTTTTACGCATTCCAGACGATGATTGAGCAGGTTCACGCCGAGACCTACAGCCTCTTGATCGAGACGTATGTGCAAGACAAGGAGGAGAAGGACTTTCTGTTCAAGGGAATGGAAAACATTCCTTGTATCCAGAAGAAGGCCGATTGGGCGATGAAGTACATCACCGACGACGTGCCCTTCCGGATACGATTGATTGCGTTCGCTTGTGTGGAGGGCATCTTCTTCTCTGGCTCGTTTGCTGCGATCTTCTGGCTCAAGAAGCGTGGTCTCATGGGTGGCCTGACGTTCTCGAACGAGCTCATCAGCCGAGACGAAGGTCTGCATACCGACTTTGCTTGCTTGCTGTACAGCCATCTCAAGCACAAGTGCTCGCAAGAGGAAGTACATAGGATTGTCAAGGAATCGCTGGACATCGAGAAGGAGTTCCTGACGGACGCCCTGCCCTGCGCCCTGATTGGTATCAACGCCGACGTAAGTTCTGTCACTACGGTCCGAGCTAACGGCAGTCGATGTGCCAGTACATGGAGTTTGTGGCTGACCGCCTTGTCGTCGCGCTCGGGTACGAAAAGATCTACTACTCTACGAACCCGTTCGACTGGATGGAGCTCATCTCCCTCCAAGGCAAAGCAAACTTTTTCGAATCGCGAGTCTCATCCTACCAAATCGCCAACATGTCCGGGTCCACGACACCGCTGTTTTCTCGAAGGAACAGCGATGAAGACCGCAACAAGCGCGTCTTCAGAACCGACGCATACTTCTAGACATCTTCAATGATCTTGTACATGGACGCTGTACCATCACCAACCCCAGCTACACCCCTCCATATCAATAGACTGTAACATTATGAGACCCCATTCACACTGCCTCGCCCCGTGTGCGCCGTCGCTTATCACACTCCATCGGACCTCATTGTCTGTGTGACTAACCCATGACTCACACTGCAACTTGTCATTGCCTATTTGTCCTTCTCTCAGTGTCCCGATGTTCATTCCCCATGATCTCTGCTAAAGCAGCGCTTGACGCCAAGCCCTGGAGGTGAGTCTGAAGGCGCGCAATGTGCTAACGGGGCAGAGCGAGAATCGGGGATGGCAAGTGCGCAATTGTAATCAGCGAGAAGGAAGAACTCGAGTGCGGTCAAAAGTGCAATGACAGAATCTGTTACGAGCGTGAGCTTATTCACATCGCAGACTGCTGACTTGAGATCTGGTTGAACTACGAAGAGCAATCTTTCGCATGAGAGAGGCTGCGCTTAGAAAGAAGAAGTAGACAGGATGCATGGCAATCAGAAGTATCAGTGGCCAAGAGATGTCCCTTGAGCGAAAGCCCCAAAGATAAGGTGCTGGGGTAGTGCGCGTGCGCGCCTGGTCTGTGCACTGTGTTAGCTGAACGCTGAACGCTGTGTGCAGGTGCGGCGGCCACGCTGCCGCAATCGCGCGAGATCGTAGCCACGGATGTTTTGACGAACCCGGATTGCGGGGCCCAATCTTCCTTTGTTGTCAACTCACCCGCCGTAACGGGGCTCTCTCAACTACTCTTCCAGCCATGTTTTCGCCATTTCGAGCGCGGGACGCACCCCCAGCATCGCTGGGACCGCTCCCCGACCCCGAGCTGCCACTGCATCTTGCACTCGCTTGGCTCATCGTCAAGGCCACGCCTGTCAACGATCATGGACACCCTATCAATGTTTACTCGCCTACATTCGTCGCTGCCGTTCTGGAGATAGTCGCCAGGGAAGTTCTTGAAGTGAGTTACAGTCGTTGCTTTTGTAATCTGACACCAGGTGAATCCCGCTCCTACTTCGTTCGCGGGTCTGAAGGCCGAGACGGACAGGCTCATCGTGAAGGAGGCCGTGGTTGTCGCGCGACTGAACGACAAGAGAATGTCGCGAGGCCAGATCGTGAGCGCCGAGGCTGAAGAAGCCGCAGCAGGAGCGAGCTGGATGGACATATTTGTGAGCCACGCTTGAAGCAGCGTAGCTGACCCCAGCCTGAGCAATTCCACGAGGTGACAGAGGGGTGTGCTTTCGTGGACACGATCGAGCGCGAGATCCGCAACCGCATCAGCGAAGACATCGAGGAGCCGATCGACGGACCCGAACCGCTTGACCGTCGCTCGCCTTTAGGACTCTTCTTCAGAACATTGCTCATCAAGCTGCGCAAGATGTCGTTCCAGGAGACCCTTGTGCTGTCTGCGCACGCGGCCGAGTGGTGCGGCGTCCGCGGTGAACCGAAGCGCGTCGGCATGAGCCTAAACCGCGAGGTCCGTGAAGGAGGAGACAAGCGAGTCGCTGCGATGGCGTCGCACAAGGCTGCAGCTCAGACTGGAGACTATGGAAGTGCGCTCTTTGCCCTCCGTCAGTTCTATGACTACCAGGTGCCTTCCTCGGACCGATACATGCACCAGCACGCGTTGCTCAACCTTGCCGCGTTCAAGTATGCGACGGGTGGACTGGATGCGGCCCGGGAAGCCGTCGAGGAGGGTATTCGTCTCTCGAGGCAACAAGGCGACAAGACGTGTCTTGATTCCTGTCTCAGTCTGAAATATCGCCTCACGACGGAGATGGAGTCGGCCGCCTGGGCGCCTAACGAGGTCCCACGAGTTAAGGGCGGTCCCCTGCCGGAGCGGAAACTCGCCAAAGGAGCAACACCGTCAGACGAACTATGGTCCATCAACGCGGCGATTGATCTTGGCGAACCGGCGCCCATGGCCTACCGACGGCTTTGGACCGCCCTCAGCTCAACGAAACCACAGACCGAGGAGAGCGTCCCCCGCATGATCAACATGTCTGCGTGGCATCAGGCTCAGGCAGGGCTGTGGGGCATGATGGGATGCGGTGAACTTGCCGATCTGCATGAAAGCATGGCTCTGACGTCACCCGAGCTGGAAGACGAGGGACGGATAACAATCCTGCTCGCACGCGCGGAGCGCTCGGCCACAGCTGGCAAGTTCGACGCGGCGCTGGCTATCCTCCTCGACCCGGGGGTGCTCGAGGGCCTTTCACATGCAGACTACAGGCGATGGGCCAGCGTCGTGTGGTCGATCGTTGAGAAGGAGGCAACGCTGGAGGAAGACGCGGCAGCATTGAACGTGCTCGCTGGTCTGAGGGCACCAGCACCGCAACGACAGGGACCGGGCGGTCTCGTCCGGGATGTGTTCGACTTTGAAGCATCGCCCGAGTCTCGCGGGATCCTGTCTGCCCACGAACACATCCGCGACAGTCTTCGTCAGGCCCACAGCATGCTCGACAAGCACAAGCCGGCGCACCTGATCCTGCCTGTCGTGCTTGGCGCTTTGCATCTGGCACAGTCCCTCGCGCTCTGGCCACTTCACGACGAGGGCATTGTCGCGCTCGCCGAGGTACTCCTGCAGATGGAGCTATGGATAAAGGCCGACGCCGAGGTTGCGTCGTACTGGCCGCGTCTGCAGGGGGAGCTCGGTGCGCGTGCAGCCCTCGTCCGTGCCAAGGCCAATGCCGCGCTGGCACTCGAGCAAGAGGGCAAGCACGGCGCGCGCGACACATTCAACGCTGCGACGAAATACGCCAAGCTCGCCAAGGAGAGAGGCCAGGCTGTCGGTGCCGCAAAGGTCGTGGAGGAATCCGAGATTATGAGCGCCATGCTCGCCGAGCTGGCCGGTGGGCGCGGCAAGGTGTCAGCGAGGAAGCAGGGCACCCTCAGCGAGAAAGTCCGCGGAGTCGGAGAGGTCGTGCGGCTCGTCGGCGTGCGAGTTGCAGAGGGTTGGCGGTAGGCCCATTGTACAACTATATGCACATTACGCAACAGCCTTAGCGCTCAGGTTCTGCATATCCGACCTGCACGATTTGCGCCAGAGCTCCAAACATCGAGCGCAACAACCTCGTAAACGTAGGGCCTGGCCGTAGGGACCCCTGTGGCCTGCGCCAAAAGAAAGCAGTCGCACAATACAGGGCAAAGCACCAGCCGGAATGAGGGCAAGATGGCCGAGTGGTTTTAAGGCGATCGCTTGCTATTGAATTAGATAGCGGTTGGGTTCTCCCGCGTGAGTTCGAATCTCACTCTTGTCGTAACATTTTTATCATCTCTACGGATTTCCCACAGAGGAAGAGCAAGTTGCTTTGCCGAGTGAAGGCAGTCTGCGTCTCCGTCTTTGTCATCTCAAGGCGATGAGGCGTGGCGTAGGCCATGCCCGGCCCATACTGTTTCAAATCGCACCTTCCTCACCGACCTGACTGGTCACAAATTGCCGATGAGAACAGCGTTTGTTAGCATCCACGTCTGGCCTCCTGAACCCTGGGAACACAACAGGCATCTCGTTTAGAAGAACCGCTGCCGCATTTCGCTCCCCTCTCGTCGTTAGCACGCTTCGGGATCCTAAACCAGCGAAATGCTTCCCTACTGTCCAACCTCCGGTCCTCACGCCACCCTGCGCGTAATTTTTCCTTCACGTCGCCCCGCGCCACTTCTAAAAAGAGCTTCTACGACGAGAGTGAGATTCGAACTCACGCGGGAGAACCCAACCGCTGCTTTGCTGCGCAGTAGCAAGCGATCGCCTTAAAACCACTCGGCCATCTCGCCTTACGTCCGCGCCTGCCAAGTCGCGTCAACGAGGCCCAGCAGGCGCTTGCTCGGCCGGAAGCCGTTTTCAGAGTACTTCAAAGTGTCTGTAACCGAGAGGAAGGGTGAAAATTGCTGGTAAAATGATTTGCTAGAGATTGAATATGAGGAAGAGGGAGGAATGATGTTGAGGAAGGAAGAGGAAGTGCGGTCACGGAATGTCCAGTATCACGCCTGGAGCGGCAGCAACTGCGGCATCAGAGACGTTCGCCCCATATTCGCCCCGTGTGGCCGTGTGAAGTTGGGAAGGACTGTGTGTCTCCGATGGGAACGGTTCAACGCGGACAAGGATGGCGTTCGTTCCGTTCAAGAGTGCGGACGGCTGTTGTGGAGGTCTCAGGTGCGGGGCCCCGTACTCCACCTCAAGGCTGATTGCCTCTCGATCAAGGTTCCGAACATCTCAACATTCATGTTCGGACTCACCAGCGGGCGAGCGCTTGCCCATTGCCTCGTTGCCCGACCAACGGGGCGAATACCAAGCTCTAGATTGCTACGAGCCTTTGCCAGTTCTCCATCACCGTCTGCCAAGATCGAGAAGCCGGGCTTCCGCTCCCCCCCTCGACCTCGGCAGCCGAAGCACGCGAGCGCCCAACATGACGACTCTGATGAAATCACTGCCGAGATAGCGGAAAAAAATCTCCAGGAAGCGAAAGATGTACGCCATTCTGACACCCCCATCACTCTTCGTCCCTATCAGGAGGAAGCGATATCCGCCTGCGTCAATGCGCTCAATGACGGCAAGAAGCGTATTGGTGTCTCGTCCCCGACAGGCTCAGGGAAGACAACCATGTTCATGAATCTGATTCCTCGGATACCGTCCCGGAATGGAAGAGGCCAGGTTCTGATCCTTGTTGGAAGTGTTGAGCTTGCTCACCAGGCCGAGAACGCTGCTCGAGCTCTACTGCCAGGACACTCTGTCGAGGTCGAGCAGGCAAAGCGGGTCGCGTCTGGCACCTCTGACATGTAAGCTGTACGTACAACAAGAGCTCATGTAACAGTACGATTGCGACCTATCAAACTCTGAACAACCCTGCAAGGCTGGACAAGTTCGACCCCTCTCGATTCAAGCTCGTCATTGTCGACGAAGCTCACCATTCCGCGGCGCTCAGTTATCTCCGGCTGCTGCACTACTTCAACGACGCTGTGGAACTGCCGCAACAGACGGGGCCTTTCTCCACATTTGAACACGGCCAGGAGGTCCCCATTATCGGGTTCTCAGCAACCTTCTCTCGCCACGACCAGCTTGCACTGAGAGCGGTATACGAAGAGATCGTCTTCCACCGTGAGGTCTCACAGATGCTTGAGGACGGCTGGCTCTCGCCAGTGAAGAGCACTGCCGTCTACGCCGACCTAGACCTGGAAGATGTTGCGACTTCGGCCGGCGACTATCGGACGAGCAGCCTCGCCAAACACGTGAACAAGCCGGAGCTGAACTCCCTCATCGTCAGGACGTGGCTTTACCGCGCCAAGGAACGCCGGTCAACGCTCGTGTTCGCCGTGGACCTGAAACATGTTGCAGACCTCGTGCAAGCCTTCAGGATTGCAGGCGTAGAGGCACAGAGCATTAGCTCCAAGACACCGCGAACAGAGCGACTCGCCACTCTGGAGTCTTTCCAGAGCGGGGAGTTTCCTGTCCTCATCAACTGCGAGGTGTTGACGGAGGGAACGGACGTGCCAGAGGTTAGCTCCAACTTCCCGAATTCAACTCATGTCCACAGATTGACTGCGTGATTCTTGCCCGGCCATCCAAGAGCAAGAACCTCATTGCCCAAATGGTGAGCTTCCGGCAAATCCCACTACTGACCAGTAGGTGGGAAGGGGTTTGCGCTTGTCTCCGTCCACTGGGAAAAATGATTGTTACCTCATCGACATCGTGGATAACGTCTCCCGAAGCTCTGGTATGAGAGTTGCACCGACGCTGTTCGGTCTGTCTCATGACGATGTCCCAGTGTACGACAACGAGGAGGGGTCTCCCGAGAACGACAGTATGCCAGGTGAGCCAAGGGTTACCCGCGTTAAGCTGAACAGGTTTCAGGTACACCATCTCGGGAAGGGAGCTTGCAGTCGAACTTCTCCGTTACTTTGGTCGACTGTGACGATCCCTTCAATCTGTCGGCTCCGACTTGCACAGCAGTTGTCACCGAGAAGTTGTCTAACAACGCCTGGGTGCATTGCGGAAACGGAAAGTACATCTTGGAGATGCTCGGTGAGCTAGGAGGGTTGTCGTTCAAAAGCTGACGCACAGGGTACGGTTTCATCACGATTGAACCCCTTGAGCAGCTTCTCAGTATCACGTTTACACCTAAATTGCCGGCAGAGCTGCGCAGCAAGTCCCCGTACTCTCGCAAGCAGCAGATTGCTTATGCTGAGTCGGTTGACCGGGCGTTCTCAACAGCAGACACGTTCGCCGAGAAGCGCATGGGCCGTGACAGGGCTCATCAGTGGGTGACATCTGAATCTTCTCAGCTGACCCCAGACTGTCAAGATACGCCGCGTGGCGCACGCGGCGCGCTTCGCCGAAGCAGGTGCAGCTGCTGAAGAGGATGAAGGGGTTAACCGAGGCGGACGGTTCGGTGCTCATCAAGGGGAAGAGCGTAAACTTGGATGAGGTGAACGCTGGACAGATAGCATCTTTGCTGTGAGTAACTGTTCTGTTCTTCCCGCTGATGTACCAGATGTGCTGCCCAGCATGGCGCACTGGTGGGTGCAGGCCGACGAAGATGAGCTAACAACTAGACCGTCAAGAACAAGACTGAACGCGCCGCAGCCCGAGCGGCGGAGAAGGAGCGCAAGGAGCGGGAGAAGCGCGCTGCCGTGGAAGCGAGGAATCTTCCTTTGCCATCATAGATCACCATGTACATCTCTTAACATCGATCTGGATCGCATTTCGACCCATCTACACTGTCCCTCACAGTGATACGGACGTGCCGTGCCTAGATGGTTGAGTGGACCGTGGGAAACTTAAATTTCCGATCGTCCGCTTCAAGTCAACTCCCAAGATTTCGGCGGGTCACCAGGCAACAACATCAACTACCATGGCCGAGGTCACCACTAAGAAGCGGAAGCGTACCGGAAAGCAGAGGGAAGAAGCCAAGAAGGCTGCCATTGTAAGGTCACAATGTCGTGTTCTAGCTGACCTGCAGGCCAAAGCTGCCGCTGAGGCTGCCGGTGTCGCTGAACCTGGTAAGGCTGAGGGTGAGGACGCGCCGGTCGCTCCCGAGCCGGAGAACACGGAGTCCGAGCCTGCTGCGAAGACGGACACAGCCATGACTGCTAAAGAGGAGGACAAGCCCGCCGTTGATTTTGAGAAGCTCAAGAAGCGCACTGTAGGTTATGTTCAGTTTCCGAGCTAACGCCAGCCCACGGCTCTGAAGAAGCTGCACCAGCTGTTCAAGCACGCGAAGCGCGAGGAGTCGCAGCGCCTGATCAAGAAGATCAAGTTCCTCACGAAGAAAGGGTCGACGTCCGAGGTTGATGAGCTCGACACTCAGTTGAAGCTGCTAGGCGCGATCGACCTGCACGTCCTCAGCGCGAACCACCTGAAGCTCAAGCTGCGCAAGCATTACCTGTTGAAGAAGGACGGCATGCCTGCGGACGTCGAGGCAGTCATCGGTGGTGGCCAGACAGTTAAGGCGAGCGGAAGCAGCGCTACTCCCGACGTCATCGCCAAGGTCGAGAACCGCCTCTGCTCTGCTAAGAACGTCGCCGAAGGCGTGAAGGGTATCACCTCGTGGTGCCTGGCCGAGCCCGGAAGCTCGCTGAACCTCGAGAAAATGAAGGAGAAGAAGAACAAGAAGAATGCCAAGCCTGAGTCCGACTCTGACAGCGACGACGCTTCCGAGGGCGACGACGAGCGCGAGGACGACGTTCCCGCCGCCATCGGGGAGCTCGACAGCGACGACGAGGTCGTCGTGGAGGAAAAGGCGGCGGACGCTGCTGGGTGGGAGTCGGGAGATCTTGAGGGAGAAGGCAGCGATGACGAGGAAGAGGCCAGCGACGAGGAGAGCGGGGAGGAGGACGCGGACGGATGGGAGTCCGGGTCTGTTGGCGGCGAGGAAGGCGGTGGTGAGGACGCTTGGATCGCCTCGGCGTCGGACTCTGATGCCCCCGACTACGCCGCTCTTGCGAACCTGAAAGGCGCCACGGGCAGTGACTGGGAGTCTGGTTCGGAGCCTGACTCTGGCTCCGACTCTGGCTCGGACAGCAGCAGCGGCAGCAGTGTCGCTGTCGAGCGTCCGCCTGCGAAGAAGGCGAAGGCTGAGGTTTCAAAAACGGCCGAGAAGCCGGCAAAGGCGGAGAAAAAGCCCGAGAAGAAGGCTGCCAAGGCGGACAAGCCGAAACCTGACGGCACGTCGATGTTCCTGCCCTCGCTCGCTGCAGGCTTCACGGCAGGTGACAGTGACTCGGACCCCGATATGGACTACGACCCTGACGGAGTGATCGGCAGCAAGGCCGCGCCCCGAAAGAATCGCCGTGGCCAGCGCGCGCGTCAAGCGTGAGTACTCTACTTAATCGACGCTTCCATCGTAACTGACGTCCCAGCATCTGGGAGAAGAAATACGGCAAGAACGCGAAGCACATCGTGAAGCAGCGAGAGGAGGAGAAGAAGAAGACCCAGAAGAAGGACGGCGGCCAGCGCACCGGCGGTTTCGTCCCGCCCTCAAGAGACTCAGGCTACAAGACGTACAAGCCTGCGCCCGAGTCAGCGCCTGTTCTCGCCAAGCCGGGCGGCACGTTTGGTTCCAGTGCCCCTGCCAGGACACCCGGTGCTGCGCCCCACGGCGCCCCTGGCGCCGGCGCCGGCGCTGGTGGGGACGAGAAAAAGGGCAAGAACCACCCGTCCTGGGAGGCTGCGCGGAGGAGGAAGGAGGCGGAGCAGAAGCTCAAGAACGCGCCGAAGGCGACCAAGATCGTGTTCGATTAGACAATCATACTACCCCTTACTTGTATCACCAGCCCCACGTTGCATGCGGATGTATGGCGTTCCGCGGACACCGTGCTCGATTGCGGGATAATTATACAGCTGAACACCGATGACGGAGTGGGGTGGTCGCCGGAGCTTGCAGATGTTGCCGACGTTGCAAAGCGTTCCTGCACAAGCGAGATCCGGAAGACCCCGCCTGTGACGGACGAGACGGGCGACGGACATGGCCGATTTGTGGCCGACTCCTGGGTGTCCTGAACCGACCAAGGTGGCATTCCGCGCTCCCTCTGGCGTTTTCGGCCCTGTCGTCCAAGGGTTTCGATAGCCCACCCTCCCTCTCTCGCTTCCTACCCAACCACGCGTGCGGCCAAGCAACGTAGGCGCCCCGGGCGCGTCGCCGCATGTCCCGGCCGTACCTGCTGACCTGCAACAGATATGCTGTAATGGTCAGGTGGAGCCTCGACGACGGAGGTTATGTTGGGCTTTGGCAAATCTTGAGGGGCGTGAACCTGCGTCTGAGTCAGATTCGGAACGACTCGAAGTGCTCAACATACGACGCCTGGTGGTATAAGTAACCGACCTCGGCCAACTTACGCTGCACTTTTCTGACCTTTCCCTGCTGCTGTTGCCCATCTTTTCGTTCCACACTCTCTTCGCTACTACTCACACTTACTAGCCTAGTAATAAATCTAGATCTCAGAATTGCTTGGCAGCTCTTCCTCCACCATCTTAAGCCCACCGCACCTCCGATGACCCTCGAGCCTCAGGACGTCGCTACCGCTACCACCAACGGCAATGGCGCCGTCGACAACGTCGCTGCTCTCAAGGCGGCGGCCACGCAGCCAACCGACCGTAAGGCCGTTGACCTGAGCCACCACCTCTCGCTCGTTGCGCGCTCGCGCATGCCGTCGCCGCTCAAGGACATCCTGTCCTACATGCACCTGCCTGGCATGATCTCTCTTGCCGGTGGTCTCCCGCACCCGTCCCTCTTCCCCTTCCAGTCTGTCTCGACCTCGGTCTACCCGCCTTCTACCATTCTCAACCCTCTGAACCCCACTCCGCCGTCTGACTCGATCGCAATCGACATCGAGCGCAAGGCGACGGCGGGCAACGTGTCCTTCCTCGAGCGCGACCTGCAGTACTCGGGCGCCGCCGGTTTCAAGCCGCTCGCCGAGATGTGCAAGGCGCTCACGGCGGCCGTGCAGCCCCCGGCCTACAGCGACTGGGACGTGCTGATCAACTGCGGGTCGACGGATGCGTGGCAGAAGATTGTGACGCTGTTGTGCGAGCGCGGCGAGACGGTCGTGACCGACGAGCAGATCTACCCGTCTGCCCAGGCGGCCTTCATCCCCGAGGGCGTCAAGTGCCTTCCGATCCCGGTCGACGACCAGGGCATGCGGCCGGACGCCCTCTGCGCCGCGCTGGAGGCGTGGGACACGGCAACGCAGGGCCCGCGCCCGCACGTCATGTACATTGTCCCCGTCGGGCAGAACCCGCTCGGCTCGACGATGCAGGCCGAGCGCCGCAAGGAGATCTACGCCGCCGCGTGCAAGTACGACCTCGTCATCGTCGAGGACGACCCGTACTTCATGCTGCAGTTTGACCGGTGGGACCCGTCCGCGCCCCTCTCCGAGTCGGGCACGCCCCCCGCCGACTTCATGAGCAAGGTCGCGCGCTCCTTCCTCGTGCACGACACCGAGGGCCGCGTCATCCGGCTCGAGACTTTCAGCAAGACGCTCGCGCCCGGCCTCCGCGTCGGCTTCTTCGTCGCCAACGCCATGTTCACCGAGCGCCTCCTCCGCGGCACCGAGGTCCAGAACCAGCAGCCGTCCGGCTTTTCCCAGGTCATCCTCGGGGAGACGCTCGCCCGCTGGGGCACCGAGGGATACCTCCAGTGGTGCGCGGGCCTGTGCGAGCAGTACCGCGTCCGCCGGGACTGGATGCTGAACGCCCTTTCGACCGAGCTCGCCCTCACGCGCGACGCCGAGACCATGGTCGCCACTGTTAACGCACGGAGGGTCCTCAGCTTCACGCCCCCCATCGGTGGCATGTTCATCTGGTGCACCGTCCACTTCGACGAGCACCCCGGGTATGCCGCGTTTGTCGGTAATGGTCCCGATCGGAGGGTGAGGGAGCACGAGTTCGAGCAGATCTTCTGGAAGAAGCTCGTCGACGCTCGCGTTCTCGTCACCCCTGGCTGGTACTTCACTCCCTTCGAGGGACCGGGCGTCCCCAGCTCCAACAACGAGCCCGGCAAGGGCTACTTCCGCCTCGCGTATTCGTTCGAGACCAAGGAGGACATGGAGGAGGGAATCCGCCGCCTTGCCTCCGTCATGAAGTCCGAGTGGGCCTAGATCAGTGGCAACCTAAGTAAATGTCATCTATACCATGCATCAGATCGTTTGACAGTCGTGAACCGCGGACCTAGCTCAGATCACGCTTCGCCTGTTCCGCCGCCCACTGGGCGTAGGCAGCATCATCCTCGGGCCCGACAAGTCTGCTCATCAGCTTGGACGCGGGAAAAGCGACACTGGTACTTACGGTCGGACGAGGCGGTGGAAGCTGGTGTCGACCTTGCGGATGCTGTCCGGCGTCAGCGCGATGAGATACTTCATCGCAAGCGACTCCCAGCCATGGTAAGAGTACTGCCCAGTGCTGTAGAAGTCGTAGTTGTCTTCTGTGTGCGTCTTGTCGACCTCGTTGCCGTGCCACATCGGCCAGTACATCGCGCGCGGATTCAGAACCTGGATCTCCTCTGGGTTGTACCTCGCCAGCTCCCACGGCTTGTGCACTGAGAGCTCGGCCCAGCCACCGTCCTTGAAGGCGTGGTACTCGTTCAGCCAACGATCGACAAAGGGCGACTCAGGCTCCGCAATTATAATACCATTCTGCGGTTAGCGTGCGGCATCTCGAAGCAACTCACGCAGAGACCTCCGGCATCAAGTTCCGCCTTGCGGGAGTCCGGGTCCCGTTCCATGCCCATCGTGGTAGGATAGGACAGGAGATCATCAAAGTCGCGGAGCCTGCACCATCAGCATCGGCCCATCACTTCAGAGACATACACGTAGACATCAACGTCGAGATAGATGCCGCCCGAGCCCTTCAGGGCATACAGCCTCACGATGTCCGCCTTGTGCGCAAAGTGGGTGAGCTTGTTGCCGAAGATGTCCTCAGGGGGCTCAATCTCAATCAGAGTGAGATAGGGCTCGATCAGATCCCAGAACGGTCCCACGGGCTTGTACTTGTAGTAGCTTGCGTCAGCTCGATAGTTCTTGGGGCACTTACAAGAATGTCTTCTCAGGCTTCAGGCGAGTAATGGCACTCTTCATCGCGAGGTACGCGTAGTAGGGCAGCTGCTCACCGCTGTACCCGTGCTTGGGAGGCTTCAGTCCGTACACGTAGTGAATCGCGTTGGGAACGCGCATGCCCGGAGTCTTGACGCCGACCGGCTTCGGCACATAGTCGGGTACCCGGAAGTCGTCTGGGAGGTGCTTTTTCAGCGGGGTCGGCGGGAACTGCTCCGGCTTGACGAGGAACTTCGACTTTGTTCGCTCAAGTCCAAACAGAGGGTTCGATGTTAACTCCAGGTAGCTCATGCCTGGCTTCGAGTAGTACGTAGCCGGGATCTCTGTTGGCGTCTTCAGGTGAGGTGTGAAGTTGTCCACCGACATAGACGAGCCCGAGAGCGTAAAGAGCAGGAAGAGGGTGACTACTCCCGCAATAACCACAGGAATCGTGGGCACAGTGACATGTCGTTGGCCGATCTTGAAAGACTGGAGAGTCAGCACGACTTCCACATATTGATTAGGCACTTACCAGAACGCGCGGCGGTCGTAATGACGCCATGGTGACAGGTTGAGGCCAGAAATCGGCAACGGGGGCGGAGAAATTAGCGACAAACAGAAAGAAAGCTAATCTGCGAGTAGTTTGACAGACGATGGATGGTAGAAGGTTGTTAGATTGAGGTATGAGGAGGAGCAATGGTTGGGATGGATTGCTCCTTGGACTGTGCGGAGCAGAAAGTGCTATGGTCAGGCACCGTCGATGGTGCGCTTGGGTGCCCGGCGCCATGCCGCCGTTCTGTGCCTGAGTCCTGACTGCGGCAGCCCCCTCCAGTGCTGTGCTGCTACCTGTGCACCGTGCCGGCAGGGGTGCCATATCCTTCGCCTGCTGCGAAACGAAGTCCCTTGCAGCTGCGGGTCCGACCTTACGAACCGTTCGGCGTTGGGCCCCCAATATTGCGACTGCCAGAACGCCGTCTGCCACCGTCTGCGGCTAGCGGCTACGCACTGCGCAATGTGCACTGCGGGACGCATGGCTAGCCTAGCTCATCATGTAGTGCTCAATAATCAACTTATCATATGAAATCTAGTGTACCCTACAGCGCGAGCCCCCTACTCCTCGTTGACCCAGCGCTCAGCGCGCTCTCCGATGTAGGGAAGCCAGTAGCGGCTCAGTCCCTCCTGAGCATCCTTCCAGGCTCGGTATGACGCGAACAGTGTGGCTCCAACCCCGGCGAGAATGATCAACGTTCGCAGGAAGGTCGGAAGCGGGATCACCATGTTCGTGATGATCATGAACAGCACAAGAGGGGTGGTGAGGAGTGCAGATTGATAAGCTGCCCGTCAGCTCGCAATTCCAAGCCATAGACTTACCGTGGAAGCGAACGTAGTCATTCTGAGTCTCAAGGATGAGGAATATCAACGCTGACAGTCAGCTTTCGCCGTAGCTTCGACACGAGGACATACCAGTGATAGGGCCACCGATGTAGGCCGCCGCCGCCATGAGGTCGATCCTCCATCCGAATCGGCTCTCCCAAGCGTTCACGCGACCTTCCGTCTCGTTGTTGCCATATCCGTAAATATCGGCTTCGGGGTCGTTAGACAGCGCTTGGGACGATACTGTAGGATCCGAAGAGGCTGCACCGCCCTGGTACGAGTTTCCGTATCCAGAAGTCTCTCTGAAGTAGCAGGAAACCCGTCAAAGGACAGCAGTGTAGTATCCACGTTGAAGTGGTACAAGGTGGCGTCACGAGTTGGCATAGGTGGCAAATGCGGGAGGACACAACGTCAGTACAGTAGATGCAGGCAAACCCCGGGAGGTTGGTTGACTCACCGAGTGAACCACGGCTTGGCAGTGCTCTTGCCCTTGCCCTTGTACGCAGACGACGGGGTCGCGCCGTCTTCGGCCGGGGAGTCAGGTGGTGGTTGGTCTGGTGTCAGAGATCCCAGTTGCCGGATGAACCTACACGGCGAGAAGTTCATGTTGAAAATTGGTGAATCGCTCTTACTCTTGACGCCGAATAGTCAGAAGAACAGGAGATCAAGGATGCACGACGCCTCTCCAGCACTTTGAGTACCGTTGTCAACAGCCGACGTTCAGTCACTGAAACGAGTGACACTATCGTCACCTGGGATGAAGTTTAAGATGGCCTCCCACATTACCACGCGATTGCGCGGCCGATCGTTTCCTCGTGGAGGCGATGACGATGGCTCCTCAAGCGCCTCTTTCAACCGTCGGTTCTTCAGTCTTCACATCCACTCATCGGCGACCAATACGACTGATATACGTTCCGAAACTGCTGCGGTTTCCGTGGATATCGAAATTCACGGGCAGTAGAACGTCATGAACGCAGCACTCCTACAGCAGATCCAGGGTGAGTTCAGATTGGGAGAGGCATCAGATTCACTTGCTAATCGTCCCAGCCGGCAAGGGCCTGAAGAAGACAGAGACGAATGACCGCTCTGCACCCGCTGTGGCTGGCAGTGTTGGCGGCGCAGGGGGTGGTGGAGGAGGAGGTGGTGGCGGCGGGGGAGGTGGTGGTGGTGGAGCGCGTCCTCCGCCGGCCCCGAGCCCCATGACCGCCGATAACCCGGCGCAGCAGCTAGCAGGCCTTTTCGCTGGAGGCATGCCAAAATTGAAGAAGACAGGTGGACCTGGTGGACACAGTGAGTGCTTCGTAATTGGGATGGCTGTAGTACGTAGCTGACGTGCAGGCGGTCCCACCGGCTTGGCAAAGCCCCCCAGCATCCCGGGACGTGCCCCGCCGAAGCCGCCTAGCGCGGCCCCTCCCCCTCCACCGGCCCCTTCAGCGCCTGGACGGGCGCCGCCTGCACCTCCTGCACCTCCTGCTCCGTCGGCTCCCTCTCGCCATGTCCCGGCACCTCCGAAGCCTCCTCCCGCTCCGCCGGTGCCGAGCGGGGCTCCGAAGCGTGCACCGCCGGCTCCGCCGCCTATTCCCTCGCACGGCCGCTCCGCCCCTCCTGCACCCCCGGCTCCTTCTCGCCACGTACCGACACCTCCGGCGCCTCCTGCTCCTCCTGCTCCTGCTCAACCTCCAAGGGCGCCTCCCGCTCCCCCTCGCCCCGTCAGCAGTGCGCCGGCAATTCCGAAGCGAGACCCGCCTTCTCTTCCCGGACGCGCGCCTCCGGCTCCACCCCGACCTTCGGGCGGTGGCAGGAGCATACCTCCCCCGCCTCCCCGGCCCTCGGGAAGCCCTGCTCGTGTTCCGCCTCCTCCTCCGAGGCCCAACCAGTCGACTCCGTCGCCACCACCTCTACCAAACCGCGCCCCGCCGCTTCCGAACCGACCTGGGGGCGGAGGCGGTCGCTCGGTGCCTCCGCCGCCCCCGTCGCACTCTCACTCTACGGTAAGTTGCTCGAGGACTATCTGTTCTGATCTTTAGCGTGCTCCTCCGCCGCCGCCTCGCCCTACCGGCCCGCCGACACTTCCGGCGCGCACGCCCCCGGCTCTGCCTGGTCGTTCCGTGCCGCCTCCACCCCGTCGTAGTGACTCTCCGGAGCCTCCTGCGCCCCCTCTTCCCCGTAGACCCAGTGGTGCAACCTCGCGCACAGTGTCTGCTAGCTCGACACCACCGCCGCCGCCCCCTCCGCCTCCCGGCCCTGGAGGCAGGAGCGCCTCCCAGCGCTTCGCCCCGCCGCCAACGCGCACTGCGCCGCCACCCATTAGGGCCGCTCCGGCCAGTCCCGCGGCTGATGATGATGACGACGACGACGCCCCTCCGCCCCCCGTTGGCAGGAGCCCAGCTGCTCGTGCTCTTGCCGCGTCAGGTCGCCTCCGTTCGTCGTCGAACGCCTCAACCCCGGACATCTCCGCGCCCCCCTCGCGGGCTACTCCACCGCCCCCGTCGCATCCCAGCCCCGCTGTAAGTATTCGTGACTATTCATCTGCTGACTTCAGCGCGCATCCCCGTCAACTCGCCCCATGTCGATGATGCCTCCTTCGCATCCTGGTATGGGTGCGACGAAGGCGCGGCCGGCGTCCGTTGCTCTCACCGGAGCCAACGGTCGCGACGGCGACTCGGACGACGAGCCTGAGCCTCCTGCTGTGGTTGGGTCTTGGACGTTCGCGATGAAGGGTATGTTCCCTCCCCCTCGTCCTTGGCACGGAGGTCAGAAGACATACGCGAGTGGTGCCACAACGGGCGGTGGAATCGGGTACAGAGTCTAAGATAGAAAGTAGTGTGAACATGCAGGATTCCGATCGTCTATAGGTGGCGCGCACCTGGCAGAATTGACAGAAACCACAGAAGGCACTCACCCGCTTCCTCATTATCATGCGGACGACCCGGCCACCGACAAGGAGCAGCACATGCAGTTGTCCCATATGTTTTACGTAATCCCTCACAGTAGCGTGATCTGAAACGCCCTGAACAGCGTACTCCGTCTCTGATATCCTGCCTGGGATCGCTGGTACCCGACCTCCCTCAAGGGCAGCTGTCGGATAGGCCGTCGTTCGGCCCAGGATTCACGGATTCGCCAACAACAACACTTATCGTCCTCAACCTTCTCCCCATCACCCACACTCTCAACATGTCCTCAAGTCTGCACAGGACGCGCCACGACTCAATGCAGAGCAACACCAGTTTCTCCCATGTGTGGCCGCGCCCGCCGAGCCCTACGGTATGTCTACCCCGCCCTGCCCGTACCCACCCACACCAGCCGTCACTCCGAGCTCCACGGTGGCGAGACGAGTGACAGGCCGAGACACCTCCGCACCCTTCACCGCAATGATCACGCTGACAAGGCAGTTCTCGACAACGACGACCGGCTCCAAGGTCAACCTCTCCGAATCCCACACTCTGATTTCTCGCAAGGATCTCCGAGCTTCGATTGCGTGCTTCGAGGACGTGAGTGAACACTTCAAGTGCCGAGGGCAATGAGCTGACCCTGCCTAGCTCATGGCGGCAGCGAAAGCGTACCGTAACGCCCTGCTGGCCATGTCCTCAGCGACGGCGGCGTTCGCATCAGCAATGGAGGCGTGCTCGCGGTGAGTGCGGGCCTTTTCCAAATGTTTGCGGAAGCGAATCTATGCTCATCATTCAGCGTAAAGGGGTGTCGCGAGGCAAATGCGGCTCTGGCAGGAGCTGGAGGCCTGCAGTTCCTGATCTCTAACCATGAACAACTGCTGGCCGACACGGTTTACCGCCAGTTCGAGATCCCACTGCTCGAAGCCCTCGACAATTACAAGCTCATGACCTCGGACCGCCTGGCGCAGTACGAGAAGTCTTTACAAGCGCAAAGCGAGAAGATCCGTCGCACCGAGGCCGAGAACATGAAGATCGGGCGGCGAAAGAAGCGTGACCTGAGTCAATTCCGAACGGCGCTGGCTGAGCTCCAACGCCAGGTCGACGAGCTCGACGGCATCAAGTTGCAGTACCACGAAGAGGTGTTGGAGGCGGAGGAAGAGGCGTGGGACACGGTGCTGAGCAAGGTCGCATTCGTGATTCGCTCTCAACTGGACTTTTACGAGAAAATTGCGGGCAAGGCCAGTGACCCCATCCTGGAGCCCATCGTCTCGTCGATTCCGGACCCGTTTGATGCGTACGGCCCGCCGAAGGAGGAAGGCCGCATCTTCAGTGTGTTGTCACCGTGAGTTGACCCTCCAAGACCCGTCTAACTCCAGGCTACGCCTCGACTCCGCCCCCGCCTCGCCCACTCCGAATCTGACACGGATTCTGAACTCTCAATCCAACTCGATCCACAGCTCCACAGAATCATCTCCCGATAAAGCGGAACACCCGATCAACAAGGAAGACCCTCGCTCTCCATCGAAGCTCGGCCTCGGATCGTCGGCGCCGGCTTCTGCTCAGCCCTGCATCGTTGACGCCATGGGCGAGCGTGGGGTGTGGGACGATGTTGCCAGCGGCCTTCGTGCTCGCCGCGAGCTGAGCGTCATCGATGAGCGCGAGTCGGCTTCACCCTCTAAGACCGGGGAACCATTAGCGCCCGCCACCGACGACGAGGCGAATGGAGACGCGCAGTACGAGACCGAGTCGGAGGCGCAGTCTCAAGGTCCGACGAACGACGTGGGCTCGGATGGCGCTCGCACACCCAAGACGCCTTCGACACCGACGCCTCACACCCCCAAAACGAATTCTGATACCCTAGACAACGTCTCCGCGCGCTCGACTCACTCGCGTGTGAGCGAGACCGCCCCGCAGGTCGACGTGGCGGCGTAGCATACCCGTTTTCCTCCCGAAGAATCATGATAATGTTCTCACGTACAAAAGTTGTGGTATACAGCACGTATACAGATTCTCTACCCCGACGCTTCCCGCTCCAGTAGCTCTAGCTCGACCTGTTGTACCTTCTCTTATGCAGGACAGTTGCATTCAATCTATGTTATCTAACGCCTACTGAGACTTGGCCGCATTGGCCTTGTTGACCCCGAACACCCATCCTTCTCCCCACCCGCCTTCGGCTCCACCGATCTGCCAGCCGCCGATCCCTCCCACACCAGTCCAGAGGCACTGCAGCCCCTGTCTGATCTTCCCGGGCAGCGAGCCCGGCGCGGTTCGCGGAATGTGTTCCGTGAGGAGATACCAGGCGGCGCCCACCACGAGGCCGACGGCATACCCCGCAGCCACTTGGGGAACAGAGTGGTACTGGAGCATGATTCTGCAGTCAGCCACCAAAGCAAAATCACAGCCTACCTGCTAGCAGCGACAGCGGCACTCCAGGCGAACAGCCCAAAGACGTAGATCCCTGTCCTGACCTTGCGAACGGTCCTGGTTCTCGCGTCCGCCGGCGCGTTGTCGTAACGCGCCTCGATTGAGAGCCAGTACCCAACTCCCCAGGCGAGGACGAAGCTGGCGGCCTGCGTGTGGCTGCTGGGCATGCCGTACCCATGTCCCACGTGAGGGAGGTGGGGGAAGGGTCTCGGGCTCTTTAGCAGCCTCTTCAGGAGGAGCGACAGTGCCTCGTTGCTGACGCTCCCAACAGCAAGGAGCAGGAGACTGAGTCTCCGCCCAAAGACGACGAGCACAAAGTACGCAACGAAGAGGAAGATGGGCGAAAGACTGAGGAGGGCAAGCGGGATGCCGAGCTTGTTCGACGGCGGGTAGACAATGTGCGTGAGCGCGAAGTGCTTCGGGCCCGGAATCGAGTCTGCCACGACCTTTGCGGCCTCTGACGCTGCCTGCGGGATGCTCATGGCGCTCGGCGTCGGCGAAGGCGGGCTGAGGAAGGCGGGAAGGCGGAAACACGTCAACGCGCGGTAGCGCGCTTCGAATCTCGACGACGCGATTTCGCAGTGCGGGGTACCCCGCACTCGCCCTCAGCCGGCCCGGACGGTGACGCAAGGGGCAGCTCCGGCCAGCCCACCGCACGCGCGGGCGTGCAGCCGGGGGCTTGCTAATTGCTCCCCTCGTGGTGATGTCTGGATCGCTTCGCTTCATCGTCGTCCTCTGTCCCAACGCCGCGGCAAGCCCTTCAACCCCTCGCAGGCCGACAACGACGAGGGAGGTGCAGTCCCGTTCATTACGTCTCGGCCACCCATACCATCTCACCGCCCACCTCCCCGCTCACCCCCCGACTGGTGGCGGCTCCATTGGAGTAAACAATGTCGGACCCCAAGCCGGTCGAGGTGCCCGGCGGCGGCGCCGGAGACGACCTCCCCTGGTGGCTCCTCGACCTGTGTGGCTTCTGCACGCTTGTCGGTGAGTTGTTGAACACTCGTTATCAACTGACATCCAGCCACCGTCGTCAGCATCGCCTCGATCGTGCTTCAGCTCAAGAACTACCGCATGCCGGAGCTGCAGCGCAACGTCGTTCGCATCATGGTCATGTAAGCCTCATCGCACATCTCACAGCTGACCATGAAGGGTGCCATTATACGGGTGCTCGTCGCTCATCGCGCTGTACTCGCTGAACGCGGCGTTCTACATCGACGCAATCCGCGACCTGTACGAGGTGAGCCGGACTTGCCTTGAGAAGTTTCGACCGACCGACAAGGCCCGGGCGCACTGACCGTGACCTCCACCAGCGATCGGTTTCTCTCTGCTGCAAGGCATTCTCTCAAGCTGACATCAGGCATTCGTCATCTACGCCTTCCTGCAGCTGCTCATCACCTATCTTGGTGGCGAACGCGAGCTGCTGCTCCGCCTCCGCGGACGGCCTCCCATCCCACACCCGTTTCCGATGAACCTCTTTCTCCGACCGATGGACCCGAGTGACCCATGGACATTGCTGAACCTCAAACGAGGCGTCCTTCGTACGTGCCTTGGTTTCGCCTGCGAAGGTGCAAGCTGACCACCAGAGTACGTCCAGGTCAAGCCGCTCCTCGTCCTCCTGGTTGCTTTCTGCAAGGCGACCGACACGTATCACGAGGGAACTTTCTCCTGGACGTCGGGATACACCTGGGTTACTGTCATCTACAACGTCTCGATTTGTCTCAGTCTTTAGTGAGTGCAGCTGAACGGCCTAGCGCACTTGTAGCTAACGGGCAGCTGCCTGGCCATGTTCTGGGTTGCCGTCAACAACGACCTGAAGCCGTTCCGACCAGTCCGTAAGTTGAAAGTCCTTGTTGTACAGCTGACAGAGAAGCCAAGTTCTTGTGCGTCAAGGGTATTCTGTTCTTCTCTTTCTGGCAGAGTGTCCTCATCGGCTTCCTCGTCTCCGTCAAGGCAATCAAGCATGGTAGGCTGAGGTAGTTGGCCGAAGCTGACGTTCAGTCGGAGTATACACAGATCCGGAGCATATGACCATGGCGATAGTGGACTCGCTCATTTGCATCGAGATGCCGTTCTTCGCCATTGCTCACGTAGGTTGCTCTCGCGCTCCTCCGCTAATCACCAGCAATACGCCTTCAAGGCGAGCGACTACATCGACACGCGCCTGAACCACGTCGCCCGTCTTCCCTTCATCTTCGCGTTCCGCGACGCTTTTGGGGTCAAGGATGTCTGGGCCGACATCAAGTACACGTTCCGGGCCAGGGGCATCTCCTACAAGGCATACGAAGCCGCAGACGGCAGGTTACACAACGAGGAAGGAAGGACGAAACGTATCCGTGCCGGCCTGCGATACTCCAAGGGAGGGAAGACAAAGTACTGGATTGACGTCCCCGGGCAAGAGGAGCAACGGATCCAGGTCGACTCGCGCACGCCGCTACTGCCGAGTCACCGTGCTGGCTATTCGTTCTCAGGTGTTGGGAGCGATAGTGACAGCGATGTGTCTGACGCACCCAGCCTCGAATTCAGCTCTGCCAGCGAGTCAGAGGACGGGTTATACGAGCGTGCCCGCCGCATCGGCTACACCGGATTCCCGAACGTGGATGTTTCGGAGGAGAACATGCGCCGGCGGCGAAGGCATGAAGAGAGCGAGATTTTGGCAGGAAGGCGGACTAGGAGTGGCGGCGTAGTCACTGCGCGCGATCTGAACACGGGGCCCTTCTCTCCCCCGTTACCCCCAATGCCGTGGAGCAGACGAGACTCCAAGGGTAAAGGCAAGGACAAGGAGCCCGACCCAAAGAAGCAGAGGCTTTATGGAGCGTGGGCGGACCGTGATAGCGTCAGCCAACCTCCGAACAAGCTCGGCCTGGACACCGGGCCGTCCGTTACAGAGCAGCCGCAAATCGTCCAGCCAACACCCCGCAAGCCCCGGCGCAGTGAGCGGAACCGGAGCTCAGTGTCCAGCAAGAAGTCTTTCAAGGCAAGCCAGAGCTCGGCACCCAGCAAGCCGGCTTACGACGCGGACGATGAAATCGTCGGCGGGTGGGGCCAGCCAACGCAGCAGCGCCAGTCTAATGATTATACCGACTACTTTAGCCACCCTGCACACGCCTCGTCTCCTCTAGCCAGTCCTTACGAGGTCGGCTCTCCGGATCAGGACGCATGGGACGAGTTGCGGGACAGTCGTAGTCCAGTAATGCGGCGCGAAGATGCTGTCGATCTGATTCGTGAGTTCGGACAAGTCTCTACAGCTAACTCCAGCTCAAGATGGATGGAACGACGAGCGCGACGAGTGGGGAGGCCGGTAGCACTTGCCAGCGTGAGTTCAAGAGCAGTCAACCACGAACTAACGCCAGAACGTCAGATGAACATAGAAGCGAAGGGAAAGTAGACACTGTATTGTATTGGTACATAGTGGATGCAGGGTATTCTAGTTCACCTCTCTAATCAAGGTCGTCGAACATGCCGCCGATGTTGTCCTTCTTGTTGCCCTTCCTGCTCGTGCGCTCCTCGTCGACCTCTCTCCTGAGGGCCTTGTAGTCGCCCTCCCAATCGTCGTCATCCTCGGCCTGCTCCTTCCGCTTCTTCTTGCTGAGCTGGACCTCGGCCCGTTCAACCTCCTCGCCGGCCTCGATCTGCTTGCGCTCCCACTCGCGCTTCTTCTTGAGGTCACGCTTCTCCCTGCGGTCGAGGCGCGCCACCTTGCGCTCCTTCTGGTTGCTCCACGCAGAGCGGAGCTCCTTCTCGATCTTGCGCTTCTTCGCGCGCTTCTCGCGCTCCTCGGCGTCCTTCTCCCGGTTCGCGGCCTTGGTCACGAGCTCGGCCTGGCGCGCGGCCTCGCGCTGCTTCGACGCGTACGCGTACGTCTCCCAGTCGACCTCAGCCTCGGTAAAGGGCACCGGCGGCGTGTACTTTGGCAGCTCCGGCTCGGGCGCGTCGTCACCGTCCGTCTTCTCCTTCTTCTCTGAAGGCTCGGCGGGCTCGGCAGCTTTGGCGATCGCCGCCTCGTACTTCTCCTTGAGCTTGGCGTCGCGCTTTTTCCAATCGCGCACCTCCGGCATCGCGGGGAGGCGGAGAAGGCCGAACGCAATAGCCATGGCGTTGAAGTCGAGGTCGGCGACCCGGAAGATGAACCCAGCCTCGTGCTTCGAGTAGGCCTTGACGCTCGAGACGAACGCGCGGGCGCCGCGGTCAAACAGGTCGCGGTCCTCGAGCGCCAGGGCGCGGATCTCCTCCATCAGCTCCAAGCTGCCGGGGTCCACACGTTCCGCCTCGACCTCCGCCTCTTCCGAAGGCGTGCGCGGCTCCAGGTCCGCACCCAGCGGCTCGACGCCGATAAGCGGAATTTTCCGCACCCGCAGGAGCTCGATGTACTCCTCCTCCCGGCCCTTCGTCAGCAGCAGCACGGCCTTGCCGCTCCGCCCAGCGCGCGCCGTTCGTCCAACACGGTGCGAAAACGTCTTCGGGTCGGTCGGCGTGTCGTACTGCACGACGCAGTCGATGTCGGAAAAGTCGACACCACGAGATGCCAGGTCCGTACACAGCAAAACGGCAGGGGAAAGGTGCGACGACGGGTGGCTCGTAAACGATGTCAATGCCTGATCGCGCACTCGCGGCGGAAGGTCGCCGTGGAGGGATGTCAGGTGGAAGCTCTCAAGTTCTGGGACCTTGGATAGAACCTGAAGTCATTAGCTTGGCTGTCAACTGCGCACAGCTAAGGAGAAGCGGACGCACCCTATAGAAGTAGTCAACGGCGGCTCCGGTGGAGAAATAGACAATGAACTTGGCGTTCTGGTGCTTCTCGGCCTCGCGGCGTAGATTACGCACGAGCTGCAGAGTCTTGTCCGCCGATTCGCAAACGGAGTACGTGTTTTGCAGACCGAGGGGAATTCTCCTCTCCTCACCCTCCTTCTTCGCGCGCTTGTCCTTCAGATTCACGACGATGCGAACGGGATTCCGCAGGCCGAGGCCGATGAGGTCCTCAATCGCGTCCGTCATAGTCGCCGAAAACAGGTGCGTGCGCCTCTGCTTTGGCAGGTGCTTGATGATGCGCTCAACGTCTCTCCGGTGGTCCGGGGAAGACACAAGCCGGTCCGCCTCGTCCAACACAAGGACATCGAGGTTCGACACCTTGACGGCGCTAAGCCCGCGCGGCGCCAGAAGGAAGTTTGCGAGACGCCCTGGCGTGCCGATGATAATATTCGAACTTCGCTCGAGGAAGGTGTCGTACGGCTTCTCCGTGCCCGACGTCACGAGCGTGGGGAGCGAGTACGGCGCCGGCTCGACCGGCGGAGGCGTCTCTCCCTCTTCCACCTCGGGCTCCGGCGGCTGTATCGAGCTGAGGAAAAGGTTGAAGACGTCGTGAATCTGAGAAGCAAGCTCACTGAGAGTCAGCTATAACAACATGCACAAGCGGAGCTTACCGAGTTGGGGCAATCACCAGTGCAGCGACCTCGCCCTTCCTGTACTTGTGCTCGTTGCGGACGAGGCGCTCGAGAACCGGAATCACGAATGCCAGTGTCTTGCCTGAGCCCGTCACAGCCTGCATTCGTTAGCTCAACAGATGAGGACTAGAGCTAAACCATTGATCCCATAAGTCTCCAGGCTCTTCAGAGCCCGCTCCGTGACTTACCTCAACAACACAGTCTTGGTTCTTGAGTGCTCGGGGAATGCTGCCCGCCTGGACAGGCGTCATGCGCTCCCATCCCTGCTGCGCGATGACTTCCGCGATCCAGTCTGTAAGTCCCGGTTTCAGGCTTTCCCACGCGGCTCCCGGAGGCTGCGGCATGCTTGTTGTTGGTGCTTGTGGGGTTGCTGTTGCCACCGGCTTGCAGGCGACCCAGAAATCAAAATATCGAAATCTCAGGTCCGCAGTCACGTGCGGCTCGCAAACGCAAGATTAGCTGATGACGTCTGTCGCATTAGGTCTGGAAAGCTAATTGAAGTCTAAATGAGATTAGGAACGGAAGCAAAGGGCGCCGAGGCTATGCCGATCCCGATCGATCTGGCCAGAAGGAAGGTCCAGCATCATCGAATGCGATCCCACCCCATCACCGACAACAGCAACATGGACACGCCCCTCACCGGAGAACGATTGGGAGAGGAGAAGGCCTTCGCGCGGAGATACCTCGATCAGCTTGCGAACAGGCCAGTCAACTATGCGCCCGACTACAGCCCGCCCCTGTCCACGCGTCCGCGTAAGGTCGGCGTTGTCCAGACCGAGGTCCGCCCTCCGCCTGAGGCCATGGATGTCGACGCACCTCAAGGTGAGCTAGAGATCCGAGAAAGTGTAGCTGAATTGCAGACTCGAAGGTGAACCTGAACATCAAGTCGCTGAAGCCGGCGCTTAAGCTCAACGTCGAGGCGAGCCTGTCGGACTCGGTCACTGATCTGAAGAAGCAGATCAACGCGGCTGGTGGCCCGCCTGCCAACGCGCAGCGACTTCTTCTGAAGGGAAAGGTGCTTGCGGACTCGAAACTGCTGAAGGAATACGACCTGGCCGACGGCGCGACGATCATGCTCATGGCGAAACCTGGTGGTGCCTCTCCTCCCGGCGGTGCTGTGGCTCCTTCGCCCTCTGATTCAATTGCTGCTGGAGGTGGTGCCGGTGCTACGACTGGAGCTGCGGCTGGAAGCCTCGGCACCAAGCGCGACCACCCTACGCTGTCGCCGCTGCAGACCCCCGACCCGACGACGCCGGACGCGAAGCAGGCGCGCAACAAGCCGCCCACGCCCCAGCTTACGGTCACGACCGACGGCGGCGAGCCGGGAGACCTGTACGAGAGCCGTGGCCCTCCGTCGCCTGTTCAGAGCACCAAGTTCCATTCGGTTGTCGCGGACCCAAAGTTCTGGCAGAAGATTCACGCCCTCTGCCACGACGAGTTCGAGCACGGTCGCGACGCCGACGACGTCTTCGACACGTTCCTCACGAGTATGAAGAACAGGCTTACCGCGAACGAGGCCGCCAAGATCCGCGATGTCGTTGGTGTCTCTGGTGAGTTATTATTTTGACGACTGCAAACTGACCCCGCAGGTATGGGCGGCGGCGCGTGAGGAGTCATAGATAGAGAGCTGGCGCGTCTCGCCCACGTAGGACGTTAGGTAGTCTGTTGCAGTCATCGAACCAGTACTACATCTGCAGTTTGAAATGTAAATATATCAGCAAAGGTGCTTGGAAATTGATACATGCTGACTATTCAGGTGACAGTAGTGAGAGGCAGTGGTAGTACAATTATTGAATCCCAGTATCCAAGGTATCCCAACCGAAGAGAAAAGAAAATCGCGACGCAATCTAAAATCGGATTGTCCTCTTGCCTCGTGAGGTCTGCTGCTCAACTCCGCTCGCCCCGTGGCCGTCGCCGCCGACCTCGAGGTCAAAGTACTCGTTGCGCTTCTGCGGGCCGTCACTTCGGTCCTCGCCCGCCGTGCCGTTGTTCATCTCCTCGTCGACCTCCTCCTGCTTCCGTTCTTCGCTTTCCAAGAAGCCCTGCAGATCCGGTGGGATCTCCTGCATTTGCACGCTGGGCGCGCCATTCAGGTATCGCAGCTTCTCGCGGATGGAGACACGAATGCGCTCGAGCGATTGGCGTGTGTTGAGGTTCTGAATGTGGCCCGACAACGGCGGATGCAGGGAGTAGTCGGGGCCGAAGAACTCATAATAGTTGTTCGGCGGCAGCTCCTTCGGCAGCTCCACACCGTTGCAGACTCCCGTCTCGTACGCCCAGCATCGCGAGACAGAACTCTGGCGGTATCCGCCTCCTCCCAGAACGAGAAGGGGAAGGCCAAATGTTTTGATGAACCGTACACATTCGCCGTGGGCGGCGATCGAGAGGTTGAACGTTCCGAGACGGTCGCAGCCAAGCGAGTCGGCGCCGCACTGCAGCACGATCGCTGATGGCCGGTATGTCGTGATCGTTGGCTCCATGACGCTCTTAAACAGGGAGATGTAGCTCTCGTCGTCGATGCCGTCAAGCAGCGGCACGTTGATCGCAAAGTGCTTTCCAAGATTCGACCCAATCTCGCTGAGGTTGCCGGTTCCGGGGAAAAAGTCAACGGCGTACTTGTGGAACGAGACCGTCAGGACACGGTTCGACAGATAAAATGCCTCCTGCACGCCGTCACCGTGGTGGATGTCGATATCGATGTAGAGCACACGGGGATGGTAACGAAGCAGTTCAAGAATCGCAAGCACAATGTCGTTCACGTAGCAGAAACCGCTTGCCTCCCCTTTCTTGGCGTGGTGCAATCCGCCGCTCCAGTTGATCGCAATGTCGGTCCCGCCCTGGCTGAGTTTCCGTCCCGCTGCAAGAGATCCGCCCGCGTACTGCTTGCAGAAGTTGAAAAGGTCGTGGAAAATCGGACAGTCGTCTCCGATGTTGTACATCGTGTAGTCCTTTGTCAATTGCTGGGCGTTCTTCGGCGTCACGCGTTTCAAGAACTCGACGTAGTCCGCATCGTGAAACTCGCGCAGCTCGTCCTCGGTCGCTTTCCGCGGGTTGTACATGTCCATGTTGTTGTGTAATCCGTAGCCCAGGACGAGGTTGTTCGTCAGCATCAGACGATGCGGACGCATTGGATGCCGTTCCTACGTAGTCAGCAATTTCAGGACAAGGACCACTCACTCCATAGTGGTAGTTGCCCACATCCTTCGGGAAGTAGTATGATACAGTCGGTTTCGAATGATCCTGGGTTTGTCAGCCCTTCGGTGTCCAGAAAACCCTCATCTACAAACCTGGATGTGCTTTGCTTCCTCTTGTGGGATGTGCAAATTGCGTCTGTCGAAGAAGAACGGGCTCTCAGAAAAGGTCGGGTAATCCACAAGAGTCGACATGGTAGGAGGCGGTCAGCGCGCGATATGCGCTCGAGATCGTCTTCTTGTATCGATTCTGGGGTGTTGCGCGTCTAGATGCGCCGGGTATCGTGGATGTTATCGAGGGAAAATTGAGTCAGCTTCGGCAACCCAACATGGCATCCAGTCTCCAAGAACTCTTGCCACCCAAGTTCGAGATTTGGCGGGAGCAAATCTACGCCCGCTTACGCTCTCCTCCGCCGATGGACTGGACCGGCTACTATCGGCATCGAAGCCGAGGTGTCAAGCAGTCACCACCACCTTCCTTAATTCCTCTCACCAACCTACGACATGGATAGCACAAGAGCTGTCGCTGCAAACGTTCCGCACGCGACTCCATCGCAGCCGCTGACACGAACAACCCCGCCGGACCCGTACGACAGACTCCAACCCGACGGAGCGTCTCAGGCCCAGATCCGTGCGTAAACCCCGACTCCGACCACAGATGGAGATGTCGACGCTGACGACGTAGTGAGGTCTTATCAACGCGATGCGACTCAAGTATCCAGGTTGACTGATCTTGTCTCCGAACTCATTCGCTCGGCTGCTGGTGAGTCGTCGACAATGGAGCAGAAAGACTGACCGCGCAGGAACACGATGGCTTGCCCACCGGCAGATGATCGTTGACCTGGCCGTGCGCGCAGCGTACCTCCTCTTGACGTTTGGACGCGGAAAGCAGACATTGGGAGAGGAGTACACCGACATCCTTCCTATGCGTCGAAGGACCAAGCAGCTGCCGTCGCGAAGTGTGAGTACAGGATCATGCCCTGACTAACATCAGCGCCGGCTATTCACGATCATCTTCCTCCTACTTCCAACGATCATTACTTCCCCCTCCATACTGAACTACCTGAAGGGCAATCCGGGGGACGAATCGTTCACTGCTCGCGCCAAGGCTCGTTTGGCAAAGTTCCTGGAGTCGCCTCTTGGTCAAAGCTTGCCGGAGATTCATCTGGTCCTCTTCATGTTCAGGGGGACATTCTATGAGGCAGCTCGTCGCGTAACTGGCCTAAGCTATGTGAGCCGATTAACTGGAAGCCAAGCTGACACCAACAGATCTCCGACCTCCCTCCCCGCCGACCCGAAAACCGCGCTCCGTCCTACGAGCCGCTGGGCCTTATTATGGCGTTGCCGTTGCTGTACCGGCTGTTCCCTAGGTTCAGGAGCAGCTCCTCGTCGGCTCCTCGGGCGGCTATCCCTGCTGGGATTCTTCCGAAGGAGAAGACCGATGCCGGCCCGACCCCTGTCAGTGGGCCGAAGAACTCGGTCGTCGTTACGCCCGGAGCAAACTACGACGCGCCCAACACGTACCTCACGATCGAAGCGCAAGAACTCCCCGAGCGACAGTGCACCCTGTGTCTGGAACCTCGCGGATCGGGCGAAGGGTCAGGTGGTACCGTGGCCGTGACAGAATGCGGCCACATCTTCTGTTGGGGATGTCTAGGCGGACTGGACAAGATGGAGTGTCCCCTATGCCGACAGGCGCTGAGAATGGAGCGGCTCGTCGCGGCTTACAACCTTTAGACTAGAACCTATGCACCCTCTTCCGACGTAGCGGCTGGTCTTATATGGTGGGAACCTTGCAGCATCTGAGACTGGTGTCTGTTGCAGCGTGCGGCTTCGGAGGGGCTAGTCGGGAACCCGGTAGTGCCTCACTCCCGCTAACACCATCCATTTACGTCAAAGACATCATGACAGATCGAAGTGATTTGGATGGCGAGGTTCGCCCAAGCACGTCTTGGGAGAATTGACCCGGGATGCAGATGACGATGGCTGGATTCTACAGTGGACTCGCCACATCACGCCGTTCCGTGCCCTAGAACGACGCCACCGCTGTGCGTTCACGCTATGTGTGCAATGTGTGCCTTCTGAAGTGGGCTTGTTGTATGCTGTGACGATCTGTCGCAAGGGCGAGGTGTGGGTGACCGACCGGCGTCTCTTGGCGTCCGCATTCGCCTCCTGCCGTAGTGCGAGTATAAGAGTGCGTAGGCTGATGCCCTTCATGGACAACTCTTGATCAATCAATCTCTGAACAGCACCCAGCATCAGTCCCCTCGACAACTCCGCTTTAGCTCACAGAAGCACGCAAGAATGGTGTTCGACAATGTGGCCTACGCGGCCTGTCCGCTCCCCGGCCAGCCCCTCACCCCCTTCCAGCAGTCGGAAGTCTTCATGGGCGATTCGTCAGATCTGCTCATCTGGCAGGATGTGTTTCTGCACGAGCGCGCCGTGTTCAGCGTTCCCCGCTCACCACCAAGTCCAGCGCTATCAACAATTCCGGAGGCAAGAGAGGAGTCCGACGAGCAGTCTCTCAGCCGGCGTCGGCAGTTCAGCAGGCGACTGCGTGCCATGTCCATTGATCTGACCAAGTGAGTTCACGTTGATGGAGAAAAGATGAGATGATCGGAGCTTGGGCCGGCACTGTTGATCGGACACCCGATAGTCATAGTGACTGGGGGTATTGACACTGACAATGACTGCAGAGAGGAGAACAAGGTCTTGCACTCTCTCGGTTGCAAGCTGAAACCTGTGCTCGCAAAGGACGGGGGCACGCCCGACCGCGCTCTGCCAGTGAGTTCCGCAAAGCTGTTTTCCGGTTCCCGCTGCGGCACAAGCATGCACACCGCAGCTGGTTACATGTTCAGACGACACTGACGGCTAGCAACTCGACTCGCTCTCGACCATCAAGCGGATCAGCGACATGGAGCTCGATCGGTGGCTGAACTACTACGCCTCAGATGCCGCTCAAGCTGGTCTGGTTTCGCACCCCCAGTCGCGTCAAGAGAAGGAACACGCCCTGGCGCAATGCATTGGCGTCACGGGGCTCGATCTCGAGACTCTCACCAATGGGGCGGGTGTCTCCGACGCATGCAACGTAGAATTATGCTGAGCAGTGCCAGCGCACAGAGCACTGAGACAGGCTGAGGATACACACGAACTGTTCCACTGCCTCCATCTTTCTCAGGTCCCATAAGGCATCAGATTGCTGCGTCGCGGGAGTCGCGCAGTTGTATATAATGCATAACAGCGTGGTGTATCAGTACCAGCTCCGTCGACGAGCCTATACTTGAGCAGCCCAGCCTTTACAACATGTCTGATCGGCTCGGCACCCCGTGTCCGTCACCCCTTCACACACGATGGTCGCTGACGAAGGCGTTGGGGCTTGACGTTGGACCCGACTGATGTTACTGCAGAGCAGCCGATCGGATCAAACACCTCTTCTCCGTTCGTGCTTCCACTGGCTCGCACTCTCGTCACGCATATTACCACGCAGCACAGGTCGCTTTTCCATGTTTTCCTCGTCCCAGTCATCGCCATCATGATTGATATCAACCCCGCCGCCATCGAGCGTCTCTGTCCGACACGGCCCCGGCGGCGGTCGGCCCGACTTGTGAACCTGGCGAGCGTCGAGTCTCAGCTCCTTCCAGCCCGCTACCAGATTCCACCTCCGCAGAACCCCGCCAACGAGCTCGAGCAGCTTCTCGTTGGCATCATGGCCGAGCGCATCCATCGTTTCGTTTCCGTTTCGTACGGCACTGTCGAGAACGCCATTGTGGCGAAGGCCGAGTCTGTCATTTTCAGTATGGGGACGTCAGTCGACTCGCCCGCCGGCAACATCTTGGAGTTCCTCCCCAGCTACCGTATCAACGAGTGGATGCTCGACGTCGGCATCGCCACGATCATCGAGGAACTGGAGGAGGCGGGCATTCCCCGCGACCCACGCATCTACGACCCTGTGTCCGATGTCGTCAAGCTCATGCTGCTTGAGAATGCCGACAGAATAGAGAAACTCCTCCGCAAAAGGACGATGAAGCTTCTCCAGTAGGCCTCCTGTATCGGGAGTGGAATTCTGACAACCAGGAAGCTCAACCGCTCCCGCCACATCTCTGGCCACGCTCTGCTGCCCGTCTTGACGGTCGAGCGCAACCCGAACCCCGACTGGCCCGTGAGTAGCATGTGTACTGAGACCGAACCCGAAAGCTAAGACCTCCTCAGAAGCTCTCCTCTCTCGAGATGATCAAGCGTCTTTCAACGCCCTGGCTCGAGGTTTGGCTCACGTTCTATATGGACGACCAGTGGCAGTACTGTGAGCCTCCGAACGACGCCGACTGGCCGAGCATGAAACGAGGCTTGCTTGCAGAGTGTATTGGGCTCGATCGCCTTCCTGGACTGTAACTGTCACCACTGTTATCTACTTCTTGTATGTTATCTGTCTTGCTTGTCCCCGACTCATATCACATAAATGAAATGACATTGTAGCTTTGCAGTCGGACGCATGCTTTGCCGCATGCCGCATGCCGCAGGGACTGGTGCGCACCACTTGTCGGTCCGATCGTATTGGCCGTTCAGCCCACGGTGATTAACCCTCATTAGACTGTGATTGTAATTGGGTCCGCACTCGGTTACTGAAACGCGCGCTTTGAATTGCCACCCAGGCACCCAAAACTTCCAACTGTTGTTCCGTTCGCGATTGCAACTTTGCATCATCACTCACTACTCCCGCCCCGAAGAAGGGGCAACACATCCATCCTTCACCCCCTTTCGACTGCATGCACATTCCGCCGCGCCGGATACCGACACTCGCTTCAATGGTACGGCCAAGAAGACACCCCGAGGGGCCTGGCGGCTTCAGAAACGGACCTCCCGGCGGCAACGGGGGTCCCGGCGGACCGGCATACGATGCTCGGTATGAGCATCCGTACAGCACGCGCAGCGGTGGTTACCGTGATGGACCGCGTCATTTCGAAAGCTATGACAGCTACCGCCCCGGTCCTCCACCCCCTCGCTTCGGCGACGACCGGTATCACGCGCGTCCCCCACCGCCCAGAGACTTCCGCGGTCCGCCTGGTCCGCGATTCTTCTCAGACGGTCCGCGTGGCCCGCCCCCGCCAAGAGACAACTGGGGAGGTTCGCGTGACGGTCCGCGTTCTGGTGGGATCCCACCGTGGGAGCTGAGACAGCGTCGGCATGAAGAACCTGGCAGCGCTAACGGCGGTGCACGGCGACCACCGGCGCTGTTCGCTACGCGTGCGCCTGCCCCTGCGCCTTTAGCTCCTGCAGCCTCTGGACGCCGTGGCGCATCTCCTCCTCGTGCGCCACGGTCCCCTCGCGTTCCCTTCATCCTTCCGCCCGACGATTATGTTGGCTTTTCGTCCGAGCAGGAGGTTTACAGTGAAAGCGTCGAGCCCAAGCTGCTCGTGCTTGACCTGAACGGAGCGCTTGTCTACCGCGCTGCCTCTGGAACAGCAAAGCAGAGGCGCGCCTACCCCCGGCCTTTCCTGCACAACTTCCTCGAGTACCTGTTCGGTCCTGACGCCGACGGCCGTGCTTGGGAGGTCTTCGTGTGGAGCTCTGCCCAGCCCCACAATGTTCGCAAAATGGTGGAGACGACCTTCGGCCCGGTTTACTCGCGGGGAATTTGGGACCAGCCTAAGACCAAGAGTGACCTCAAGGAGGGCGATCAGAAGAATGGAGAGGAGGCTCCGATGGACGGAAGCAACGAGCGAGCCCAAGAGCAGGGCCATCTTCTCGGCGTCTGGGCTCGTGACAAGATGTCCCTCGGCGACAACTACTGTGAGTTCAGCTGAACGTCACTACTACGTGAAAGACGAAAGCTGACCCCGCAGTCAAAAAGGTGCAGACGCAAAAGGACCTGCGAAAGGTTATCGAGCACCTGGGCAAGTACGACGAGAAGCGCGTGGTGCTCCTCGATGACTCTCCTCTGAAGGGTGTCTACCAGCCGTGGTCCCAGATCGTGATCACCGAGTACGACAAGCCCGAGTTCAAGGATTCAAAGGACGCTATCATGCGTCTGGCCGAACGGACTGCCAAGTCTCTGAAGGTGTCTGAGTCAGAACCCGAAACCGAGAAGGAGGCGACACCCGCCGAGGAGTCGACCGACACGAACGCCAGTGTCGACCCGACGCATGAGCCCGGCCTGGACACCACTCTACTCGCTGTGATCGGTATCTTAGAGGCGATGCGGAACGTGAAAAACGTACCTGCCTTCGTGCGCGGTGGCGGCGTTCTTACTCCCTCGGCCGAGCTTGCCATCGACTCTTCTGAGGTCACGGCTTCGACACTTCCGTCGCACGCATCGTTCGCGCATTGGTTTGCGAACGCCGAGACGCTCAACCATTGGACACAGAAGGGACGGGAGGCGTTGGAACGCCGCGGCATCCCTCTGGAGCACGGGATGCGGTTCTCGGCGTCGGGTGAGTTTTACCCGCTTGGTGAGGACACGCCTCTGAACGAGGAGCAGGAGAAGGACACGAACAAGGACGCAGGGAAAGGCAAGCTCCTAAAGGGAAAGAAGGCAGAGGCCGCGTACCGCCACCTTCAGGCCGTGGCTGAGGGTGACATGGTCAGCGAGCACCAGCGCAGCGCCGTCTGGGCTGCCCTCCAAGTGCTCAAGGACATCGGCCTTGCGCCACAGCAGTCCGAGGATATTCCGCCCCGCTCGCCCTCGCTCTCGCCGAAACCTCAGGTCGCAATCGATGCCGTTAGCTCGACCTCCGAGCCGGTCGAGTCCAAGAAGCGACCACGGTACCAGAGCCCGTCGAAGGCGCCGGGCGAGCTCGCCGAGTCCGCCGACGCGATGCAGGAGTAGAGCTGCTCGTCCTTCACTTCGTTCGCTGTATTCAGAGTTGTGTAGATCTTTCATATTCAGTACAGTACATAGATAGCCATGCCAGACTTTTGTACCCGATACAGCTCTTGTCACGGATACAGCCTCTACTTGCTGATAGCGGCCTGGACGCGCGCCGCGACGTCCTTCTTGTCGACGGCGGCGCGCGCCTCGCCGAGCTTCTCCCAGAGGGCCTTCATGACCTGTCCAGTGGCACCTCGGCCACTGCGCACATCCTCGGGCAGGCCGGCGACGATCTCGTCGATGATAGCCTGAACGGCCTCAGGCGTTGGCGCCTCGGGCATGTACTCCTGCAGGAGCTTGACCTCCGAGAGGAGCGAGAGAGCATGCTCCGAGTTGGGGTCAAACTCGGAAGCGGCAGCATTCTGCGATCAGCTAAACTCCAACAGTCTCCGAGCAAAGAACAGCCACACGCTGAGACCAGGCATCTGCCAGCCAGCGGGCCCCTCTAGCTACTGCACAGCACTCACTCGCTTCTCAATACCCTTGCGGATGGTGTTGATGACGCCCTCCTGAGAGGCGGGCTCGTCCGGGTTCGGTCCGCTCTTGGCGAGGTTGGTGACATCGCTGATGATGGTCTTGAGCGTGTGGACGGCCGGCTTGTCCTTGGCCTTCATGGCGGCCTTGAGGCCGTTGCGGAGCGCGACCTCGGCGGCGGACTTCTCAGCGGCGGCGAGGGCGGCCGATGTGTGCAGGGCGCGCACAGCGGGAGTGGCGGATCGGAGCGAGCGGGCAAACATGGCGGCAGTCGGTGGTAGCGAGCAAGGTGCGGAGACGTCCAGCTGCACTTTTCGAAATCTCGGAGGTCGGGGGTGCCGGGCGTTCCTGGACCTCCACCGTGAAGGGAGAAGGAACAACAATTGCGGCCACGTGGGTTCAAGTCACGTGACGAAAGTTGGCTCGCCGCTGTTGTGACGTCTGGAAAGCTGGCCGCTGAGCACACAGCACAGTGCTGTTGCCGTCGGACTCCTGACACACACGCCATGGGCAAGCGGCGAAGACAAAACGAGGAGATTACCGAGGCGCCAGCTTCGGGGCAGGTGCTCCCCGTCGCAGAACTGGGTGCCGACTTCGACGGCGACGCAGACGACGGCGCGACCTACCTCGCGCTTGCCAGGTAGGTGTCTTCCCTCTCCTTCCCTGTCCCTCTGATCCATTCACTGTCCTCGAATCGCCGTCTTTCACACACTAGCTAGCGTTGTTGTGGAATTATAGCTGACATCTCCAGTCGGGAAGCGGCCTCGCTTCCATTCTACACGCGCGTCGAGCCGCCCGCCTCGTACTCCGTCATCGAGAAGCCGCCGGGCAAGGTCACGGTCGAGGTGGAGCTGGGGCGGCACCCTGCGCTGCCCAAGGAGTCTTGGGAGGTTGTGAACGCGGCGCACTTCCGCGCATACAAGGCACAGATCGCGCGGCACTGGCCTCCGGAGCCAACATTGGAATGCCCCTACCCGTCGCCCCCAGAGATCGACGATGAGGAGGGCTGGCGCGCCTACGTCGACGGCAACGACGAGGACGACGAAGAAGACGATGAAGACGGCATGGATGAGGAGGAGGCGATGAACGCCCCACTAAAGCCTGCGCGCCCGAGAGCGGGGCGGGAGCCGCTCGTGTCTCTCCTCGCTGGCCTCGACACGGTGAGTCACCTTGGTTCTGAGCAGCTACAGCAATTGTGACAAGTTTCAAGCTGACAGCAGGACGACACGCTCACGCTTCTGGGATACTTCAACGGCTGGCTCAGCGAGACGGAGGCGCTCTCGCCGCTGTGGGCGCGCTGGCTCTTCGCGCTGCTGTGCGTGCTCGACTCGCGCCTAGACTCGGGGCAGCAGTCGCAGCTGCGCGACCTCGTGCGCACGCTCGCGTCCGTGATCATGGTGCGGTGGGAGCAGGCGCTGGGTGCCGACGAGCTGCAGCCGGTCGCGTTCAAGGAGGGCTTCTACGGCGTGCAGACCGTGGCCTCCACCGGACCGGGAGGGAAGGAAGGTGCGGAAGAGAAAGGCGATGGCACGCCGCAGTGGGCGCTCGGCGCGCGCTGGAAGAACGTCAGAGACGCCGAGCCCAGGTCTGAGTCGCCAAAGCGGCCGCCGGACGACGACAGCGTCGACGCCGTGCTCGCGCGCACGTGGGTCCTCATCTCGGCCGTCGTCTCGGGCTGGGGCCAGTGGGACCTCGTCGACGAGGTGAATGCGCAGATCGCCGCGCTGCCCCGCCACTCATAGTTGTATCATAGCACATACTCATGCAGCATTCACATCACACCCCGGAGAGCGTTCACGCCGTGCACCTGCAAAGCGACGCCCAATGATTATGTCAAGATGCATTGTGTGGTGGTTTCATACTAAGACAACATGTATATGATTATTCGAACTCGTAGTCAAGATAGCTAGACGCTGATGGCCATCGCGGGCTCCTGCTCCGTCTCCTTGCCGATCATTTCGGGTTCGGCGCGGAGGTGCGTGCGCAGCAGGTGGATCAGCCAGTGCGGGTCCCACACGCCGACGCCCGTCATGGGGCTCTCGGCGGTGGAGCTCATGACAGCAGTGCGCGCGAGGGAAGAGCGGCGGGGCGCCGGCCGCTCGCGGCTCGACACCGTGTCGCTGTTGGTCGGGACGGGCGAGGGCGCGTCGCGCGCCTCGGGCTCCTGGAACTGCACCTTGCTCGGGCGCCGGCCAAAGTTGTACTTGGCCGCGACGTCGGCCGGGGTGCCGGGCGGCAGGGGCGTGGCGGGCGGGAGCGGCGTGCCCGGCAGGAGCGTGGGGGACGGCGCACGCGGGGTGCGCTGGAGCGCCGCCGCAGCCTCCGCGGCCCGCTCGAGCCGGTTGATCTTGGACGCCATGACGCACTCGTTCTGCGCGCGGAAGAGCGAGAACGGCGCCCACTCCTCCGCGAACGAGCGCACCGCAAAGTCGTAGTTGGCGTAGAAGACCAGCATGTGCGGCGCGGCCCAGCCGGGGTGCCCGTTCACGCCAGGCGTCGCCGGCGTCAGGGGCACGAGCAACGGGTGCAGCTGCAACCGGGGCAGGATGTACGCCATGTCGTCCTGCGACAGCAGATCGTCCATGAGCGGGATGATTGCGCGCTCAAGTGCAGACAGCAGGCGCCCGACGCGAGGCCCACCGACTCGGGTGCCCTCCGGGTTCATGTTGCGCGAAATGACCGAGAGCAGCGTCATGCCCTCGAGCCAGCTCGCCGCCTCGCCGATCTCCTCGAGCGTACCCGACAGGACCTCGTCGCGGGTCGCGTTGACCGGCAGGCCCGACAGTGTCGAGAACGTGCACACCTCGCGCATAGGGAGCTGCGAGCGATTCTGCTTGTCGAGCAGAATGCGGAGGCCGTCAAACGGCGTGGCCTGCACGACGACGACACCGGCGTACAGTGTGTTCGGGCGAAGGGTCATGCGCATGCTCGTGTCCACGAACCCGCGCATGTCCTCCAGCAGCGGCATCACGTTGTTGTACGGCGTCGACAGCGTCTTGTGCAGTGCCGTCGCGACCGCGGAGGGAGGTGCAAAGATGAAGTGCCGAGAGAGCAGGTCCGACTTCTCGCGCAGGGACGAGATGCGACGCACGAGGAAGATGAGCTGACCCTTTGAGACACGCTCATTCTTGCTCAGGTTCACCCAACCCGTCGTCAAGATCCGGTCGTAAAGCACACCAAGGCGGCCAATGCCGTTCTGCTGTCCCGTCAGGCGGACTGAAAGCTGCGTCGCAGCCAGAGCGAAGCGCTCAAGGAAGCGTGCGACCGAGAGCCTCTGCGTCGGCTGAGAGTGGCCTGACACGACCGACTCCGCGTTCGTGAACGTCGAAGGACGGCGTGCGTGACCCGGCGGGGCGAAGCCAGACATCTCGGTCGACGTGTCCTCCATCGGGTTGCCCGTGAGCAGGTCGGTGACGGACGCGAAGGGGTTCATGGCAGACCAGAACGGGTTGCGCCACGACCAGGACATCTTGAGCGACTGGACGAACGCGTCGTTAGCGGTTGTCAGGTCAAGCTGGTCGTGGATGTTCTTCTGGTTCTTCTTCTTCACGTCACGCGGTGTGAGGGATGCAATGTCGCACATCGGCAGCAATCCGTCGATGGCACTGACAAGCATACGGCCCTGGTCGTCAAGCAGGACAGAGGCCACGACGATGCGGCGGCGACGAGCACGCTCCTTCCTGTCGCGGATCGAGTTGACGAGGATGAAGGCGGCGACGCCGAGGCATGCCACGAAAGCGAGCGCAGCCACGAGGCCGGTGATCGCACGCTTGTTCGCGCTCATCTCTGCTCCCCTGTCGGGCCTCCTGTCGACTTGCCAGCCATAGATCGTGCCAACCATCGCGGTGTAGTGCATACCGCACACAGCACCCGCGAGAATGACAGCGACCAGGATCTTGGAGATCCACGAGTGCTTCAGCTTGGGACGCAGCATGATGAACATGATGTAAAGCGCCACGCAGACAGCACCCGAGGCAATAATGACAGAGCCGATAACGTACGCGACCCGGTAGCCGATGTACGGGATGTCATTGATCGAGACCTGGCCGATGTAGTGCATCGCAGCGACGCCCCAACCGGCAAAGGTGCCGGTGAGAACAACCTTGACAATGTCGCTCAGAGTAACGATGTCAAGACCGAAGAAGCGCAGGGCCCTCTCACGCTTGGTGAGGGGTGCGCCGGCCTGGATCTTGTCACGCAGTTCCTCACGCCATCCAACCTTGCGCAGGCGGAACGGCTCTTCATCGTAGAGGACGTGATCGAGATGATCGAGATGCAGGTCGATCGTGTTGTCGTCCGATCCCGAGCCGTTCGCCTGGTTGTCCTTGGATGACTCGGACGAGTCACGGTAGGGGCCGGTGCTGGTGTCGAGGTCGTTCTCGGGCAGGCTCTGGATTCTAGCCAGAGCCGTGGTTGGGGGAGCGCGCGGTGGCGGGGCGGCTGCAAGAGCGGGGTACGACGACCTGCGCCCTGTCGCGATCTGCTGGGGTGGGGTGTAGACCTGAGCGGGCGTCGTGCTCTCAAGGATGGGCGCGTATGGGCGAGGAACGAGAGGGACGGCAGGCACGGATGACACGAGGGACGAAGTGGACCCATCTGATTTCGGGATCAGATGCGTCTGCGAGTCCACAGGCTGGGGAGTCGTCCTGGGCGGGAACTGGTAGCTCGTGGCGAACAGTTCATTCACCGGCGAAGGCGGGGTACGGGACCGCGTGGAGTTGATTGTGCCAAGCGCAGTGTCGTCCGCAGAGTAGTACGGCGCCAGTGGTGACTTGGGGATCGCAGCCGTGCCTCCGAGCCCCATCGTGACGTGCATAGGCATCCCCCGCAGCGATGTGTCGGGCGTCGTGCCCGGCGACTCGTTTGAGGGCAGGTGCGATGCCCCAAGCAGCTGCCTGCGGTCGAGCTCGGCCCGGACGGCATCACGCCCCAGGCGGAAGTTGAGCTCGTCCAGATCCTTGTCGCGCTTGACAAATGACTCCTCGTCCATGATGTCCTCGTCAAAGTCACCAAAACGCGACTCTGGCGGGGCGTCTCTCCGCAAGAGCTTCTGATACCATGTGCGTTGCGTCGACGACGCAGCCTGGCTGGAAAGAGACCAGCCGCCGCTCATGCCTGCCTGGGCGAAAATGGTATCCACATTTGTTGTCTTGAGGTGCGGGCGCTGCGCCTTCCAGCGCTCTATCGTCTCGTGCCTCCGCAGCTCTAACGAGTTCCTCCGTCTCAGGATCCGCGGGCGCCGTCCGATACTGACGTCCGTTCCCATCACGAAGAAGGCGAAGATCATGGCTAGACACGATGCCACCATGGACAGGACGGTGTAGCCGGCCGAGTAGGTGAGGTACAGCGCATGGTGCTGTTCGTCGAGTGGGTGATAGAGCGCGAGAGCCTGGTTGCCGACGAAGTGCATGGAGAAGGTGGACACGGCACCAAAGCAGATACCTGCAGCCGTTAAGAATGCAATGTTGGAGATTCCGCGGTTGGACGTTCGCCGGATCAGCAGCTCAAGCGTGCAGAGTGCTCCAACGAGAGAGATGAAGTACGACAGCACGACGAAGCCAGGAGTCATCTCCTGCTCCAGAACGACAAAGTTGTCTGGGAAGTTCAGGTTCTTAGGGAGAGCTTCGCGGTCGATGTTCGCTTTCTCTAACCGGGTCAGATCGATGGTCGGCCACTGTCCTCGAGCGTCTCTTTGTACGAGACCGTCAGATATTTGTAAGAGATGTTGTAATCCGCGTAGTGTTGCGAGCAAAGCGGACTCGGTGAAGGTGTAGGACGGTGATTTTTGAGAGGGTTGAAGGGGAGAGGTCGAGTTGGGAAAGGAGGGCGGTGTTGCCGGAGCGGCCGGCAGGTCAGACGAGCTGTCCGGCAGCGGTCGTGCAGCGGCCAGATACGGCACTGTGAGGGCGAACACAAACGTCGCCGTTGATGCAGCTATCCGTGCCGGCCGTCGCGGCAGCCTCGTCTTTGAGGACGAAGCGACTGGCTGCATTGCGCCGTTGCAAGCTCGACGCTCGCGGTCGGGATGGTGGTGCCTTTGCAGTGCCGGGTGATTGTGTGGAGAAGCGCTGAGTGTCAGTCGAGAAAGTCATGGAGGACTGAAGGTTTGGAGCGTTCGCAACAAAGGGCTTGGGTGCAGCGAGTGCGCTAACTATGCTGGCTGGCGCTGACATGTGCTGGCTGGGTCACTGGTTCACGCTGGTATGTGGTCGCAAAGGGAAAACAGTGTGGCTGAGGAACAGCAAGGGTAGGGAACGGTGGCCGGGTAGGGAATGAACGCCACCAGGTCCGAAATGACTTACGAAACGGTGTTGTGGTATTGCGCGGTGTGCGGGCGTGCGGATTGAGTAAATGAAGGGCGGAAACGGCTGGTGATGGCAACACTTTGTCAACGCCTTTGGCTTGAGGACTGTGTGCGTGCGAGGATTGCAGCAGCAGGTGAGCTGGTGCAGCGAAGCCGAAGCCGAAACGAGATGCAGGTTACGGCGGAAAGTGACGGCGCGATCGCTGTCTCTACACTGGCGCCGCAGTCGCAGAGTCTCACTCCACCAAGAAGAGATCGATCAGCTAAGGGGATCGAGGCTAACGCGGTGTATCACGCGCTCGCCTGGGCTGGTGCGGTCGGCACGATCCCGCTATACGCAACCTGCGCAGCTCGCCACGTCCGGTCCGGTCGTCCGGAGGCGCAACGCCCGTACTAGTGTGTAAAAGATCGAAGGTCGGGAAAGCGATTACGAACTAGATAGTCCGTGTCGGTGACCGGTAACGACACGTCTGGGCACTTGGGACACCGGCCGTTGCGATCGAGAGGGGATGGCGAGGGGTGAGGGGCGAGGGGCGTCACTTAGTGTTTGATGGGACGTGCGCGACCGTCCAGGTGGGTGTCAACAATGGCCAGCTGGGAGGGCTTGGGCCTGTGCAGCTGAGTCGGCCGCGGATGGCGTGGGAGGTCGCAGTGGCCCGAGCGCCGTCGTAGTGACTGTCGAAGGAATCGAAAGAACAGGTGAGCGCGCTGGTGCCGAAGATCCCGCCGGCGTCGAGGCGAGAAATAACGAGGTGGTTATGCTTGACGCTCGAAACGAAGGCGGGCGCGTGAGTGTGTGTATACACGAGAAAAGGAGGGAAAGGGGATCGACGCTGTGTGCTGCTGGCGGACGAGTACGACAGCCGGAGGGAGTGTGTCGGCGTGATCGGGATCGGGGTTCGGTAGAACTTAGGTGTGCGGCGGGGTGCGTCGAAGGCGGAAGTGGATTGCACAGCGAAGGTGACCGTGTGGTCGTGTATGCCGTCGGGATACGTCGCAAGGTGTGGGTGTGCTAGAACGTGAAAAGAGGAGCAGTCGGCCAAGACAGAGAGAGACAAGAAAGCGAAAGTGATCAGATCGCGCGGCAGCGGATAGTCGCGGGTTCGCTGGATCGCCGGGAGAGTCGCTGGTCGCTGCGCTGCAGTGCGATTGACAGAGATTCGAATGAGATTCAGATTGCAGATTGCATGCTGATTGATTAGGCTGTGATCGCTTAATGAGAGCTTAGGCGCTTAGGCTCAGAGCCGCGCGACAGCGGCACTCTGCAGTTGCTGCCAAGGCGGCAATGCAAGCAAGGTCCAAGGCGAAAGCGGCGAACGGGCGGCAGTCGAAGAGCGTTCGGCCCCTGGCGAACCGAATTCAGCCTGTCACGTCTACCTGCTGCCTTGCTCCTGCCTGGGCCGGACACTCGAGAATAGCAAGCTGTGCGGTGCTTGTGCTATTAATTTTCGCGTGCCCTAATTCCTGCCCTAATGGGTTTACGTTGCCTTGTGAACGACACATGCTGCATGCTGTCGGGTCTGGGGGCGCTGAGTGCGGAGGTTTGCATCTTGTAATCGAGAGTAAGGTACGGATCGCAATGCGGAGTACGAGGGCGAGGGCGAGGACGAGGACGAGGGCAGCGAGTACGACAGGTGCGGACTCAGCCGGCGGGCCAACTTGCGTGCGGCAGAAGGCAGCGGCTCCCAGGGCGACGGGCAGGGCCCAGGGATCGAAGGGAGCCGGCAGCGCGGCACGGCACCTGAGCTCACGGGGGTCTTCGATTCCTGCGATCCCTCCCCTCCCTTGCCCAGCTGGCGCCCCGACAGCCGTGTGGGCGCCCGTGCCGCCCCCCGCCCAGAGACCGCGAGCGACGTCTGGAAGCCAATCCAGGGCCAAGACGTAATACATATTAGGCTGCGCCCTGAGCGCCCTTGCTTTCCCCTGGAAGCGATCGAGCGCTTCTCGCGTGGCTCACACGGCACGGACTTGCGCTTGAATGGTCCTGCCAGTTTGATTACAGCGCGTCGCCTCCTCGCTCCTGCCAGTGGACACCCGGCGGTGCGGCGGTGCTCATGCCAAGGACGGCTCTGTCTCAATAACCAGGCATGCCCGCTTCACCTGCAACCTTGGTAGCAATCCAGCACGGACAAGAGATCCTGGGTACAGCCCAAACGTCCCACCCGGCGTGCCCAGCGCGTCTCGCATGCCTCGGCAGATGGCCTAGCCCCGGTCTAGCGCACTGCGCGGTAGTCACCCCTTGTGCTTAGCGCTGGGCGTGCCCGGCGTGCCCGGCGTGCCCGGCGTGCATGCTCAGATGACCTCTGGCGCGCCTCGCGACGAAAGGTTGCCGAAGCACGTTCCAGACACCGGGTCTAGCCTGCAGGCCTGGCTCTGTCATCGCGGTCGATTCGAGCCACGGTCGTGCCACTTTGCGCGGCGAGCGTCGAGCCCGTCGCGCCCGCTGCGTAGTCCCGAGTAGCATGTCCACTTTTAGGTGGTGAGGTACGCTCAGCGCCGAGGTACGGAGGGACCGAGGCCACCAAAGGACCGCAGGACTGTGCATCGGCACAGTCTGGGCACGCCTGGGCCTAGGAACGCGAACTCTAAAGAGGTACCAGGCGCAGGCGATGCTAGCGGTGCTGATGCATACTTGCTTTGCTTCGAAACGGCGCGATTCGCTGGGTGCGCCGGCTGAACTGCAAAGTGGCAGTAAAATGCAGAGCACAGAGGATATACGGCTCCGCGAGCCGCAACGGGGAGGCCGCAATTGAGTGCTGGTGAAAGGTCACCGAATGAAAGCCTACCTCGCCTCGCTGGCTGCGCTGGCGGGCTGCTGGCGGGCGTGGCCGTCGCTAGCCGTTGATTTTCCGCGAGCGCCTGACTGCAGCTGATCCAGGCATCGAGGAGTATATCCCTCAGGCAGGAGTCCACCGCGACTGAATAAAGTTCAGCGACCTGGCCTAAAGACAGCGTCCCGTTCCTGGTGACCCAACGTACGTACTCCCCTTAATCTTGCGGGCGCATCCCTGCATCAGCTTGCATCCCATTTCCATTTCCTTGACCCAGCGCGATGAGGTGACGGAAGAGTTGAGGGTACGGGTGGTATATCGGAATATACACGCCACCGGGCGACCGGGTCGTGTTCCGGGTCAAGCGGTGGGTATTCGGCACACCGAGCTTCGCGCAGGAACTCTAATGCACGTCCTGGGCGCATTGTCCTCCGCTTTCTCCGAGCACTGGGCCGGACGCCGGATCGGCGGCGCTAGAGAGGTGCGGCGGAGAGTTCCGCTTGCCGACGTGCAAAGCCTAATCGACTCCAACAGCTGTCATCAGACTTGGGGAGACTGATCAGCTGGGCTGCACAGCCGGCCGGAAAGGGCAGAGGAAGAGAGCCCAGGTGGCGCGGGAATTTCTCGGCGAGTTGGAGTATTGGCACGTCCGCGATCGTGGAGCCTGCCGCGTGCGCATACCTCGCTTAGGTGCGATCGCCATTAGGAGGACATGCTTATGCGCTGATCGAGACTCCAGGAAATGGCCTCTGCTGCCTGTCGACCAACCAACTCTATCGACGCCGAAGGTGATACAGGGCAGCCCCGTCCCCTCAGCACCCCGACCGTACCACCCACGACCCACCACCCAAAACACTCAGGAGCCAGGACAGGAGACAGGCCCGAAACCGGCAAAGATGTTATGAAGCAAACGATCGTGATCGGAGGTGAGTGTCGCATTGCAGCAGCTGGCGGCTTCTCATGTACGCGAGGAGGGTAAATACGTCGCTGTGCTGGGAGACGGATGGTCCAGACTCCGACGGAAGGGCCTCACGACAGAGTGAAGCTAGACTACGGCGACTGGTAGCAATTCGGACAGCGGCATCTGGCCTCGGTGTCTGAGCACGAGCTACTATACGAAGGGGGGATGGAGGCTGGTATGCACCGCTGCGAGCCCTCTGTCGATGTTCGACTCGCCGTCCTCGCCGCAGGGCATGGCAAGGGGAAGAGCATGCCTGTGTCGCACGATGCTGGCCATCAATGCTGCATGCGCAGGTACCCGCCACTGCGTCTTCCGTACGCCAGCCCGACGTGCTCCCACGCAATGGTTCACTTTCATCAGCGAGCTATCCTGCAGGTTCAGTGACGAAAACGAGGGCACAGCCAATGACACCGGCCGCGACGCACGCACGGCGAGTACGTGCGCGCCTTCCTTCTGCGCCAATCTCCGTCTGGCGTCCTGGCGTCGTCCTGCGTACGCTACGCGTTAGATGCGTACCTGTGAGGTGCTCGGCGTGCTGGGCATGAGGGCGATGACCGCTGCGTCAATTGTCGCATGCGCAAAGGCACGGCTCGTTCACAGGCACTCACAGTGCTGTTATGGTGCTTTCGCGGTTTTCTAGCAATCAACGTCCCTGCCGTCCTGGTGTCCCTCGCTGCTTGCCGCAATGCCAGCTGGCCGTTCCTCAATCTCGCCCTTGCATTACGGACCTCCCTGCCGCGCACGACCCATGGCGTCGGCGAATCGCCGGCATGCCACAGACCAGCCGCCACTGCTCTTGGGCTCTGGCAGCACAGACGGCGTGTGTGATCGACACGCGATCGGAAGTACGACATCCCCCTGCGCCCCGCGCTCGTGACCTGTGTGCAAGCAGGTCAAATGCACCCAAACCAAATGGGCAATAATGCCCCGATTACACTCTGACGTGGTCGTACGTACACTGCCTGCACTGCGTACTTCGCGGCGAGCCAGAGGCCAGAGGGATTACGCTTAACCCGATCAAGGTCACAGAGAGATGTCACGCTGCGGAACGAGGTCACACTATCCCCCCTCCCTCGCCGAGTACTGCCCAATACCATATGGCAGCTTGCAACACGCGACGCGCAACACGTAACACGCAACACGCAACAGCAGGGCAGGTAGCGATCTCATATATCTTCTCTCTGTAACTGGGGAGTTTTCTAGTTTTTATGGACTGATACTGTGATAGCGGTTCGGGCCGAGTTGTGAAGCGAAACGAGGGATACTGTTCTGCGATCGATCTTTGGGAATTATACAACATCGATTCATTCGCGGGGATGACGGCAGCACAACGGGATACGGTGGATACGGATGGGGGGGCACGAGTGGGGAGCTTGGCGGTGGTTAGGACAACTAATAATCGCAGACGTGGGATAACAGCGGAAGGTCGCAGGGGTAATTTCCAGCGGCAGGGGTTCTTGGGTTGGTAGATTGGCAGCTGTTACGAGATCGCGTGGCTCCGGCCACGACGGGGACGTAAGCTGGCCGCGGATGGGTGTTTGATGCGCGTTTCCGGTCCTCATTAGTTGCACAGGAAGCGGCGGTTCAGGCAGTGCTGCGCGTGTCAGCTTGCGCGGCGCAGACTTGAAACAAAAACAACTCACGAGATCACGGCAGAACGTCGGCCAAGTGTACATGATGCGTCTGGGCGGGTCGGACAGCAGCGCAAGTGCCGATGGGTCCAGCACGCCTTGCGCGCGCGCCTCGCGCCGCTTCGCCTCGGCTTCCTCTGCCTCGGTGCGCGCGAGCTCGACCTCCCAGCCGAACAGCTCGTGGAAGAAGCGCAAGTTGGGCTGGATGAGAACTGCATCGTTAGCTCTGTGTGGCACTTCGCAGCAGTTTGTCAAGAGGACTCACCGTTCAGCCGCCTCGCGCGCGTCATGAGGTACGCGTCGATGAGCCCGAGACCCCTGTACTTCATGAGGTACGCCATCTGCTTGTTAGCTGCACTTCTAAGAGTCCAAAATCTCCTATACTCACCACGATACTGGCGCTTCGCGACACACCGACGCGGCAGTGGACGAGGACGCAGCCACCCGAGGCGCGCGCCTGCTCCATCCACTCGCACGCGCGGGCGATGACGGGTCGCAGCGGGTCGTTGCCATCGTCTCTGACATCGGTGAGGTCGAGCCTGGAAGTCAGCCTTGATTCTCTCTCTTCGTTCAGCCCGTGGCCACTTACACCTGGATCTGACCGGCACGGGCAGCGTTGGCGAGGGTGTTTCCGCCGACCCAGCCGTGGAGCGGGTCACAGTCGGGGTGCCCGTCGAGCAGGCTTTCGCCCACACTGACGACGTGCGTGATGTTCAGCGTTTTGAGCATCGCAGCGTTGCCAGCGTGCTCCAGGTTGCCGAGGTAAAGGAAGGGAAGAATGCGGCTCGGGAAGCCATCGAAGCGCTTGTCGTCGAACCAGACGCGAGACTCGGGCGCAACCTGCGACGGCGTTGCGGGGCCATCGTTCGTGCGCCGGGACGGCGTGCCGCGCCCACGGTCGCGAGTATCCCGCTCCTGGGGACGCTCGGGGGAGCGTTCCCGCTGGCCTGGGCCCTCCTCGTGCTCGCGTTTCCGACCGTCGGTGCGGTCCGGCGAGGTCGGAGAGCTCGGGTACCGAAGTAAGCCTGTCCAGTTCTTCCAGCGGCTGGGGCTCGTCGTCGGCGACGTCTCCTCGCTACTACTGCCGTTAGGGCGCTTGGAGGCGCGTTCCCGGCGCTCCTGCATAAGACGAGCCTCGATGCGGTGGAGCAGCGGCCGGTCAGTCGGGTACAGGAAGAAGCTGCGCTTGGCATTCTGCTGCAGGTGGAGATACGCCTCGGGCAGCGTGCAGCCAAGGCTCGCCATGATGAAGGAGAGGACGAGGATCGAGCTCTCCGTGTAGCCATCCTGACAGTGGACAAGAATCTTCCGCTTGATGCCGGCCTTGTCGCGGCCGTCGATCAGCTTGCGCATGAAGTTCACGAGCTCGATCACCTTGTCTGTCATGGTGGCCAGGTTGCGGAGCTGGCCGCTCAGGGTGCGGCAGGAACCAGCGCAGTCCAGAGTGACGTAGCGGTGCTCGGCGGCATGCTGCTGCGCATACATGTGGGTCTCGTCGGGCGAGGTGGCCAGCTGCTGCTGCGCCGGCGGAGACTGGGCAGACGAGCTCGCAGGCGATAACAAGTTGCGCAGGGCGACCGTCGCGGGGCTCGAGGACCAGTGCCCTTGCTCGGCCGCCTTAACGCGATCCAGAGCGAGCAGAGAGCGATACGCGAGCGCCAGAAGCGCCGTCGTCGGCATATCGGAGCATTCCGAAGCCCTGACGCAGATGTCGAAGGGCACTGTCGCACCGGCTCCATCATCGGCTCCACCAGGGACGTCCGTGTCGTTACCGACCCAGAAGCCATCGAGGACTTCGGTCGCGTGAGTCATCGCACGGCTCTCGAAAGCCTCGCGCTCGAACAGGTCGACGAGCTTCGAGTTCTCGGTCGTGTTCCCGCTCGAGTCGATGTTGACAAGGTCCGGGCAGAACTTCTCGACCTTCGTGAATGGCTCGACGAGAACCCAGACACCGTACTTGACCGGCCTGTCCAGGCCCTCACCAGACTCGCGCCCCTGCACGTGAGCGTAGAACTCGTCCATGCGCTGGCGGTAGAGGTCGGCTTGGGCCTCGGCTATCGACTCTGCGATGTCAAGCGCGCCAGGCGTCACACCGTGACGGGTGTAGAGAATGATGTCCGAAACGGTGCAGTACTTGATCTGCTGGATGTGCAGATTGCGCAGGTTGATCTGGTTCGGCAGCCGGGCAGGGCGGAAGCGCCCACGGATACGGTCCTCCTTGGCGCTAGGGGTGCGGGTGTAGCTGGGGCGCCGGCCAGGTTGCGAAGGGAACATTGGAAGCTCGAACACGTCCTGGCAGTGGATCGCGTTCATGAGAATGCACGAGGGTCCGGGATCGTCCTCGGAGATGTAGCTGCTGGAATCAGAGTCGGACGAGTCATCCAGCTGCACCTGGGGAGCAGTGGGGCTCTTCGACTGGCAGGGGTGCATTGCGACCTCGGACGAGGGCTCGCCGCGATCATTCAGGTCGAGATCAGAGACGATGGCGGCGGCATCGCTAAGCTTGCGCTCGGTAGCGGGAGGCGTCACGGGACCGATTGACTCGGCTGTCGTGGTGGGAGACGAGGAGATACCCGCGTTGCTGCTGTTGTAGGACTCGGCGCGGCCCTCCTCGTCTTCGACAGGAGCGAGACCAGGCTCCTGGCTGGCCTTCAACGAGTTGATAGGCATGGCCGGGCTGGTGGTCGGCGCCGCCTTGTCCTGGGGATGCGGAGGCGCGAGGACGAGGGCCAAGCCGCGGTAAGGAGGTGGCTCGAAAGGTGGGCCATAGCCGAAGAAGGCTCCCATCTCCCTGCCCTTGGCTCCGTCGTCGCTGATGCCGTGCAGCCACGGGAACATCACTTGCGACGGGGTGTCGAGCAGCGAGTGCCGTTCGAGCAGAGCGGGGAGCTCCTCCATGCCGACCAGACGGACGCCTGGCCGGACTTCGGGGCGCTCATCCTCAAGTCCCCACTTCGGCATACCCCAGACACCAGAGTCGTCACTGGTGGGAAGACCGAGTTCGGGCATGGGGACCTCAACTTCGTCAATGTCCATGTCCATGCGTCCGTCATCGCCGAAGTCTGCTCCCAGGGGCGAAGACAGCGGAGATACGTCGTTAGATCCCGGAAGTTCGATGGGCGACTGCAGATCCTGTGTGGGAGGGAGTGTAGCTAGAGGGTGGGGCCGACGGGGCGTCGCATCCGCACTCGCGCTACCATTCTCGTGGACATGGGGGGCGACTGCGAGGTGTGAGTGGGAGTGAGACAACACGGCTTCGGAACTCCGACAGCGTTCCATCCCGACGCTGGCCACATTGGGGAGGGCGGCGATGTGCGTGGTCGTGACGGGGGTAGGCGGGGCCGAGATCGTGTGCAGGGCCTGGGCCAGATGCGAGGGTAAGTGGGCGAGGTTGTTGTTGTGAGCCTGCTGTCCTGCGGCTCCGGGGGGAGGCGTGGCCGGACGGGAGTGCAGTCTCGCCGAGGCTGGGGGAGTTGCACTTCCGAGCCTTCCCGGGATCGGAGTCGAGGACCTCGACGCAAACGTCTTGTGCGCCGGCGAAGGCGGCTGCGGTGGGAGGTGCATGACCAGAGACATGGCCTGACAGAGCGGTGGTTCCTAGTACACTCTGGGGTGCTGGCTCGCGAGCTCTACCGAGTGTGTGGCCGGATGGTATCGGTGGCAATGGGAGGCCAGGTGGTGAGAGCTGCGGGGTACACCTCGGTGGTTCGGTCGTTGGGTGCGATTGCGGACGATGCGGGCTGTAGTCTGTCGTCTGTCTAGGCTGGGGAATTGGGTGGATGGGAGATTGATGTCAGAGGGGTATGGGGAGGCGGGGGTTGCTCGGGGAGGGTCGCGTGAGGAATGGAGACGACGGGGCTAAGGGTGGGCCAGATACGGTGGAGCGGAGCGTGAGAGGCGGCCGCTGCCTATTGTTGTCGGTGACTTGCGGGTATGAGGATGGGATGAGGACGGTGAGATGGATCTTGGCGAAGGCGGCGGTGATGGCACGCAGATGGATACGCGGCAGCAGAGCAGCTACGAGACGAGGCAGTCGAGGTGCGGATCAGGTTCGGGAATGGGAGGGGGCAGAATACAGCGATGGATGGAGGATTGGATCTGCGTCGCGCGTTGCGGCTTGGTGCGGGGTGGCCGGGGTTCGCAGGGAGGGTGGGATGTGGTTGGCGAGCGATAGGGAGCTGATCTCGCTTAATCACCCAGTGACGGCGTCTAAGCCTGCGCCCGGCGATAGGGAAAGGGGGCGGATAGGGTTTGGTGGTGGCCAGGCTGCAGGCTGGCCAGGCTGCAGGCGGCTAGGCGGGCTAGGCGGGGCGGAGGGCACAGCAGTGCAGGGCAGGGAAGGATGCAAGGATATGGTGGAGAGAGTATTCAGCGAGCCCTACAAACTGAATCACAGTAGTGATGGGCGACCGCGACCGAAAGACACTGCGAGCGAGCGCCTGCGCTGATCCAGACAGAGGCGTACGGCGTGGGGCACGAGGTCGAGGTCCCAGGTCCGGAGGCGACAGCTAGGCCAGAAGCTAGCCTCGTCTTGGTGCGAGGTTGGCATGGCGGAATGGCAAAAGGCGGCAAGCTCGGCAGTACGGCACAGAGCACGTTAATGCCAATTGCGGGCAGCTCGTGCTCCTGCGTACCTGGGTCGCGGTGAGAAGCGTGGAAGCAGCAGCGGCGACGCGGCCAGAACCCGGTGTGTCTGGCGCCTGGGTCGCGAGCCAAGCCTTGCACCAAGACCTAAGTACCTAAGACCTGTACCTGCGTGTTGGAAATGGGACACAGCGTGTTAAGCGCAAGCCACTGATGCACGCTGGCGCTGGTGTAGGGCCAGCTGGCGTCGTCTGCGTCTGCGCGTCTGCGGACACTCGCAGGTCGCAGGCGAGTGCGGTGTGCGGCGTACGGCGATACGGCGAGTGGGAGGCCATGGGAGGCTCGTATCGCATCAAGCCGATGCCTGATGCCTGAGATTTGCAGGGTCCAGGCCCCGGGCTCGGCTCAGATGCGCGCTGCGCTGCAGCTCAGGTCCGCCCCTCGCCGCGCTGCCGTGCACTCTCGGCCTCTCGTTGGCTGAACTGTCCGATTCTCTCCTCGTCCCCGCGGGGCCGGTCCGCTCAGGACATAGACTACGTGCGCTGCGTCCATGCGTGCGGCGCCTACATCACACCTCGCTGCTCGTCCACAGCTGAGATCACGAGCGATGCTCCCTGCGACACACAGAACTGGAGACACACCCCAGGCACCTGTGCACCTGTCGCATGTCGCACAGCCTGGTCGGATTGGCACACTGGCCCTGGTCCTGGCGGCGGGCGCCAGGCCGTGCTCGCTGCCGATGTGCCAATCTCGCGCTGCAGCATTTGGTATCTTGGGCCAGCATCTTGGGCACATGACCCCCGATGCCCCAGACGCGGCCATGTCCGACCAATCAGCGCCTAGGGCTACACGCTTCCACACGGCCCACCCACTCAAACAGGCACCCACTCTCGTACTCCCTCATGCATGCGAGGTGTGCTCGCGACCGCATTGCAGCAGGCAGCAGGCATCGCGTCTGTCAACAAAGCCGGCGCCGTCCCCGCCGCGCACCGTGTCCTGACCGAATGGACTCGACTTGAGAACGACAAAGACGTCATTACGAACCTTACTCCAAGCTGCCATTTCACGAGTCCTGGCCGATCTCATTAACCCCGCAAGGCAATTCCAGCGATCGCCAGCTCGCAATACTTGCCGAATCCCACAGAATCCTGGCTAATCGTGGGTCCCTCTCGTCAGCCTTGCTTCCGGCCAACTCTATCTTGGACGAATGCTCCTCTGTACGAGCACCTGACCCGCATCCGCCAGCCTCCGCCCCCCCATCGTGCTCCAGACCAGAACTGACTATGAATGGTGAATGCGTGTTTGACCCTTGCCAGCGCGGCAGTCCTCGTGATCAACGCCTCCAAGTGAATGGTCATATGGGCTGGCAAAGGAAATCACTTTAACCCTATCTCCAGCCCGGCAAAGGACGGTGTACACCGAACAGCACAGTGATACATTCATAATACATGCGGTGCCTCTACTCAACATCTCCTTTCGTCTGACGTCGAACCGTAATTAGACCTCATCCCACCGCGTTATCTGCATATCTCTGAGACATTCACGCGGAAGCTGCGGCCTTGCGGACTCCTCACCGTCTCCGACGCCGACCATCATGATGCAAGAAGCGGTACGCCTTGGCGCCGTTCTCCTCGCCGAGGATGCGCTTCACCTGCTCTGCGTCCATCTCCACGAGCTCCCGGATGCTTCCGACGTTCGCCATGACGTGACGGAAGTTGTGCCCATTCACACCAGGAATCGCACGCAGCATCTCCACAGCCACAGCGTTTTCGACATGCGGCTGTAAATCGTCAGACCCGTCTGCGTTGCTCATGCCCTTCTTGACCGCTGCCACCTCATCGGGCTCGTCGTGGTTTAGCTTCAGGTCGGACAATATCTTGACAGACTCATGAGGCGACGAGGACCACACAATGCGCAGCCGAGGGAAGTGCAGGGCGAGCAGCGTCAGTTTCGCCTGGAGATAGAATGTGTCCTTCCATTCGTCGACGTCGCCGCCGCGGCCGGCTGCTTCGCGTCGCGCGTCTTCCTGCGTCTATGATTCCGATCAGCGCCAGTTCTTGGGTGCAAGCATGACGCAGCATTAGCTCACCCGAATGCCGAATTTATCCTCCTCGAACTCAATCAGAAGAACACACGTCTCGTAGTGTGCAGTCATCGCCTCGCATTGCGTATGCCTCGAAATGTCAGCGAAAGTCTCCGACAGGGATCGATGGATGAATGAATTGCGGAATGATTCTCACAGGCGTCCATTAGCAAGCGACTGTTCCAAGTCGGGCAGAGCTTTGCGTTCCACGCAAATCTTGGGTGTCAGGATGTAGTCTCCGACCGTAAGAGTTGCAGGAACGACCTTGATGCCGGCGGCGTCGATGAGTGATGGCAGCAGCGCGCCAAACTCGCGAATGTCCACGATGATCTGACGCGATAAGTACGTGATCTGGCCGTGTTTCAAGAATTCCGTGACTCACTCTGGGAGGATCTGCCGCCCCTTCACCGCCACCCGCATTACGGCTAGAGTACGTCGTTCGGGTACGAGTGATCGTATCCGCCATGGGAGCGCGCGGGTTGTTATTAAAGATAGGGATAACCATGCCGCCTCGGTCCTCAATCAGTTTCTTGAACGCTTCAGCTTCGCGCGCCACTGTTGCCAGAAAGCGATCCTCTTCGAATGAATTTGTGTATGTCATTTGATATACTCGCAGAGAAAGGCCGGGGTTGCAGTTGCGGTAGACCTAAGGGTCAGCATGCTCTAGAGTCAACGACTCACCTCGAGACGTCTGATAAACGCGAGGTTTGGCTCGTACATCACAACGAAGCGTGGTCGGAGCTCCTGAAGCAATATGTCGTCATCCTCACCACCGTAAGGACGGATGATAACGCTATCCTCGGGCGCCAGAAGGCCATAGTCGGTTGACCAGTCTTCGAGCATCCCTTCACCTTCCATCCACTGGTGGAAGCGGGGCATCAGGTCCTCTTCCTCGAGCACGCCTGCTCTCGCTAACAAGCTGGCGGTTGCGTTCTCCGCCAGAGGAGGTGCAGTCGTAGCCTCTCCTGACACTGTTTCATCACCTTGGGGCCGCAGACTTCTGGACATATTAGCGCGACAACGTGCGATACGTACTCATTGATCGCCCACTGGACCTGAGCATCCTCCATCTCTGCGTCATCGCTAGCGAAAGCGGATAACTCCTTCATGGTGCTCTCCTTGACTGTGTCCTTTCGAGACACTTGCATGGGCGCGCCAGCTCGCTGGCGCCTCCTCTTGTAGGATGGAACGCCTCTTCGGTACTCCTGCCTTTTCTTCTCCATTGCACCCTTCGATGTATCCAGCTGGTCAGCAGATGCGCCGTCGGTATATCGCGCTGGGTTCGCAAGCCGGTCGCCATTCTTCTCGTACTGCCAGTTGCTGAGGAAGAGGGTCTCCATCATCTTGCGACCGCCGCCTTCAGAGAACGGAGGTTCCGTTGGCTCCATGGTTGTCAGATACTGACGGAGCTGGAGGCACGTCTGGTCCGAATGACACATTACGAGGACTGTGTTTGTTCCTGGCTGATCTACCAGTCAGCCGTGCGCTGCCCTAATCACTTACTGGCATGAGATTCCGAGACGCTAGCAATCGTGTCCTCGATCTCCTTAAGCACCTTGGCCAACAGGACCCACTTGGGTTGCTCTTCGAGAACAGGCTCATGTCCTTTCCTCACCCTTGTCGCCACACGAGACGACAAGTCCGCGTTCAGAGAGAAGACAACGGGCCGGAAGACAGGAGGCGCCTCGACTGTAGTCACATCCTGCAGCTCTTCCTCCTCATTGTCATCGATCTCCAGCTGTCTCGGTTGTGGTATTGTCTCCATCTGCGAGGCAATCTCAACCATGACCTCGTCCTCCTCTGTGTCAGGAATCCCGCCTGTCGGTCGGTCACGGGCTTCCTCCAGCTCGCGTACTGCCTCCATCTCTTCCTCGAACTCTTCTCTGGCGCTTTCCCCGTTGCTTGTGGCATTCGACTCTCGATGTCGCTCGCCGTCCGGAATCAGCGTACTGGCTGTTCCCTCTATCGTGATTTTGGGCTTCGACACGCGTAGCTGCGAGGCTGACACAAGCTCAGCTGCGGCCGGAGCGTTGAACCAGTCATGAAGATACTGTTGCGGTCCAAAAGTCTTCTTTTGTGCGAGGAAGTGCTGTCGCTGCAGAGTATTGATGTATGCAGCGAATGTCGCAGAGTCGTATTCAAGAAGCCAGGTCTGTAGGTCACGCAATTCGGCAAGTGCTTGCACGTGGATTTTCGTCTTCATTCCGACCTTGTGCCATACGGGCCGCAGCCGCATATACACAATGGTGTCGAAGTTCTTGAACTGCGCGTTCCGCACGGTCAAATCCTCCAAGTCTAGGTTCTCTAGGTCAGCTGTGTAGACACACAACCCGAGCTTACCAGAGAGTGATCACGCTTCAGCTCGACAAGCATAGCCTCCATGCACTCTGTGATCGCGTCCTGACATCGACGCATCAGTTCCGTCATTGGCTGGTACATCTCAACGACCTCCGCTTTCCTCGAAGCTAGCGACTCTTTCACTGGCTCGAAGAACCTTAAGTCAGCTTGTTGCGTGCCGCTTTCGAGCTTACCGAGGCCACAGCATGACACTGTTCATGTTCAGGTTGACGAGCATGTCTTTCAGTGGCGACAATCCGTGGGCAAAGATCTCCGGTTCGTCAGAGAACGCTTTACAGAACCCGCTCTGAATGTTAGCGAACGGCGCCCTTTGCAGCTAGTTCACCTGGTTCTTTCTCCGGTACAGGCGAACAGCAAACTCTTCCAGACTTCCTCGCTTCACACTAAGATATCAGCAAGCTTTGTCATAACGACGCACGTCTCGGAGTGAAGGACCACGATGCCCGTGATCAAGTCAACGGGGACAGTGTTCTCTGCATGCGTCAGCGCCGGCCACTGACACCAACTGACTCAACAAGTCAGTGACGAGAATCTTGCTTGTCACGGAGTATAGTCCTCCGCCTCGATAAAGCTCTTCTCTGCGTGGTCAGTCCTGTTGCGCCGTACTAGCTCACCTTTCCTTCACGCTCATCTCGTACGTCAATATCCTGAACCCCGGATCTCGGACGCCCATGATGCCTAGCTCATCTCCGATCCCTGCTTCATCTTCCGGACGGGCGTTGATGACGAGCACCAAGTCTTCCTTCTTATCGTATGTCTTGAGGAGGGCGCATACAATCTGACCGTTAGTAGGGCGACAGCTTGCAGACTTACGCGACGGAGCCCCAGTCCCTTCGCGATAATGAGGAGATCATCCTTTTGTGGCCGGCATATCTCTCTGATGATTTGCTTGTGGAAAGGCAGATAAGGTATGTGTCTTCGCTCAATCCGCTCCGACATCTCTGCAGGGCGAGTTGAGGAGATGCAAAGACGAGCTGTTTTGCCTGGTTGAGTCAACCCTACGCAGCGTTCTGGTCTTGAAGACGTCACTGAGACATCCTCCACCTCACGCTAACTTTCCCACGGGTGTAAGCACTATGATCATAGCAGGAGCGGACGAATTCAGCGGCGGTGTGCGGCGATATTGGTTCCGCTTTGGCTCGCGAGTCGATCCCAAAAGTCGGTCAGCAGCACTCGGATGGTTGCGTGCAGCGGGCCGAACTTTTCTGCTGATCTAGCCGACTCTTGCACCTCTCTCTTCTAGATCTTCTACCCATACCAACATGTCCTCCTTCGGCCTCAACTACCGTGTTCACACGTACGGCGAGTCGCACTGCAAGTCTGTCGGCGCCATCATCGACGGCGTCCCGCCCGGGCTGAAGCTCACCAACGAGGACGTCCAGGTGCAGCTGTCGCGTCGGCGCCCCGGCCAGAGCGACATCACGACGCCGCGTTCCGAGTTCGACACGGTGCAGATCCAGTCCGGCACCGAGCATGGTGTTACCCTTGGCACTCCGATCGGCCTTCTCGTCCACAACAAGGACCAGCGCCCGCATGACTACACTGAGACCGACCTGTACCCGCGCCCGTCCCATGCCGACTACACCTACCTTGCCAAGTACGGCGTGAAGGCTAGCAGTGGAGGAGGCCGTGCGAGTGCTCGTGAGACTATCGGCCGCGTCGCCGCTGGAGCTATTGCCGAGAAGTACCTGAAGGAGGCGCTCGGCGTCGCCATCGTCGCGTACGTCAGCAGCGTCGGCAACGTCTCTCTCCCCTTCGCCCAGGACGACAACGAGGTCATCGGCAAGGAGTACCTCGAGCTGCTCCGCACTGTCACTCGTGAGCAGGTTGATAAGGAGATCACCCGCTGCCCGCACAAGGAGACGAGCGAGAAGATGGAGGCCAAGATTCGCGAGGCCAAGGGCCGCAACGACTCGCTCGGCGGTACCATCACCTGTGTGATCCGCAACGCCCCCCTCGGTCTCGGAGAGCCGTGCTTTGACAAGCTTGAAGCCGTCCTCGCCCATGCCATGCTCAGCATTCCGTCCACTAAGGGCTTCGAGATCGGTTCCGGCTTCCGTGGAGCCCAGTACCCCGGGTCCGTTCACAACGACCCCTTCGAGGCTCACCCCGCGGGCGGCAACCGCCTCCGCACTACCACTAACTGGTCTGGCGGTATCCAGGGTGGTATCTCGAACGGTGAGGACATCTACTTCCGCGTCGCGTTCAAGCCCCCTGCAACCATTTCCCAGGAGCAAAACACGGCCCAGTACGACGGCACCACCGGCACTCTGGCTACCCGCGGAAGGCACGACCCCTGTGTCCTGCCCCGAGCCATTCCTATTGTCGAGACCATGGCTGCCATTGTGATCATGGACATGGTTCTCCAGCAGAATGCCCGCAAGACCGCTGCCAGCCTGCTTCCTCCGGTTGACTCCCTCCCCCCGACCATGGTCTTTCCCGGACAGCGTAAGGCCTAATAGATGCCGGCTGTGAACCCTGCTCGACTAAAACTTAGACTAGACCCGGATATGGATACGCGTTGGTTTCTTAGTGCACTGACGGGCGAGGAGCTTAAGTGATGATAGAGATGCTCACTGACACCACTCCACTGACGCCATACCTTTGCATCACAAGCTCCCCGCCCTCTGCGGTTCTCGGGAAAGGCTCGCCTCCTCTCAAGATTAAGAAAAAGCACCCTGGCGCCCTGGCGAGCTCCATTGCGCGACTTGCTGCCTTCTACCCGAATTGAACGGGTGACCGTTCCATAGCAAGGCTCTGGGAGACACTACTAGTGGAAAATTCTAGCCACTGAACTAAGAAGGCCAAGCACTGATCGCCCGACCGAAGAGCGGGGTTCGTACGGCCGCCACAGTCGCTATCAAAGGGCAAGATCTAGCTCTACATGGAACCGCATCCCCATTAGAGTATCCTAGCCCGGCTTGGATCATTGTTGCTCGTAAATCGTGGCCGTGCTCTGGAGGAGAGTGGACGGATAGATTCACTGCTTGTGAGGGCGCAGGTACTGTGTGTGGCACTTTCCACATTCTCTCCACTGACTCTCATAGGCCACAGAGCGGCGTGCTATGCACGAAAAAGGATATGCGCTGTCCATGCAAGCCTGGACAACGACTCTCTGCCTTCTACCCGAATCGAACGGGTGACCGTTCCATAGCAATGCAACATCGCAGACGACGTCACGAACTACTAGTGGAAAATTCTAGCCACTGAACTAAGAAGGCGGAACGAAGATCCTCCGAGGCGGAGGCGGATGCAGGAGGCCGGCCGAGGACCTGCCCCTCGAGGAAGATGGGCATGCTAGAGAATCGATTGTTGCGCGTCTCTTGTGTCTCGACTTGGGGCATGCGTGGCCAGAGCCTGGTCTTTCCATCTCTCACTTCATAGGTACTTGCGATGGCCTCTAAGTCCCACTCCGACAAACCAACACACACCCCTATCTCCAACACACGCCGGGCGGTTGTACGGACCCAAAAAGTCTCGCCGAGGTTCTGTGAACCCCTGCGGCTGCCTATTACCCGAATCGAACGGGTGACCGTTCCCTTGTATACTACGAAAGGAAAATCCTAACCACTAGACGAAATAGGCGAATCTCGCTTGTTAGCGAGCCACATTGGCTGCACGCAGGGCGCAGACTATACCTTTCCTACAGCTGGCCTACGTCGTATGGTTTGGGATCTGGAGTGGTGCACTCTAGCCTGTTCGGCTAACACCCACGCGCTCAGGGAGCGCGCCGGCGGTGCCCCGTGGTTTAGAATCGGAGGGTAAGACACTATAGCCATAGGCTGGCTCGGGCGTGTCCCGGGGGTTACGGGTCCCGGCAGCTCCCCAGGTTGAGATCCATAGGCCTTGTTTGCCTGTTGTCCCCGGCTGTCGAGCTCTGCCCATCGCTTACCTGGGCCCGTCTTGGAAGAACTCCCGCGTGGATATCAACAACCGTTCAAGTCTTCTGGGCGCTAATGCTAACATTAACATGCATGGGGGTGGGCTCAGAAGATCGTGGACGGCAGCGCTTGCCCGAAACCCGTTTCCCCGCCGTGAAGCTTTCGTCACTGGAATGGGTCCCACGCTTGACCCGCATAACGCCTAGGCTGAAGTCAGCAGTTGGTTGGTTGCTGCTCCACTAAGGGATAGTGTAAGCCCACACATGGGTCACCGCGCAGCCGACCGGTCGGCTATCACTCGAGATAAAAAGGCGTGCCAAGGCGCTCTTGGAAGCTCCTTGCTTCGATAGCGTGTGCCTTCTACCCGAATTGAACGGGTGACCGTTCCATAGTCCGATAATACACCGCTACTAGTGGAAAATTCTAGCCACTGAACTAAGAAGGCGACCTGGGGAGAATCCCGAGCAGGCACGTAGAGGGCCGCCCCAGCGTTGCGGCCTGGTTGCTGCTTGCTCACAGAGACTGCGGGATCCAGCAAGGTAGGGTTGTCTCCACAATAACCCGAGGTCCTTGAACTGGCAGGTCCGCTATCGTTCCGGGTCTACGAAGCTATCCGAAGCAAAAGGTTTTCTTTGGGGCTTGTGGCTATTGCGGAAATTCTGCAAAATTAGCCAAAATGGGACTCTGGTCAAGACTCTATGCTCTTCCATCGCCGCTGCGCTGCCTTCTACCCGAATCGAACGGGTGACCGTTCCATAGTCCGATGGTGTACCGCTACTAGTGGAAAATTCTAGCCACTGAACTAAGAAGGCCGGACACACGTCCCTGCTGCCGCGTTCGGAATTCCGACGCCGCCTCGCGGCAGCAGGAGCTACGGAGTACTGCAGTCCAGCTTGTCATGAACGTCATGGATGCTCCAATCCACGAAAGGTTTTGATAACAATCAAAGGTCTGGCTATACATTCTGTTCCCTCACTCTTTAACCCATTGGTAGGGCATGAGCACGCTCCTCCCCGGTTTACCAAGCCGCTCGGAGAGTAGTTTGACTACGTCTCCGACATCTACGGTCATATCATGCTTGGATCCAACACCCGGAGTTACTATGACAGCGTATGTCTGATTCAACAAGCTCGTTTCTTCGAAATTGATCATTTCCATCCGCGTTGTCGGAAGAAATTCGAGCACCAACGTATCTGGCCCAGCGAAGCGATGGTTCATGAGGCTGCCGCCGTGCGGCCCGACCACGGCAGCGACACCACGCGAAAAGGCGTCGACAAGAGCCGAGAAATTAGAGTATTTCGTGGGGTCGAACAGCTCAAGTCGCTCTCCTTTGTTGCGAGATTGGAGCAAATCTGAGATTGCGGAAAGCACCGCCGGCTCGTTCAGTACGCGCCGTCCACCGTTGCTAGCACGGCCATCGGAGCGCGACATGTACATTACCTTGCGCACGTTAGCCGGGAGCGAGAAAGCGAAGGGGCGGAGCTCACAATTTTCTTGGAAGAGGTATCGAATGGAAACCGCCATCCTTGCGCCCACGGCATGGCCAACATCTCAGCACTTCTCCAGCTCAGGTAGGGATGGATAAGAACCGACTTGCAGGCAAAGACGAGCTGCGATAACTCCAATTTCTTCCGAGGGTGATGCAAGACTTGCGCGTCTGCGAAACCCATCCTCGCCCACATCTCCCGCACCGTGCCACTTCCCGCCTTGCCCGTGAGCGCAATTGTGTTGTTACTCGAGGGGAGCAGGTGCCTAGCCTGGCCAACCACATGAGTGGCGCGGTCGAGGAAGTGTTGGAATGACCAAGAGTCGGGAGTGGAAACAAGGAGGGCCGTTGTGTTTGCCGCACTGTCCAACGGGAGAGGCTTGATGGCAAGAGAACGCAAGGAGGTGCCGTCTACTCCGCATGCAGTGGAAGCCCAACGATCCATGCTGGGCGGTGTAAACGAGACATTGCTCACAACCTGGAGTCAGCATGCCAGCCTTTCCTGCCTGCCGCTCGAATTCGATACGAATTGTAACGCACGTAGTTCTGTCCATGTTGTCCCCTGTAGAGCATGTACTCTTCCTTATCACGCTTCTCATACCTCATCCTTTCCACCTTCTCTGCCGCCTTCAGCCACAGTGTTCGCTGCTCTCCCTTCGCGAATACAGGCAACGGAAGCCCAAAGTCGGGGTAAACCAACTCCTCGCCGTACAACCCTTTGAAGCCGGCTCGTTTGGCGACACACGGAGCAAACCAGGCAGGGGTGGCGATACTGCATTCGCGAACGGGATAGGGCACAAAAATGGAGCTCGCCAGCTCGATGTTGCTCCACGTAGCGTTTTCGAGGGATCCCTGGAGCGAAGCGGACTCCGCCGGTGGGTAGAACAAGTCATATGTGACGTTGGCCGGGAGTGTATCGTTTCTATCGGGTGTTCGGCCCGTGGCGGACCGATGAACAGAGATAGGGGAAGGTAAGAGAAGAATGACCACCAATATACCCACGAGCGCAATCGCACCCATGGCGAGTTGCGCTGCTGGAACTTTGGTCCTCTCCACCCATCCTCTGCCCCGTCGACGAGAAGGGGAGGAAGAGGGTGATGGCGAGAGCAGCTCAAACTCTTCCTCGCCTATATCCTCATGCCGCCCGCTCCTGTACATATTACCGGGAACGCGAGTTGGGTCAGTCGTGGATGAAGGAAGCGGACAAGCATCACCTGATCGAAAAAGGTGCAGTGGTCACCGTTGACTGCGAATGCATAGATGCAAGGTCGGGGAAAGGAGCGAAATGCTGTGCTCGAGCGTGTCAAGGGCTGTGCAAGTGGCGTCTCTCGTGGCTTGGGAAACTGTCCGATGCGGACGAGGCTTTTGGGCGCTCGGTCTGCACCTACAGCTGAAGGGGCCGATTCAAAGTCGGCCCGACGATCCCCGCTCCCTGAAAACACCCACCGCGTCCTTTGACGGTCAGCTGGCCGCTCCCGAGCTCAAAAACGATGTTGACATGATTCGAACATGTGCTCCCGAAGGAAATTGATTGAACAGTCCAGGTTCTAGTCAATCGCGTTAACCACTCCGCCACAACACCGGGTTGTAACTCAGTTCCGTCCTGTGGTAGTGTCCGGTTCGGGACACAGAACCGCAAGCTCGGCTGCCTGAGGGCTGTCAGCAGCCGAGGCAGCCGCCAAGGACAAGCAGCTTGCTCTTATCCCAACGTACACCATCCTATATGCCTAGGACGGACCGCTGATTCGATTCGGAATGTGGCACAGATAGTGCATGACGTGAGCCTCCACTTGATGATGGCATTGCGCCCTTTCTTGAGAGCATCTTCCGGACCCCGAGCTGTCGTTCTGACAGTTGGTTTGCACGCCTCCAGGGGGCCAAGGGGCAAAAAGTCGACGTTGACATGATTCGAACATGCGCTCCCGAAGGAAGTTGATCCCAGAACCATTCAGTTCGAGTCAACCGCGTTAACCACTCCGCCACAACGCCGGGATGAAAGAGACCTTAGCCCGCCCGTGGAGTTCCACCCGCGGCCCGAACAGCGAGCAAGCAGCTTGAGGAGGGGAGGTGCAGAGCTTTCGTATGCTGAGGGCGGCTCTACAGCACTTAGATCCCTGCAGCAAACTACCTTGAGCTGAATTATGGGGCCAATGACGAAATTATCAGAAATTCAAAAAATTCTTATTTCACTCTGACGCGCTTCAGAGCATTCCTGAACGCCTGTATGTGCAGACCCGGCTCTGCAGGCAAACCATCCAGCCCTCAGGAGCACGGAAAGGGCCCAAAAACGATGTTGACATGATTCGAACATGTGCTCCCGAAGGAAATTGATTTCTAGTCAATCGCGTTAACCACTCCGCCACAACACCGATGGTAGTAGCCTGCCTGTGCCGTAATCGTGCGGCTGCGGGCTCGCATGCATTGGCCGAATGGCCTGGAGAGGGAATGGCCCGCTGAGAGAAGGCAAGGAGTAACGGGACAGGTGGGGAACGGGGCTGGAGGGGAACGGGGCAGGTGGGGAACGGGTGGTACTGGATAGCAGATGCGGGATACTCTCGCCTGTTACAACGTTCCCATGCCTATCTCCCTTGGCTCAACTGCCTTAGCCTCGCTTAGCATGACTGGATAACTATCGGACTCAGTGTTCCTTTATGTGAGTGCCGTGTCGCCCTTTTCGTGGTCTGCGCATCACAGCGCACCATTGCACACCACTGCACACAGCTGTACTTCACCACCCCTCCCAGTCATTATCCGTAGGTCGTTCTTCCAAACGTCCCGCCTCTTGAGATCCGTCGAAGGCGTTTTCTCGTCCAGCTCGGACATTCTCCTACACTAAGATCATTCCAGTCGCAACGGTGTGGCACTTTGCCAGTTAAAGTATAACCGCGATGGGCTCTGGCCGACCCCCACTACGACATGCACCGGGCTGCCTTGGCAGTCAGCATCAGTCACATTGGCGTGCAATCACCGCCGAGACGGCCTCTACGCTGGCTGCAGGTGCAGCCATGAGCAGATGACCCAGGCGTTGTGGCGGAGTGGTTAACGCGGTTGACTCGAATGGTCTCCTATCCGGAGAGGTTCTGGAATCAACTTCCTTCGGGAGCGCATGTTCGAATCATGTCAACGTCGTTTTTGCTGCTCTGCAGACCCCGAGAGTACTCAGGGATGCAGAAGAAGGACCCCTTAACGCCTAGGAAGTCACGGAGAGAAGATTGGGGGGGGGGGGGGCGAAGAGGCCCCACAGACGCGGACGGTCGGACTGATGGTGCCTGCCCACGTCTCTAGGCTCAAGAGCGTAGGCAGCTTTGACGATTTCTATGGCAAGAGGAACGATATGGTGCCACCTGCGTGCGGGCTTCCATTCGGCTGCACGGTTGTGCCATGCGGTGATATATCCATCACTCTCATCGACCAGTCGCACTAGGGCCCTCCAACTCTTACCCAGGGCACCGTTTACCGGCATCAACCTATTCTCACCCTACAGCTTTCGCAGCGCTGCAAGAAGCGGGTCACTGCTTGCAAGCGAAAAGGGCTCGCACCCGCCTGGGCTGCGCCGTGGCGGCGCCACCTCGTTGCTGACATCAGCAACATTCAGGCCACTTAGCTCAGTTGGTTAGAGCGTATGCTTAACAGCTCGTGCTTTACGCATAAGGTCGGCGGTTCGACCCCGCCAGAGGTCATCTTTTTGGACTCTAAGCGAGGCTTAGACGAAGTCAGCAAGCAGAGGAATCCAGGGAAGACGACGGATGCAGGGGGGGGTCTCTTCTCGCCCGCGCTGCAGTACTATGGAGATGTCTGAGCGGCCCGAGGGCCTGAGCTTTCCCCCGCTGACCTGCATCTTTGTCTCTCTGCGTTGCACGGCTACCCCTTCTGATCTTCCGGTGCCCGAGCGGGTATGTGCAGATGCAAAAACGCTTACTCTAGGTGACTGCCTTCTACCCGAATCGAACGGGTGACCGTTCCATAGCAAGTTCTTAACGAGACACTACTAGTGGAAAATTCTAGCCACTGAACTAAGAAGGCGAGTTCTACTCAAGGCCCAGGCGCATGCTTATGTAAGCCGCCCGTGGAAGGCGGCTCAGGGCGCGTGATTTCTTTTGGTGCACCGTTTGGACGAATGACCAACGACCAGCCACCGCGTGTCGACCCTGTATTGCCGCCCTTAGTGCAGCCTGGATTGGCAGGGCCGCGCCTGCGTCCGCTTACCGCCCAAGCCCGGATCTGTGACATACGGGCGGCCGGGCGGCCAAAACACAAACGAGGCATCTCTTCGATGCCTCCATGCCAGCGCGTCGCAAGTTGTCAGAGGGGCCATAGGGCGGCTGTGAACCAGGAAGCCAGGAAGCCGCGGAGCCGCAGGGGTTGCAATCTGCGAGGGCGCGCAAGGCCCCAGATTGCTCATGTTTGAGTGTTTGGGACCAATCCTCGCTCGCCATTTCTGAGTCGCCGCTGTGTGATGCGAGTGACATGCAGCACTGTTGCGTTCCACCCGCTCCTTGTCCATCCGTACCCATCCGTCGAAGCTTAAACGGACGAACGTTCTGCATTTTCCATCAACAAACCTTCCTCCTCACACTGCTGCTCTCATATTCTCTTCCATCTTTCCTACGACTTAGCCAAACGGACGCGCACTCCCACTCGAGCACAATGGCGCCCCCCACCATCGAGCCCCTGCACGCACCCGGTCGCGCCGCTGTCGTCCAGCGCCAGCGCAACGTCTCCGGCCCCGTTAACCGTGAGTCTTTTTCCGACCCTGTCGGCTGCCCAACTGACAACCAGCGAACGACGTGATCCCCGGTCAGACTGTCGACCCCGCTGTCCCCGGCGCCGCTATGGGACAGAAGGCGCTGCTCGCGAAGAAGATGGCGCAGGCAAAGTGAGTACCCAGGGACCGCAGCACCGCCTGTGCATCAGGTGGTGTTTGGGCACGTTCGTCGGCGCACCGATTCGAGTTGCAGACCAGCCGCTGACTGCCAGCTCCAAGCCGACCGTGTCCCCGACCGACCAGCACGACTCGCCGACGACGCGGAAACTGAAGAATGTCAAGGAGCGGCACTTTGCGCCGGGCGCGAAGAGCAAAACGCCCGCTATGCAGCGCATGGCTGGCCTGATGGACGAGAACTCGCCCCCCTCATAAGAAACAGTCTGCAGCTCTCACGTTCGCCCTCGCCACCGCCTATGCCATGTAAATCCAATATCATTGTAGTCATCTAGTTCATATTATGTCGATCTATGCACCCTTGTCATGCACGACATGTCCACAGTATTGGGGGGGGGGATGTCTGGCCGGGCGGATGTTTTGTTTTCAGTGCCAGGTGGGTGTTTGTTTACACGAGAGAGATAAGATTTCGTTCCGCCTGACTACGCCTCAGTCCGTCTGGGCGTCTAGAACCTGGGACTGCAATTCGAGCCCGAGAATTCAATGGCTTCCTGAATCTCGCCCGCACCGTCGCAAACGGACACTACTGCACCTCCCATGCGCTCGATACATTGGCTGGACCTGACGAGGCACAAGAGTCAGGTTTCGTCATGCATAATGCAGAGGAATCCCCCTTATTCACGCGAAGCATTTCAACTTCCAGACATCGCCCGGCGGGCGGCTAACCGATGCTACGATCGCCCGTCCGCTGCCGTCGAGATATGAAGAGCAGTGTACTGTTCGAGTGTTTTGCATAGATACTTCTCAACTACGACAACCTAGAGTTTCGCCTCGCGCTTAGACATAAGTGCGAAAGAACTTGATGAGCTCGGCGTAGGCGTCCTGGTAAGCCTCGGTGGCCTTGCCGCCGGAGAGGTCACCACGGGCAGCGGCGAAGCCGTGCGGCTGGCCGGGGTACCACTTGATCTTGTTCTTGCCCGGGTTCTTCTTCTCGAGGGCCTCGTAGACGCCGTCGTTGGTCTTTTTGTCCTCATCCTCGGAAGGGAGCAGAAGAACGGGAACGTTGACCTTCTCGGCGTCCGAGAGGTCGATGAACGAGGGGTGGACAGTGGCCACGGCGGAGAAGTCGTTCACGCACGACGAGGTGACGGTCGCCTTCCAGCCCCAACAGTAGCCGACAGTGCCGACCGACTTGTAGCCGTTCGACTGAAGCTCCTTGAGCGCCTTGCCAATCTGCTCGGACTGAGTGTCGGCCTTGCCAGGGAAGCCGGAGAAGTACTTGTTGCACTTCTCCTTGCCGGCCTCCGAACCGTCGAACATGTCGGCGGTCGCGTAAGAACCGTGAAGGAAGTCGGGCATCTCAACACGGTAGCCAGCGGAGGCGAGGATGTCGGCACCTGGACGTCAGCTACACTGGGAGTTCATGAGCTGGGGTACCCAGAGCAGTATTCTGCTGGCCTTTTAGTGGGTATGACCGCACTCACCCTGAAGGATCTGGGGGCTAAAGCCGAAGACATCGTAGACCATGAGAATGGCCTTGCCGGTGTCAGTGGGACCGACGCCGTACGACTTGATGCCGGCGACCTTGCCGTAGGAACCCTTGGGGGTGTACTCGGCCTGAACAGGGGGAAGAGAGCAGCACGCTGTTCACCGTCAGTTGGCAACAAACAAGCCGGTCGACTCACCAGAAGACATTGTGGATGAGCAAGTCTTGATCGAAAGAGGGTGCAATCTGAATGATAAGTCAGGCTTTTAATACGGGATGCGTGGGGAAACGTGGGGTGCGGAGGCTAGGGGGGAAGTGCGCAAAGTGCGGGTTGTGCCCGGGGTCCCAAGAAGCCCGAACCGAGATGGGAAAGTGCATTCCACGCTGGAGGTGCCAGCTCTGCTGTGGGCTGAGGAACCAGCCTAGTCTACCCATCACAACATGCTGTACGATTCCGCTTCACGGCGCGCAGAGCAGGTACTCACCAGCTGAACAAGATCTTTTTAGTAGAGTCGAGACTGAAGAGGAAGAATCAAGAGATGGGGCGTGTGCTGCGAGCGAACGCTGTCTACCGCGGAGGTGCGGAATTGGGGTACCGCAGGAGAGGGCGATTGCCGAGCCGGAACCTGATTGCGCGGTATTTCACGTCATCGCCGGTGGTCATTGGCGTGCCTGGTACGCTCGCATGCCTACGGCGACGGCCAACTCCGCCGACCGGTCGGTCACTTGCCCTCCGCCCACCTTCGGCCGTCTGAGCCGCGATACTGACTTGCAACATTCCTTGACAGTGACTCTGAGACCAGATAAAATCAGCCTGACCTGTCAACATGTCCAGAGCATTGTCCTATGTTGCACCAGCGGTGCGCGCGACGGCTGCCCCTCCGTAAGCTCCGTCTGTTCAACAGCAAACTGACTGCAGTATCCCGAAGGCGAAAGCTTGGGGCGCTTCGTATGTAGCGAGCCCGAAGGCCGGTCCGCTCCTGGACATGTCGCAGGGTGTGCCGGGATCGGCGCCGGCAGAGCCTGTCTTGGCGTCTCTCTCCAAGGTTGCTGGCACGCACGATGCGGCGAAGTACGGGCCTATTCTGGGCGAGCCAGCGCTGCGCTCAGCGCTCGCCGAAGAACTGCGCGTCAAGTATGGCGTGGGCGCTCAACAGCTCAGTGATGGCGACGTTGGAATCACCACTGGGTGTAACATGGCCTTCCTCGTTTTGCTCATGTACGTCCCAAGCTCCCCCTTCTTATCAGCCGCTCACCAGCTAACGATAGGCTTCTTTGCCCACCAGGAGAGAGCAGCGTGCTCCTCCCACTCCCGAGCTACTTCAACCACGCCATGTCCCTGTCCCTCCAGCAGGTTGAGCCGGCATACATTCCCTGCTCTCCCAAGGACGGTTTCACGCCGTCGCTCCCAGCTGCGCGGGCGATTCTCGAGTCTGCTCGTGACTCGGGGTCGAAGGTCAAGCCCCGCGCCATCGTCCTCGTCACGCCGAACAACCCCACAGGGGCCATCTACAAGCCCTCCCTGCTCGAGGAGTGGTACGCGCTTGCGCGCGAGTTTGACGTTCCTCTCGTGCTGGACGAGACATACCGCGACTTTGCCGGCGCGCAGCCGCACACGCTCTTCGAGCGGCCCGAGTGGCGTGAGACGCTGATCACGCTCGGCAGCTTCAGCAGTGAGTCTCCCTTGGGTTGGGCGTTGTTCGCGCAGGTGACAGAGAGCCAGCAGGCTATGTACGCACTGAAAGGCAGCTAACATAACAGAGGGGTACCGTATTCCCGGCCACCGCCTGGGCTGCATCACAGCCGCACCCGAGCTGCTCGCGCACATCGCGACTATCTGCGACTGCATGCAGATCTGCCCGCCGCGCGCGCCGCAGCTGGCTCTTGCCGACCTGCTTCCTTCGCTGCGCGAGGATCTTGATCAGGCCGCCGCGGCGCTCCGCCATCGCCTGCAGATCTTCGAGGACGTCGTCAACTCCGTGCCCGGGTGGAAGCTCATCAGCTCGGGAGGATTCTACGCGTACGTCGAGTTCCCTGAGGAGTTCCTCGCGGCTCAAGACAAGCTCGGCATGAGGGAGGGCGAGAAGGTCGGCAGCGAGGACGTCGGCCGCGCGCTCGCCCTCGAGGCGGGCGTTCTAACCCTCCCGGGGTGCTTCTTCATGCCCGACCTCAAGGACAAGGTGTGGGACAGCATCAAGGGCGGCGACGAGATGAAGCGCGACCGCTGGATCCGCTTCGCTGTCGCCAACATCGATGACAAGAGCGTAAAGGCGCTCGGTCCGCGGCTGCAGCGCCTGAACGACCTGCTCGGCGTCAAGTAGGCTACCGAGAGTCGATTGTAAACCAAACCAACTCCATAGATAAGTAGATAGCTCCAAATGCATAATGACAGACTACACCTTACTCGACCTTGGCCGCCTGCGCGGCCTGCGCCTGCTTCTCGAGCAGCTTCCGCCTGGCCTCGAGGATCATCTTCTCCTTGCGGGCGCGCAGGTCCTTCTCGCGGTTCTCGCGCGTCGCCTCCCACTTGCCCGCCTCCTCGGAGGGCGCCTGATCGAGCTTGGAACTGAGGTTATAGCGCTCAATCAGGGACTGCGGTTTCGTGGGCGGCGCGGACTGCTGGGACTGCGAGGACGGAGCGGGGACGGGGACGGCGGCCGCTGGACGCAGCGAGTCGGGGATAACGAATCCGGTGGGGGGCTGAATGTCAGCGAAATGACAGACCACAATAAAGCTCAAATGAACACAGAAGTGAAGAGAAAGTCCGAGATGGATGGCACCGCAGATGACTTCCGGAGCAGGGAGTCCAGCGAGTCACAATGAGAACATGACACTTACAGGCGGCAATGTTCCGCGCTCAAGAATGATCTCGCTCGTCGACTGAGCGCTCCGTGTCCGGGTCAGAGAGTACACGACGTTGTCGACTGGAACATCGGGGAACGCGCTCGTGACGGCCTCGACCATGTCGCGCCTAACGCCGTGAAACGGGTCGGCTGGGGTTTCTGGTTGTCAGCTCGCTCTTGAACACCAGATGGCTGAGCCAGCGAAGTCGTCCAGCCGCATCTTGAGTGGTACATCGGTGCCGCGCGATGATCGGGTCCGGCGGGAACAAGACGGAGAGTTGTTGCCGCACACCCAGATCGCCCACGTATGCGGCCCCGCGCTCAGATTGCCACTCACTGCTACCGGTGAGCCATCGGTAGGCGAAGTAGATGACGGCGACTAGGATGATCGTCGGGAGAACGTCCTCAATGGCCATGGTGCGAAGTGTGGTGGGGAAAGTGTTGCCAAGTTCGAGTTCGGCATGTGGTCGGACGACACGCGTGCTTAAGCGGGCAACTGGGCTCCCCTCTCGGTGGACTTACGGTGGCAATTGGGTGGCTCGGTCACACCCGCGCGCTCTCAACGACGGCATCTTTCAAGAACAATTACAGGCTGATGCATGCGTCCTCGCTGTTCTATGATGCCTTTGGCAGTGTGCTATTGTACATTATGCTTGGAGAGATGCTCCTCTGCTCTCGCCGTCACGCGCTCCACCCATCTCCTATCCACCCTTCCCGAGCGCTAGCTCAACGATTACGTAACCGTTAGCAAGAATCACAACAGCGCACAGAAGCCAGCCGATCACTGTCATCCACAAGGGACTGACGAAGTACTTGACACGGCGATGCTCAAGCGGTGCCGGCTCCGAAGGGGGAGTCGACCGCACAGAGCTAGCGGGAGTCGATGGCCGGCATTCGCCACCCTCGAGGGCGGTCGAGCGCCCTTGCGAAGAAGACTGAGGGCGACTCGAGACAGACATCGCGGGGCTGGCAGGAGAGGGCGGGCGCGACGACGGAAGATCCTGAACGGGGCCCTCGACACGCATAACGCTCTTCCTCGAACACAGGTAGACGAGCGGCACAGTGACTGTAGGGAGGACGATGCAGAGGGCGACCTGGCTCGCGACGAGCATGGTGTTGAGGCCCTTCATGCCGACGGCGCTCGCGACAGCCGCAGCTGGGATGACCCCAATGAGGCGCGTGATGACACGACGAAGCATGGGGTTGATGTTCCACTGCAGAAAGCCCTCAGACACGACCTGTCCCGCGAGGGTGGCTGTGATAGATGCGCTTTGGCCAGCACACAGGAGCGCGAGAGCGAAGATGATTGCGCCCCCGTTGCCGACGTAGTCTCGGATGAGGTCGTGCGCACCGACGAGGTCTGCATCATCGGCAGAGACGCCGGAGGTGCCGTAGTAGAAGATCGCGCCAGCCAACGTCAGAATCGCCGAGTTGATCGTGAGGGCGAATCCAAGCAAAGAGTAGACAGTGTCTACCGTCGCATGGTTCACATGGAGAGTAACCCAACGGATGCGGTCGAAGGTACGCACGTCGGACTCGTACTGCTTAAGAGCAAGCTGGTACTCGGCCTCGTCCTCATCCTTGTCGTCTTCTTTCTTCGGCACCTCAGATCCAGGGGCGATCGGGGTCGCAGGCTCGGGCAAGGAGTCACACACGGGCTCGGCCGCGAGGGTCCTCTCCATGTTGTCCAGTTCAACATTGTCCGCCGAATCAGTGCCCCGCCGGGGGCGTCGAAGCTTAAGGCTCGAAAGAATGCCAGGCAAGCGCTGGTTAATCGGCTTGCGGGCGCGTACAGGTAGTTCAGGACGCATATTCAAGCGATCAACAGAAGCGAGGTGCGATCCAAGGAAGAGTGCGTGAGGCATGACCGTTGCTGGTATGTCAGTGGTGCTTGCACCATTCGAGCTCACCTCCGATGATACCGATGCCAATGTAAAGGGCGCCAGGCTTAACCAGAGTTGAGCTGGGCACAAGGCCGAAGAACACCTCCCTCCAGTCAGGTTTGACAAGATTCAGCAGAATCATGAAAGACACGAACACCGCCAGCACCATGGCGACGAGTATGATCTCGAAGAACATCATGCCCTGCCTTCCCTTGTTAGAGCGGAAGAACACGAGAATGACCATGACATCGGCCGCCGTGATGAGCACACCGGCATAAAGCGGCAGCTTGGGAAACAGCAGGTTCAGCGCAATAGCGGAGCCGAGCAGCTCTGCTAGATCAGTCGCAATGATCGCAATCTCAGCGAGCGCCCATAGTGTCCAGAGCCCCGCGCGGAAGAATTTGCGGTACTTCGGATACTCGGCCTCCCAGTGAAGGAAGAGTTTGCGGGTTTCCTTCGGGAGCGAGTTTGATGTGACGGCACCCAAGCGCACGGACAACGTCTGCAGCACTACGGCTGCAAGACCAGCCATCAACACGATGAACAACAGTTCTGGTTCACGTCAGCGACTGCCGCAGGAGAGACTCACTGTATCCATAGTTCGCACCCGCTTCGAGATCTGTAGCCCAGTTTCCAGGATCGATGTACGCGATCGAGCTGACTGTGAGGAGGTCAGCAACAAGAAGCTTGGGGCTGTGAAAGCATGGACGTACCGAGTCCCGGGCCGATGAAGTTTGCATGCCTGCCGTCAGTCGACGGCGCTCGCTGCGGCTGAAACCTCACCTCTTTAGCACCTCCTTCACCTTTCTGAACGCGACCATGGTGTCGAGAACGTGAGGTCACGGCCGCCGAAAGTGCAGACAAGAATAGCACAAGAGTGAAGTGGTTGATCGTGTGCGGCTCGGGGCGTAACCGACCCTACAACCGATGAGATCCGATGAATTTATAGGCATTGGGCGCTTGGCGTTACGCAGCTTGTTTACCCTGACCTTGATAAGATTCGAACAATCCTGCTCCGGTATTCGAAATCAAGGCTCAGCTGCGCTCCCGTTCTCGGACCCGCGAAACCATACGCGAGGAGACGTGCTTGCTACAGCGCGTCCTCTCGTATAGCTGAACTGCAGAGCACAACATTGTGCATGCTAGATGGGATACATTATAACATTAAAGCCTTACAGAAACTGATATAGCCAGCTCCGTGATCTGTCAACAGGGGTATGGACAGGGTAACTACGGGTGGTGCTTGGTATCGACATGTTTGATGATGGCACAGGACATGATTCGTGGAGTAAAGTGTCGTGAGAACTATGCATGGGAGTGATGGGGGTTTCAGGTCGGGTCGAGGCGTTTCAGAAGAAGAAGTCCTCGTCGTCATCGTAGTAGCTCGGGCTCTTGCCGCGCCCTCGGCGGATTCCGCTGCCCCAGTTCTCGACAATACTGCGGGCGTCCCACTCATCGCCCTCAAGAATGATCTCGACAGGGGGTCGACCCTCCTCCCAGGCGTTTGGAGAGTGGAGCGCAAGCTTGGGAACTTCAAACGTCGGGCGTTGAGCCTTTTGGCGCAAAGGAGGAGTAGTCGGCAGCCGGCCCTTGCCCTTGCGGTACATTGGTGGAATCTGAGGAACGGGAGGTGCAGCAACAGGTCTCAGAAGCTGAGCTCGCAGCGTCTTGACCGAGCGCTGCCTTCGCATCCTCACGGCAGGTGTTGGTGATCCCTGGTGGCTGCTTGAGGTGCTCGGACCGGGTGGGGTGGACGGCTTGTAGAAAAAGCTCTTCGAGTAGTCGATCTCCACATCCCCTGCATTGGCGAACGGATCTCCGATCTCAGCCATGGTGTCGATGGAGTCGCGCTGACGGCCGAAGCCATGTCCCTTGTAATCATTCCAGCCAGCGAAGTGTTCTCCTTGCATTGCCCAATCCAATCTAGGCGTGAGGATAGGTGTTTTGTTCGAGATGGCTGATTCTTCGGACGTGGGAACTGGAGGCATCACCTCGGCCTCCTGAGCCCAGAATGTCGAGCGGAGAGCTTTAAGCGACTTCCTAGCACGGAGAGCGAGAGAAGAAAAGCCCGTAGGCTCGGGCGCGGGAGCCGGCGTCGGTAACGGCGGCAGGTCCTCTGCCATGTCCGACTGCGAGTCGCAGATGACAGGTGCCATCACCTGGAGCGTCGGAGGAGCAATGACGGCAGGGCTGATACGCAGGAACGGCTGCGACTTGCTACGTAACATCGGGGCGGATTGCGCGGCCCTCAGCTTGGCTTTCGATGCTGTAGTAGAGTCGGTAGGCGGTTCTCTTCCGCGCACGGTGTCGGTGAGGAGATCGCCCATTGCCTCGGCGATCGCCGTCGTGGGACATGGGGTAGCAGGGTAGCGAAGATTTGCGGACGGAGGCTTGCTCACTGCCACGGTCCGCCTAACAGGGGCGAGTGACCGGACCGGTGGAGGGGGAGAGAGCATGTCACTCTCGTCGGAATCCTCGTCATATTCGATAGTCGAAGCTAAGATGCGCTGTCCGATAGCAGCTGCTTCTTGCTCGGCTAACGCAATCTCTTGGGGATCGGCGTCTTCGTCTTCGATGTCGGCAGGTGGAGCCGTGGCCAAAGCTTCTGAGACGTTGGCGGGGCCAAGCCCCAGGCCAGCAAGTACGTCGGCGGCATCTCTGAGCGGCGGCGACGCAGACATGCGCCTGGCTTCAATATGGGTCCCCAAACTGCTAGCCGCCGAGTCAGAGCCAGAGCTGTCGGTGTAGCCAAGGTTGTACATGTCGTCATCGCTCCCCCCTTGAATTTCGTAGTCCATGGGTAAGGGACACCCGAAGCCTTCATCGTCCTCGAAGACGGGTTGCCCGGTCGTCAATTTTGGTGGAGTGGTGAAGACGCTGTCGATTGCCGGTGGGACAGAAACGTTGAACGCGGCCGAAGACGGTCGAGGCGGAGTAGTTATGGTGTTGTCGGATTGGGTGAGACGAGGGACAGGCGGGATGTCTTCTTGATCTGGGCCGGACGCCGACTGGCGCCGAGTTAACTCCCAGTTCGACTTGGCTTTGCGGACTCCATTCCCGCCCTTCGCCAGACCTAATCCGGGGCTGATACGCTCCAACGACCCTTCGTTCGACGGCGGGCTCATCGCCGATATCGACTTGCCCACCGTTTCGGCTGCGCGGTTGATTAACATGGAACCCCACCATGGCTCGTCCTCGTCCTCCGTGTTGTCTCTTTTCGGTTCCTTGAATGCCTGGTTGGCACCAGTATCTTGCAGCACGACACTTCGAAGCACACTGGACGAAGAGCGGAAGGGAACGTTTTGGCGAGTCATATGGCGGATCTCCATGTGGTTTCTCTGCCCAACGCTGGCATAAAGATCGGCAAGCTCGGCGGCTTGGTCGTCACTGAACTGCCGCTTGTACCGGTTTGCGAGCTTCTCGGCTTCCGGCGTGAAGACCCGTGTCTCCTTGTAGCCGGCCTGCCGGAGAAGATGCTCTAAGGAGAAAAGCTCAGGGACCCGCTCCTGCTGCTGATCTATGAGCGGTGCCAATTCCGGAGGTGGGGGGACTTCATCATCGACCGAAGACGAGACAGGTGTCGAGGCCGTACTCTGAGGAGGCATATGTCTCGGAGGTCGAGATGGGCCGGCCGGATTGTGCGACAGCGATGTCGGGTACCGTTTCTTAGGCGGAGCAGTTATGGTCGCCTGCGGGGAATGTCAGTTCAACAGTACGCGACACGGACAAAGTCGATCCTACCATCTTGGCTGGGTTGTCCGCCGCGTCGAGAACACGGGGGCCAATGCAGACAGGTGACACCGGAATGAGAGTCGAGAGGAAGTTGGAAAGAGGAGGAAGGGATGTTTGCTCTCTGTTTGGCCTTAGAGCCAGCGCGTTCACGTAGGTTTAGCGGTGGCGTCGTTGGTGTCACGGTCGAAATTGTCGTAAACACGCAAGGCACAACGATGCAGGCCGTGACAGACCGTGTGTAGCGAGGAGTACCAAGGATAGGCAACAGGTGTCGATCGGATGCCGTTGGGAGATCGGGGCAGAAGGTAGAATGCAATAGTGGTGGAAAGGGGGATGATGATGAACGAAGGTCTAAAGCAAGGTTGGGATGGTCGGATGGGTTGCAGGCATGCAGGATGCAGCATGCAGGACATGGAGGCTGATGGCTCGCTTCAAGGTTGCAAACATCAGGCAGCGCGACCGCCGCGACCGCCGCGGCGTGCAGCCAGGGGTTGGTCACTTTCATCGGCCCTGCGCCTGCACGTAAGCCCTGGCCAAGCACAGTTGGTCCCGCAGTCCCTCCCCGTCCAGCGTACCACTGCCCACCGTAGCGCACCACGCTGGGCGCCAAAAATCAGTCACGCCTCAGCCCCCTATATGACCTGACCTGTACCTGACCCTCCCGCTGCCCTGCAGCATGCTGCTGGCTGCCCGCGGTGTCGGCTAGCGCACGTCGCAACGCCGCACAGCCTTGACATGTTCGTCAGGTATATTATGCCTGCAGCGTTTTCGAGCAGTCGGAATGCTTCGTCGTGCCATCGTCGGGCAACGCGGCACAAACGGGCAGTGCAGACGGACGGCGTCCCGACAACGTGCACCGTACCGAAACTCAGGACTGAACTGGATACCCTTCTCATCTGCACTCATGGGCAGGGTTGAGCCAAGCGCCATGTGTCGCCGCTCCGCTGTGTTCGATTGGTAGCGAAAGATGCCAGTAAAGCAATTTGCTTACGGTAGTAGAGTGCCTGCAGGCATGTCGTGCCGGCAGCAGCAGACGATGGAACCCATCGAAGTGGGTGGTTGGGTGAGCATGCAAAGCAGCCAGGCGACCGCCCAAATACTGGGCAGTGTCCACGGACAATGGGTGACCCTTATATGGTCGTCCCGCACGGGCTCGTTGGTCATGTCTGCGTATGCATGCGTGCGTTGGGTGACAGACGTCGGCGATCGGCAGACTGCCATCCTCCGCTGCAGCGGACATGGCGCGTCACTCCGTCTCCGTCGGGGAGGACCGCTTACGTAACGAAGTGGAAACATGGGCATGAGATCATCGCTGCGGCCTCGTTTTGGAGTTCGAGGGGGTTGCCGACATCAACGTCGCTCCATCCTCTTCGCTTCAAACCCCGCAAAGCGATGTCAACATAAACTGCGACAGAACTAGTGACCTCCTCGTGATTCACAGCGATTGTTCAAAGCGATGGTCCTCGAAACGACTCCTTCAGCCTGGACATTCACACAAGGTTTGCTAGTGGGGCAGGGCATATTCCTCCTACTCTGTCTGCTGTTTATCCGCTATGTCGTCTTCAGCTCCCCGAGCATTGAGGACAATGAGGCGCGTCTGAAGAGGAGAAAGGAGCGCGCAGAGGTGAGCTAAATTTAGAACCGTTGTTCGCTGACCCCAGAAAGCCTTTCTGTCCACGACGGCCGTGCCTCCACCTCCAACTGCGGAGCTCCTGGACAAGACTGCTTACGACATGTCCTCCCATGCAGCCGAATCGGCCGACTGGATCAACGTTCTCGGAGCGCAAGTGAGTTGACCAATCCTGTGGTAATCCTCCGACTTCCGAGTTGACCGATCTAACGCCAGGTTCTGCAAGGCTACCGCAACGACCTCTTGTCCTCGGGAGGGGAGGAGGGTGCCCGCAAGCAGTTCGAACGTTGGCTCAACCCGCCTGGGCGTGAATTATCGTGGCTGGACCCCATCGAGGTCACGTCTGTCAACCTAGGCAAGGCCTTCCCCTTGCTGTCCAATTCGAGGATACGACCGGCCGACGGCGAAGGTCGCGTGCGGGCCGAAGTCGATCTCGACTACGCCGACACCGTGTCCCTCGCGATTTCGACTGCTGTGCTGATAAACTTTCCGCGCCCTCGTTTCGCCGTGTTGCCCGTCGCGATCGGGGTCGAGCTGGTCTCGTTTGGTGGAACTGTAAGTTGAATGTCGCGGTCTCAACGTCGCTCACCGTATTCACAGTTGAGCGTTCAGATCCACGATCCCAAGGACGAACAGCAGCACATGCACGTGTGCCTCCTTCCGGACTTTTCGCTCAACCTGAAGACCTCCAGTCTCCTGGGCTCGCGGGCCAAGCTCCAGGACATTCCCAAGATCGAACAATTGCTTGTGGAGAGGCTCCGTGCAGTTATTCAGGACCGAATCGTGTATCCACGCCATCTGACGTTTGCGCTCCCACGACTCCTGTCACGATCAGCTCCCGAAGCAACCTCGATCGTTCCAACGACTACGGACTTGCGGAGCGTTGCAGTGCACGCAATGTCACAAGGTATCTCCAAGCTTGGCCAAGACTTGGCAGGACGTGTAGCCGCGCTGGCACCAGCGGATAGCGCTAGCGTGGTGGGTGGAGCGGCGGATGCACCGACTGTGGATTCTGTGGCGGACGCGGAATCGGAGCCTATGACGGTACCTCAGCCGATTCCAGCACCGCGCAGACTGCCACCCTCATACTCTGGGAACGACGGAGTGCGTCAGCGACCGGCGCCTGGAATTGTGTCCGCAGTTTCGTCGAACCCGACTTCCACGCGCGCAGGCTCTGGCCCTCTGGCCTCTGTGGCTACGACCTCGGCGGTGAGGGCGCCATTGAGCTCGAATGTCACAAACGGAGACCTGCGGCATCGGCAGGCCGACGGGGAGAGCATGGATAGCGGCGCCCGCAGGCTTGGCGCCCTAAACAGCAGAGCTTAATGGCCTCATGTGAGAAGAGGGAGATGCAATATGTTACGCCGAGAAATCTTGTGAATGCTGCGAGGTCGCTCACGCAACGCTGGTACGGTTTAAGGTTTGGCACGACACGGCGCTCGAGAAGGCTACGAACGTGCCAAGCCGGCGGAGGGGACGTTCTAGGGCATGGACAAGGTGCTATGACTGCATCGAAGGTTGCTCGGCGTAATAATGATCCGCCCTAAGTGAAGACTAGTGACTACCCTGAAAGGCAGCAGTAGTGGGATGGGGTTCGGCCCTTAGAGCACATGTCTCAGCTTTTCGCTGGCGGCGCGACGGCACGCGCGGCACGACCCTCACCGCAGCTGGCACATGCCACTGATCAGAGCACGCCGGCCGGTACCCTCACGGTCTCGGCGTGCGGCAACGCGGTGCCGCAGGCGTCGCAGTCCCGGTCCAAGGCAGCACCTAGCACGTCAGGACATCGGGATCAAGCGATCAAGCTGCTCATCGTCGCTTTGTTCGCCGACGTCCTGCTGAACGGCAGATATTCCGGGCATGTCACCTCCGACTTGCGCATCGTCTGCCGCAGCCACCGCAGTGCCGGCCAGTCCATCGATGGACCTGCTCGGCTTACGAAGGAGACGCAGACCACACATGGCGGCTATGCACGTTTGGAGGAGTTCATGGGAACGCATCGTCTGCTTCGGCCGGTGCGCCCTCGGCGGCTCTGGACTGGCCCGATCACCGCTATCAGCGCCATGCGCCAACGACCCGAGGGCGTGAGTGATGTACTAGTCTCCCGCCGCCTGTTTCGCCGCCAGCACCTCCGGGCTAGTGTCTTTGGCCCAGGCGACCAAGATCGCAGCGCAATCTCAGATACGAGACATATAAAGCTGCGCGGTTGCGGGCTGTCCTGGCCTCTGCAGTGCCCCTCTCCCCTCCCATTCTTGTACTATTATGCCCTCGACTGTGTCTGAGAGAGAGATCGACATTCGACTGACCGACGCCCAGGTGGCGCCGGGCCCAGCCTCGCCGCCGCATGGCACAATTACGCCCTCGGATCCAGACAACCGCCCTCCTTCACCGCGACCTTTGCCTAACGACAAGGTGTCTTCCCCAGCTTATCCTTCAGCACCGGGAAAGAACAATGACGACTACGACTGCTCGACGCCGTCGACGCTCGTCGACGGGAAGGATGCTCTCAACGAGTCGCCGGAGCCTCTCGACCTTCCCCCTATCTTGCAGACCATCGAGCTGCCGGAGCGCCCATACTCGGCCTTCTCGAACAAGATGAAGTGGATCATTGCCCTGCTCTGTGGTGCCGGTGCTATCATCTCCCCCCTCAGCTCCAACATCTTTGTTCCGGCTATTCCCTCCATGGCCGACGCGTTTGGCCACACCGAGGAGCACATTGCTCTCGGTGTTTCCGTGTATCTCGTGTTCCAGTAAGTCACTTCATGCCCCGCACTGCTGACACAACAGGGCCATCACTCCCAGCTTTCTCGGTGCGGCCAGCGACAGCTTCGGCCGACGACCAGTGTACCTAGCGACCATGCTCCTCTACCTCATGGCCAACGTCGGACTCGCTCTGACCCCGACGGACGCGTACTGGCTACTGCTTCTCATGCGAGCTCTCCAAGCGACAGGCGGAAGTGCAGTCATCTCCATCGGCGCCGGCGCAATCTCCGACATCGCAGAGCCGCGCGAGCGAGGAAAGTTCATGTCGATTTTCCAGTGCGGTGTGGTGAGTGCAGAGGACCGTGGTGATCAGGGACAGGCGTTGACGACAGATGCTGGGTCCCTCCATCGGACCGTTGCTCGGCGGTGCCTTCTCCCACACTCTTGGCTGGCGTGCCATTTTCTGGTTTCTGACGATCCTCACTGGATGCTTGCTCATCCCCTTTTTCCTGTGAGTACCGCCGCAGTTCCGCGTGGGTCCATGTGACCGATTGCCGTAACACCCTGAGGCACGGAATGATTCGAAGCTGACCATGTCCAGAATCTATCCTGAAACCTTGAGGGCTATCGTCGGCGATGGCTCCGTCAATCCACCGCGCATCAACAGAGGTCCCTTTTATCGGTTCCAGCATAACATCATGGAAAAGCGTCTCGAGTCTGAAGGCCTCAAGGGCGTCCCGCAGGTCCTTCCCAAGCGCCGTCGATTCGACCCTCTCAGCACGTTCAAAATCCTCCTCGTTCCTGAGATCCTCCTCACGTTCATTGTGTCCTCGATTCCCTATGTCGAGTTTTACTGCTGCCTCACAATTTTCTCGACTGTCCTGAAGGAGAAGTACGGCCTCAGTGACCTCATGGTCGGTCTTTGCTACCTTCCGTCCGGGGCTGGAACCATCATTTCAACTATTCTCAACGGCAAGCAGGTCGACTACTTTTACAGGCGCGAGGAGAAGCGTTGTGGCGGTGACCACCGCGTCTGCCCAGACTTTAGAGTCGAGCTCACCCGCCACCGCTGTCTTTGGCCCTTCATTATTGGGTTCAGTCTTACCGCAATTGCCTTTGGATGGGCCATGGAGTACTCCGCTCCGCTCGCAGTGGTCCTTATCCTGCAGTTCCTCATTGGGTGTGGCACCAACTTCAATTCCACAGTCACTATCTACGGCCAAGACGTAGTTCCGGGGCGGGGAGGAGCCGTCTCCGCTAGCCTGAATTTGGTTCGCTGCGCCCTCGCTGCAGTCGGGACCGCCACTGTGCAGTTAATGTACAACGCTATGGGCGTAGGCTGGACCTTTGTGCTGCTCTCAGGCCTTAGCTTGGTCGTCCTTCCGCTCTCATTCCTTGTCGTTGCCAAGGGCGGTAAGTGGAGGGAGAAACGAAAGGCAAAGCAAGCCGCAAAGGAGCGCAGGAAGGCAGAGGCCGGGCGCAACGAAAACGACCTGGAGCAGGTGGTATCTGAAATCGCCGAATCCCCCGACACGCTAGTGCAGGGCACCCCGAGGTCCTCATATGAGAAGAAGAACCCTGGAACGCAGGAGATGCAGGCGAAGAAGCTCCCCGAGGCGACCGTGTAACTGTACCAGTACTCGCTAGACATTCCTTGACAATGCATGTGCCAACCCCACCGAGTGGGGTCCAAAACTAGACTTATGCATGCTATACCGATAACAAGCTGCGAGGCGAATAGGATGCCCGGCAGCCACGACGCCTATTCCGCGCTGGCATGGACGTCCGCGTCGTGTTCTGCTAAACACTATGCCACTAACTAGGTTTAGCCTCCTGCCAAGACCGAGCCTGCCGATAAGATGTCGCAGCGAACAGTGGATATGGCAACATGGAACCCAGACGAACCCCGCGTCGCATGTGCGTGATATCGCCAAAGCTTGAAGGCAACTGGGTCGGCCGAAGCTCTTGCACCAGTGATTTGCTGAACGTGTGCGGAAGGGGGAGCCCTGCAATTAAGGTGCAGCCGTTCTTCCGTGTGCCACAGCGTCTGTGGAAGATCACGTGATGGCGATGAGGTCGCCCCACGTGGAAATGTCAGAAAGTCGGAATGAGTGTCAGTTGGTCGCCTGCGGTCCTCGCTCTCAGATGAAGTGTACACGGCGCACATGCATAATGCACCTAGAACTCTCCCAACCTAATATGCCCGTCTAAGCTGATCGAAGGAAAGAAGTTTACTTCTTCTTGGGAGCCACCTTGGCGGAGAACTCCTCGACCTTGAGTCCGGGGGGGAGCGACTGCTTGAGCTTCTCGGCCTTCTCAGAGTCGTGGAGGACGAGGGTGTAGAGGTACTTCGAGCAGCGGATCTTGAACTTGGTCTGGGTGTGGGGCTTGGAGGCAGCCTTGGCCTTGGCACCAGCGACGGTCTTGGTGGGCTTGACCAGGGTCTTCTTGATGCGCGCCGAGGTAGCGTCCTTGCGGCGGGCGATCTCGACTGCAGAGTCAGCAATTGTTCACGCGCAACTTCCTCCAGCCGAGCGAGAGATTGTCCGTTGCGAGGCAGAAGGCGAGCACGACGACAAGCATGGGTCCTCCGTCTGTCTGTTCCTCGAGATCAAACTTCCATCCTTCCCATGCTTGCGCGCGTGCCCAACTTCGGCCGCCCGAACCCTGTTCACGCAGGTCCGCGCAGCCGGCCCCTCCGCGATTCCATCCTTCGGACCCTCGATATCGATTTGGACAATCTCCCGGTCGTTCCTACTCGTTCGATACGCACGGAAGCGCTTGATGTCGGTGATCTGCTGGGGCATCGTGGTCGAGTTGCTGGCTGCAAGTTCCAAGTTTGTCGAACGCTCGTAAACGACCAACGATTTCGGCGCGCCAAGCGGAACCAAATCGCCCAACTTTGGCCTCCACCTCGGCGTTTGGTGGGCCACGCCGGGGATTTGGAATGCCACGTGGTTGTGGCGCAGCTGAACAGTCTGAACTCGTCCAGAAGTGCAGTCAGTGCACGGGCTGAGCAGAGACTAGCAGACGGACCGGAGCTATGCCACGCAAGCGACGCCTGAGTCGTTCCTTCATGCATGCAGGACTTACAGTTCTGCTGACTGTGATTATTGCCCGAGACTCCCCAGTCGCTCGGAGCCGGGCGTCCATGTCAACAAGCCTGCCAAGTGCACACAGCGCAGATCCAGACAGGCCAGGTCATTCAGGCACGGTCAAGGAGCCTGGCGGCCGGACCCGGCTGGAGTCGATCGCCCTTGCAAAACTCTAGTGCCACACACTAAACGCCGCCCTCCAGTCTTCAAACTCCGCAGTGCAGCGCAGAATAATTGACAGTTGTCGGGAGACACGGTGAATCCTTCGTCCATCAAAAGTCTACCACCCGACGACAACCAAAAATGGTGCGCTTCACTCCCTCCAACGAGGGCATCACGCTCCCGCCTTGAACTCGACGCGTCGTGCGCGAAAGCATACACTTTTCAGAATGAAAGTCGCCCACTCGAAACCGGAGATGTCTGGTGACCCATCCTTGAGCTGAAACCTCAAGCTGCTGAACCGCCTCTGAGCTTCGTGGCGCGCAGTGCTGGACTCTGGGTGATCGCGTTTTCCCTCGGGACCCGCGCATATGACCTCGGATAGATAGCACGGGGACGGGTCTGCGACATTCCATCGCAATGCCGCCCCAGACGCAACCTGTGCCCCCGGGCCAGGTCGAGCTGTGCAAGCTTGCCCGGTCTCACGACCAGCAATGCTTTAGAGCTACGTGATGCCCTCCTCTCTCTGCATTGGAACTAGGGCTGACGTTGTCTCAATGACCCCTTTAATTACACAGCCCAAGGCCGCTACCTCCAAGTCCAAGAAGCCCGCCTCGGCGCCTTACGGCACCAAGGTCGCCAAGAAGACCGCCCAGAACCCTCTCTTCGAGAAGCGTTCGCGCACCTTCGGCATCGGTAAGTTTACCCGCGGCACCGCTGGCGTGAGCCAGCTTGTCTGACCGTCCCAGGTGGTGACATCCGCCCCAAGACCGACATGACCCGCTTCGTCAAGTGGCCCGAGTACGTTCGCCTCCAGCGCCAGCGCGTCATCCTCAACCAGCGTCTCAAGGTCCCCCCTGCCATCGCTCAGTTCTCCAACGTTCTCGACAAGAACACCGCCACTCAGCTGTTCACCCTCATGAACAAGTACAAGCCCGAGTCCAAGCAGGAGAAGAAGGCCCGTCTCCAGGCCGAGGCTGAGAACAAGACCAAGGACTCCACCACCAAGGACTCCAAGAAGCCCCTCTTCGTCAAGTACGGCCTCAACCACGTTGTCGCCCTTGTCGAGGCCAAGAAGGCCCAGCTCGTCGTCATTGCCTCGGACGTTGACCCCGTCGAGCTCGTCGTTTTCCTCCCCGTGAGTTTCGGTCCCATGTCACGTGCCTCCACCTCCACCTCGGTTTCCGCTCATTCACCCTCATTCACCCACCATCTCGACCACCCCACATTATCTTTCACCGTCGTCAGTGCTGACCCTCCAGGCTCTCTGCCGCAAGCAGGGCATCCCCTACGTCATCGTCAACAACAAGTCCCGTCTGGGTCTCGTTACCGGCAAGAAGACTGCCGCTGTCGCCGCTCTTACCGAGGTCCGCTCCGAGGACGCCCAGGCCCTCGCTACCCTCGTCCAGGCCGCCAAGGCCAACTACCTCGAGAAGGCCAACGAGATCAGCAAGCACTGGGGGGGCGGAAAGAGAGGATCAAAGAGCTCGGCCAAGCTCATCAAGCGCGGCAAGAAGCTCGGCCTTAAGCGTTCCGAGGTCGTCCTGGACCTCTGATCAGTTCCCTGCCGAGAACCTCGATTTGTTCCATAGCGTAACCGTGATGGCATGCTTTCTATGATGTACCTGTAATGTGTAATGCTTCCACTTGGCGCTGTGCGCCTCATCGGGCGACTCGTCGGATGGAGGAGAGCCAACGGCGCTCCCGAACTTCGCTTGCTGAGTGGAGCCGCCAGCACCAGGCACGGTGATTACTGAGTCCGTGGGAGGGGCTCCGCCACTGTGTCCGCAGTGGACAGATGGGGCTGACCGCTGTTCGAGTCAGCGGGCGAGCGCTTTCTGCTTGCTTGCACGCCTCGTGAAGTGTTTCCTGGTAGTCGCAGGGTCCTGCACTCCGCGAAGCGTGTGTCCGAGACCGCTTCCAGATCTTGACTGAGGCTCTCCATGAAGTTGACTGAGGCTACCCATGGGCGGACGTGTTTGTCTAAAGTGCTCACCGATCCTGTCGGTGGCAGCTTCTCGCGCGCCTGGCGGACCGTTGCAGACTGAGCGGCACTGCCAGCGGACCTTGCCGGCCCTGACCGACGAGAGAGCTTGCGATAAGATAGCACCATGTGAAGACGTGATGGCCTGAGGATGATTGCCGAGGGCCATTGCGTGCCCGGCAACCCAGCGGTGACATGATTGGGAGGATTTCGCGACCCTTCAGAGTGCCACTTGGCCTCTGTGTGGCACATGTGCGCAGAAAAACTCTACGGGCCAGAGTTTCGCGGCATTCGGGCGATATCAGATGCATGGAATCACCACGGCCGATGCACCACTAACACTGCCCAAACATCGTGCAGGAACCGCCGGGTCCGCGAAGGTGGAGGCCACACGCAAATCCGCCGATCCTCCCTAGCGTGAAAGCGCCCTGCGCAGCTGTGTCGACTCCCACGAGACCTCCACTGGCCGCGGCGTCACTGGCCACCGCGCATGCATCCACCGCTGGAGTCGCTCCGAATGGACCGGGTCAGGGTGGAGCATTGATGGCTGTTCAAGTATGCACCGTGCGGTGCATACGAGTGTCGCATCGAACGCGGTGAGGGTGAACATCGCATGGGACCGGCTCGACCGGCGCATGCAGCCAGTCGGTCTGGTTCCTGCACGGATGGTTGCAGCACGATGCTGCACGGATGGATGCAGATGCGTTGTATCGTCCTAGTGATCAACGTGCACAGAACGCTCAGAGCGTGTAGAAACATCGTCCGGGCGTCGGGAGAAGCACGGTACTCCTGGCAGCTCATCGATGCGCGTTTGATTTTGGTCGTGCACCCCACCGAAACCCTCCTCACGACTGGGGAACTGGATTGCCTACCGAGGGAGTGGGTAGTGGGGCGATTCGTGGAAGTGCGGGCTGGTGGCCACCCCCAGGCGCACGCCGGCACCCGGGCAGAGCTCAGGCCGCAGCTCGAGCGCGTGCACCACCCAGAGCGCACCCCCAGCGAGAAAAAGTGTCTTCCTCCGGAATCAGAATGCCCAGCAACGTCGCTCTGGCTCACCCCGTCGCGACTCGCTCACTCGTTCTCCTCTCAGCACCTCGCAAACTCCTCTCTCCTCTCAGCACCTCGCAAACTCCTCTCTCTCACCACCCACTCCACTCGCCCGCTCTCGGCACTCTCCGCACTCTCCGCACTCTCGATCCCCCAAACCTCACCGTCTGCCCGCCCCCCCCCCCCGCCCGCCACAACCATGGCGCCGAAGGTGAGTCACCCAACTGGCCTTCCCCCCGCAGTAACTGACGTCTCCCAGCGCCGCAGCATCATCGTCAGCGACGATGACGACGACGTCGCGGTTCTGGACACTCACCCTGGGCCCAGCGGCTCGTCTCGGCCCAGTGCCTCACCCAAGCGCCCGGTGAGTAGCCCGTGCCGTGTCTTCCCTCGCAGTCACTGACGTCTCCCAGCGTCACAGCATCATCGTCAGCGACGACGAGGAAGATCTTCCTGCTCCTACCCGGAACAAGGGCAAGGAGAAGGTCAAGAGCGTAAGTCCCGTCGTCTTCCTCCCCCGCATTCTTGCTCACCACATCAGGGCACTCGGGCGAAGGCCAAGAGCGCGGCCATGCAGGCAGCTCTCGCTAAGAACGCGGAGGAGAAGACGAAGAAGAAGGAGAAGAACTACCGCCGTGACGAGAAGGTATGCCGCTGCAGTGGCTCTCGGCCCTGACTGACCACCCAGCGGAAGAAGGTTGAGAGCGAAAGCGGCTCTGACGCTGCCGAACCCAAGGGCGCTTCATCTGCGAGCCGCCGTAGCAGCTCAGCCGCCACCTCTTCCAGTAGGACAAGCGCCAGCAAAGCCGACGCCGACTCCACTCGTTCCGGAAGCCAGTCGTACCCCGCCTCACTCGGTTCAACCATCTTCGAAGAGGGCGAGATTCTTGCCTGGGCAAGAACAGACACGTTGTATGACCTCGACGTGTTCATCGACACGGTACGTTCCCCGATTTGTGTGTCGCTGACTATTTTCAGTACGTCGCCAAGGCTACCAAGGACAACGATCAGCAGAGCCGTGTGAAGTTGTTCATTGTAAGCATTAGTCATGCGGCCGCAAGACTGACATCCAGCTTGACTCTCTGAGACGCGAGGAAGGTCAAACGACCCTCGACGATGTGGCGAACGTGAGTGATACGTATCGGGATTGGCTAACGTCAGGCCAAGGCGGCTAACGGTGACAAGGGGACGGAAGATAGCACTCCTGAAGCGCTTGCTGGCAACTTCCTCGAAAGCGCTCCACCTCCAGGCGCTTCAAAGGTCAAGGTAAGTTAGACCCCGTTGCATGACTGACACTGCTCAGTCGGGAAAGGTGTACCCGTATCGAGGAAAGGAACCTAAGGCGATGCTCGAAGCGGCGCTCGACCGCGTCTGCGCTAAGCACATCCTCACTTTCTTCAGAAGTGAGCTCCAGACCAAAACCAAGCGAGACAGTTACCTCTCTCGAATTACCTCGAACATGCAGCCCGGAATGCTCGATATCCTGAAGATCCTCGCCTCGGGCAACTTCCCAGAGATCCCCACGCTGCTCGCCAAGCTTCCGGTCGCCCTCCACTGCACACGTTGGGGCGGTTACATCCGCATCGCGCTCCCCCTTGTCCCCGGGCTGCCGATCCTGGTGTACGTCGGCAGCAGCTGCTGCATGACTATTCCGGTCGGTGGCCTGGCTGCAAGGTCATACAAGCACATGTACGACCTTTCCTCGGGAGGCAAAGTGTAAGTGGCTACTGCAAAGAGCACTATTTAACTCGCCAGGTCGGACGCCTTCGCCAACGGCCTCCTCAACGATCCCGAAAAGTACTGCCTGACGTTCCTCGAGGCCTGGACTCTGAAGGACTTCGACTACCTGACTGCGTCGCGCTCGGACCTCACGTCCGCATGCGTGCTGACGGTGGTCGCCGAGTCGCTGTTTGCGGAGTTGTTCGACAGCTACAGCCGCACCAGCAGCCTCTCCACCGAGTCCGGCATCTCCGTCTCTGGCAGGAACCGGGACGAGCCCCTGTCGCAAGCGGTCCACCTGCCGTTCGCGGCCACGTTCCAGTGGTAAGTTACAAAAGGTGCGATCACTGCTGATGAAAGCCCGCGCGACGACTGTGACGAGGAGGCAGCCACCTACGTGGCAATGGTGGCGCACGTTGGTGATGTCCACGGAGGAGCGCTCGGTGAGTACCCTACTGTCGCAGTGTGGTCTTACTTGCAGAGTGGCAGTGTCCTTGTGGCGCCGAGTTCTTGTACAAGAGCGAGTTGGAGCGCCACGCCGCTGTCTATGGCCACCGGCCGTTCCTGTGCGAACGGGGCTCGTGCTCCAAGGCGTACAAGAAGCTCAAGGAGCTTCGGCGTCACGTTCGTGGGCACGACGAAGAGGACGGTGAGTTTGTAACAGTGACTCGGCTGATCGAAGTCTACCCCTGCCAGGAGGAAGGCTGCTTCAAGGTCTTCAAGACGGCGACGGCTCGCCGCGCCCACGTTGATCGTGTGCATTACGGTAGCCGAGGTGCGTTGCTTGGCCGTGGTTCCAGCTGACGAGGAGACTGGGAGTGTAGCAAGTGCACCGCGGCCTTCAAGTGCCAGAGTCATCTGCGCGACCATGAGTACACCGCGCACGGCATTGGCGAGCGTGACAGTGAGTCCTACCCACAACTGTGCCTGACATCGGCAGCGCTCTACTGCGATGTGTGTAACTACCCGACGCATCTGCAGTCGACTTTGAACGACCATGAAGCCAAGGCACACGTCCCTGGACCCAAGGCCAAGGTCTGCCCCGTTTGTAACGTCCTGTTCACCACTGGCCGTATCCTCGGCGATCATGTCCATCGGTCGGGCTCCTCACACGAACACCTACTCAGTAAGTGGCCCGTTTCTCATTCTCTGACACCCCTCAGCGCACAAGTGCAAGGACTGCGGCAAGGCGTTTTACTCAGCCGCATCCATGTTTAACCACCGCAAGAAGGACTGTGACAAGAAGACATGAGTAGCCCCGAGCCCTACGAGTCGTACTACCGGCATGCACAGCATACAACAATTATTAATCTATTATCCGTTCTAATTGTATTAGTGCCTGTACTATTAGCAGTAGCTTTCATGACAATTATTGAACGAAAAGTAATGGGTGGCTGGTTCTACATAGCTTCCGACGGCGTACCTGGATAGCCATTTGCTCAGCAGACCCTCCACGGTCGTGCATTTCTATGGCCCGTGTCGAAACGCAATAGGCACGGAGACGGCCCCAACTCCTCCCAGCGCCCTCTGGTACGTCGTGCGGGTGCTTGGCGCTGCCGAGTTCATAGTGTCCTCTTCGCGTGAGCTCGGGAAACAGCAGTGTGCTTGGTAGACCACGCTGGAGGTCAGTCAAACTACTAGCAGCTTTCGTCGGAGAGATGAGAATTCCCGATAAGATGGCAAGAGCGGAATAAACCTCGGGTCGTCCGCTTGAGGGTGACCGCCGCGGGCCTGCCTGGCGACCCAATCCGCGATTGATTCAAAGTCGCACCTGGGTCTAGGTGTGGCACGATTGGGCAAGTACTCCATGTCTCGCTGCACGACGTCGCAGCAAGATGCACAACCAAGGACCAGATAATTTCTGTGCATACGAGGACGTCAGCTCCATCCAGTTGAGACCTCGAAAGTGGATGCCTGAATGGCGCGGATCAGCCGATCCAGCCCAACGCGAAAAGGCGCACCCCACTGCCCACGAGACCTCCACCGGCTACGCGCAGCATCCAGGAGGACACACGATGACCTCGAGCACGCACCCATCTCAGCTAGGGGGAGGGGGAGGATGCTGCTTGATCGTTGCGCGCGCGGCGTATGCACTGTTGAGACTGCTGGACTGACGGATGCTGCATCGGCAGCTTCACGTGGACGATTGCGACGAGGTGTTGGGGCTTCGGACCTCTGTCTCGTCATGAGAGAGTGCCACAGTGAGGCTCCGCCGCCGGCCGGTTGCCGTGAAAGACAACCCTTGGTCGTGACTACGGATGAATCGCAATCACACTGCCGACATTGAACCCGGCACAAGGCCAACAACCTGTGCATGAGCCTTTCCTGGTTTGAGAATTCGCTGTGCTTCATGCCCTGCCACTGTCGATACCTTTCGTGTTAAGGGTGATGCGTGACACGCCGGCGAATTCTGCAAGATAACAGACCCGCCAGTGGGTCATCCCCGGAGGTTCAGCATCTAAGCCAAGCAAGCCGTACTGTGCCCTCTCGCCACCCGGATACACGCCGACTCAGGTGACCCGACCCGCAACGGAGCGGGGCTTGCGGGGCAAGCCACATGGCCGTATGCACGGTCGTGCAGCTGCGTATCGCAATGTGACGCCCCAACGGCGGCGGATACCACCAGGCACGATTCCCTCATCGTCCTGCAGGTGCTGCTAGCATTGCCTGTTGGCTTCTTTGGACGCTTTCTATACATCTCCGGTAGCACCCAAGCACATCGTGCTTGTCCGGGAACGCAAAAAGTGCTCGCACGCTGAGTCGAACAGCGGTCAGCCCGGTTGTTGTCCACAACGGACGGCGATAACCACCTACACTATACGAGCTTTACGTAACAAGCCAGTCTCGATACGCCATTAGGAGGCTTGGCAGCGACGGCGGCTAAAATCGGTACTAGTAGTATGAGCGCGCATCGCACGGTGTGATGCCAGTGCATGTCACCAGCAGCGCCCAAGGCGATGAACCGCCACGTCATCAGCCGGTTTCCTGACCCAGTGTGGAGTCAACCTTGGCCCTGTTGCACGAGGATGAGGTGAAGGAGGCACCCCGACATTAGTGTACTACTCGTTTCAAACGCTTGTGGGAGATGAGCTGATGGACCTGTACAACTTGGAGGAGGAGGGAGCGAAGGGGCTGGCAGCGAGACAGGGCTGGATCTACGCCCTGCTGCACACTCCACTTTTTGGGTGGATTCTGGAAGACTCCGCCACGGAAACGACGTACACCTTTTAGGATAATTATGTCGAGAGGGAGACAGAAGACGACTACGATATTGCGCCCGACAGTTCTGCCATCGTGGGGACTAGTGGAGTCCCTGTGCGTCCGCGCGTACACGTGTACAACAAAGGGCCGCCCTCGACGTCTTTTCCGGGCCACACTTGATTGCACTCTTTTCTGAGGAGGTAGGGCGCGTCGGCTTCCAGTACTTGCAGTATTCTCTGTACAGCACAAGGCGTCTTGTCCTTCCTTTGCGTATGCAGGAACAATGTGGCACATCGGCATAATTTCGGTAGTTAATTAAATTTATAATTGGTCGCATCAGCGCGACATCTCAGGTGCAAGATCTGCCGTGCCAGAGGCCAAAAACGACGTTGACATGATTCGAACATGCGCTCCCGAAGGAAGTTGATTTCAGAACCTCTCCGAACAGGAGACCATTCGAGTCAACCGCGTTAACCACTCCGCCACAACGCCGGGATGACAATAACGAGGCCGCATAGTAGATAGGGAGGGAGCGGAGCCCACTGAGAGGACAGTGGCAAGGGATACCGAGAAGCCGCAGCCCATGCTGCAAGAACAACCTCCCACATCAAAAGATCTGTCCACGGGACAACTATGCACCATCAATTCCAAACCGGTCTGGGCATGCCGTGGACCACGGCTTGGCCCTGCTGCCGCTCGACATCGCAAAAACGATGCTGACATGATTCGAACATGTGCTCCCGAAGGAAATTGATCGAACTGCTCAAGTTCTAGTCAATCGCGTTAACCACTCCGCCACAGCACCAGTGCTGAACCCAACCTCTCGGCGAGGCCAAGGGCGGCGAACTCGCGTCTTGGCAGTGCCGCAAAGGCTGGGTAGCAGAGAATATGCGCAGCTAGTGCCAACATCGATCCCAGATTGGCCAGGACATTTCATGGGGAGTTGCTCCTCGAAGGCGGGGTGTGGCTATCACTCTCCACTGGCCTTACACCTGTGCCCGCAAGCCATGCCCCAGCTCGTGTCAGTGCACGTCGCCGCTCCCCGCCGGAGGGCTAGGCAACCGCAGGCAGAGTGATCGGCACAGCGGAGCTGTCCTCAACGTCTTCGGCCGCTTAGCTCAGCTGGTTAGAGCATCGTACTAATACGAAGACATCGTATCAGTTTATTAATGCGGAGGTCGGCAGTTCGATCCTGTCAGTGGTCAAGGTGCAAGAGAGCACCTCCTTTTTAGGAGAAAAGAGGAATTCAAGCAAGTCGGGTGAGAAGGGTGAGCGAAGTTGCTGCGAACGCGTTACTGGCGGGGCTGCGGCGCTGATTCCAGTGCACCACCTACGCATATTGCCCCCTCAAGCGGCTCTGCATCACTTCACGCTGTATCCTATCTAAGACACTGAGCTCGACCAACAATGGGCGACGGTGGAGACGTATGTGGAGGGTGTGAACGACAACAATGCGTGTGGCACCGCGCGGGTGGGCGCAAATGCCACCGTGCCCCTCACCAGGTATAAGAGTGACATTGTACCAGCTCACTCAGGCCATAATCTCTTTCCCTAGACAAACCACGATGCTGAAGAAGATTACCATGCGCACGGAGGTCTCTGAGATCGCCTCACCGCGCTCCCGTTCCGCTCGTCTTCTGGACGGTGAGACCGTTAGCGAGATCACCCACGCCACCGTGCAGGGCATCAAGTGCACGATCAAGAACACGCGCATCGTCCAGGCCAACGGCACGATCAGGGTCATCACCGAGACCACCGCCGTGTCGCGCAACCCGAATCTCGACGTCTCCGCGCTCCTTGAGGCTTAACTGCAGGGGCGATACGAGGCTGGCCTGCTCAATCTGTGTATAGGTATTGTGCGAACGTTACATTGATGCATCGCGGCCGTCGATCGCAGATGCTCGCGCCGGCACGGACGCCGACTGTCAGGTCACGGCATTCACCCCACTGATTGCAGTTCATCTCAGCCCCCTTATTTCAGTGGAAGAATTTTTCCCTTCTACTCGGTCAGAGGAGAGGAAACGGCCGCGGGTTCGAGCCCCGCAGGGGGTTCTACCTCCAGCAAGGATGACGGCGTAAGGTTCCCTTTTGTACAGTGTTAGAGCCTCGTGGCGGCTTTGCTGATTTCTACATCTACAGGTGTGTGGCGGTTTTGCAAGTTTCTGCAATTTTTACGGAGTCACAAGCGATGCAGCGTCATGGTGCCAGGTTGCACGGGAAGTCACGCACCGGGGCAAAAATACGCGACGGACGCAAATAAAACGCTCATGAAATCATACCCAGCCGGCGGCCCCCGGCTGCAAGAGACTGGTGCTGAGAGGCGAGGAGATGGGAAATCGAGGGGCGATGGCACACGTCAGAGGACCGCCCTCAAAACGTGGTTTCCGTGCCAGGATGGACCCACCAGGCGAACCGCCACGGCGCAGGGGGAAGGTGCACTAGATTAGTCCCAGAGAGACCGGCGCTGAATGGGCGAGCGCTTCAGGCAAAAAGCGGCAGCTACTGGGATTTGAACCCAGGACCACTTCCATTGCTCGGTTAAGAAAGCCCAAAGGAAGTATGATAGCGACTACACCACAGCTGCGGCGAAGTTTCTGTCTTTCCCTCCTCCGACCGGGCTCCTTGCGGCGGGGCGGCGGGCTTCGGACGCGTTGTTGAGAATAGTGTGATGCATAGAAGGGAACGACGTTGACGGCGCGAGGTGATGTTCATGTACACGGTAGACGGAGGCAAAGTCTGGCTCCGTCTCAGCACGCGCGCTGCTGAGCACGGACGCGACGGCTTTGCGGACGCGACAATCGTCGACACACGGTTGCTCAACCTTTGGCGTGCCGAGTCGGTCCGCATGTTCAAGATAACCCTGCCGAGCGTTGACTTCGGCCCCTACGAGTTTCAGCTGCGCGCGCCTGCTGAGGCTTGAGGAGCAAGCGCTCATCGCTGGGCGATATCCATTGAAACCTTCTTACGCCAGCATCTGCCCATTGTCATCTGGCCGGCAGTCAACTGGCGCGAGTCCAGGGAAGTGGCTGTAGCCTTCATCCAGCTCGCGAGCCACCACAAGAACTCGGACGCGTTCTATGAGGCACGTGAGCACGGCTCCGCCGCACCTGCTGGCAGCGCTCCGAGTCAAGCCTTTGCAGTCGATATGTGCACGTGTGTTGATGTATCGACGGCACAAGTTCCTCGACGGGAGGGTGCACGAGACAACGCACACGCGCAGCGTGGCAAACAGTGATGAGGCGGATATCAGGAGACTGAGGCGATACTTAGGCCAGGAGTGAGCTGTAGCTAGAACGCAGGCAGGCGAATGCGTATGCATGGGTGGCAAGCGAGTGACGAGCGATTCTGCATTGGCCAGTGTCCTAGCAGAGCGGCACCGCACGCGTTTTAGGTTGGCGATCCGCATGGTCTTGTGTGTCATGTTTATTGACCCGCAGTCTACGGCGGACGCACGCTGATGCACTGGCGCGTCACTGGGACGGGCGGTCAATGAGCAGAGCACGCTGCTCTCGCATCTTTGTCGTCCTTCGTCTGCTTTGTCACTTCCACTTGCTCCGATGCGTCCCGCCTATATCATTGCCCTCCTGCGCGCTTCGTTCTTCCTCCCCACCCTTCTCTGTGCGACCTCCCTCCGGCATCGCGCCATGCGCAACAACGCTTCTGACCCTGCGGCCAACGACGGCACCAGCCTCCCCGACGAGCCTGGCCCAGCTCTCGGTACCGAGGCCTGGAGCCAGGTGTACGAGTACGCGCAGAGCGTCTTGCAACGCCTCCGTCTCGAGAATACGCCGAGTCCAGGACAAGCTGACAACGGCAGCGAGAATGGAGAGGCGTCGGACACCGAGACGCTAGTTGTTGGTGACTTTGTTGACGAGGAGCAGCTTGGTGGTCACTCAGAGGAGAATGACGCCAACGAGAGCGGGTACTTTGAGGCAGACGCGGCTGGCGCTCTGGCTGTCTCGTACGACGAGTCTGTCGTGAGCGCCGAGAACGGTGAGACAAAAAGCAGCCCCGGCTTGCCCGGCGGCTTCTCCCAGGCCAGCGACACCAACAACGGTCAGAGCGATGCCCCCCATGGGACCGACTCTACCGCTCCAAAGCTCCCCATCCCTCCCATCTTCGTAATCGACTTTGACTCGGACTCCGACCCGTCGTCCTCCGGTCTGCCCCGGCACGTATACGACCAAATCCTTAAGTACGTCCGAGACACTTCTTCCAGCCGGTCCGACACAGCATCGGCGCCGCCCTCTCCCGAGTGCAGCTCGCCCCGCTCCGCCCTCGACGCGTCCTCAAGCTCTGAGGCCGAGCCGCCCTCGTATCAGCACGTCAGCTACAGGACACGCGTGCAGGACGTTGCGGACCTGCAGGTCCCTCCGAAGCGCACGCGTGTGCGCACTGTCACTGTCCCATCGCAGGTGGAGGGATACGAGGCCGTGTTCCGCTCCATGACGACGGCGTATCCGGACGGGGCGTGGCGCCGCGAGCGCACTGTTCGAGCCAATGCTGGGCCAGGAGCGGACCCGGAGAAACTGAAACGGTACATCGCTGACTTGCGCTTCAACCCTTGGTGCGAAGACAAGACGTGGGAGTGATTGACTTGATGAATCTCGAGCTGAGAGGAGGACAAAGAGGTGTACAGCCGTCTCTAGACCGTCCCTGTGGGTTTTCGGGGCATGAACTGGCGTCCATAGCATCCCTTCTGTAACGCGCCCGCCCCCAAGTAGCCGTCGATGCATGCATGCCTCTTGTCGCGCCGTGAAAGCGGGCTTTCAGTTCGATTGACGAGCTAACTCTGATAAGCGACCCATTCATCTCACCTTCAACAGCACAAGTGCGCCTCGTTATATCAGTCGGTAGATAGTGTGACTCTTACGCTCAGAGCCGATTGATCACACAGTCATGGGTTCGAGCCCCATACGAGGCTTCGTTTTTGCGTTTTTCTTGGAAAGCTGTTTGATGCGTGTTGTAGTCAGACGCCAGCGTGTTGTGAGGGGTGGTGTAGATGGACCAAGGTGTGACGAAGCAGGGCATTTGCGAGCACGGGAATCAGCCTCCGATTAGCTTATCGAGACCTGACTCGGGAATCAGAGGTCCGGTCGGTGTTGGCCGGTGGGGGCGCGTCATGACGTAAATGCGCGCGTGGGAGGCTATCCGAGGCGTTCGCCGACAACAAGATCTCCGCAGTCAGTGACGCCGAGCTAGGAACGCTGCCAGTCGCCCGTGGAGGGTGATGATGAGGTAGTACTGGTGAGAGTGATGCAGCGGCGTTCCGTCGTCGAATGGACGACAAGAAAAGAGGGAGATGTGATGTAAGAGGCAGGCAAGGGTGTGATCGAGATACGGCGGGATAACACAGGGGCTGACTGCGCAGTATTCCAGCAAACGCGGCGCGCGGCGCTCCCGGAGATGCGATGTGCGATGTGGCTGCGCGCCGTGCGTGAGACGAGGGGTGAGCTTAATCGAAAAGCCGCGACGCAATGCTAAATGAAGATGATTCACGCGTGCATTCGGAATCAGATCAACAACGTGAAGCGGTGGAGTGGGTGTTGAGTGGCGAAACAGCAGAGGGCGATATGACGTCTGAATCTTGCTATGACATGGTGTTCACATGACCTCGCCACCGACTAGTGCATGGCCCACTTGGGTCTCTCGCCGCGCACGCCGGCCTGGCCGCAGCCTCGCATCGCCCGGTGCGCGTAGATCAGCGCGTGCAGCACATCATGTGTCAGCTGGCCAGCCTTTCCTCGACCTTCCCCCACCTGCCCCGGCACCCTTTATAAGCCCTCCCTCCTCCCGATCGCCTCCCGCATCCTCTCACCTCTCTACCACAACACAAGACACCATGCTCGCCCGCACCGGACTCAACACCGCCCGCTCCGCCTTCAACCGCAAGGCCATGCAGCAGCGCCGCTGGACCCAGGTCGACACTCGCGGTGGAAAGCCCAAACTTGTGAGTGCGACCAGCTTTCAAGTAGCTCCCCAAGCTGACATCCAGCTCTTCCGCTTTGGTCTGAAGGGTACGTCGCCGCGAGGAGCACGTCTGCGGGCTGGACACCCACCAGCTCGCCGGACCGCAAGAGCTTCGTAGATGTGGAGCAAGTGCTGACACAGTTTCCCCCGCACGGAATCAACATCGTCCCGCACTTCCGTTTCCCACACTCGCCACCAACAGACGTCCCCGTCGAGCTCTACCCTCTCGCGTTCTGTGTCGGTGTCGCCGGACTCGGAGGCGTCGCCGCCCTTGGAAGGCAGAGTGAGTGACCTGACTCTTGCAGATGAGAACATCGCTAACGTTCGCAGTGGCCAACGGAACTGTACGTGCACAGTTACGTATACACCCCTCTTGAAACTGACACCCAGCTCCGTCTCAAGCGCGACGGCCGTGCCGACCCCCACTAGCTGATTGGAAGAGATTGTAGTGTACTCAGAAGTTCAGAAGCGAAAGGTGCAGTAAGCCAGGCGGGCGCTCAGAAGCAACTAAGAAATGAATGAACATGCTGCTTGCACAGGACGCTGCGATAGGGCAACGCTTGCCCGCTGCTCGGTGCCGCCGGCAACGGCGCAATCCATGGCGCTGGCCAGTCAGACGTCGTTGATTGCAGCGAATTGGGTGGCCAGGAACTGACCTCTGTTCACTGAACGGGCTTGCGACGCTACATCCCCGTTCCACGGCCGTGCGGGGCATGGCGAGGAGCGTGGGTTTGCTTTCGGAGACCCATTGTGCATGCGCGTGCTCTATGCTGACCCACCTCCCGTACAACAAAGGATCTTGGGAGTTCAGGAAAACGCTGGGCGTCGGGCAGGCGCAATCCTCAACGCCCGCCCTCGGCGGCCCTTGGTGCCTGCGCGGCCCCCACAGGGAATCAGCCTGCGCTCAAGACTAGGAGGCTTGAGGATGCGGTTGGGTCATTGAGCGCCGCATGCGAGATCTGTGACTGCACTGGAAGGGCATAGTCGGCCAGCGCAATACACACCCGGCAGGGCATACGCATTGCACACAGGCACATGGCCGTCGCAGGTCATCACATCACAGACGGAGGACCACATCGCGCGATCTGCTCGTCTGGGCTCAGTCCACTGGGCTGCCCCAACGCACCCAGGCCGCCGGTGCTAGGAACACCGCACCTCAGCGGCCAGGCGTCAGGCAGGCGGACCTCCGTGCCTCATCGAATCAAAGCCGGATGGCTATCTGAAGCTGGCGACTTCCAACCCTCGACAGTTTACGGTCGACAAGAGTGAGAATGCAGTTGGGCAACTGCCGGGAGTCGATCAAGTCGTATAGCCGCCGAAAGGGTGCAGCTATCTGCTCTCCCTCGATCGCAACAATAGGCAGGCTATAGGAAGGATCGAGGGCCCGCAGACGACGTTGCCCGGTCAGCTAAGCACGGCCCGTAGACGATGAGGCGTGCTGTTCTGACTTGGTAGGCACCTCCGGTAGGTCTTGCAGATTACAGTGCAAGGGTGCCAAATTGGCAGTGAGGCAGGCCGTAGGAGCAATCGGAATGGTTGGTCCCGGAAGCGAGCAAGGTAGGCCGCCGCACTAAGAGGGCCTGCTGACGACGAAAATAAATCAGCCACTACGGCACTGAACACCGCCGACAGTTACCCATCCCGTCCCGCGACATCATCCCACCGCTCGCAATGTTCAGTAGTCACCATCCGACATTGATAGCGGTGAGTTAGTCACCTGCGCAACCCGGCACACGACGGAACCGGTGCACAGACCCCGTGAAAAGTAATCTCGGCTATAGCTGCCCAACGCTAGGACCTAGATGTGACTATCGTATGCGGTTTTTATGCATGCGGTGTTTTCTTCTGCTCTGCTCTACTCCCACTACTGCGGCTAGTCGCCCAGATGACAGCTAAAGATTTATCAAGAAACGCCCGCTCCGAGGAAGAAGCGCGCCTAATTCTTCTTCTTCTGGCTGTCCTCGAGGATGGCCGAGATGGAGGCCCAGACGAGCTTGGGGCTCTGGGCGGCGTCGACGGGGGCCCAGATGCCGGTCTTGCGGTAGTAGTCGACGACGGGGACGGTCTGCTTGTGGTAGGTGACGAGACGCTTCTGGAGGGCCTCGGCATTGTCGTCGGAGCGCTGGATGAGGGGCTCGCCGGTGATGTCGTCGGTCATGGGCTTCTTGGGCGGGTTGAACTCGCGGTGGTAGCTGCGGCCCGAGCCGGGGTGGACGAGACGGCCGGTGATGCGCGAGATCAGGAGCGCGTCGGGGATCTTGAGCTCGATCGCGTTGTCGAGCTTCTTGCCCTTGTCCTCGAGCATGGCGTCGAGCTTCTCCGCCTGCGGCACCGTGCGCGGGAAGCCGTCGAGGATGAAGCCGCGGGCGCACGACTTGTTGTTCTCGAGCTCGCTCTTGATCATGTTGACCATGATCTCGTCCGAGACGAGACCGCCGGCGTCCATGATCTTCTTAGCCTCGACACCGAGGGGCGTCTTCTGCGAGACCTGCGAGCGGAGCATGTCACCGGTGGCGAGGTGGCACACCTTGTACTTGTCCGAGATGGCGGGAGCCTGGGTGCCCTTGCCGGCACCGGGGGGACCGATCAGGATGAGCTTGGGGGCCTCCTTGTCGCCGACGACGGACGAGATCGCGTCCTGGACCTTGTCCTTGGCGTCGGCAGCGGCAGAGCCGGCCTTGGCCTCGATCGTAGCGATCTTGTCCTGAAGCTGGGAGTGTCAGCTGGTGTTGCTAGGGATCTGAGTAGCTCATCGGGCGTCAAGACGCCCTTCGGAACACATCTCGGGTGAATGTCGGACCGGCGGGGTGGTGGCCGGACGCATAAGGCAGCGTGGAAAGAACAGCGGGCAGCGCTGGCTAGGCGGGAGCCGACACAGCGGTGTTCCGGACAAGCGCCAGAGGCCTGAACAGCGACGCCGAGCTCTTCCGCGTTGTCCTCGTATGCTATCGCGGCGACGACACCCCCACTCTTGGCGGTCGACAAACACCGTTCCGGACCAGTCGCAGCTCGAGCCGAGGTCACTCACCTGGGACACCAGCTTCTTAAGGTACTCGAGCTCGTTAGACTTGTCGCCGGACACTGGCCGGTCAGCTTTGGCTTCCTGAGTGACTCACTTTTTGTTTGTGGGTGATGTGCAGATGAACAGAACAGAAGGGCAGGTCAAGGTCGCGAGGTGATTCGGCTCGGGTCCTCGGACAAATGTCTCGCTCGCGCGTGCTGTGGGGGAGGGCCATCCGGAAATGACGATCGCCTGTACCTGCTCAGCCGCGCCTCGTACGCCCGCACGACTAACGCCGAGTAAGCCGGACCACGTGAAATGTCACGTGACTGACTCGGCCGTCTCGACCTCCACCCCGGCGACCGTACAGGTGACTGACCGGCGGCGAGACGCCACCGGACCGATCACAGGCGTCATCGTTCGGCATCGACCGACCGCCGGTCATCGACCGCTTAGCAGCTGGCTATTTTCGTCCGGCCCGAGCAGCGATAACTTTATCTTCACTACTTATCTGTTCAGCTCTTGGCGTGCAATCCCCCAAGCTCAACTCACTCTCCCTTGCCTCAGCTGACCTCCAGCTGAGAGCTGACAATACTCCTCCTCCGCGGCGCCCGAGCGCTCAGCTACTTGGCTCGCGCCACCTACCCGACTAGCCTCACTCGTTACAACACCCACAGCTTCTACCGTCACGCACGACAAATCGCCATGGCCGCTACCACCACGTCTGCCGGCCCAGCGGTGCTCGACACGCCGTCCGCGCCGCCTTCGACCTCCTCCACGACGTCAATCCCAGACCCAGGGGACATCCCCGGCGACTTCAAGTCGTCGCTCGTCGCCTGGTGGTCCTCGAACGGCTACCGCGATGCGCGACTAGCCGAGGAGCGTCTGCTCCGGAAACTGCCGTTCTACACACCGTCGCTACGCCCTGAGTCCAAGTCCTGGTTCTGGTCCAACGCCTCGTCGGCGTCCCTACCTAATGAGACGGAGGACACGCCAGAGGAGGGCACGGGGCTCATCGCGCGCGTGCGCAAGGTCTTTGTCCCGACGCCGGACCCGCACGCCGCTCCGCCGCGTCCGGACGTCCCCGCGGGCAGCGATACCGAATCCGTCACCAGCGGCGGCAGCGCCGGGAGCAAGGCGGCGAAGCGGCTGTCGCTGACGCTGAAGTGCGACAAGGGCGGGGACTACATCAACACGCTGGAGTTCACGACGCCGCAGACGGTCGGGTCGCGCGAGGCCGTCGTCGTGCTGCACGGGTACGGGGCAGCGCAAGGTTTCTTCTTCAAGAACTGGGCGCCGGTCTCCCGCTCGGCGGCCGCGACGGGGCGGCGGACGTTCTTCCTCGACTGGCTCGGGATGGGCCTGTCGTCGCGCCCGAATCCGCACCTGCTGGCATCCAAGACGGACTCGGTCGAGAGCCGCGTCGCGACGGCGGAGCATTTCTTCCTCGACTCGCTCGAGAACTGGCGCCGCGCAGAGGGCATCGACCGCATGCTCATCGTCGGCCACAGCCTCGGCGGGTATCTGTCCACGGCGTATGCCAAGCGGCACCCGGACCGCGTGTCCGCGCTCGTGCTCCTCAGCCCGGTCGGCTTCCCGCACAACCCGGACGGCAGCACCAAGCTCCTTCCCGTGGGTGTGGACGGACGGCGCGTCGACGGCATCGTGAACGCGCCGTCAGACGGCGCCGAGGCGGCCGTGCAGCAGGAGCTCGGCGCGGACCAGGAGAGCCTGCAGCGTACGACGTCGGCGGGGCCCGCCGCGGACGCTTCTTCAAAGCCACTGAAGAACGCGCCGGTCAAGCCCTCCGACGAGCACATCAAGGGTGAGGCGCGGCAGTGGCGTCAGGAGTCGCCGTCGACGTACCGCAAGATCGCGACGCGCTCGATCCTGTGGGCGTGGGAGCGCGGCCTGTCGCCGTTCTCGCTGATGCGCTCGCTCGGCCCGTGGGGCCCGCTCCTCGTCGGCAAGTACACGATGCGCCGCTTCAGCGCACAGGACCCCGACGACATCCGCGCGCTGCACGCGTACATCTACGGCGTGACCGCCATGCGCGGCAGCGGCGAGTACTGCATCTCGCACCTGCTCGCGCCCGGCGCGTACGCGCGCATGCCGCTCGTCGAGCGCATCGCCGGCCTCAAGGTCCCCGTCACGTTCGCGTACGGCGACAACGACTGGATGGACGTCAAGGGCGGCAACGACGCGCAGGCACGCCTCCGCGAGGCAGGCAACACGGACGTCACCGTCAAGGTCGTCTCGGGCGCAGGGCACCACCTCTACCTCGACAACCCCGACGAGACCAACGAGCTCATCGACGACGCAATCCGCGCCATCCCGAACCGTGCGTAGACCGAGACGCGGAGTAGACTTTAGACACACTGTAGAGTACCGAATAATGCTTTTGTTATGCCACACTTGTGATAGATTACAACACGTCGCATACGTCTACTGATCGTCTCGTGAGTCTGGCGGGCGCTAAGGCTCTGCGACCTGGCCGCCCCGCTCGCCTCGCTGCGCCGGCACTCGGCACCCGGCTAAGCCACGACGTCCTCCATCTCCTCATCCTCCTCTCCGTCGGCCTCGCCGTCCGCGTCGCCTCCCTCCCGCCACAGGCGCACCATCTCGTGCGCCATCCACGGCCGCTTCTCGAGCGCCTTGGCGATGTTCGGCCCAAACGTCTCCTCCAACATGCTCATGCTCGGCAGGGGCGGGATCTGGCTGCTGTCCGCTGGCTTCTTCTCGATGATGCTCCCGAGCGCGCGGAACGTCGCTTTCATGAGTCCCGTCTTGCTCTTGCGCCCGTCGCCGGGGTAGAGGCTCACGACGAGGCCGTCGATGACGGCGAGCCCCTCGCCACGCTTGCCCCACAGCGTGGAGCGCACGGATTGCGGACCAAGAGCAGAAATGCCGAGGACGGCTCCCTCGTACCGCCCCGCTGGCGGGTGGTCGGCGCCCAGCGGCGAGGGGAACGGCGGCGCCTGCAGCGCCTTGGTCAGCGTCGAGAGCAGGCGCGGGATCAGGCCCGGGTACGTCGCGGCGTACTGCGACACGAGCTTTGCGAGTACGTCCGATGCGCGCGACCGCAGGTCGAACGGCGAGGGCCCCGGTCCGGTGACGGGGTGCGGGCCGAGCGGGACGGTCAGCAGGATGCTGAGCAGCGGGCCGAGGAACTGGTGCAGCTGCGACGTTAGCTAACAAGATCCTGTGAGCTACGAAGCGAGCCAGTGGGTCGCTCAGCATGCCGGTGCACGCCTAACTCACATACGGCTCCACAAACAGCACGTCGTTGTCGAGGATCGCCTCAACGACGTCGATGAGGCACCCGATCGTGCCCGTCGCGCCCATGAGGCACTTGGTGATGCTCTCGCTGACCCAGCGGATGAGGTACGCGAGGACGCCCGCGACGGCCGCGTCGCTCCGGACGCTCGCCAGCGCGGCGAGGCGGTGCCTCTCCGCCTCCGGGAAAGCGTGCGCGGCGGCGCCCGGCGCGGGGTTGCCGGGGAGCTGCGCGAGGGCGGCGGTGCTCGGCACCAGCGCTGCGGTCAGGCGGGAGAAGTACAGCTGCAGTTCCGTCGTGAGGTGCGTCTTGGCGTTCTGCCGCAGCGCCGCGCTACCGGTCGTCGGCTGCGGGCGCGTCGGGCCCGAGCGTGCAGTCGGCGCCGGGTTCTCGGGGATCGCGGGCTGCACGCCCTCGACTGCAAGCCAGTGCGCCTTCCACTTGACGCCGGCCGAGTTGGCCAGCGCAGGTGGCAGCGGCTCCTTCAGGTACGTCGCAAAGTCGATCTCGTCGTCGATCTCGTGGTACAGTTGTCCTGCGGGGCCTTGCGAGCCCCCCGGCACCGGCACGGCGTGGAACGGCGCCTGCGGCAGCGGTCGCGGCGGCACAATCACCGGCTCGACTGACAACGCCTCCATCGCGTGCTCCACGTCCTCGGGCAGCAGCGTCGTCCGCTTCCCATGCACCATAAACTTCTTTGCCTCCTGCAGCAAAAAGTGCAGGCGGTACTCGACATCACCGGCCAGCAGGTCCGCCGCGCCGGGGCCAAGCGGGTCGAGAGGCAGAGACTGGTGCACCTCCTGTCGCGTTAGCTGTACAGCCGATGGATCTGTGCCGATAAACGCACCTGCACCGACTCGGCGGGGTAGATTCCCATCACCGCTGGAGACGGCATCGTGGATGGGTCGTTTTGTTGTTGTGACGGAGAGATGGAGACCTCAAACGCGCTCATGTCATCGGTCTCGTGAAACAACACCGGCGACGGAATCAAATCGCCTGATCGCCACTATCTTCTGCTGCTGCAATCTGTCGATTTCGTAACTGTATACATTCTGATTCTGCTTCTACTGGCTCTGGCACACTGCATGGGAACAGACGTTGTAAGGATGCGAGGTCTTGACTTGCTGGACTTGACGTTGATTGCTGTGTAATGTAGATTATGAAGTGGGGAAGAGTGGGGGTTTAGGCGTAGTAGCTGTTGCCAGCCTGGGCATAGTTCATGCTCGCGATCTGGTCTTCGGTCATGCGCTCCTGGTACTTTTCGTGCGTGCGCTTAAAAGACGCGATGCACGCGCGAATAGAGGCACTGATAGGCATCGGCTCGCTGACGCGCGGCGCGAGCGTGTCCGCCAACAGCGAAGGGATGAACTTCGGGACTGTGTACGGGAAGGCCTCGACACTGGCTGTCAGTTAAGAAACCCCAATTAGAAACTCACATAGCAACAGCGCCGAGAACTGCGGCGTGAAGCTCGACGAGCATCGACTGGTACTTCGGGTTGATGACGCCGGGCGACAGAGTGCGGCGCGGGAGCTTGATGCGCTGCATGTCGCGCACGAAGCGGTCCTTGAGGACGAGCACCATGGAACGCTGCGAGCAACGCAGGAAACCGCTGAGCGTGACTGACGCCATCTCGCGAACCTCCTGGTTTTCGTCCTTCAGGCACGCCGAGATGACATCGAGACACTTTGCCTTCAGCGGCTCGGACAGGAGCGACATGTTGCGGAAGTAGGTCAGACTCAGCACCGGCATGCAGTGAATCTTCGTGCGCCACGACTGCTATTAGCTTAACGATCGCCTGAGAGCTTACTTCAGAGTTGTGCAAGATGGAGATGAGCTGCTCCATGAGCGGCTCAACGAGCTGGAATGCCGGCGTGATCGACGTGATCATGGCGAGAAGACGTCCCGCGTTCTGCTGCATAGACGTGTTGTCGTTCATCTCGCGGAACTCGAAGATCTTGGGCAGGATCGGGATGATGTAAGGCATCGTGCCGACGGCGTGCACATCGACGAGCTCGGTTGCGAGCCAGTGAATGAGCGTCGTGGCGGTGGTGTCGTGGTCACTCATAGCCGCCTTCGGGCCGCTTGGGCGTTCCGCGCGGAACTTCTCAATCTTCGCCATCGTCTCGTCGACCTGGGCTTGGAGCTGGCGCGGAGGCAGAATACCCATGATGTCGTTCTCGCACTTGGGGTCGTTGCGGACAGCCTCAATCAGCGCGGGCACGTTGGGGAACGACGAGTTCCAGTGCAGCTGGTCGAGGCCGTTCATGATGCTGCCGAGGTGCGTCCGGACGTCGGCGTAAGTGCAGTTGAACACACTAAAGTAGAGCTTCTCGAACTCGGGGGCCCAATCCGTGAACCGCCACTTCAGGCAGCGCACCAGGATGCGCGAGAGCTGCACACGGCGCATGAGGTCGTACGCAGAACCGCCCTCCCAGTCCGTGTTGAGGGCCGTGGTGAGCATGAAGTCGACGAGTGGCTTGTGCCGGCGCGGGTCCTGCTGGTGGAGGACATAGTCCATCGTGATCTCCCAGCACCGCAGAGCGTCCTGGCGAATCTCGCGGAAGATCTCTGGAAGCAGAGGGGTGAACCAGTCCCAGAACTGCTTGCGGTCCTTGGCAGGCCAGTCGACGTGACCGCGCAAGAGACCGGCGATGAACTCCATTAGGGCGCGGGCCTGGTGACGGTCGTAGGCGCTCTTTTCCTCGATGGAGCTCATGAGCTTTTGGACGACGGGCTTCACCTTGTCGAGGATGGGCACGCCGATCAGTTGGCAGAGCGCGAGGATGAGGTCGATGTGCGACGCCGAGGGGTAGTTGCGCGACTCCTCCTGCGAGAAGTGCTCAGAGAGCTTTTGCCACCACTCATCGTTGGCGCAAGCGTCGTACAGGACCTGCATGCCAGGCTTGCAGGCCTCCTCGAGCTCGAAGATTTGCTCGTCCCACTTGGCGAAGCGAGCAACCTCCATCTCCTGGCCCCAGACGAGCCATCCGGTGTCGACGCGGTCCTGAAGCATCGAGTTCTCCGACGGCTCCTCGCGGAACATCTTCAGGTAGCGCTCCGTGAAGTCTGGGCCCTCCTTGCTGATGTCGATCTTCGATGAGAGAGGGTCGAAGGGCTCCTGCAGGAAGAGCCTCTCCGGCGAACCCTTGGTGAACGAGCGCTGCAGAGCGTCGAACATCAAGCGGGTCAGGCCGCACTGGCCGTAGTCTCGGAGACGAGGATGGGTGCTCTGGCAAATGGACAGGAAGTATTCCATGAGACGTCGGTCCGTGGGGCTGTCTCGACGGACGATGACGTACAGCAAGCGAGCAGCGGCGAGCTGGTAGCGCCAGCTGAGCGTGGGATCCTTCGTCGTGCTCAGAATAAGGTCGACAGTAGCCTCGTACTCCTTGTTACGGGCCGCGAGGCGCTCTTTGTCGCCGTTTTCAATGACTGTGATGAACTCGTCGTTGGGCTTGAAGAGCGTCAGCTCCTTGGCGAGCTCGTCTGCGGCTTTGACGGCGTTGTCGACCCTGTACTCAATGCGGAACGACGTGCACTCGTGGGCCATGCGCGTCAGGTCGTCGAGCGTCTTGTTCACCAGAGTCTGGATAGACGTTTTAGTCTCGTGGTGGGCTCCGAGGAGGGCCTCGACCAACCTCGGCATGCCCTCCCAATCGCGGACCAAGCGAGTGTAGTGGAGCATACAGCTCCTGACGATATACAGCGCTCCCTTCATGCGGTCGGGATCGGTGCCAGGCTTCAGAGCGTCCAAAAGCACGTCCGGGAACAGGACGGTGGACTCGAGGTACGTCGAGTTGACCGACGACAGGAGGGACTGCGCTCGTCGACGAACGCGGAGGAAAGGCGAGAGACCAAACTCCAGAAGGTCCCTGATAAGCTCGTCGTCCTGGGCGGAGCGGGGGCGGCTGTAGCTCGCGTACATGAGGCGGTTGCTGTGGTACACCTGAATAGCTCCGAGGTGGACGGAACGGTGTGCCTTGCGCTGCCCCTCGTACAGGCGCTTGCTGGCCTGCAGGTTCTCGTAGGCGCTGGTGGCGCTCTGGAACTTCTTATGGCGCATGCCGTACGAGAACAGGTACGAGCCGATGGTAGCGACGAGCAACTTGACGCTGTCGACCGAGTTGTCGTCGCCAGCGGTGCGCATCATCACGGAGGCGCGGTGAAGCATCTGGGCCGCGCGCTCACGGAACTTCATGACCCGCTGGTAGCGAGGGTCCTTGGGGTCAGTCAAGACGAATCCGGCCTTGTAGGTGGAGTGCGCGTCCAGCAGTCCCGGCGCATAGACCTTGGCGTAGTGGCCACCTTTCTTGTACTGGTCATACTCGCCGATGAGCGAGTATGAGCCGAGCATGACCTCGTCGACGACGTTCATTGCGCGGCAGAAGTCATTCTTCCAGACAAAGTCGCGCTCCGTGTTTTCCAGCAGGCCCTCGATGGTGGTGACGGCGTCTTCGGCGAGACCGACGACCTCCAGGGCCATGTCCACGTCGTCGGCAGTAGGGTTCCTCCACTGGGGCTTGGCCTCAGCCGACCTGTAGAGCTTGCCCCACCACATCGTGTGGTGCTGCTTGAAGTCGTCGCTTGCGAACTCGGTCGGGTTCAAGAACTTCATCTCCTTCAGGTAGAGCGCGGTGAGGCAGCTGAGCGTCTTCTCGATGATGTTGCCCGCCCACGCCCATCCACGCTCCGAGTACGTGTGCTGCAGCATAGTGCGGAGCAGCTCCATGTACTCCTTGCGGTGGGTAGGAAGGTCCAGACGCCCGGGGACCAGAAGACCGTACAGGATCGACATCCACCAGTGCAGAGGCGCGTCTGACGGGCGGGGAATCGAGGTCGTAGTCGTTCGGGTTGACGAAGCGCCGGCGCGCAGTTCGGACGTGATGCGCTGCTTGCAGATCGGGAAGAACTTGTTGAACGTCTTTGCAGCGTTGACGGCAGTCAGATTCTTCACGAGCTCTCCAACAGCGTCCACAGCGTTACTCTTCGTCGTGGTTGTAGCGTATTCGGCGACCTGGTCGAGGGCGGCGTCGAACAGCTTGTCGTCGAGCGCTCCGAAAATGGCGCCACAGGTGTGCAGGACGCTCTGCAGCGTCAGGATCTCCGTCCTGCCACCCGCTCGTCCCGTCTTGCCGCCCTCTTCCGGCAGGTTGGCGAAGAGCAGCAGTACTCGTCCGAGGAACTCGTGCACCCAGTCCTGGAAAGCACCGGTCGAGATGCGGAGGCGGCTCTCAATCTCGTCCTCGGTCATCTCCTCAAACTCCTGCCCGACAGGGTCGTTCGGGTCGTCGGCGACCTTGGCCCGGCCGGCGCGGCGCACCGTGCGGCCAGCGTCGCCGTTGGCGGTCGCTTCGTTGTCCGAAATATCGGCGATCCGAATCTGGTCCACCATGTTGCAGATGGCCATGCAAGACAGACCGGTCTTGGTCGGGTCGTTCAGGTCAATGCCGGGCAGAAGCAGGGTCAGGATATCCGCGACGTACATGCCTCCGAATCGCCAAACAGCACGACCAGCAAGGGGCTGGGCAACGGCAGCAAGCGCAAAGGTGACCGACGCTGTACGCTGCGTCTCCTCGAGACCCTGCAGCGAGGGGATAGCGCGCTCCATTATAGCGGGCATGATCAGGTCGGGCTCAAGCAGAGCAAGCCTCTTAAGCGTCGAGATGGCAGGTTGGGCAGACTCCATGTCCTTGTTGAACATGGCCGTCAGCGCAACGGGGCGCAGGGTGAGAACGAAGGACCGCTTGATCTCCGGCGTCAGGCGCCACTCCACGGGGACCTTGCAGTTTGGCTCCTCCTCCATCTTCCAGCGCTGCACAAAGTTGCTTGTGAGGTGCGACAGGAAGACAGTGAGGAAAGACGACCACGGACCAGCGTTTGACGGATGGAAGAAGGTCTCGCAGCTGGTGATCAGGCGTGACAGGTGATCCAGAGCCTTGGAGCCGGCAAGATACTTCTTGCTGCGCTCGATGCTCTCGCCCGCGGCCTTGAGCGAGTCCGTGCTGTCTGTTCGGGACATGGCAACGTCCCCATTGCGCACCCGGGTGATCGGGTCGGCGCTTGCGGGGTGGTGCGGCGTGAATGCTGGGGTGGCAGCCCGGGTCGGGGCTCCAGTCGTGCCGAACGGCGCGACGGGCGCGTCCTCGGACATGCTGTAGATGATCACTTCGGCGAGACTCTGGGTGCGGTCAATAGGCTTCTTCGCATCCAGAATCTTCTTGGATACACGGGTGTCCGCCTGCGTGATCGACATGCTGTTCTGGGACGCCATGGACCCGCCGACCGGCACATTCAAAGACCTTAAGCACTTTGACATGATGAATGCGAACTGCTCATCGGTGAAGATACCAACGTCGCGACGCAGGCGCGCGTAGTTCGGGTCTCCGTCCTCCTCCTCCGCAGGCAGCTTCTCCGGGTCAACCCAGTACGTCAGTCCATCAGCGTCGTTCACGACGTCATTCTTTGCGTCCATGATACGCGCGAGGTGACTCCTGTGCGCCTTCTTCAGACTGGGGTTGCGCGCCTGCTCCTCGGGCGTGTTCCACCTGCCACGCGGAATGCGCGCATTCAGGACAGGATCAGACCGGTTCGTCTCGATGTGGACCATGGCCAGCTGGCCGATGATGTCCGACGCTTGGTCATCCCACAGTCCACTGTTGAGTCCGTACCACAGGCGGAACATGACTGGCAACCACTTGTCGCACGAAGCGGTCGGTAGGAAGTGCACCAGGAACAGCTGGGTCGCGAGGATCGAGTCCATGTGCGGGGCGAACTTCGGAAGGATGGTCTCCATCATCTCCTCGGCGTCGGCAGGGTGGAACAACCGCTGCGCCGCCTCGGCAACATTCAGATAGACTGGCGCCAGGTTGACCGAGTGCCGTGCGAGCTTGTTGGGGTGCGGGAAGAGCTCGTTGTACAGCGCGTCGTACAGCGGCCGCCACGGGATGCGAAGGTCGTTCACGGTGAGGCTGCGGTCACTGCTTGTCAGTTTACACCAGAGCTCAGAACTTACTTCAACCAGTTGATAAGCTCGTTTGCTCGGCCCTCAACGAAGCCGGAGCGCAGCCCAGGGATGACTGTCATCAGTCACCACTCTATAAAGCAAAGTTCCGACTTACACAGAATCTCGTAGTAGAGGAAGATGAGACGGATTTTGAGATCACGCTTCATGGGGTATCCCATGCTCTGCCATCTGTTGGGTCAGCGACTGCCCCAACCATGGCACTCACACTGCGAGCTCCTGAGCCCACCACCTGAATCCAACCAGCCAGTCCTTTGCCTTGACGCACTCCGTGAGGCGGCAGACGATGAACTCGGCGCGGGCATCCATCTCGGCTAGCGACTCGACCTCGTACGGAAGGGCGAGAGGGACACCGAGGTTCGACAGGCGCTCGTCGTTGGGCTGATCAGACGGAACGTCACAGGGAGCGAATTCCGGAGTGCGGGGAAGGTCAGTGGCGGCGCGCAGCAACGACGAGATGGCGTTGAACATGGCGAAGGAAGAGTCGGGGGAGCGACCGGGAAGTTTATGGCGACCAGAAAGCATCGTCAAAACGAGGTGTTCAGCGTCGACGTGGTGAATGGAAGAGCGGCGTTGACGACGATGTCACATGTGAGGGGGCGCGTCAGTGTGAGTTCTCGCGACTATCACACCCGCACAGACACGTGTGGGAAGACTCACATCGCATTGCACAGTCCTGCCGTCACTCGTCGTGTACGGGCGCGCGAGGGCATTATCGGGGGTCGACGACCACATGATTCCCGGGTCCTCGTAGTACGGCTCGTCGTCTGCGGTGTTGGACGTTCGGGATTTGGATTGAGCGGCGAACAACAGTCGGGCGATGCGTTGGAACGAGAGGGCGTCAGCATCCTTGCGGCGGGCACGAGACATGGTTGCGGGTGGGAGTGACGAGCGATCGACTGGGTGAATATGTGTCTCCGTCTTAAAGACACAAGACACATCCGCGTCGTCATGACCTCGTGACAAGATGACGAAGCGGCAGCGGATGGCCGATGGGCATCCAAGGGCGCTAAGTTGAACTGGCCTCGATCTGGGTGATCGGTAGCTTAAAGCGGCGCCTCCCGTACCGGTCCCTCCGCTGTCGCTCTGCCTGCGTGTGTGTCCGGGTACTCACCAAACTCGAAGTCTGTATCGTCGACGATCTCAATGTACTCTTCCTCCCCGTACTCTAAATCGTCGTCCTCGTCAAAGTCGTCTTCCTGGAAGCCGGACTCGACAGTCGAGGCGTGGCCGTAGAAGGGCCGAGTCGTCGGTTTGTGGGAGCGCGGCAGGGCTGCATAGGCGTAAGTACGGCGTGTTCTTGGAAAGGTATATATATCCAGGGCGATCTACGATCGGGCAGTGCCGAAGGAGGCATCGCCCGACACTGTAGGAGCTCGTGCTCGGCATGCTCGGGGCACAGGACAGGGTCGCACACAGACAAAGCCAAGCATATCAGGCCGATCGAAGGATGACAACAGATGAAGTGTGCTGCCCCAGAATGCGGCTGAGAAGCGACTGGGCACGGCAAGCTGTTCGGGTCGCGGGTGCAGCTGAGTAACTCACGTTGTACGGGTGTTGTCGTCTGACTGTCTGCCAGAGTGCACACCTCTGCCGTCAAAGGCATTCGTTAAGAGGGTGTGCAACCAAGTGACCAGGCAGGCAGGCAGATTAGACAGACACCGAAAGCGCTGGTCGTGCTTCTAGTCTGCGGCGGAGGGGTAGCTGTACTTCAGGCGAGCGCCGGTCGGTTGACGGCTGATCGTGCGCGAAGCGGAGGGAGGAGGAGTCGGATTTGCGCAGAGCACAACGGACAACAACAGGTCAGACGAGCCCCAGTGTCGCGGCAGATTTTGGGATGGAAGAGAGGGCGAACAGTCGTCTGGACAACGGTTGTGTGTGTGGGGGGAAGCTTTGAAGTGAGCGAGTTCAGTCGAGCCTGGTTCCAAGGTTCCTGGTGCGTCACCGTCCGACGAATGACGACCACGCGCTTGGCTGTACGGTGGCCACTCAGGTCCTCCGAGAGCATGCACGCTGCCCAGAAGCAGGGCTGCAGGGTGGAGGCCGCCGGCTTTGGCCTGCAGTCACGTGAAGAAGTGGCTTCTCCCATAAGTATCTAAGACTATCTGAAAACGAATACTAATTGCTTAGTATTCGTCGAAGGGACTAGTCCCCCAGATGCCAAACAGGGCCCTTCTTCAGCCCTGCCCCGCCCCCTCCTTCTCCTTCCCCCCTTCATCTATGTCATCATCTATTTACCCAAATTCTTCCTACCAAACATATGACTTTCTTTATTACATCTTCCATTATCCAACGCGCCAAATTGACGTGTAAATGCTCGACGAGTGATTTGTCCAAATCTGGGATTACTCCTAGCCAGTATTCGCATTTTTCCTCTCTCCAGCCATGTCCGTCCGTCACCAGTCTGCCAACCCACGTCTCTGCATGGGGCGGCAAAACCGTTACCTCCAGCTTCTTCTTCAATAGAGCCCACCACGTTTACACGAATAAACCAAGCGGAGGCAGGTGTATCACGAGCAGGTTGCCCAAACTTATCGCACCCTCCGTCTTACGACAGACGAAGACAGGGTCTGGTGCAAGAAAAAGTCGAGTTGCCGGAAAGAGCAATCGGGGTCGCAGATGCAGGGCAGGGGTGAGGGTCAGCAGGGACGCCAGGGGAAGGGTGGAGCCCATGTTTCGACCTGTCGAGCTAACAGCTAGCTGGGAAGGCATCTGGAAGCTGTCGTGATGCCAACCTTCCGCACATGAGACAGCGAGACTGGCGACGCCGACGACGACGAGTACGACGGCCGTGGCACTCGGTGCTGGCATGCTGGATGCGCAGCACATGCCGCGCTTCGTGCTGCAGCTGGGCACCCAACTAAGCTTAACAGCACGCAGAACGCAGCGACAGCGGCATGCAGCATGCAGCATGGCCAGAACGCAGAATGGTGCCTGGGCACGTCAGACAGAGGCGCAGAGGCCCTTCTGTCTCGCGTCTGCGGCACTGCGGCTGCGGCTCTGCGGCTCGTCGGGCGCGACTGGCGTCGCGGCATGCGGCAGGCGTCGATTCATGCGATTCAGTCATGACCGCTGGCCGCTCGTACCTCGTCCGTCTGCTCTCGGATCGGTCCTGCGATGCCGCTCGTACCTTGAGTCGTCTGACGACAGCTGCTCGGGCTGGCCCGCAAAAGTCGAGTGATTGCGACCTGAGCCGGACGAGCCGGGCAGAGCGCCGGCTTTCGGCTGCCCCGGGTTGCTTGGGCTTGGCAACAGCATTGAGTGCGGAAGCGGCGCTGAGACCTGCGGCGGAGCCTCACAGGCGAGACAGCTTAGCAGGATGAGTCGCTATTTATTCCTGCCCGCCGTGCCCGGACGCCCAGCATGCAGCCCGCCCAGATGCGGCGCCTGTCTGAGGATTCTTCGCCGTTTTCTGGTAACTCTGTCGCAATCAAGCTTACCGTTGCTCAGTGCCGGGCGCGCCCCCGTCCCACAAGCATCTCTCGTACATGCATGCATCATCTCGTTCCTCGCCGTCAACGCTCGTCGCTCGGCGGCTTGGCGGCGCCCTCGTCGTATCTTCCGCCACAGACACAGATAGCAGATTGCCCACCTGGCCATGCCTGCCGACTGCGATGCCACCGGCGTACCGGCGCACGCCCTCGGCCACGGGCAGAATACTCTCCGCCGCCAGGCGTCAGGAGCGGCGCCAGCGCCACAGACAGCGCGGGGCGTTCGGACGCTATCAACTCAGTGTTCGATGAACAAGTTGTCGCATGATTCGAGGACGCAGGAGCCGGGATCTGGGCTGCCCGGCGGCGCAGCCACCCCACCCCTTCCGGGCGCCTTCCCCTGCTGCCCGGCGTCGCGGCGTCGCCTCCGACATTGCAGGACTGGTCAGGACGCCTGCCTCTGCCTCTGCCGCAGCTGCTGCCTGTTGCTGTGACTGGCCGGTCGCGAGACCGACCGATCAGACTGACGCGCTGACGTGCTACCAGAGAGCCTGATCACGGAATTTCGCCAAGGGGCCGCTGGATCGTTCGAAGCGTTCTGGGTCTTCTGTCGTACTCTCTGCAACTTCTGTGCCCTCGCTCGTCCATCGTTTGGTCGCTTACCGGCTGGCGTCGGGCTGCTGGCTGCCGGGCTGAGTTGAGGACGGTTTGAAAGCAGCCCTGCGCGGCGTGCACCCTGCCCCCTTGGGCTTGCACCCTGTGTTGTACCTGAGGTTCCTGCCAACCTGATATTGCGTACATGCGTACCAAGGCCGCGTGCAGGCTCAGGTGTGGTCAGGCTTCACTCAGGTGCGCTCAGGTGTACTCAGGTGTACTGTTCAGGTGCGCGCAAAGCTACGGCGAGAGCGGGGGGCGTCGGAGGTGTCTCGTTGGCTGGCGCTGGGAGGTGCGCCGGGGGGTCCGGTTGGTTCGATCATCAGCGGTTTAGTGCGACTGCATCCCTTGCGCTCCCTGGCAGCCCGGGCCGGGCCAGGTGTACAGGACGCTGCCAGGAGCAAGAGTAGCACTTACACTCGACCCGCACTGCCGGGCCACCGGGGGCCAGCGGCCAGCGGCCAGCGGGACGATGCACCATGCACCGCAGAGCATGCACACGAACCAACCAGCATGCATTGCCCGTCCGTTTGACCAAGCGTAGACCGGCCGGTCGCCGCACGACGCTCGCTCGCTCGCTCGCCGACGCACCCACCGCACACCCACCCCACCGCTCCCCACCGAGCTGTCGCATGACACAGAGCCAAAGGATGCAAGGACGCAGAAGACATGGACACCGAGGAGGGAGGAGCATGCAGCCCGCTGTCGCTGCCGCTGAGAGGATGCTAGGTGTTAGCGCTGTGGTGCTACATGGTTTGACCAAGTGTTGACTCACCCACGGCGTGCACGAATTGTCCCAAACCGCAACCGCCGCCTAGCTCCTGGCCTACCCTCTACCCAGACATCCCACCCACCCTTACCCCCGTGCAGCCAGCAGCCCGCTCAGCCCGTAGCCCGTAAGCCATACAGCCGCACCGTACAGGGAGGGGCCTCACCCAACCACGTCCATCCAGCGACCCAGTGCACCCACCGCTCACCACCAAGCACCATCCAGCACTGAGCACGCTGCACACGCGCACACGGCCCACTGCTTTCACCATCCAACATCCATCGCCATCGCACTCGACTCACATCACCATCCACCCCGCCCTACCCCCCCACCCCCGCGCATCCCTCGCCCACCACCACCCCGTCGACCCGCACTCGCACCCGGCGCTCGAAAACGCAGCTCTCGGCCTGCATCCAAGCCCACAGTCTGCCGCAGCGCGTTGCACCTGACCCTCCCTCCCCCTCCCTCTGTGCGCTCCCGTCGACGCCGTCTCTCCTGTCCGACCGGCCAACCTAGACCTAGACATCGCCCCGTGTACGGTTACGCTTTGCTTCAGAGTAGTCCTAGTTCACTTGTCGAGAGCCAATCCAAACCATACCGCTATCGCAAGCATCAGCAGACATCTATCAGCAGGTGTCTATCTGGTTTTTGCGATTGTTGTGTTCATTCAGTGTCAACTTTAAGGCGCTGAACCCTTTCCGCGTTCTCGGAAGAGTCGACGGCGATTCGTCGGCCCCGTACGGACAGCGTCAAGCTCGACCAAGCCAAGCAAGGAAACGACTAAGGACCGGACGCAGAGGCAGCGCCCAGGACGCCCGAGCCAAAGCCAACGCACGCTTTGCTTCGACCCCCTCGGTGTCATCTCTGCACGACGCAACGACGTGAAGTCTGTCTGCTGCTCCCTCTCCCCGCACAGACGCGTCCGCTCGTGACCCTCGACCCTGCCCGATTCCAGCACGCGCGTTTGTCGTCACCCTCTCCTCGTCTTGTCCCCGTCCCTTTTCTTCTCCCTCTGCTCGCGCACATTGATCCGCGCCCTTCCCTCAAGTCCCTCCCTCCCTCCCTCCCTCAAACATCCCTCTCACCCAGTCGAGCCTCAGCCTCAAGCTCTGACACGACCACGTTTTACCGTCCTCCTCACCCGACCGACCCCGGCAACCACAGCCGCCCTCTCTCCACCACCCACCTGCACGCCTGCACCTGCGCCTGTTCCTGCACCTGCACGCTCTCGCGCCGTTGTCATCCTCTCCCCAGTCCGGCCTCCCCCAGCCTCGACCCCGACCCCCCGACCCCGCCGCGCCGTACACGCAGCCCCCAGTCGTAGTCACACACACACCTTCCTTCGTGACGGACGGCCCTTATTTCACCCCTTCCCTCACCATGTCCCATACCAGCCCAAAGCGTATAGGGGCCATCCGCCATCCGCAAGCCGAATGTAAGTTTCCCTCCATCACCTCCAGCAAGCCCGCTCGGACCTCGGACACCACCACCACCACCTCCTCCTCCTCCAAGCACAAGCACTGACTAGGGATCAGATGTTGGCGCAACGCCGATGAACTCGAGCCCAGACCTCCCCATCAGTAACGCATACACGTCGCGCAACTCGACCGGCCAGCCTGCCGGCTCTGACCTCGCGCTCGGCCTCTCGCTCTCGGGCTCGTCATCCCACCAGTACCCCCAGCAGCAGCAGTCCCAGTCGCAGCAGCAGTCGCAGCAGTCGTCCCGACCCGGTGCCGCCCTCGCGAACCCGCCCTCATCTTACAGTCGCCAGGACTCCTACCGTCAAGACTCGTTCCGCAGCTCGGATTCTGGCTACCAGCCTTCCAGCAACTTTGGTACCGCTGGCCCGCATTCATCTTCCGTGTCCTCCACGTCAAAATCATCCAGAAAGTCTGATCCGTACAGTATGGCTCAGCAATCGCATTACAACGGCAACACGAACGGCACCTTTGCATCGACCACTTCGACGCCGTCAAGGCCGCCCCTGCACCACGCGTACTCTACGTCTGGTGCCGCGGCGGGATCGCCCAGCGTGAACCGCCATTCCTACACAATGGGCCCTGGAGGAGCAGGCTCTTCGATGTCCCAGCCCCCGCGCCCCGTGCGCTCTGGTACCCTTCCTGCAGGAGAGCACCCCGGCGCTTCTTACTCCAACGGGATGTCGACCGGCCCTCTCCCTCAGCTGTCCATTCCACCTGTGCCCGCGATCCCATCTCCTTCCACGCCCACGTCGGGCAACAGCAGCAACCAGCCGTTCGTCACCACCCCCACGCCGTTAGAACAGAGCCTCGAGTCCAAGATGAACCTCGGCCCTACGATTCCTGTGCAAACGGACAAGGAGCTGCCGAACGGCCCCCCGACGGTGCGCGCTAGGAGCGGAACGAAGGGAAGCTCAAAGGACAAGAAGAGCATGTTCGGTGTCCTGAGTGGTGAGTAGCACTCTGCTAATGCAATTGCGCTGACAGATACAGACCTGCTCAATTCGAACGACGCGAAGAAGCCCATCATCTCCACCCCGTATGACCCCATCCATCTGACGCACGTCGGTTTCGACTACAACACTGGACAGTGTGAGTACTGCACAGCCTTTGGCGTGTCAAGCAGGAACGGTGACTGACGTTCTCCACAGACACGGGCATGCCTGCCGAGTGGCAGCAGATTCTGGACGAGAATGGAATCACCCGTGCTGAGCAGGAGCAGAACCGGGAACAGGTTCTTGCTGTCGTGGACTATTTCCGAAACCTCGACTCGGAAAGCCCAGATGACGACGTCTGGAGCAAGATGCGTAATGCGGGCCCCGCGCACCAGTTCTCCTCGTCGGGCACGTCGCCGTCACCACAGCCCAACTCGGCTGACATGTCGCGAGAGAACTCGAACGACGGCTCTGCGTACGGATACAACAATCCGCGAGCAGCTCCCGCGCCCCCTCCAGTGCCGCAGCAGTCTTCGTCATCGGCTTCGCGTTTACAGTCTGATCGCCCGGCGCCTTCGAAGCCGCCCAGGGCAGCCATGGACATGGCTCAGCCCACACCGCAGGCACCCTCTCAGGTCGAGCGCTCGCATTCGCAGCGCGTTCCTGGCAGCGGAAGTTCCACTCCGCAGGCCAAGCCCAAGCCGATCGACCGGTCGCTGTCCTCCCGTGCACCCCCGAGTAAGGGCGCGTCGCCTCCTTTACACAAGTCGCTGTCTCAATCTGGCAAGCGTCGTGACCGGGAACGCGAGCGCGAGCGCGATGCGCCCACTGCGCCGTCACAATCGGCTGGCGGTGTTTCTCGATCGCAAACGAAGGGACGTGAGCAGGGCGGCACGCGCCGTCGTGACAAGGCCAAGGAGAACGAGGAGGTCGTTCGCCAGCTGCAGATGATCTGTTCCCCTGGCGACCCGAACCAGATCTACCGCAGCCTCGTCAAGATCGGTCAGGGTGCGTCGGGAGGTGTCTACACCGCGTATGACCGGAATAACACGCCCGTCGCCATCAAGCAGATGAACCTCGAGAAGCAGCCGAAGCAGGACCTCATTATCAACGAGATCCTCGTCATGCGTGAGAGCCGCCACCCGAACATTGTCAACTTCAAGGACTCGTATCTGTGGAAGGGCGACCTCTGGGTCGTGATGGAGTACATGGAGGGAGGATCACTCACGGATGTTGTCACCGCGCACTGCATGAGCGAGGCGCAGATAGCAGCTGTGTCGCGCGAAACGTGCGAGGGACTTCGCCACCTGCACTCGAAGGGTGTCATCCACCGCGACATCAAGAGTGACAACATTTTGCTGTCGCTGAACGGTGACGTCAAGCTTACCGACTTTGGCTTCTGCGCGCGAATTGCGGACCCGCTCTCGACAAAGCGCACGACTATGGTCGGCACACCGTACTGGATGGCGCCTGAGGTTGTCACGCGAAAGGAGTACGGACCAAAGGTGGACATCTGGTCGCTCGGTATCATGGCGATTGAGATGCTCGAGGGCGAGCCGCCCTATCTTAACGAGAACCCCCTGCGCGCGCTGTACCTGATCGCGACGAACGGCACGCCGAAGATCAAGGACTGGGACAAGCTCTCGAGCGTGTTCCGCGACTACCTGCAGGCGTGTCTCACGGTGGACGCGGAGAAGCGGCCGACGGCCGAGCAGTTATTACGGCATGAGTTCTTCAAGTACGCCGCCAAGCTCTCGAGTCTGTCCACGATGATCAAGAGCGCCCGGAAGAACTAGGTCGCCTCTGCTACGCCGCCGAAACGGCCACCACCTCCAACCCCAACCTAGAAACTAAACCACCATGTCTTTCAACTCAATCTCAACGACACATTTCTGCTTACGGTCACCCACATGAACATAGAGACGAATGTTCTTACTCCTTCGGCCTCCTGGCCCGGTCCGCCTCCGCTCTCATTCTTGCATTGTCCGCACGCCGCACGCACGCACGCCCCGCCTCGCACGCATCGCACGTCCGCACGCCACGAGTGCGCCGAGTCTGCTTCTCGGCGCGACTCCACCTTCAACTTTCAGGGCTTCTCTCTCTCTCTCTCATAGTGTCTTCTTCCTTTTCTTCTTTTCTCATTTCTTTCTTAAACAAAAATGCTCACAAAATTGTCACTTCCGCCCGAAGACGCCGACGTTTCTCTTCCTTACCCCTTCTAGCTTGTATACAGTCTTTATTCCAGCCATCGGGCGCGAGCCCCGTGTGTATAGGGAAATCAGTTAATGCAGTCTTAGTCCAGCCAGCGGAGCGCAGCAAGCGGAGGCGGTATGTGAGCGGCGAGCGGAGTTGGGGCGGCATGGGCGCATAGAGCTGGGCGGCACGTGAACGGAGCGAGTGTAGCAGGGTCAGACAGCGATCTCAGCGAGCGGGGGAGCGGACCGCGCGGACCGGTTGCCACCCCGCAGGTTAGTGAATTAGTGCTGCTGCAGACGGAGAATAATGTACAGAGCGCCATGCATAAACTACGGCCCGTAGGCCCAAAACCCCTCGTCGCCGGTCTCGAGGACTCTGGCGCTCCACGCGCCCCCGCTCGGGACGCGGCTGATCGCGCCGTCGGCGCAGACGAGCCCGGCCTTGCTCGCGCTGTCTGCCGGCGCCCACGTGAAGCCGGCACAGCGGAAGAGCTCGGCGACGGGCTCGCCCGCCCGCCCGCTCGTCGCGGGCACGGCCTCGAGCCCGTCCGAGTGGGGATGGAGGTGGAGCATGTCCTCCCCTTCATCCTGGGAGGGGGAGGCGGGAGCGGTGGGGTAGCACAGGTTGATGTGCGCGCCGGCGTGGTACGCCGCGGTCAGGACCTCCTGCGCGCGGACGGCCCAGGTGCGCCCGGCAGGCGAGAAGCGGGCCAGCGGGTCCTCTTCTGTTGCCTTGTCCGCGGTGTCCTCGGTGTCGGCGGGCTTGGGAGCGGAGGGGGGCTCGGAAGCGGAGGCCGAGAGGACGGATTGTACGCGCGGATCCCGGCGTGGCCGCATAATGAGCAGGTCCATCAACCCGTCTCCGGGCTTCGAGAGCGTGGGGAGGATCTCGAACGTTGGCTCGAGGCGCGGTGTCGTAGAGCTAGCGAGGAAGTATGCAAACTCCTCTTGTCCGAATGTCAACCCTGCCTCCTCGCCAACTCCCCCAAGGTGCGACTTGACTGTGAAGGGGGCAGCCCAGGACTGTGCCTTCGGGTCCCACTGCTTCACCGGCCCACGCAGCGTCACGGAGGCCGCGTAGAACTCGCCGACATTCAGCCGCGCGGCGAGCTTGAACCGCTCCAGCCCGGGGACCGACGAGCGCAGCGCCTCGCTGTCGTGCAGCAGGTTGGCATGCAGGCTCGTGCTCTGGACGATGTGCGAGATCGCCCTCTCGCCCCCCGTCATCTCCGTCTCGGTCACTGCCAGCCGCTTCGGCGGCCTTCCCCCCAGCGCCGACGTTAGGCTCGACAGGGTGTTATCCTCCGCTGACGGAGGGAACAACGACGAATGCAGCGCGTTTGCCTGGCATTAGCTCCATAGAGACGTCGCAGCTCACAGTTCCCAGGGGCAGGACAATCAGCTCCCACCGTCCCAGACGCGAGGAAGAGGAGAGCACGCCGTCGATCAGCTCGTGCGCCGTTCCGTCGCCTCCGGCCACGATCACTTTCGTTGGCGCGGTGCTCTCGCCGCGGTCGGAGACGATGTCCCGCGCAATGGAGCCTGAGCCCGAGGTGGAGGCGTCTGTCTCATGGATCTTGTATGTGAGGTGCCGTTCGGAGAGAACAGGCAAGACCTTATCTTTCACGACTGACATTAGCTGCGCAAAGAACGAGCAGCTTACAGCTGAGCGCTCGGCCGGCGCCCGCGAGAGGGTTAACGATGATGTGGTAGTCAGCTCCCATAGGAAGATGTTCTGAGGGAAAAGCGGTGTCGAGGTGGCTTGGAAAGGCGTGGAGGAAGGCGCAGACGCTTATCAAGCCAGCCGCAAGAAACCGATCGCGGCCAGCGCCCGACCATGTCGCAATCGCGGAATGCGAAAGGGCGCGCGGTGGAGGTCGAGTTCGCCGCAGGCCGTTGCTGCGCGGCGATCCTTTCGCTTTCGCAGCCCACGCACACTCTTCTGTGCATGCGAATGGGCTCTTCATTCGCTTTCTTTGCACCGTGCACCAAGCAACATCAACTCCACTGCTGCGCGAATAGGGAGCAGAGGGAGACGCCCGATGAGGAAGACTGTTTGCCACCAAGAACCCCGACGCGTCCCAGGCACGCCCTCAACATTGTCCTCGCTGACGCGCACGGCCCGATTTCGTCATCACCCAACTCGCCTTCCTTTGAGCACCCTTCCATTCACCTGATCACTGAAGCAGAGGCTGGTGCAGCATGAAGCGCGTGCAGGACGCCTCGTGCGCGATCTGCTGGGACTCGCTGTTCGACCTGCGCGACGACCTCGACGAGGTGCTCCCGATCGCGACACCAGACTGTGGTGAGTAGCGAGCCTGCGAAAGGGCGAGCAGCCCGTTCGCGCCCTCCTTCCTCCACAGGCTCCCATTCTCCTTCACCGCTCAGCCCCTCCCTTGGCTCTCCCTTCTGTAGTTCCATTCCCCATCACTTGCTCAAGAATCTTGCAGCTTCTCATACACATTGCTTTAACCCGCGCCAGCTCGCCTTTTCGTTTCCGTAGCCGCTGACGCCAGGCCATGTGTTCCACGAGCGCTGCCTCCTCGACTGGTTCAAGTCCCAGGCTGATGTGTACCTCGCCAACGCGCGAGAGTACCGCGGCGAGGAGCTCACTGCCGCCGACGCACCCGCCGAGTGTCCCCAATGCCGAACAGAATGCTTCGCCGATCCCGAGTCGGGCGAGCCGGCGATCCACCGGCTGTTCATCAACTGGGGAGACGAGGAAGCTCACAGTTCTCAGGTGGGTTGCGGCACTGCTGCCTTGACGAAGTCAGCAACCGAACAGATCACAGCTCCCAGGGCGCTGTTGGAAGCTGACGTCAGATGATGGGAAGCTCGCCGCCGCGCCCGACGCAGAAGAGCTGGAAACGGCCGGCCGATCAGGAGCTGCTGAACTTGGCGCGGCGAGCGCGCAACCTCGGCGCTGAAGTAGGCAGCTACACCGCAGAAAGCGGCGAGGACGAAGTCGCGGGCACCCTACGGCGAGCGGAGAGCCTGCGCGTCGACGCGGCGGCGACCAAGGCCGCGAAGGGCTTCAAGGTGAGCTGCTTTTGAGGTGTTCACAAGCTGACTCCAGGCGTACATTGGAGGGCTGACGCGCGCGCTTAACGAGCTAAACGTGCGGCTTGAGGAGCACCCGCTTGTCGGAACCCTGCAGACGCGACTCGTAGCCGCCGAGCAACGCATGCGGGAACGCGAAGGAGACCTGTTGCGATTCCAGCGGGTAGACCTGCCGCGCGCGGTCGCGGATGCCGTGCGCACGGAGACTTCTCGCATGGAGCGCAAGGTGGCGCACGCGGATGCGCAGCGCGAGCTTATGCAGCACGAGCTGCAGAAAGAGCAAGTCGCGCGACGAAACGCTCGGCGAGCAGCGCATGAGCGCGAGCAGGAGCTTGAGAGCCGACTTAAGGCGCAAGAGGAGCGGACCAAGGCAATTCTGGCTGACGCGGAGGAGACTCGCGCCCGCCTCGACGACAGAAATAAGCAACTTCAGCTGCTGAGGAGTCGTGTAGGTTGGACCGTTTTGGCCTGGAAACTGACATTCAGCTCGACAGCAGAAAGGAGATGAAGCGGCGCATCGCCGAGCTCGAGGAGGAGAATGCAGCGCTCAAGGCTGGCGGCGCTGAACCGGGACAGAGAGCAGCCGACGCCGCTGAGGAGATCCGGACCCGCGAGGGCCGGAGTGAGGCCACCACCTCCATACCGGGCACGCCGGAGCCCGTTCACGAGGCGGATGAAAGCCTGCTCGTCGACATGCCGTCTCTGCCAGGACTGGACTCGAGCCCGCCCGTCCCCCGTCGCTCGACCACGGCAAGAACGTTCAGCTACGGCCCAGGCGGCAAACCAGCCAAGCCATCCAAGTCCAAGACCAAGTCGAAGTACTTCTCGACGCCGCCCCCACGCGGCGTGCTTGTCGCCGCGTCGTCACCGTCACCGTTGAAGCCTGCGCATACCGTCTTGCCGCTGAGCCCCGAGCCGCTTAGGGAGCGGTCACGAACGAACCCGTTCAAGAAGCCGCAGGCGCGAGAAGTGCGGGGAGCGAAGCGGCCGTCTCCGAGCCCAGAGAGGGATATCATCACGATTGACGATGACACGCCGCCCAGACCGCCAAAGAAGCCCGCGCCGCAACCGGGCATCATCGATCTCTTCGCCGACCGGAACGGGAGACCGAAGAAGGGCCTCGCGGTGGGGCCAAGGTCCCGCCGCCGCGCATAAGATTGACACCCACTGTAGCATGTCCTGTTGTTGTAACTGTACCTCCGCATGCAACTTTGCAGAAGTTATTACATACGAGAGGAAAAGGCATTATACAATAGTCTACGTTTGCTGCGTCTGCCGCGGCGAGGAGGGGGCGAGGAAGTCGCGCCGAATGCTGCGCGCCAGCGCCGCCTGCAAGTTGTCGGCGGCTCGAGGAAGGGGAGAGGCATATGACACAGCGCTGCGGGGCGATGACGATGGCGCAGGGTCGGAGGAGGCGACGAACGCGGCTGGGTCGCGGTACTGGGTGCTTGGTGGGTGGATGCCATTAAGCCTGATGCGCGGCTGGGGCGATTGGCTCGAGGGTCGAGAGCGCTGCGATACAGGTTTGGGACCAGAGGCGGGCGGCGAGTGCGTAATTGTCGAGCGTTGGATCGCCGAGGCGAGCTCGGCGTCAAAGCTGCCATCGTCCCCAGGCGCGGGCTCGGCGTCAAAGCGGCCGTCTTCACCGTCGAGCCCGGACTCGTTTCCGCCCTCACCCTCACTCTCGGGGTCGCCCTCTCCGTCTGGTTGCTCACCGATCGGACTCACGTCGTCCATCTCAATATCGGACGCAAGAGGATCCGGCGAGTGCTCAGGCAAGAAGACACGCTTGTCTGGTGAGAAAATACGTTGAGGAGCCCGTCGCGAGCGCGGCGATGCTATTTCAGGCGGCACCCAGCTTGGATCGAGGCGGCAGAGGCCCTCACCGTCCCGCCCGTAGCACCACATGGCACACTCGGCCCGCGACCCACCGGCCGCCTCGCACAGCGCGCACGTCGCCCACCCATCGCCCCCCTCACTGAACGAGAGGTACGGTGCGTACTTGTTCGTGTTCGGGCGCGGGACAAAGTCGCTCATGCCGGCCGCGACGTTCTTCAGGACCTGCGGGTCCACGGGCTCGTCGGTCTCCATGGACTCGTCGATGCCGCCTTCATCGTCGGCGACGTTGGCGTCGGCGGGGGGAGCATTCAAGTCTAAGGCATCGTGGAACTCTTCGTCCGAGCCCTGTATCGTATACCCTGTGCTCTCACGGTTGTAGCGGACGCGGCGCTCGTGGCGCTCATCCTCGCTTGCGGATGAGTCGGGGCTTTCGTCCGAGTCAGCTAGCTCGAGAGACAGCTCCGACTCCTCCGTCTCATAGTCTTCCGCGGAGGACTCCTCCTTCCCAAGCCGGCTGTTTCGCGGCCGCTTCTTGACTCTCGGCTTTGATTTGCCAGTGCCAGGAGCACCCTTCTTGGCCGACGGCAGATTTGGCTTCTTGCCTGACGATGGAGTTCCGTGTGGTGATAACTTGGGGGAGCGCTTAGCAGGGGTGATGGGCGCGGGCGCATCGGCTGTAACCTCCGACGCCGGGGCTGCATCCATCTCGACGAGAGGCTCTTTCTCATCGACAACTTCAGCTCCGGCTGGACTGGGCAACGCAGCAGGGGTAGCAGCGCCAGGCGCGTACTCGCAGTACTTCGGCCGGCCACTCCCGGGACAGAGGAAGGCACGCTCCGCCCGCTCGCCACCAGCACGCAGGCAAGGGCCGCAGCGGGGTTTGAGGCGACCGTTGGGAGCTCTTGGGTTCAACTCCTCTCCCTCCGGCGCCTTGCTGGGGCCTCGGGTGGCAGGTAGGCCGGGGCGGGTTGATTGCTGGCGGTAGGAGACATATGGCGTCGTTGACTTGCGGAGCGGAGCAGCGGGCACTTCTTCCTTTCTGAGGGCACGCGATACGTTGCTCATTCTAGCGTTTTGAGCCCGCAACAGACGATGTTCCATCTGCTTGATGGCCGCTTGCTCCGGTGTTTCGTCCTCGTCACCTGATGAGCCCGAAGGATCCTCAAACTCGAAAGCGCATTTTCCGTGACCGCTGCGTCCCATACAGAACATGGACCGCTTCTCCCGCACCCCTCCAGCAACTACGCATAGCTTGCAGCGCTTGAAGGCACCGCCTCGCACACGGTGAGGTGCCATGGAGTATCGCTCATCTCCTGGCCGGGGGCGCCAAGACGTCGGAATCTCGGTGATAACTTCGCTCACGCGCGGAGCAAGCTTCGTGCGCTTCTTCGTCCTTGCCTCGGGTGTTTTAGACGTATCGACAGATGCCTCTTCCTCCTCACGGTACGCTATTGCGGCGTCAACCTCTTCCTCCGTCATGTGGGGGAAGCGGCACATCACGTCTTCGATACGCCCCCGGCACAGCGCCGCATAGCGAGACCGAGGCTCGCCGGCTTCCAGGCATATCCGGCATTCGCGGAGCTTTCCTTCGTGATAAGACAGAGACTTGAGGTAGACACTAGGTGGCAGGAACCTCGAACGCTCGCCAGTAGTATCAAGCTCCGACTCTTCAGATACCCTGCGCTTCCGCCGTATCGGCGTTTCGGCGGGACTCATTGGCGATGGAGAAAAGCTTTCTCGGTCGGTACGATGCTCATCCCCACCAAGTGGCTCTCTGCGAGTTATCTCAACGCTGAGACGCGATCGGGGCATCGGAGCGTTACGGCGGATCAGCGGTTCGTCCTCATTAGGGCGCTCGCCAGCCATCCTGCCCTTCCCTTTCGCTGTCGAACGAGACAACGGAGAATCTTGAGCATCTGAGCTAATCTCCTGGGCTTCATCCGCGAAACGAACTTTCGAAGCACTTAAAGACAGCCTGGATGGCCTCGGTGTCGAACTGTTTCTCAGCGCCGAGGGAATGCTCGGCATAGAAGTTGACTTGGGGATTGGAGTTGTCGGTGTGTGGGGAAGCTTGCGTTAGCTGTTGTAATAACAAGACAACTCACAGATGCAGTGCGTTCAACATGGCGGTGTTTCGCGACGGCTGGAGGCTGCGCAGCTATCGACGGCGCCCGAGCTACGCTGCGTTGTAAAGGTTGCGATTGCGCAGGTCTAGCTGAAGATGATCTTCCCGCTGAAGCCCTTGCAGCTGCATGTGGGAACGGCGGAGAAGGTCGGACGCCGCCACCGCCCAGCATACGCTCCACCTCCCGTCGAACAAGCATAGCAATCACGTCCATCTGCCCGGGGCCCATGCTGGCTTCCATGTCCATGTCGAGCTCAGGAGGCGGGTCTTCTTCGTGCGCGACCGCTCCAGCAGCAAAACGACGCATACGTTCGACCTTCATGAACTCATCGAGATCGCGATCGTCTTCAGCCGTCCATGGCTGTTCCTGTAGCAAGGGATGGTCTTCCTCAACCCCATTCAGCGATTCGGGCTCGGGCGTAGCTTCTTCGTCCTGGGGAAGCATAGGCGTGTCGGAGTCGTCCCCTTCATCTTCCTCGTCGAGGCCGTCGTCGTCATCGTCTTCATCGACAAATGGAAGCCTTTCGGCGAACGCGCGGGGCTTCAGGTCTCTGATTCGACCCCTGTCACACGTAATCTCTCCGGTGATGAGATCCACCTCGTCGTCCTCTTCTGGGGCAATCATTCCGTACTTGTGGGATATGTCGTTCCAGGTATCGAAAAGCTTCATGTAGCTAGCCTTTCGTGCAGCAGCGACCTCCTCGGGGGTAAGTTGCGGCGTGACATTGCGGTTGAGCGGACGCGTCGGTGCAGTGGGTGCCGTGGGTGCGGGGAGTGCAGGAGGCGGAGGTTCGGCAACGGGCTCAGCGATAGGCCGCCCCTCGGGGGATGAAGGGACGGCCAGCATGCTATGAACGCATTATACGATGCCAGAGGGATATGTGTGGAGTGGTGAGCACGAGCGGAGGAGTGGTGGAGGGGAGTCACAGTGCAGCTGACGGTTTGTTGTTGTTGCGCCAAAACGCGGCGGCGGCGACGATCGACGGAGGCAACTCGTATCCCGGCGGCGCGCTCCTTGGACTCGGCACTTATCAAGCCAGCCCATCGCCTTCCCACCTCATCGTCTCTTCCGCACACTCCACTCGCACGACCCGTTCTTTCTCGCCGGAAAGACACTCAAGGCCCGCGCAAAGGTCTGCATTCGACGCTCGACAACGAGGATCATGCCCGAAGCTCTGACGCCCTCGCACCCCACCAACCTCTCATAAGCGCTTCACGACCTGCGGCTTTGGCCGCCTGAGCCCCGAACCATGGTGTACGCACCACAGCGACGTCATGTAGTGGCCCAGGTGAGTTCATCTTGCTCATGGGATTGCACCGGACAGTGATCGCGGCATACTGCGCACGATTCCTCGTGACTTGCCTTACGCGTCCGTCAGGCGGCGACGCACGGACATGAGACAGCTTTCTTAAACCAAGCCCAGAGAAGATTCCAAGCAGGCAGCTAACCTCCAGCTCTCGACGACCATGCAGGCGCTGTCGTTCATGCAGCACCTTTACACTCCGAACACGATTATTCTCGTATTCCGCCTGCTTTCCCAGATACGTGGGTCAGCCCGCCGACGAGCCCCAGCTGACGATCCAGAAATCAGAGCCCCTCCCATAATACAGCCGACGCGCAGCATGTTCGCTCTGTTCTCCCTGGTGACTGGTATGAACGCAGTCGCGGCGCTCTTCCATTATCTCGACTTCTCTAGTGGTATGAACGGGACAAAGGGCGTCTTCCTAGACTTCGTCGGCCAAGGTGAGCCAGCGTCAGAAGGCATGGGACGCTAACACGCAGCCAACCCCGCGTCACTGACCAGAATTCTTCTGCTCGACCTTCTCATCTACTTCGTGCAGCTCATAACCGTTGCTGTGTGTTACGTCGTCAACTTCACGCCCACCCTCCCCAAGTCCGACCTGTTTCCGTACGACGACCTGCTGTTGCCACCGGATACCCCGCCACCAATTGCCGACGACGACGTGGACGTCGAAGCCGGCGACCAGTTCCGGCAACGACGGATGGGCAAGGGTCCCCGGTATCAGAATGTTGCTACAGACGAAAACGAAGTCTGGCTCGACGAGGACGACGAGGAGGTGGAACCAGCTTGTAAGTCGTATTTCCTACAGCGCAGCTAACACATAGCATCCACAAGCAAGCGAGTGTTCCACGCCGGCTCACGAGTTCGTGACCCGCGGACGGGTGTTCCTCTTATCTTCACGCTCAGCTTATCGCACCTGGCCAATCTCATCTTCCGCCTGCCGTCTCCCAATCCGACACGGTTGACCACAGGCGGTACACCAGCCAGTACACCGCCTGTGACACCCCGAGAGGCACAGAATCGGCTTCAGGCCTTAGCAGCTGCATTGGCGCAGGCGCAGGAGCGCATCGACCCCGGCCAGAGCACGAGTGCACAGCGGCTTGCTGCTCTTACAGCGGTTCTTCGCGAGCGTGAGGGTACCGCAGCGACAAGAGCGCGAGAAGAGGAAACGGCGGACGAGCAGGCCGGCAGCCAAGACAGCCGGGAAATCGGCCAGGAGCGGCGAAGCGGAGAGGAGCGCAGGAGCGATGAGGAGGAATATAGAAGAATACCCGGGGACTACTGGACCTCTAGACCTTAAGCATGCATCTGTACTCTACTCGTAAGCCACTTGCCTTCGACGCCGTTGCTCCGTTGCGCGGTACGGGCGGACGCGGACGTCATACATGAACGCCCAGCGTCATGCTCCGGTAAGCGGCGACGGAAGCAAATTGTTTGCCGGCGGTGACCGTGCTGTTGCCCAAGAAGTCGTACAGCGACGACGATCTCCTCTCTCTCTCTCAAAACAACCCAAAAGTCGAAATGTCGACCCTCACTATCCCCTACGTCGCCCAGCCCGACATGGCCCTCCCGGCCCTCGCCCTTCTTCAGGGTGCTGAGGTCGTCTGGGACGTCATCTCGGGTGACGCTGGTCAGCCCGAGCTTGACGGTGTCAAGGGTGCTGAAGCCGTCCGCGCCAAGCTGAACGAGAAGACCCCCGCTGGTCCTTCCCTTCCCCAGCTTCCCAGCGAGTTCACCCCGAAGACCCCCTTCCCCGAGATCGCTGCTATCCTTGACGCGCTTGACGACTACCTTGCCTACAGGTAAGCTGACACATGCCGTATTCCAGCTGACATCAGGACCTACTTTTCCGGCGCTGACTTCGGCCACAACGATGCCCTTCTTTGGGGAACTATCCGCTCGATCTCAGCCGCTGCTGGCACCATGCGCAAGCCTGGCCGCCCCCACCTGCTCCGCTGGTACAACCAGGTCGAGTCGCTTCCTGTCCTCAAGAAGCTCCTTGAGTCTTTCACCAAGGCCCGCTCGGACGCCGATAAGGCCAGGAAGAACAAGCGTACGGAGCACATCGAGGCTGAGCTCCCCAACGCTGTCCCCGGCAAGGTCGTCGTTCGTTTCGCTCCTGAGCCCTCGGGATACCTCCACATCGGTCACCTCAAGGCCGCCATCCTGAACCGCTTCTTCGCCGACAAGTACAACGGCAAGTACATCCTCCGCTTCGACGACACCAACCCTACCAAGGAGGAGGGCGAGTTCGAGGACGCCATCAAGGAGGACCTGGCCATGATCGAGGTCAGCTTCGACAAGGTCGTCCACACCTCTGACCACTTCGACAAGATCGCCGAGTACACTGAGAAGCTCATCCAGCAGGGTGACGCCTTCATGGACGACACCGACGCCGAGGTCGTCAAGGAGCAGCGCCGTGCTCTGATTCCCTCCAAGAACCGTGACGCCTCCATCGAGGACAACCTCAAGCGCTTCCGTGAGATGTGCGCTGGCACCCCCGAGGGCCAGAAGTGGTCGCTCCGTGCCAAGATCGACTACACCCACAAGAATGGTACCATGCGCGACCCCGTCATCTACCGTTACGTCGGCGGAAGCCACCACATCACCGGCGAGAAGTACAAGGCCTACCCCATGTACGACCTTGCCTGCCCGCTCATTGACCACATCGACGGCGTCACCCACGCTCTCCGTGCCAACGAGTACGCTGCTCGCCACGAGCAGTACGCCTGGTTCCTCCAGAAGCTTGGCCTCCCCAACATTGAGATCTTTGACTTCTCGCGTATTGACTTCGTCTACACCGTCCTGTCGAAGCGTAAGCTCAAGTACCTCGTCGACCAGGGCGTTGTTTCCGGCTGGGGTGACCCTCGTTTCCCCACTGTCCGTGGTATCCGCTCGCGTGGTATGACCGTCAAGGGTCTCAAGGACTACATTGTCGGCCAGGGTGCCTCGCAGCAGATGCTTCAGCTCGAGTGGGACGGCATTTGGAACGTCAACAAGCGTGTTGTTGACCCCATTGCTCCCCGCTACTGGGCCATCGCTGAGGAGAAGATGGTCCCTGTCGAGGTTATCGGCGGACCTGCCAAGGAGGAGGTTGTCAAGAAGCCCCTCCACAAGAAGGACCCTAAGATTGGCGAGAAGGACCTTGTCCTCTCCAGCCACCTCATCATGGAGCAGGCCGACGCCAAGTCGTTCGGTGACAACGAGGAGATCACTGCCATGGACTGGGGCAACGTCATTGTCACCGAGAAGAAGGTTGACGCTGCCGGCGACGTCGAGTCGCTAAAGGTGAAGCTCCACCTCGAGGGTGACTTCAAGAAGACCTCCAAGAAGGTCACCTGGCTCTCGGCCCCGACCAAGGAGCACCCCCTTGTCCCCGTCACGCTCATCGAGTACGACTACCTGATCACCAAGAAGAAGCTCGAGGAGGACGACAACCTGCAGGACATCATCAACCCCAAGACCGAGTACCGCGTCAACGCTCTCGCGTCCGCCGAGGTTGCCAACCTCAAGAAGTGGGACATCATCCAGTTCGAGCGCAAGGGCTTCTACATCTACCAGGGCGAGAAGGACGCCGAGGGCCGCATGCAGTTCGGCTACATCCCCGACGGCCGCGCTGAGTCGATCGCGCTCAAGGCCAAGCCTGCTGCGGTCAGCAACGCGCCCAAGGACAAGAACGCTCCCAAGGGCTCTTGGGGTAAGCCCGGTGCCAAGAAGGCCGCCCCTGCCCCTTCCGCCGACGGCACCAAGACCGTTCTCTCGGACGCGACCTCGGGGTTTGAGATCCCCATCAAGACCAACATGTTCGAGTCGGACCGCATCTATGGCAACGACGGTGTCCACCCCGAGCCCAAGGTCAACATGTTCAAGAGCACTCCCGTCTACGACCAGTAAGCGGTGCGTGGCTCTGGTGTACGACACCATGCGACGCGACCCTAGACTACGATGCATCTCTTGACATTTCGTCCGCAGCGAGAGGTCCGAGCAGCAAAACTTGACGATCAGACGCGCCTGTCAGCCAGCCATCTTGTGTGACAATGTGGGATGACGGACGTCCGAGCGCAGACACGCAAATCCTCTGAAAGCGCGGTATCACAGCCAGCTATGAGCGGGTACCAGAACCGAGTTTAGACTGATTGGGTCATACTGCTTCTATCAGCGACCACGACCCAGCGACGAGCCCAAACAGCCGGTAACTGAGCAACAGGGCCGGGTGAAGAGGGGCAGGTGGCCGAGGGAGTGGAATGTGCTGAGGGTGCAGATCATGAAAAGATGAGGGACGCCAACATGAGGGGCCGACAGGGACAGGCTGGCATCCACGATGGGTCCAAGCGCTTCTTCCATTTCACCTGCACACAACACTCGCGCCCCGCTCCTCCTTCCGAGTGCGTGTTCGTACTAATCTCCACTCGCTCAGTACTGACCTCACGCGACGGCAATCGCAACCGACAGTGACTGTAAGTGGAGTAACGGGGCTGATCACAGAGGCCTTGTTCACAGAAGACTGGGATCGCCACAACGCGAGATCGCCAGCTCGGGGAAGATCAAACGCGCACCGCCGTGCAGTGCAGAGCGTTCTCTTGCGCTGTGCGCCCTCGACCTGCGCCCTCCTTTTGTCCGGCGCCAGCGAGCGACTTTTGTTCTCGTTCCCACTGTCTGATAATCTCGGCTTCTCTCTTCTCCTTCCGGCTCGCCATCATCTTCGACAATACTTCAGTCGCGGCTTATCCTTCAGCAGCCGCGCTTATACCTCGCCTCACTTTCTCTGTTCCTCACGCGGACGCGCTCTCCCCGACATGGCCGGCCTCATGAAGAACATCCTCCGCTTCTCGCGCAAGAATGACCCCGAACCTGGTGAGTCAAACAGAACATGCGGAACACGCGCGGCAGGCAGCGCGCGGCGCGCAATGTGCGGCATGGAATGCGCGAGCGTGACGACGGATCGAGTTCCGTGGCGACAAGCGGCTCTTTCGCACCGTCAGCTGATCCCCAAGCATTCATCGAACCATCTCCTCCCCCGGACGACGCTACGCTGCCCTCCCACCACGAGTACCCGGATTACTCGGAGGAGTTTACTCCGTACCCTTTCTTCCCCACGCCAGGCGCTGGCAACAAGCTAAACGGACCAGGACCAGAATCAGAGCTAGCAGGCGACGCGCAGGCTTTCCCTCCCGCTCAACCCAACGCTGCCTTCCATCAACCCCAGCAGCGGGCGGGCTCCCAGTATCCACAAGGATCGCACCCTTATCCCCAGTATCCTCCAGTACCTCAAGAATCTGAGCACGTTCAAGGCTTCCCGCAGCCACACCCGTACCCTCAGCCTCAGCATTACCAGGGGCAGTTTACTCAGCAGAACGGCTCCGCCCAGGACTTCGTCCCAGCCCAGCTGGAGAACGTTGCGAGCAAGACGACGCTGAGCAGGAGCGTCTCCGGCATCGCGATCGACTTCATCCCCGAGCTGTCGGAGCCTGACTCAGACACGAACCCGCGACGCCGGCGCGGCTACGAACTCGGCACGCGTCCACCCCCCGTTCCGCCCAAATCCCCTCGCGGCCAGGCTGCCCCGAAGCCGCCATCGTCGCACGCGACGGACAACAGCGCGGCACTGATTGAGCGGCACCGCGACACATATCAGAGGGGTGCAGCAAAGAAGGGTGAGCTTCCATCATCTTCCAAGGGCTGACAAGGCAGTTGAGCCGTGGATTGAGGGTCACGAGCCTTTTACAAACGAAGACAGTGAGTTGTAGTCTCGCTTCAGAAACTGAAACTGACATCAGACGCGGCAACGCCCCCAAAGGGTGAGAAAGCGCACAGCAAACCCACCAAGCACCAGCAGAGCATGTCGTTCTCGGCTCTGGCGACGGGGCAACAGCCCCCGGCACCAAGCAGCGGAGGGAAGGACAGTGTGCTCAGCCGCGGTGCGGGCGCACACAACAGACACAGCAGCTGGGGCGGCTCCGCCGGCGTATTCAGTGAGGACGACGCCCTCCCCGAGCCGCAACCGGTAGGTTTGCACAGCTATCGTAGCGTCTCCGTTCAGAGCTGACCCTCAGTTGACAGTAGAGAACCTCAGTCTATTCAGCATGCAGAGCCCGAAGCCGCTGGCGTTCCTGCCGCCAAGCAAGCGACAGAAGGCGCCGAAGGAGAAAGCAGCGAAGAAGAAGGGCAGCACGGAGCCCAAACCGAAGGAGGGTAAGAGCAGCAAGGGCAGCAAAGCCTCGCCCGAGGCAAAAGCCGAGAAAGGGAAGGGCAAGGCGGACGAGCTCGGCGAGCTCTTCGACCACAGCAAGTTCGACCTGCTGCAGGCGCTCGAGAACGTGGACCGCTTCCGCGCCGAGGGCCCCGAAGCCGATAACGTCGCGCACATGAAGACGCTCGCGATGCTCTCCGCCGCGACAGGCGGGGCGCTGAACAGCACCAACTACGCCGGGCAGAAAGAGGCCAACACGACCGAGAACGTAGAGGTCAATACCTCCGGCGAGACGGGCGACAAGCGCAAGATGCACAGCTCGTTCAACACGACGACGACTGACAAGAGCTTCGGCCACCTCTACCACCGCGACGGACACCCCGTGCCGCCGCCGAACGGCGGGCCCTCGGGCCGCTTCTCGCACCACCGGCACCATTCGTCGGGCGGTGCGCTCGCAGACATCAGCGAAGCGACCGAGAGTCGCGACGCGAAGCACCACGCCGCTACCGTCGAGGATGTCCCAGATGTGAGCTTAGAGGGGGAACTCCGAAGCTGACGCCAGGTCGACTTGCGCATACCCGCGGTTCCCCTCGGTGCTCGTGCCCCAGGAGGCGTCATCCCGCCACCCAAACCGGCGACTCCGGAAGTGGCAGAGCCGCAGATGCCCGAACTCGAGCGCGAAATACTCCAAGCAGGCACACCCTCACCAGCGCCTGAGTCCGAAGCCAGCTCCTCCTTCACTCGCCTGCAAGGGCTGCTGGATCGCTCGTCGTTCCACGACGAAGTACTGTGCCAGCTGCTGGACGCGATACACAACCGGCTCATTGGCGAGGAGGCGCAAAAGGCACTTATCCGTGCCGCGAAGGCACGCGTGATCGAGCTAAAGGACATGAAGGCTCGAGGGGAGGTGGGTGTGCTTGCGTTGCTGATGAAGCTGGCGAGACTAACAGGACTCAGGAGATTCTGCTCAGTCCTCCTCGGGGAAGCACCAAGCCGCTCAAGATTAACAAGAGATCTAAACCGGTGAAACGGGACGACGAGTCACCCAAGACAACAAAGGCTAAACAGGCAGAAAAGACAAGCCTCGAGCCACCTCCCCCGCCGATGACGAGGGAGCCATCTCAGGATCTGCCGTCGGTGTTACACACGCCTACGGACGAGCTTGCAAGCTCGGGACCGTCAGCAAGCGATGGATACATGCCACGCACGGAGACTGATGTGGTAGGCTCCGCTACAACTGCTAGTAAGCTGACATCAGGGAACACCGCAAGGGCAGGACTGGACGAAGAAGGTGGGCTTGGGGATTCGGCGATTAGCTGACAGCCTTACAGATTCAGAACGACCTGAAGCAATGGGCATTTAAGCGCACAAAGCCGAAGAGGACGGCGGCGACGACGGACTCGACGGGTCTTCCTTCTTTGCATGGGACACCGTTCACGACCGGCCCGAACCCGACGCCGATGCGGCGCGATCCCACGCCGCCAGGATCGTTCGATGCGCACCTCCCGAGCACGTCGTACAACACCTCTCCGCGCAAGTCAAACCTCGGCGCGCCATTCACAGGCACCTCGTACGGCGCCACCGGCGTGCCGTCCCACGGTCCCTCAGGAACCTTTGGCGGCCACACCAGCCAGGAGTTCGGTGGACCGGTGCACGCGGTGCAGCCGCCACAGCTCTTCAACTCCTTCGGACGCGACCACACACCAGCGGCGTCCTGGAGCGGGCCCGATGGGGCGTACACGACGCCAGCCTTCACCCAACCTCCCCGCGACGCACGCGACACGGATCAGACGTACACGAGCCCAGAACTGCCTCGCGCCGGCCCCAACGGTCCTAATTACGGCGGTCCCAGCACTGGCCCTCACACTGGCAACGGCGGCGCGCCAGCTGCGGGACCGAGCAATGGCTACCAGGCACCGCGCCGTGTAGAACGGTTCTCGATGCCAGTGTCGGACGAGGAGCTGCGCACGACCGCCGATATCATAAACGGTGCGCACACTTTCGTCATGCCGTTCGGCAGTCTCAATGGCCCCGGCGGTGGCCCGCTTGGTCCGATCGACCTCTTCGATGGCCCCTTCCAGGCGCACATCGGCTTCCCTGTGCCGCAGCCTCACGAGCAGGATCCGTGGGACAAGTCGGCCAGCATTCACACGCTGTACTCGGAACTGCCAAAGGAGTCGACACCACCACTCTCTACACCACCACGGCCGAAGGGGGCAGTCACCGACTCCGACGTCAGTCGCGCACCGACTGTGCCACCGAAAGACACCCCGAGGATCTCGCCCAAGACCGTGCCAATGACCCTTCCTCAGGCTGCCCCGGAAACGCCGAAGTCAGCCACAGCGGTTCAGTTCGAGGAGAAACCGCAGACGCCGAGAGCGGTACCCCAGGAAAAGACACCGCGCTTGTGCGACCTGCACCTGCCATCTGACCCCTCTGCGGCCCCCGCTATCCGACTTCAGGCACCGACGACAACAGACCCGACGGCGGTGACGGCGGCAAGCAAGTCGAACTCGACGCCTGTCACCGATTCGACTGTGCGCAGTGCCTCGAACTCATCAGTGGAGAGGCCAAAGTGGGATCCTGCAGGTCCTCGCAACGAGTCCTTTGTCACCGCCCAGGCTCAGCCTCAGCTGCCGGCCTACCAGTCCCAGCCAGGCTCGCCAGAGCGGCAGCGCTACTTTTCAGAGAAGCGCGCGGCATCCTCCTCGCCGCCTAAGCAGATGCCTAGTGATGGTGCCGGAAACACCGGAGGTCACGCGCCGAATGGCACAGACGAGAAGGCACGGAAGGAAACGAAAGACCGGGAGAAGGAGAAGAAACGCCACTCGGGAGACAATAAGGGCAAGAGCAGGCATGGGTCGCACAGCACTGCTCCATCGTACTCTACGGACCGCATGCCGCGCGGCGTCGACAGCATGATGTCGCCCGAGACGATGACAACGATGGTATCACGCCGCGAGCTCAAGCCGCCAGACTACGTCACGGAGCGGCTGTACGCGTGGGCAACAGAGAAGTCGGAGCACGACTTTGTCGAGACGCTGGAGCGGCTGTCAGGCGGTGACGAGGTGCGTCCATGCTGTCTCAAGTCGAGCAGCTTTCAGAAGGACTTGAAAGCTAACAGCAGATCCGCGAATTCCCGCTGACGATCTTCACGCTGCAGACGTGGAAGAGGTGAACTGTTTTGCACCGGCTTCGCAGCTGACATCAGATACGTCAAGGCGAAACTGGAGCGAGGGCAGAGCGAGTGCGACCGCCTGCTCGTGCCGCCAGACCTATGTGATGCGATCAACCGCTCTGTGCAGGCTGTGAGCTGTTCGAAATGAGGCTTTCAAAGCTGACGCTTTACAGAAGGAGTACAACGACGCAGCGAACTTCCTTCTCCAGGCGTGGTCACCGTTCGGGCGCGAGCGCGCGCCCCGGCTCATCATTAGTCTGCACAGGCATGGTGTCCAAGTGAGTACAAACAGCTTCAGTCACTTCCAGTTTGATGATTCCCGTACATCAAGCCATACCGATTGACCCAACACAGCGCCCGATCTCTGCAGCTGTGTAGGTCCGTGGTATACAGCTGACGACAGGACGCCTGGTTTGCCAACCGCTACGACCTGCCCGCGCTCAAGATGCTGACGTACCACGTCTCGGCGAGCGCGGACGACGTGCCCGACCACCGCCCGCATTTGTGGTGGAACGCGATCGCGCTCGCGTGGCCCGAGCTCACGCTGCCGGACGCCGAGAGCGACCCGGGCGCGTTCCGCGTCACGAGCACGAGCGTGCTGGAGCACCGGCGCGAGGACGCAAGCACGCGTGCGGCGGTCGTTGCGCGGAACCTTCTCCTGTGAGTTGTGGTGGGGCGGAGGTCTGCTGTGCTACCAGGAGGAGCGACAGCAGCTTCTTGGTGGCCGAAAGCTGACAATCAGGAGCTACGAGCCGACACACGAGTATGACCTCGGCAAACTGCGCGAACTCATCATGACTGAGGTAAGCTAGAGTGTGTTCATTCGGAGCTAACGACAGGTGTCTCGCCTCCTGGAGCGAAAACGGAGGGGCAAGCTGCGCGTCGGAGGCAGGTCGAGCAGAACTCCTTGAGATGTGGCAGCAAACAGCTTCAGTTGGCATTCGGATTGCGCCCAGGCTGGCGTCATAACGGCGAGATAGTGGGCGCGTCGTGCGCGTGAGGCCATGGTGAGCTGGTCAGCTTCAACGTTGAGCTAATCGCAGACCATAGCCGTCAACAGTGATTGCGAGTCCGTGGACCTTTGAGTTTCAGTGTTTATGCAGGTTTGTTCCGTTCGCATCATGATTGTGCATACAGCAGTTCCTGCCGTCCCAGGCAGGTGGATATAGGTCGATGGTGACAATGCAGAGAGTTGGATGGGGTAGATGTGGGAGGGAGGGTCGAATCTAAGAAACACACAAGACGATAGAGACAAGAGAGAAGGAAGGGGAGGAAGCTTAGACCTCGGAGTGGCGCTTCTTCTTCTTCTTCTTTTCTCCGTCCTCGCCGTTGGCCTCGGACGCTCTCCTCTTCTTCTTCTCCTCCTTCTTCTTCTTCTTCTCGTCGACGTCGTCCTGGACCTCGCCGGCAGCGGCGACGGCGGCGCCGGCAGCCTCGGCGAGCTTCTTGGCTGCCTTGGCGGCCTTCTTGGCCTCCTTGCGTGCCCGCCTCTCCTCCTTGGTCTCTCCCTCGGGGGCGATCGAGACGTCGCCGTCGGCCATGCTGACGTCTCCGTCGGCGGCGAGCGACTCGCGCTTCTTCTTCTTGTCCTTCTTGTCCTCCTTCTCGGCCGGCTGTGTCGGGAGGAGGTTGTCCTCGGCGGCGTTGTAGCCGGCGGACGCGCCCGAGAGCTCAAACTTGGGCTGCTGGCGGGCGGCGCCCGAGGACGCGGTGCGGTTCGACACGATGCCGGCGCGGTGCTCGAGGGCGCGCAGGCGCGACTCGAGCTTGATGCGCTCGGCGATACCGAGCTCGCCAGCACCGAACTCGCTCTTGGTCTCGGCGTCGGCGAGAGCGTCGAGGCGGATCGAAAGCGACGCCTTCGTGCTCGTCATGCGCGCCATCTTACCCTTGAGCTTCTGCGGGGCCTGGCCGACGAGCGACGCGTGGTAGATCAGACCGTACTTGGGCGTGTCGTGCTTGGTCTTGAGCGCACGGAAGAGAGCCTTCTCGGCACCGAGGATCTGCACCGTCGACGCAGGGAACTTGGCGAGGTTCATGAGCGAACCAGCGTGCGAGATGAGGCGCGCGCCGACAAGGTCACCGACGAGCGCAGTCAGGTTCGGCGCGATAGCCTGCATGCGGTTGCGCAGGTACTCGGACAGCTGCGTGCGGTACTCGGTGATGCTGATGACCTGGTCGCACAGGTCGTTGATGTGGTTCATGTCCGTGTCCGAGATCTCGGTACCCATCGACAGCTCGGCGGCCTGCTTCAGCGTCGCCTCGAGGTCCTCAGGCAACACCATCGAGAAGTCGGTCGTCGCCGCGTTCGTGCGGAAGCCCATCGCCTTGACGACGCGCGCGTACGCCAGGTTGTCGACAATGATCTTGCCCATCTCGGGGAAGTGCCATCCGTACCACTCCTTGACGCGCATCGAGTAGATGTTGATCTCCTTGTCCAGGTCGTCCAGCAGCGCGATCGCCTGGATCACCATCGTGTCCACCTTGTCCGTCGAGAACTTGAGCTTGAAGCGCGACAGCGAGTGGCCGAGACCGAGCGACATCGTGTTCAGATCCTTCTGCTCGACACCGCCCAGCAGCGACGCAAGCTGCTGCCGGATACCGCGGTACAGGTCCTGCGTCGTCGAGTCCGACACGACGGGGATCTTGAGCGACTTGGTGATCGTCGCCGCGAGCTTGGGCTCGGACACAACCAGCGTCACATCCTTCTTCTTCTTCTTGCCCTCGCCGCCGGTCGCGTCAACGAGGAACTTCTCGAGACCCTCGGTCAGGCGGCCGTCCTGGATCGCGGCCAGGTCCTCGACAGCAGTCGCAGTGGAGGTGAAGCGCTGGATGGCCTCGACCTTGAGACTGTAGTCTGTTAGCATTATGGACAGCGCAACAGCCACGTCAGGATACACACGCCTTGTTGGCCTTCTCAGGGGTCTCGAACTCCTTCCAGAGATCCTTCGAGTCAAGCTTGTAGTCGTTGCCGAGCTTGAAGACGACGAAACCGATCGGGGTTTCAGAGAGGACGAGCATGGCTGCTGTTGTCCCTTTTGAGGTCGCGTGGGGGTCGGATCACAGAGTCGGGGCGGATAGAATGAGCGAGGGTCCACGGGGTCGCGACGGGGGTTGCGGTCGCGGGGTCGGTGGTGTCGAGGAGGCGGGTGTCGGAGTCGATAGGCCTCGCAAGGATCCCAGAGTTGTGGTGCGAAGTGGGTGAATAGCTCTCTCGAGCGAGGTGGACGACTTCTGACGAAGATTTCGAGCCCCCGTATCACCCCCCTGCGAAAAATATGACACCTGGGATTCCCAAGAAAATCTGGACTGAATGTGCACGTGACCGCCCTTGCGTCATGAAATCCATCGCCCTCACCACGTGGCCCGAAATGTTGCGCTGAGGACACCGCGAGATTTGGTTCCGAGACGCGTCGCGGGGCGCGAGTGTCCTCTCGCGGCAGTGCTAAATGACCGCTGTCTGAACGCAGTGGCCAACTCGTCAACAACAACAAAGTCACGGACCAACTTCCGCCAGCCATGTCCGACTTCGACCCCTTCGACCCAGACGATGAGGTCGGCATCGTCAAGCCCTATGGCGGTATCCAGGAGGCACCCGAAATCCTAGACGAGGAGGAGCGCCAGGAGGTCTATCTCAATGCCGTCCAGGCCCTCACCAACGCGCTCGGAGGATGGGAGTTCGTCGCAGACGCCGACAACGGCAAGGGAGCCACGATCTACCGCCCCGGTGACTCTGTGCTCCCCGTCCTCAAGGACCTGAAGAAGATGTGGCGCAAGGACGACACCGACGACGAGCGCACAGTCGCACGGTGCATGCACACGGCGGGGCTCATGAAGGAGCTCGTCGCGCTGGTGTGCGAGGTCACGATGCGTGGAGAGTGGGGACGGAAGGTATCACTTATGGCTTGTGAGTCGCCTGCCCGTCCACATACGCGCCAGCTAACTCTCCAGTCGACCTCATTGCTGCCCTCACCTGGCCCATCGACGTCGCGCAGGAGCTCAAGGAGATGGAGGACGAGGGCCCGATCGTCACCGACTACGCCTCTCTCCTCCGGGCGCAGGTCGAGTACAAGGTCAGTTGTGACTATGTCCACACATACTGACTCCCAGGCCATCATCATCGGGAGTGACACGTTGCGCTGCCTGCTGTCGATCCTCGTGCCGATCTTTGCCAAGGAGCGACGAGACGACAAGGACGAGCGGATCATCTCGCTCGGCCTCCACGTTGTGCGAAACTTGCTTGCTATTCGAGATGTTGTCGCTCCCGACTCGGCGACAGGAGAGAAGGAGGAGCTATCTACTCTCCAGGTAGGCTATGCGCTTCTGGACTGAACTGACTCCAGTCACAACTGCTCGTACAGCTGGACAAGCTCACGTATCTCGAGCTATTCAACACGCTCGCGTCGCAGGCCGATCGGATGGAGTTCAACCCGTACAACATGCTCGTGCTTGACTGCCTCCACCTGATTTTCCGTTGCATCAAGCCAGAACAGCTCGTGAAGGATCCGGAGCGCGCGCCCGTGGAGAATCTAACGAAGCTGCTCGAGGGTGAAAAGAGGAAGCGGGTGATCACATCACAGCATCGGGGGTCCCGACACTCTCGGTTTGGAACGACAGTGGCGGCTAGAGCGGTAAGCTTGAGTTATGTTGGTTGAAACTAACGTGCAGAATGGGCAGAAGATCGTCCTCCACTCTCAAAACGCCATCATCGAGGACGTCGGTAAGGCGCTGGACAACAACAAGCGAAAGCGAGCAGCGCGGTTGAAGCGTATGGTGAGCTGGTATCGTCATGCAGCGAAGCTGACAAACAGGACGAGCTGACCGTCGATGTCTACTTCAGCGCGGACGCGCTGCGTGTCACGCAGAAGTTCACGCGAGAGTTCCTGGAAGACTGCTTTAACGGTAAGCAGCATTGGGAAGGAGAGCGCTGATCTCAGACTTCATCGCGTCAGTCTTGAAGGATATTCGCATGGAGCGCAGCAAGGTGCGACCAGCCGACACGATCCGCGCTTTGTTCGTGGCAGCCTACTCGATGGAGTACCTGATCCTGCTGCGGAAGAAGGCGCTCCCGAAGGCCGAGGCCGAGGCGCTGAAGGCCGTCAAGGATGGCGTGCCAGCCGCTGAGATCGAGGACGCGAGCGTCAAGGTCGACCGCGAGCTCCCGCTCGGCTGGACGATTGAGATGGCCAACCTTGACAGCGTGCGCTGGGTTGTGTCGCGTATGAAGATTTCGATGGACAACAAGCCCATCGCGTGGACAGAGCTGCAAGCGAGCATCGACTGCTTCACGTACATTGTAAGCTTATGATGCCTTCTCGTGAGCTGACATCAGCTTCTCCTGATTGATAACATGGCGCGCTCGCACGACAAAGAGGAGGCCAAGACTGCTGAGGTCCTCCAGAACCAGCTGTACTATAACGGCGACATTCTTGATGCTGCTCTCGAGGTCGTCGCTCGGTACAAGGACCAATCCATTGCGTGAGTTGGAGCTCCGCTTCGCGAACTAATCGTCAGCTACCTCGAATCTGTCATCACCTTCGCATACGTGCTGCTCAAGATGCTCGAACGTTACTCGAAGAACAAGCAGTTCATGTTCGTGAAGAAAACGACGAAGAGGAAAAAGAACAAAGCGCAGCTTGACCGAGATGGTGTTGCGCCCGTTCCCGAAGAGTACGAGGACGATTCTGAGGACGAGGGCATCCCCGACGACGACGCGCCGTCATACGCCGAACACGCTTTCACATTCACGAAGTTTGAGAAGAAGTTCGCGAGCGAGGGGGTCTGCAACACGCTGCTGGCGTACCTGCAGCGCTACAAGGAGCTCGACAACGACAAGCTACGCCGCGTCGTCGGCATGATCCACCGACAGGTCGTCAAGGCGCAAGCTGAAGGGCTGTACTTCCAGGTGTCGTCGCTGGCGCTGTTCCGCAGCATCATGGACAACAAGGCGTCTCTTCCGCCGGGAGACGCCTCAAGAGACCTGATCCAGCTCGTCACGTTTATCTCGCGCAAGTTCTTCAAGCGCCTCCAGGATGATCCCTTCCTCATGATCGAGGCGCTCATGCCCAAGACGAGGGGACGCTGGAAGGAGCTGTCCTCGTGGCAGGGAGATGGCGACGACGAGATGGGTGGCCAGCGGTCGCGCATTCGCGAGCAGGTAAGGTTCCCTAGTCGCGGCACGGCTAACAGTCAGCTCGGACCAGCGAAGCTCGAGTTCATCAAGAAGCGCGACCTCTCCACATCGCAGAAGATTGGTGCCCTCGTCAAGTACTTTGTGGAGATGGATCACGAGGACTACATCAACTGGATTATTACGGTATGTTTCAGCTTGCAAACAAGCATTCCCAAGCTAACTAGACAGATCATGGAAGTCATCGTGGCCGAGCGCAAAGAGGTCATCCTCACGACCGACGGGGAGAACGCCCTCGATGACGACAGCAACGGCCCGAGCGACGACGCCCGCAAGAAGATCCAGACCTACTGTGAGCTGACTGACTTGACTCCAGCTAACGTCAGACCTCCGACCCTCTGATGCTGCACACGTAGACGTGACGAAGAACGACCCGCACTTCCGTTTGTTGCTCGAGGTGCTTGGCTTCTGGAACACTGAATCGGAGCCACAGGAGGTCGATGGTGCTTGGGTATACCCGCCTTCCGAGCTGCCGTCTACGATCGAGCCGCTGTTGGCGAGCCTCAAGGAGAACCTCGCGTTCCCGCCGACAGACCTGGGCGATATGAAGACGCTTGTGCGGCGGGTGTACAAGCGGCGCGCGGCCTCGCCGTCCTCTGACGAGGACTCAGACGACGGAGAGGGCGGGGCGGAGCGGCCGAAGCGGAAGCGGCGGCGGCGCGAGTCCGACGAGCCGCGAGCCCCGCGCCGGCAAAAAGCGCAGGAGGTGCAGACGTACAAGTCCGCTGCGTTCATTTGGGACTCGGACGACGACGAGGAGGCGGACGCGGCCTTCTTCGCGCGGGAGGCGCAGTTGCGCGCCGAAATGGGCCGGCACGGACAGGAGGCGGAAGAGGAGATCCGCGCCGTCATGGAGGGCAAGACGCTGCGCAAAGCGAAGGCGTCCTCCCCTGTTGCGGAGGACGAGGAGATGGCCGAGGAGGACGAGGAGACGGTCCAGCAGCGGGCGCAGTGGAAGGCGCTCCGCAAGGCCATCATGCAGGAGTGGCTCGAGCACGACGACGACGAGTGGCGGCCCAGCGACCACGCCGAGTGGCAGGGCGCGTACACGGACGGGGACGACGAGGAGTTCCTCCTCCGCAAGGCGGGCAACTGGGACTCGGACGCCGAGGGGCCTATCAACTCGCTCGATTCGGACTCGGAGGACGAGCGCGAGCCGGCCGCACCTGCGTCTCGCCAGCGCAGCAGGTCTGCCGTCGACACCGGCGCCGACTCTGATGTCGAGGAAGCGGCAGACAAGGAGAACCAGCCTCCAGCTTCTGCCACTACAGCTGCCTCCGCTGCCCGCACATCAGACGACGAGGGCGACAAGGAGAACCGGCCCCCGGTGCGCGCCAAGCTGCTTGACGAGCCCATGGACGAGGACGTTCCCATGAAGGCTCCCATGGGCAGCGACGACGAGTCGGCAGCCCCCGTCGCGCGCCGGCGCCGCGTCGTCGAGAGCGACGACGAGGACTAGACCCCCCAGAAACCCAGGACATGAGATGTTGTAAGATATGCATACAGTAGATTACTTGCACTTCCACCGGCACTAGCGCTACAGTTCGACAGTCCCCTCTGCACACTTCCGCCCTCAACTCTCACGAGGGCTTAGCGCGTCGCGCCAAAGCGGCCAAAGAGCATCTCGCCGACGCCCGCGCCGACGACGACACTGATGATCCACCAGATCTGGAACGTCATGACGACGAGCATGAGCGCGTAGTGCAGCGCGGTGATGAACGTCCACATGAGGCCGCGGGGGATGTCGACCGCGGGGCGGAAGGGGCGCGACCAGCGGCCGACGCGGGCGGGGTCGAGTGTGCCGGCGACGGCGGCGGGGAGGTGGCTGCGCGACCGCGTGCGGGCGGTGCCAGCGGGGTACGCGAGGGACGGCGACGAGATAAAGCCCGACGAAGGCGCCTCCTTGTCGAGCCCGCGCGAGGGGTCCGCCGGCTCCAGCGTATACATCGGCGAGGAGGACTGGCCGCACTCGCCGCCACACCCACAGTTGCACGCCGCCGGTACGCCGCCGCCGCAGCACGAACCCGTCTGCTTCTCGATCACCTTCTCGTCGCCCGTCGCGCACGACGTGAACACGGGCGGCTGGCTGCCCGCACTGCCCCGCCGGTCCTCGCCTCCCACCGCCGCACCCACGGCGCCAGCACCGGCAGCGCCGGCCCCGACACCAGCGCCAGCGGGGTTCGTGCGATTCGTCAGCGAGCGCGCGAGCGGCTCGGCGCCCGTCGCCATGACGACCTGGCCGGCGTCCTCGTACGCGAGCTCGCCCCGCGCGACCGGCAGCGTGAACCACACTCGTCCGCGCGCCCAGTGCGCGTTGCACGCACGCCACATCGCGTGCATGTAGCGGTCAAAGATGCTTAGGGCGAAGAGCGCGATGCACACGCCAACGGTCGCGCCGGGGCCGGACGGGTGCCACGACTTGAACCAGAGCACTGCCGTTAGCTACGCCCTTTACATATCGTGCTCGACTCCGCCGTCGTTCCATGGCCTCCCCATTCTTAACGAGAACCATGCTGAGAGGGACCGGTAAAGGCAAGACAGCGAGAGTAACGAGGGCGCAGTGAGATAAAAGGTCTTCACGCTCCGCCGTCACTCTTCCCCGCAGCGCCGACGACGCCTCAGTCTCTCGCTGTCTCGCTCGCGCTTCGTTCCGCGTGGTACTCACAGTCATCCCCGATGGTGCCGTGCACCCACATCTTCATGCCCGCCATGCCGCTCATGTGCTCGTCGCCGCCCATGTCCATGCTGCCGTCGCCCATGTCCATGCCGTCCATGCCGGCCATGTCATGCCCAGTCGCCGCGGCGGCGTCCGCCGACGTCGCTCCGTGGACGTGACCCTCGTGAGCGGCTGCGCCGAGCGCAAGCGCCAGGCCAAAGAGTGCAGTAAGGCGCAGAGCGTGGCTTAGTGAGGGAGCCATGGTGAAGAGTGGACGAAGGACAGGCCGGCTATTTGCGGCTTCTTGGTCGGGCGATAACGTTGGTCGTCGGTTGCTGGACGCTGGTCGTCGGGCTCGGCGAGGGATAGAGCCGCGTGTCGTGTGCGACGATATGCTTATACGTAGATGAGCAGGAGTATGAGCAAGAGTACGGTTCCAACTTCTCGCTAGCGCGACCGTGCCGTCGTTGCCCGCCGCCGAGTCGCGAGTCGAGGGCTCCGTGGCCAACAAGGTTCATTTATACGCTGGCCCCAGCCAGCCGGGACGGGCGAATCACAGCCGATAACGCGCCACCCCGCCCAGCGCGGCCAGGCACGCCCAGAGGCATTTTCCGAACCAGCCGAGCCAGCGAGCCCACGAAAACGGCATGCCGTTTGCAGTTCGGACGCTTCGCAGAAGGGAGAACGTCACGCACGCAAGAGAAGCGAGTGGGCAGGACAGTGACAAGCCTGGCAGTGGGCGCGCAGACGCAACTCAGCCGGAGGGAAGGTGTGATCAGCTGCCCGCGGGAGGTGCGGCTTTTCAGGCGTGATCGACGGCGTGAGGCACTTTCCGCCGATCACATTCCGGCAGCGCCGGCGCAGCTGCAGTCCGGCATCTTGGGCCACGGCACACAGCGACGGGCACGTTTCGTCCGGTCTCGCATACGTTGAGACCGACCTGTGTCCGTCCCGAAGCAGCGGATGGTGTGATGTGCATGTGATGCGCATGTGATGCGCGTGAGGCGCAGGTGGGGGAGCACAGGACGTCGGGGGAAGCGACCTCCGACCCGAGACTCTGGAGCTGTCGTGTGCAGCCACACCTAGGGGAAGAGGCATCACAGTGGCAGCCGAACAAACGGTACGGAGCCCTCGACAGCTCAGGCATTCGGCCTTCAAACAACTCACCCGGCGAGCGCACGGTGTAATCTGTTCCGCTCGCCTGGAGCGGGAACGCTCGCTCACAGTGCTTGCCCGAGATGCGGCTGCGGCCGGATCCGCCACCGCGCCGTCATGGCACTGTCGTACAACGCGCCCGTCGCCCCCTGTCGAGCAAAGAGTTGCGAGTTCGCCGAGGCAAGACGTCATGCGCCTTCTCAGAACGGCGGAATCCCAACATTGGCATGGGCAGTGTGGGCAGTGTTATTCGAAAACCTGGCTGAACGGATGTCTGACGGTGTTGGCCTCGTGATTCCGGGACTTGAAAGACAAGGAGCCGAGAGAGGCAGTGATCCCCTTTGGCAGGAGACGTCTCTCGGTCTCCGAACGTCATAATGACGTTGTGCTGAGACTTTGGCGATGTTAACAGAGAAACGTGGGCGAACTCGACCGTAGCCGGGCGACCCGAGTTGCTGTGAGGACCGAGCCGATGGGCTTAGGAGCAGCCGATGAGCTTGGATCACCATGTCAGCCAAAGTGCACGGGTAGTGTTGCTGCGCTACATGGGGCAGTGCCGAATGATGTGTTAGTGTGTAGTTGGTAAAGATGAGAGTAGGCAGCCCGACGGCATGGGCAAAGACCTTTGGCCCTTACTACCCGACACGTCGGCTCATGTGGTCCCTCATGCCTATGGCACATCGCCTCGAAGACCAGTCATCAGGTCAGAATCTGATCTTGACTGCGTCGATGCCCGATGGGCAGCATATCTTAGTGAAGACACTGCACGGACGACTAGGTGCAGTACCCCGCGGTGGCCCATAGGAGGTGTTCCCATGGCGAGCTCATAGGCAATGAGATCAACATGCCTCACGAGCCTTCCACGCCCGTCGGACAGAGCCAAAACATTCTTCGCCGAATGAGAGGACAGTAAGTAAGGATAATCTTAACATGATAAGACGCGCTGTGAGTGCATCTCGAAGCAACATGGGCAGACCCGACCCGAACTTGGCTGGCGATGGCCCCGAAACGGTCAGCACCGGCACTTGAGCAATTCGCAACACGTCTGGAAGGCAGCAATAGGGTGCTCCGACCTTTGGTGGGCATGTAGGAGTATAACTGAGTTGCGAAGGAAATGGGTCGCAAGGGGAAGAAGAGCACGGAGATAAGCCACGGGTGAGGGACCGGAAGGGTGGGGACCCGCTCCAACACGGTGGAGACGAACTCTTCAAGCCGGTCAGATCGCAGGTGCTGTACCGGAAGGTCGATGGGCCGACCGCAGCCCACTTCTGCCGGCTTCGCCGACGGCGGTGTCGATGTGATTGTTAGTTGTCAAGTGTCAAACGAGTGCACGACATCCGCCCTCCTCGCCACTGAGCCACACCTCGGACAGACTCGCCGAGGCCTTGTTCGGGTTCCAGTCTCGTTCCAGCCTCAGACGACACAGTCGAGACCCGCCCAGGTGGGCCAGAAGGAGACCGGTCGATCCCGGTCTCGAATGCACTCAGGCTTGTGGGCGGGGGTGTCTACGCCCACGTTCGTACCGAGCTTCTGGTTGCCACGCCCCGGACCGAGACTCCGGGAACTGCGAGGAAGGCGCAGAGTGGGCCAGTGGTCAGTGGGCGTGGGCGTCACTGTGGACTTTGTCGAGTCCTGCTGTCCGGTCCAGACCGACGGGGCATACATACTCCGCGACACGCTGGTCTGGGCAGATCCAGGCCGCAAGAGTGAGGCCTGGGTGTCCCCCCGGGCGAGATGCGCCGAGCCCCATCGAGGCTGCCGATCAGGCGAGTGATGCTCTGAGTGTGGGTCATACATGCAGGGTATACTTGTTGATCTATGTCTCCTCCTCTCGTCTCCGCTGTCCGGCGACGTCCGCAAGTCCGCTCCTCCTCTCACAGCCGAGACTACTTGCTCCCCACCCCGCCAAGACTCGCAACGTCATCTGCACTTCGCTGCAGTCATGTGGCTTGCGACGTCACTGGCGCGCTCGCTACGCACGCGCTGGTGCGCGCTCACTCGGCCCGCGGCTTCTTCGCAGCGACCGCGGCGGCGTCCGCCTCGCTTGCGTCACTCCCGCGCTTCTTCTCCTTCTGCTGCTCCCGCTTCTTGGCCTGCAGCTCGCGCTGTGCCTCCTTCTGCCGCTGCTTGTTGGCGCGCGCCTTCTCCTGCGGCGTGAGCTGCTCCTTGGCCTTCTGCTTCTTCGCAGCGCTATTGCCATCGGTGCCCGTGCCCTCGCCGTTGGCCGCGTCCTCGGCACCAGCCTCGGCATCGCCGCCGGCCTCCTCCGCCTCCTCCGTCGCATACATGAGCGCGACGGCGTCCATGTAGTGTTGCATCTTCCACGTGTCGCCGGCGCGCAGGCTCATGAGGTCGAACGAGATAGCGACGTCGGGGCTGTGAGCTCCGCCCTCTGCCGGCCCAGACGGCGCGATGTTTGGCACCTTCGGGTAGCGCTGGGAGAAGTGGTTCAGGATGACATGGCGCGCACGCATCTTGCGCCCGACGTCGATCGCCTGCCCGAACGTGCTGTGCCCCTTCTGCTCGGCGACGTCGGGCTTCTCATCCTCAAGCGTCGCCTCGTGGATGAGCACGTCCGCACCCTCGCCCGCCTGCACGAACGCGCCGCAGGGTTTCGTGTCGCCGCTGTACGCGAGCTTCCACCCGCTCTCGTGCGACAGGCACAGGCCGAATGCCGCGCCGCGGTGCGCGACAAACGGCGTGCGCAGCTCGCTGAGTTTCAGATCCCGGAACATGTCCTGCACCGTACCCCAGAACCGCGACTTCTGGTCGGGGTGGTACCGGTGGAAGTTGGCGAAGGGCCAGCCACGCACACCCGCGGCGACGTCGGCCGCAAAGGTCGCCTCGCCCTCGACAACGCCGTCGGAGAGCTCCTCCGAGTCCGACGAGCGGCGCCCCCGCGCCGCCTCCGCCCCGCTCACGCCGCGCTTCAGCCGGTTGATGTTCAAGAAGCGCACGTTCTCGAGCGCCTCGCGGGAAACACCGGCCTGCCACGCTGCCGTTTCTGCGAGCTGGTTCGCAATGGGCAACGGGGCGAGCAGATACAGCCGCGACGTGATGCCGAGGCGGAAGCGCTCAGCAAGGATCGATGTCAGGCCCAGGTGGTGGTCGGCGTGCATGTGCGACACGAAGATCATCCGCATGTCGGTCAACACATCCTTCAGCTTGGGGCCATAGCGCCGCCGCAGCTGGCCGAGCGTGCCCTCGCCGCAGTCGAGGAGGATGCCGCCGAGCCCCGGAATGTCGAGATGCGTCGCGGAGACATTGCGGTACTTGGCCGGAATGGCGCTGCCAGTACCAAGCGTCGTGACGACGATGTCGTCGCCAGGCGCAGGCTGCACTTGCCGCGTCTTCTCCTCGGCGGCGATGGCGGCCTGCGCAGAGGTACACGCCGCTGCGAACTCGGGCGACTCCTCAGTGATCTGCTTGCGCGCGACGTCGAGCTCGGAAGGCGCGGCAGGGAAAGGCGGCTGCGCCTTCAGGCCAGGCGCGGCCATCTCGGGCGCTGTCGCCGGATACATACCGGTCTGGAGGCCGGGCACAAGACGGACAGCGTTCGGCGGCATCTTCCACTGGGCCTGGTCGTTGAACGCGACGAAGTGCGGAAGCGGGAACATGGCTGGGTCGATCATGTTCAGGCGCAGACACTGCCAGGCAGACGCCCCGAAGTGGATCGGGCCCTCTCCCTCGACACCCTTCTGAGCGACCAGGTGCTGCGTGTCCTTGCCAAAGCAAGCGACCCAGTCCTGGTACCGCGAGTCCTCCCAAACCTCACGCGTGACCTCATGCACGACGGTGCCGACGTTGTGTTCCCGCTGCCCGTTCTCGCCCTGGTAGGGACGGAGCGCCTCGTGGGAAACAAGGCGGTCGATGTTGTGCGGTGAGCACTGCACAACGGCGAGAATGGCACCGACGGTGCCGCCAACGAGGCAATCCTCGGGCCGGACGATACGCTTGCCGCCTGGAGCGTTCGGGTCGTCCACCTCAATGCTCTCGCCCTTCGTAAGCTTGCCTCGAGCCGGACCGTTCGGCACGCCGAGCTCGAGAGACTTCTTTACGTCGAAGCGCCCACGCACATCCGGCCCATGGGCGACATACACCATGTCCGTCTGCAGGTCGGCCTCGTTCGCGAGCGGGAGCATGAACGACGAGTCGCACATTCCTGGCCGCTGCAGGCCCTCGAACTGCTGCACCAGCTGCTTCGTCTTCCCCTGATTCCGCCGGAACATGTCCTTCACGACCGCGTCCTCCCACGCCTCGAGCTCGGCGCCCTGCAGAACAGCTGGTCGGTGCGGCAGCGGCGCCTTGACGTCATGCGCGACGGGATCCGGACCGACAGGCAGCGCATACACGGTCAGCATCGTGAAATCGCCGACCTTCTGCAGCTTCCGGTTCCTCCGCACGACCTCGGTGTTCAGTGCAAATGCGTCGCTGTCATTAGCCACCATAAGACCTGGCGAGCTCACCGAGCGACGGCGCCGCGCAGCGTTCCGATGTATTGCAGCATATCCGGGGGGCCTGCAACGGTGAGCTTGTTCGTACCAGCGTCAGCCATGGTCATAATAACACCTGCGCTGTCAGTTTACGTGATGACTGCCGAAACTCACCTGGCAGGCCATTGCGCCCGCAGGCGCCACCCGGGAGGAAGACGCCCCCGACACCGGCAAGCTTGGTGCGCTTCTCTAAGAAGGACCGCTGCGTGCCTTCGCCAGCGCCAAAGAGGAAGCGCGAATCATCAAAATTGACATAGAGGGCGGTGTCGCTGTCGGGCCCCGGGACGGAGACGGCGCGCACGCTCCAGGCCGGGTTCATGTTATCTGCGGTCTTGCGCTTGGGTAAGAGCCGAGTGCCCGGGGGCGAGTGCAGGGAGCGGCGGGAGAAGCCAGCTAGGGCGGCCGGGGTCGGAGCGAGGCGGGATAGACGGAACAGGATGGTGACTGTTGGGAGGTTACGGGGGCATGCACTGTGGACTCGCTTGTGTGGTGGCGAGCTGGTGTTGCGAGTGAGTGACCGACTTTTGGATCTGGTCGAAATATCTGTCAGGGCGGAGCAGCGATCTCGCGTGGCGGCGCAGGCCGCGTGGTTTTAATCCCGCGGCTGCTGTACGGTGCGAGCGAAAGTGACGGGTCGTACATAAGCGTCTGCGCGCAGGATTTTTCAGTTCTCTCCATCACCTCTCCTTATAGAGTCGCTTGAGTGTCGCCATCCCACGGCTATCAGGTGCTCGGAGAGGCGTAGAGCGACGTCAGTCTCCCTCCCCTCACCACGGACGGAGGCGCGTGCAGCAGTTTCCCATGGTTCGGTCCAAGTCCCCTGTGTTTGACAGCGGAGGAACCGGAGGGTGCACGCTACATTTTATCTTCTGTAGCTTGGGGTCATGAAGTCGAGTTGATGAACCGCGTGAGAGATAGGATATCGGCGGCCGAGCTGGCTAGCGAGATCCAGCAACCGAGGAGCGCAGTACCCAGCATCCTGAGGAGCGTGACCAGCTTGATCTTGCTTCGGCATGGTCCGCGAACGAGGACCGCCGCCTTCGCCGAGCGCGTGAGCGCCTACCTGAACTAACGCGCACACTGGGCGGATCACCTGATACAGCAATGTTCTCACGTAATGATGTGCTGCTTGTTAAGCTTCATCCCTCGAAGCTTCTGAACCGCGTGTGACCATGGAACGGTGGCACGAGATGCATGAGGGTAGGAGGATGGACGGCGGAAATAGCACAGCACACGATGCCGAGGGATGGGAAGTGGGCGGGCAAAGCCGAGTGTCCGGTGAGGGACCGATCGCCGGCCTCCATCCTGTGACCACCTGTGACCGCATGACGCTTGAGGTCATCCGGGTCTTCCTCCGCATCATCCATCCGGGCTAGCAGCGGCTCGGTGCTCCCCCACTTCTCTCGCGCTGCCCACAGAGCGCATATATACCCATCGTATACCCTCGCCAGACACCGATTCCCACTCTTGAACAGTATCTCCCATCAGCTATGTTGACGACGACCGCGCTGCTGCTCCTCGCAGCGAGCGGGCACGCGTTCGACGCCGTCTCGCAGCGGCGCATTATGCACTCCCAGCTCGGCAAGGAGGTCCTCGCTGCCCCTGCCGCTCCCGCTCTGCCTGTCAAGGTTGCCGCGTTCGCCGCGATCCCCGGTGACGACCACGAGGACGGGAACGAGGATGGCGACAGCAACAACGGCGACGCGGAGCAGGGCAAGGACGGCACCGCCAAGGACGATGTGAGCGGCGCGAACGTGACGCAGAGTCGCTTCGGTCCGTTCTGCTTCAAGCAGAAGGTCTCGCACTTTGACGACAGCGAGCAGGGCACCTTCTGCCAGCGCTACTGGGTCGACAGCCAGTACTACAAGGAGGGCGGACCCGTGTTTATCCTCGATGGCGGTGAGACGGACGGTGCTAACCGGTGAGTCTCCGTCTTCTCTATCTTGTAGCTAACGGCAGCATTCCCTTCATGGAGACGGGTATCCTGCAGATCCTCTCGAACGCTACCGGCGGCATGAGTGTCATTCTCGAGCACCGGTACTATGGCGCGTCGTACGTCACCAAGGACCTCAGCACCGACAACCTGCGCTGGCTGAACAACAAGGAGTCGCTCGAGGACAGCGCCGAGTTCATCCGCTCGTTCCCTGTACCGAAGGACGTGAAGAAGAAGCTGAAGAACAAGGACACGTTTGACCCCTCGTGCACGCCGTACATCTACTACGGCGGTAGCTACGCCGGCGCGCGCGCCGCGTTCATGCGGACCGAGTACCCGGACCTGGTGTGGGGAGGGATCGGCTCGTCGGG